>JAIOKQ010000008.1:16250000-17500000 GCA_020654165.1 Oryctes rhinoceros | reverse complement strand
GTTGAGTTACCATTCTAGTAAAGCTTAATATTTGTATCTATGTATAACGAGCTGAAGCAATTTAGGTCTTCTAATTTTATACAAGTAAGCATTCATGCTATATAATTTCACGGTAAAATAAAAGCTAAATATCCAGAATATTCCTTTTGATGTATGACGTAAGCCATAGTTTACGCGGCTATTAGGCAAGATTAATTACTTACCGGATGCTCGTTGCCGAGAATTTCAGGTAAATAAGCGGTTTATACATCAGTACTTTTAGTTGAAACGGACCAACAACAACACTCCAGCGTACTGTTGGCAGAAAAAAATGCAACCGGCAACAACATCGTCGAGAGCTTAGCGGCGCAGCATTGTAAAATATTGACAATTAATGCAGCGACGTCAGTCTCTTTATCCGCCGTTGAAAAGCCAAGATTTTGTAGTTAATGAGAACGAGGTCACACAACGAGGAAGCGTGCATCATCTATTTCCACTTTAGAACATTGGCGTAGTAATAATTTACGAGTCGTGGGACAATGGCGCCCATATGTGTGTGTGTGTGTGTGTGTGTGACGATCCGTACTTGTAAATTTCGAAGACACCGCCCAAAAGTAGGTCAATATATTTTAATGATCATCTTGCTCGTACAGCTTTAATTTTTAGATACGTTTCGATAGCTTGGAAATAGGTCGCAGAGGAATTTTCCATGTCAGTATAAGTACGCTTTTACAAAAAAAATATATATACATGTGAAAATATCAAACACCAAGCTATAATAATTCAAGGCGCGAGACAGGTAATAGTAACATCTTTAATTATATCTTTTGCGTTTTCATTACATATTCTTGTCTATTAAAAATTGCAGTCAAAGTTATGTATTGTAATGGTCAATGATGCAATTTCAAACGATCTACTAGCGCAGCTTTTTTCATTTGGCTGAACTGCCATCGACATTGGATGAAACCAGCACTTCCAGAGTTCAAAGCAGAGATATGTATGAAAATGTACGACTATTTATTTTTAAAGGTACAATAAAGCACTTGATGGTTACCGCAAATCGGCATTACTTTGTTATTTATTTGCTTCAATAAAAACGTGACCAATGAAAACTCTTCCAAGAAATTAATCCAATACCTTCAATCTTCAATCTAATAATATTGCTTCACATATAAATGTTTATGTAAACATCGTATAGTGTTAAGGGAAAACATTTACACCTACCTACCTAGGTTAAATCAATTCTTTTTCAATTTTTTTAGGATACAAAACTACATACATTGTCATCTGTTATCGTCGTAGCTATACTCACACATGTATACATGGCGTCTGTATGTAAATGATGAAAAAAATTGAAACGTGATATGCATCGCCTTCACCTTCAATTCAAAGGAATTCAAAAATTCACCTTCAAAGTCGGGACATATGAGTCCAGACAGAGCCAAGCTTTCGTCCTGGACGACGCGTGGGAGGACTCGGTGACCTGAACGAAATGGATTTGCTTATTTGCTATTTGCCTGGCTTATTCGAAAAAAATCTTCGTAAATTTGAGAATGTTGGTCTCTGAAATTAATCAGGAATAACCGAAAACTGGTTATAAAATGGATAATACTTTTAGCTTAGGTGTATTTATGAAGTTTGGAGGACCATGAACATAGTGACTACCTCCGACGTGATTTGAACAATAAATGAAGACTATCACAGTTTGGAAAAGAGAAAATTTGACTTTGAGGTATGTTCTCATTTGAACAAAATTTGTCGAACTCGAAAGTAGCCTTCTGCTACGGCAGTGACGTCTTCATGAGAAGTAAATTGCTTTCCGCCAAAACATTTTCTTCAAATTTGGAAAAAGAAGGAAGTCACAAATGACAAAATCTGGCGAATATGGTGTGTGGGGGCCACTGGACTAGTTTCGTTATGACAATTACCGATGAATGATGGTGCGTTATCGCTTTTTCTTTTTTACTTCAGCGTTAAATCGGCGCAATAAATGAGCATACTGCTCTCCTGTAATTGTCCTTCCCGTATCCAAAAGCATGAGCGATTAAAATTATACATTGCGAATTCCAGAAAATCGTTGGCATGACTTTTACGACTGATAGAATCATCTTCGTCATTAAAACTTTTGGCTTTTGGCGCGCCCGCCTGTGTCATCTGCAATCACATAACGCTGCAGAAATTCTCTTGTATTGTGGTTAGACATACTTTAAAGTTATCACAACGACGTATTTAGATTAATAAATCAGTTTAATATTCGCAGATACAATATTACAATTCAAATACTTCGAACACTATATAGTGTGTTTAAAGCTGTTCTTTCGTGTGTAGTGGTAAAATTACGCTCTTGTACGTGACATTGATTCTATAAGGTCCTAGGTTGTTCGTAGAAATGATGAAATTAAGAGTACAAGCTTCAGATGGCGATATGTTTGATAATGTGTTACTACTATCAATAAGGTTTATCGTTATACAGCTTTTAGATTCTCTACTGCGAAACCTCGCCAAAACAGGACAGGTAACATCCAAGTATCACATAAACGTGTCTAACAGAGATTGGAATACATTATCAGCTTTCGAAGCCGTGTAGACATCCTATAAAAGACGGGTAATACATTTTATTTCTGCGTCTTTAGAAATGTAAGATTTGCAGAGTTTTCTACTTTAATAAATCTTTTGAGGACCAAATTAAACTTTGCATTTTTGTAAGTGTAAAAATCAATCTTGCAAGAGAAATCTACACTGGTTTTCATTTTTGTTTAAAGTAAATTTATATATGTGGGACTGTTTTTATATCACTTTTACCTAAAATTTCAGGTAATATTTAATCATTTTCTGTTGGAGCGACTTTTGGTCAAGTCTAAATTTTTTATGTACCAATGCTTGAAACGTTTAACCCTATTATTTTTTTACTAAATCTCAATATCAAAATTTTATTCACCTATTTCCATTATTTCTTGAGTACAAATGTAATGAACAGCATTGCATTTATACCAAATATCAACTCTCAACTTACTGAGCACGTCGATCTTCTTAAATTTTTGAAAGCAATAGTACAGATCTTAAATATATCAGTCGACGGAGCGCCTCTTTTATGTAAAATAAAATAAATTCTGCTTAGTCGATAGAACAGGAACTGCCTCAGCGCCATCGACTGTCTTTACAACTATTGAAGAAATTTAGCGGATATATGCTTCCTAGTTCCCTTGTAAAAACGGCAACGGGAAAAAGACGGACGATATATATATATATATGCCTTCTTGCATTTTCCTCTTTCGACCTCTCCCAACAATGCCTCGATCGCTATTAGCAGTGTAGGTACATACACGGATATCTGCTCTTCCGTGTAAGCGTTTTATGCGGTTTTAAAATTAAAATCGGTTAGCTTCCTGCAATTCTACTATCCCGGTCAATGTCAAAGCGGATTATATCCTAAAGCAATTATTTTCTTTAAAGACGTCAACAAATGGTGAATTTGTTCTTAACTTTCAGTACTTGGTTTTCATATTTGTTGGACTCAAAACTTTTAGAATAAAAAAAAAATAAGTTTAAAGCAGATGTTGAAGCTTGTTTGATTAGCAGAGAATGAATTTGTATTGATCATATTTAACATCACTTATCAATAGTATTTAATGCCGTCATTTGCAGATTCCTTAACTGGCGTGTTGTGAAATATAAGGCTTAATTTTTATCATACTTCTCACTGTTCTGCGTCCGATTATTTTACTTCAAACAATTTTCTTTCTTCAACAACTTTCAACAAATCCTTCGAATAAAAAATTCAACGAAAACGAAAATGTAGCACTTACAATAAAATTGGGGTTAAAAAAATAAGAACAATGGATTTCTATCGATTACTTAGGTTATCTTTTTGTACCGATTACCAAATTATGAAGTTCTTATGATAAATAATAATGGATAAAATTAGTAGAGTTGTATTGTTAAAGTGTGAGCATAATCTACAAATTTGCGATAACTTTCCAATACTATTGGCACAAAGGAACACTTCAAAATAAATAAGGATATAAAAAATTATTTATTATAACTTACATAGAATGCCCAAATTTCGTAGGAGCAACCTGGATTATTTTTGTATTTAAGTAGATAGATATGATTAATTTACATTCCAAGAGTCGTTTAAGAATCCACTTCCAAATATTATCATTGCCGACTTGAGGAGAATAAAAGAAAATATAATAAAAACAAAATCTGCTAATAAATAAAAATGCCAAACAACAGTCTTTTCCATAAGCAATTTGATCAATATACTTTAGAAACGAATAAGGACATTTGACCGCGATACATCGAAAATTAAGTTATATCATCTTTCAATGATCACCTAAAAGTCATTACTTCCCCGTTGAATTTATCGTCTTAAAAACCACTAATCCACTTGCGAGTATTCGGCCTTTTTGCAATAAACGCTGACTTCAGAGAAACAACTTGAAATTGAAGAGACGTGCAAGGCGCCCACGAAGGTATTCTTCGCCTTTCGGAAGACAGCTCCAAGAGGCAATTTCGATTTTATGCGCGCGTGTATGTACGCGTTTGTGTATGTTTACATTTATGGGTGCTTCGTTCACCTCAATTAACCGAGCGGTCTCTCCTTACAACAGACAAATGGAATATTCCTCTGTTGAAGCCGCGCGAAAGCCAAACGGCAGATTGAATCTGTTGGATTATACACGATTTGCCTAATTAAAGTGCTAAATAATTGCTTGGAATGAAATGCGTACGTATGCACTTAATAAAGTGTAAATGAAACCGACGGAAGATTCGCTCTGCTCCCATTGTAGGTGATTAATTAAGTACTTACTTGTGAAAATACTTATTTAGGGTAATGTTAATTAAATGGCCGAGATTAATTGGAACGAAATATTTTAATTAAATAAACGATTTAATAAATTAGATGTTGTTGGGAACGCGAAGAATTTCATGGAATGCTTTTATAATAAGCCATAACAATTTCTCTCCATTGCAAACAGTTAAATCCACAATGGATAATTGTTTACTCATATAATTATCCCTCCTTTGTACTTTATAATAAAATGGTTAAAGGAGGAAAGTGAATACTACCAAATATTTACAGCAGTGGCGAAAAATAATAGCAATTTTAAAAATATTTCGTTTTAAAAAAGATACCTTTTGTTGGGAATCATTAATGCTTTAACTGCATTTTGTAATCTACTTTTTTATGTTATATAATAATAAATCCATTTATGTTAGCGGTTTATGATGTTAACCAAGCGTACACAGAATATTATAAAGTATTACAAAAAAAAAAAAAAAAACACAAAGAATGGGTTAATTAGCCTGCTCGACAATTAGAGCCCCCTGTTTCTACACCAAGTCCGTGATAAAAAGCTACTAAATGAAAATGAAAAATTCCTAATAATTATACTCAAATGTAGTACTTACCGACGAAAAGAAACGAAAGGTAAAGACTAGGCATTGGAATGAACTACTGGCTATTAAATAAGAATTGACGCACTGCGCGCTTAAACATGGATGGACTCAATAGTTTCAAAGACGGAGCGAGGGATTATAATGATAATATGTGTGAAAAGAAAAGGATCTTTCAAAAATCGTGGTTGGGTGGTGAGCGGGTGTTGTTATTGGTTAGATGCGGACATTAATGTTATGAACACTGAAAAGACATTCAATTTTACTGCGGTTTCTTTGAAAATATTATTTTATTCTACAACACAAGTAAATTACGTATCGCACAATTATTCATATTCAGCTATTTAAATTCACTGAGTTCGTGGAAAATTCTAGCAGACCTTCATAGATTAAAAATACATCGTGCTCGCTACTTGAGTACGGTGACGATCCACAAACAAACACGGGCAATCTATAGTAAAATAAGAGAATACCAGAGCTTCGCAAAGCATTGCTTTGCGGTACCCAAGCGAGATCTAATTTTTTGTTCTTATAGTTAACAGGATATTAACATCATCAAAAAAGCTTGCATCCTGCTCTTATGTTTAATAGATTTGGAAGGGTCGATTATCCGAGAGTATACATCAGCAAAGCTCCTGACACTATCCAAATCATGATTAATATTATTAAATACTAGAAATATCGAATTATACGTTTGAGTATCGTTCGCACACATTTGTATATTGCAATGGTGAATAGTGAGGCATATTGTAGTGAGTTATTGAGGTCAGGTACGTGCACTTGCACTTTAATTCGTTGGTTTATTTAATATTTAATTTCACCATTCACAGGATATCAATATTCAATCGAACATTTGCAGAATTTGAATTAATTTTCGTTAACATTTGCTAATTTTTATATATAGAGACAGACTCTCCATTAACATTACTTTGTGGGAGATAATTATTTTCTATAATTTATATTTTTAATACATTTTTTTGTAACAACGCATAATACTAACACAACACACATTATTCGGAATCTTAGAAGTGATCGTCGTTAGACCAACTATTGAAACAATAAAGTCGTTGGATTGCGATCTCTGGGCCAAAAGTTAAACAAGTGGGTGGGAACATAAACATATTTTGACAATATGTAAACACATAGTTTTGGTAGAAACTCTCTAAAAATTTAATTTTAAACAACGAAAAAGGTGATAAATCTATTCAAAGCCATTAAATATAATCAAAGAAGTATACTGAATAGAACAAAGAAGAACATTCATTCAAGAGGCAAAAAGAAAACCACCAGCAATGGTTTGAAAGAAAGAGATTTGGAACATTAACAAAAAATGGAATGAAAACAAAATTTGAAACCACATGCGACGCCTAAGTCGATTAAAACCATTTCTGTAAAAATCATTGGAAATAAATAAAAGGACATATTATTAACATTTAATGAAATTATTCATCTATTAGAACATATCAATATATTAAAATAACAGAGGTCCCAATATCGAACATTGGTGTACGTTTTGAATTAATAAAAAAGGGTCTGATATAACGTTATTAAATCCCAGCAATGTGTCAATTGATAGTGTCAAAAACATTGCTGAGATCCACTAAAACCATTCAAGTTAGTCTCTAGCTCGAATTATGTCGTTTTATACAGATGTACTAAAATAATGATAACAAGGACTGTGGCGTAATATGGTAAACAACACAACCCCGCACCACACAAGTTTAATTTCTCATATAGCAATATATAATAATTAATCCGGAACGGTCGTTTCGAGGATAGGGATGGTCCTCATCATCAACCGGTGACCGAATGAGAGTTGTATTACAGTATGAAAACAATTTATATTGAAAAATGTACGCTCAAATAAACATTAATTTACAATATGAGTAATATAAAACAATGTGTGAGGCAAGATCATTTTTGTCAGGTTTATATTGGTATTATCTCACCCTATAGCGCAGCTCTTGTTATTTAATAGGTGTTTGAATATTAGAGCGGTATTAATCAAATGAATTTCTAAGCAAGATTTAACATATCTCCAGCCTTTTCCTTATTTGGTGCAACGAACCGAAATGATATCGGCTGACCGATATTATTTACGCGGTTGTCAAGTTTTTTCGAACCTAGGCATGTACGTAACATATTTTTTTATTATACATATATAGAACGCATGGCATGCTCATGGTTTGGCGAACCTTACTTTTGAGACGCCCGCTGGATTTTAAGATAATTTTATTTTATGTCCCACTCTGACCGCATGATAGTAAAGAAGACCGATTTGACAAAGTTCGATTCATCACCTTTTGAGTAGAGATGACTCGGGCTGTATACGTTAACTAAACTACTTGCGATCAAAATAAAGGAAAGTTTGAAAGCTAAATTTAGAAATTGATTTACAAAATGTAACCATATAAAGTAAATGCTACCCTCCGGCACTAACTTTTCAAACAACGAAATTACATAATTTCTGGAACGTACCTATGTACGACTTTTAAGGATCGAAATTGCTCCAAGGAAAAACAATTTTTATCCTTTGAACGTTCGCGATTAATCTTCAAGTTGATCCGCTCTTGACTGATAGAAGCGATTCCGTAACCGAAGCGAGGATGATGTAAGCGTACAAATAGAAGGAGAGCGAGAGGGCGCTCTTCTACGTCCCAGCTCAATCCGTGTATATCAGGCTATTGCTTCCTTCCTTCCGAGGGAAACTATGAATTGTGATTGGACGATTTTTCATCAACGCTTCCGTACCGCAATAGCATTCACGATCGCTACCTCGACGGAGAATTCATCGAAAAAAAACTTCATTAAAATTCGGGTTGGATATGCAATTGATACGATATAAGGCTTTTCTAGTATATATGTATGTACCTATGTATATATACGAAACTGAATAATGGATACGACGGGTTGAAATTCAAATTAGTTAGATTCCGCTATATTCCACATAAACTTTGTTGATGACGATTCACCTTGATTTATTTTTTGTTCCGATGTTCGCGTAATTTAAAATCACAGGTTAATTTTAAACTAATATACAATCCCGACCAACTGCCAATTCGAAAAGTATAAACTGACAAAATTCGCAAAGTAATTAGCATTGCTAATAAAGTTTAGAAAACAATCGTATATTTTGAAAAACGAATAAACCAATGCTTCGAAACATAATACCAGCAACCTTATTAAAAGAAAGGGAAATTTTAGTTTAATTAAAAACAAACTCCATTGGTTAAACAAAGGAAAAAAGAAGTTCTTCACAATTATTATTAACTGAATACATTTCTGTACGTTTGTTCTTTCTACTCTCTAAAAAAATAATAGAAAATTACATCAAAAATAAGAGGAAGCTTTGCTACCTTCTAAAATATCGGAAATTTTTAAAAAAGAAATGTTCTAAAGATTTCAGAACTTAAATTTTTAATTTGATTTAAGATTTTCCAGTCCCTTCTCAATATACACCAATGGAAAAATGTATGGAGCAACACATTTCTTCAGATTCTAAATGTTATATAAGGAAATTAATAACCAACGAATATATATAACTTTGTTAACCATATTAAAAGTATTCCTTAATATTTTATGATGATTGATTATTGCACGAAATCTTTTGAGCATACAAGTACAAGTACAAGTACAAGTCGACGGGAATTGTTCTCCATTCTTCAAAAATTATGTCCTTTAGTTCTCTTTTTGATTTACATTTGTAAATCTGCTTTCTGCTTTAATATTGCCTACAAATTTCACAAGTTTAACTGTGAAAAAAGTATCGTTAGCGTAAGTTATAAAGCTTTACGCCTTTTAATACTTAATATTTGATGAATACATTTACAGAAAATATATTCTAGGGTACCCTGAGTACTTGCATATCCTCTCGAAAGAAATTCCAGGAAATCTTTTAATTCAAAGTTCGCGAAGTGAACCAAATTGCATAGGCTTGCTGTAAGGAAATAGAGAACTGAATAATCGAATTATGCACAATTTGATTGAGATAAGTTTAGTTATTCATGCTCTTCTTCTTCATTTCTATGCTAACTTGATTAAGAGCTCATATTGCTCCAGACTGTAGATGTTTTTAATTATACATCTTTTCGTTCATTTCGCTGCTATTAAGATTTTTATGGAAAGGCATACTTAAAATGCAGTTTAATACTTTCCGGTGAAAATAATGGAATTTACTAACAATTGGATTTCGGCGAACACAGGCAGTTATGAAAAAAGAAATTGGTTATAATCGTTAACGTTTCCCGTATCGTAATCTTTAATATTAATATTATGATGTATAATAATAGATTACATTTACTAGTTTGAAACGACAATAACGAGATATTTTTTAAATTTTAATATAAGTAAGAGAAGAATGTTGTCTTTAGAACATCTAAACTTTCCATCCAAAATCATCAAATCTTTTATAGAACCACTTATATCAAGTACAAGAAGCTACTAAGTATTTGAGATAACACACCTTTAAGAACTGTATTAATATTAAGGGAGAGGTGATATAATTTAAGATGAGCTATTAGGAATCCGAATACTGCGACGTCCTGTGTTAATAAACGGGAAAGGTTCAATTACAAGGGTAACGTAATCAAAGATTAATGGCCGAAGAAAAAGTGAGATGAGTTCCTACAGCACCGAAAACTCGGAATATACCGAAATTAATTTATCGGTTTTAATATTACGGACCTAGTGTACGCAAAGCGGCATCGGCATTCGGCTGTAGTTAGGCGGTTAGGGTAAACCGCCATAGCACCACGACTACGTATAATGAATTCATCTTTGTTTTAATTTGGTATCTGAACGGTTGATTCCATCATAAGTTTGGTCGACTGATGGAGCAATTTAATTTTGCCGCTCGCTTTCGCTTCAAGTACAGCCAACATCACGAAATCTATCCCCAAGGACGACGCTTAAGCGGATCATTATTTTTTCAAATTTGGCGTTTATTTTTTCGCCAACGTGCACAATGGAATTTTATCGGAAAGTGGTATGAAGAGGTGGAAGCAGATATTAAATTTGTAAACTTTCAAAGTAAATTTGGAACATCTTCAATATGTTTCCCTGGCATTTTAATGATACCATTAGTGGCATATACCTATTCTAAAATTATTACTATTTTTTTTCTTTAATTTTTAATTTTCATCGATACCACCTTATATAATTTTTGCAATTTTTAAAGAATGCTAACCTTTTCTGTGTTTAATTGTGTCTATTACACAATGCAAATTACGAATGTAATGCAGAATTGGAAATTAGTGTAGTGCAGAACTATAAACATGTCAAACTTTAACACTACCATCTTGTATAATATTGAATGAATATATCTAACAACTAGAGAAGATAAAAGCAGGTGGAATTACTGCTTTTTTGCAGCGATTAGATAGACTCGTGTCTATTCGCCTCATAGGAAAGGGGTCGTGTTGCCTACTGGTGTCCTCGATAGTCGACAAAACACGAGTCGGTCTAGTTTCTGCAAAAAAGTAATAATTTCATCCGCCTTTGTCCTCTTTGCTAACAGCATAATCATAATAACGCATACTTTTAGATTCTGGCAAAGCAACTCGTTGATGTCATTCGTCCAATTGGTGTTAAATATTGCACTAATTCTTAAAGTAAATAAATAAATTAGTATTGTTTAGAGATTTCCCATTTTTTTTATAGTGAATTATTTTTTTTGTAAAGCTCTAGTTTTTCTATGTATAACCATCGCTATTAATGTTTTTATAATGAAGAGAAGTAGTTGATACTCTATTCGAGTACTGTTGCTACCAAAACCAACATACCGTTTATATCGCGGCAAGGTTTCCGCCATAAGATTCTATTGTTAGCCAGAATTTCACCCGGAAGGTTAGTTTACTTGCCCATTTACTATGCAAGCTAATTCAATGCATGACAGATAGCGTACCGTTAGCAACACAATGAGAAAGCATCGTTATTTATTCAGACGTTAGGATATAACATACAATTCAAATTACGCTGACCAACAAGTTCTTTGGAACAGGTATGTTCACCGATTTATAAGCTGTGTGAACAATATTTTGCCGTTACATTAAAAGCCTAAGATATGAAATGCATATTTCCCAGCATCTTCTAAGCTAACTTCTGAAGCTTTCAGTAATTTACATTTTCTGCAATATAAAATATAAATATAAAAAAAATTATTTAAATTCAACTTACGTTAGGTTTTGAATCAGGCAATAGTTAAAATTTGTAAAAGGAACATAACTATTATTGTAATTTTTTATATTATAAAATTGCTTGATTTCATTTAAATCTTTTCAGCAAATTTAAAATTTATTTTACAATACCAATTATTGTTATTTTATGGACTTATTTATGGACTATTTATTCAACGTCCAATATTTTGTACGAAAAGAACTTGAACAATCCCGTATTTCCTCGAAATGTGTAGCCCATAGGGCGACAACTTCTCTCCCCTCTATTGTTTTTGGGGCTTCGAAATTTTTAAATTTCGTTGTATGTATGTATTGTATGTAGGGCCGTACGTATTTTATGCCTCTCGTATCAGTTTTAGGTTTTAAGAGACCAAGGGGAATCGCATCCACGGTTTAGGGATATCTGGTTCGATTGTCTCTTGAAAAATTTATTTCGGAGATAATAGGAAAGGCATGTTTTTTCCACGGCCCGCTTTTTATCCCTTTTCCGCCGGTTGCTTTGCTTTCGTTTTTTCCTCTGCGTATTTACGACCATGGGGGTTACTTGAACGCTCTTGTACTCTAAGAAAACTTAACTCCGCGATGATCTTTCTTATACGCAGCATCAGTCAACAGATCTATGTTGTAAAAACATTTATGTTTGGCGTTTTCTCAATAACGAGATGAGCTTATTAAAAAGAAACAAGAAAAAAGATCAATATAAGATGGTTGTATTGTTACTGATTCAGGGAGGAAAAATTCAGTAAGTATGGAATATTTGCATACGTATCCATATTTTTAATTGTATCAAAGAAGTTATAAAATCAATAATTTGTTGTTTTATCCAACGTTTGCATTATATTTAGAGGTAACCAATTTTCTGTGTTATCTGATTGTAGATACTTAAAGTTCCAAGAATTCTCATTTGCCACCCAAAGGTAATTTGCATACAATTAAAGAAATATCTTCACAATCCTTTGATATATGGTCCTTGGAGACTTCAGGAACATTTTATCAATGTTTCATAATTGGACTTCATTTATTGCTTTTGTGGGGATTTTGCATTTAACGTGAAACAAACTGATCCAGTAAATTACCTCTAAATTCATGACAAAGGCAGTTGGAATTATTTCTTTCTTGCAGCGACTTGACAGACTCGTGTCTATTCGCCTCATGAGAATGGATTCGTGTTGCCTTCTGGTGTCCCCGGGAGTCGACGAAACACGAGTCTGTGTAGTCTCTGTCCTTTCAATCCATGACTGATAACTTTTGATAGAATGCGATATAAGGGCAACATGTACGTACATTACAGAAGATGAGAATAGAATAGAAAAGTGTACAACATCATTACATATTAACATACAACATTAACATCATTCCAGGGAAATTGCTTTTTTGTTTATCAATAGAACCATTGTAGTGTTTATATAGCCATTATAATGGCTATATAAACACCTACCTATTTATTTGAAATATGCAGATAGTGCTTAAGAACTTAGCTTATTGTTAGATTAATGGATGGATTGGTTTCGTAAGTTGAGAATAAGCATCATTCTTGAGGATCAATTATAATGCCTGAAAGAATTCTTATAACGCCCGTAAGATGCCTAGCGGTGGATCAGAAAGAGATCATTCCCTTGATGTAAACAATTGCATCAATGCCAACTTAAGATGACTAATGTAACAGATCAGGCACCTCGGCAAAGGCAACAACGAACATATCTTTCATGAACTCCTGTGTAAAACTGTCGTTTGCAATCTGGAGGTTGTCCATACGTATATTTCACATTAAATATCTTTCAACATTTTTCGAGTAAGACATCATTTAACTAGCGATTTTATTTAGCATACTTGCATCCAGGAGGTTCTGTGAATACTTGCAATGGTGCGTTCTGAGAGCCACAGGCCAAATTTTAAGAATTCAAGCAGAATCATTCGAGGGATATTTCTAGAGATTAGGCAAGAGAAAAAGAACTTTGGTTTAGAACTTTTAGTATTCATGTGATACACCAATAATGATAATGATAACAAGGATACTGAGGTAAAATTGCAAACAGCACAAAGTATCGATACACCCCGCACCATACCAATTCAATTAATTAATCCAAGACAAATGCTTCGAAGATGCATCAATCTTCAAAACAGCTGTTCCGGATTAATTAATTAAACCTGTGCGGTACACAGTGTGCCAATACTTTTGTGTTATTTGCCATGTTCTACACCTTTACCAATCTTCATCGTCTTTCAACTTTAAGAAAAGAAAAAATCATAGGAAGCGCGTCCAGTGAATACAAACCCTGGAGCAGTTCGGGATCGTTAAAATCTAAGAATTTTGGAACAAATTCTATTAATATCCAAAGCTACCGAAAATTTTGTTTTTAATAATAATAATAATTCGATAACGATCTTCATTTCTTTTGACGTTGTTATCGGTTGTTAATACACACAAAACATCCAGGGCACTTAGCATCTTCATCCTCGCTTTAGAAACGTTTGCGCCACTTGTAAACGCTCCTTTTATTCGTGAAACACTCATCAAAAGCAGATTGAAGAGTGCTAATGAGGCGTTGCGGTTTGTTTCGTCCTTTTCATAAGTAAAAAAATACATTAAAAAGTACATCTAGTACGTATAACCTTTTTAACAACCAATAAGTAAACATCCAATATGGCTTGCTACTTATCTAATTACTGTTCCAACATACGTTGGGGTAAAATGTACAACACAACAAAAAAAATGTATCAATGGACTTACATAGGCAAAAAAAAAAATTCTCGTACTTTTTGATCAAATTGTACTTTCGAGCAAATAATAATAGTAAAACATTAAAGTATTGGCGCATTTCGTATCACGAAAAATATTTAACAAATTTAATATATCTGTCTCCGAAATTCTATCTCGGTCGTATGTGGTTAATTTAAACACGTTTTCAAAATAGACGATGCTGCCAATTAAATAGATAAAAAAGAGAAAGTATTTTTTGCATATATTCCCTTTACTTCATCGAAATACATAGAATAGATCATATCACATCATTCCATATAGTCTGATAAAGATTCGCATAAATCCTGAAAGATGTGTAAAGCGGAAAATGGAAAGTTCGTCATAAAATTTTGTTGCCCACTCGCGTGCGACATTATATCGAATAAACGAAATGTAAATGTCGATGTATGGCTTTAGAGCAGATCTTTCTACGTACTCCGCTGTCACATACAGAAATATAAAATAGCTGCACGTTTATAACTTTTGAAAAGAAATGTCATCAAAATGCACACATGAATGTATTAACGCCAGTTATATTATTTTCCTTCTTTTTTATATCCATATATACAATATCAGGTATGAAATCAGGGATAAAAATTAAATTTTGATTAAGTGTTAGTAGCAAAAAAAAAATTATTTATAAGAATTAATACACCTACTCGAATACTGTGGCATTGGAACACTGAAACACTTCACTATTACCCCTTACTACAAACACTTCACTGAGACTATACGACTGTACGCTTCAATGGCAAAGCTATCATCTTCAACGGCAATACTGAACGTTCAGTATTCCTCTTGAAGATGATAGCCTAGCTATTGCAACGTGCGTACAGGTCCAATGAAGTGTTTGTAATAAGGGGCAATAGTGAAGCGTTTCACTAATAAGAATTGGAAGCTCTTGGTACTTACTTAATATTACAGGAAAGTTTGATAATTTTTGCGTTTCAACCTTGAAGCAGAAAATATTAAGTTTAATTGGTGTGTTAAGATGTAACCATTTTTATTTATTTATTTATTTTACTTTACATTAAACGGCAGAAATGCATAGTTTTCTTGCGGAGGTAGCTAATTGTAAGCTAATCCGCCATACCCCGCAAGTACTGATGAGAAATAATTGGCCGTGCAAAATCTATAAAAATTTACGAGAAAGCTAGATCCTCTGGAATTGTGGAAATGTGTAATAGATAATTAAAAAACTAACAGCAATTTAATGTTTTAAGACTATAATGGTAATGATAATAACAACTAAATAAATGAATTTCAAAAGAGCTATAAATTCCGGACAAGCGACGCGACGCCTCTGGTCGTCACAACCGATACCATAAGGAATCCGTAAGATTCCTTTCCGGTAGCAGCATTACTAAATTCCTCTCCGGTAGCGGCTTTACACAATCTGGCGAGGCTTTGCCGTAACGCTCAGGGAAAATCGCCGAGGTCTTTTCAAAATACCTAGAAGCACAATATAACTAGCAAAACAGAAGCTAACGATGCGGATTCAGGAAGCGAAATAATAAAAAACATAGTTAATGAATGCCGAGCAAAATACTGATAAAAAGTTTTGTACTCATTAATCTACAAATTAATAACCAATTATTTTTTAACTTCAGTAATTTGCAAAATAATTCAATTGGTTATAAAATGTCAATTCAAAATAATTTCGCAAATAGTAAATAGCACAATTAACAAAATGGTCATGCGACAAAGTATAGACGGGATTAAGCAAATACCATATTAAAAATCAAGACAGTTAATTCGCTACGAGAATCTAGAACTTTCTTTTGGGTATGTTGGAAATTAACAACAAAGGTTACTAAGAGAAGGGACGAACGAAAATTTCATTCGATCGAACGCGTAAAAAATATACGGAACATGAAAATTAAGATCTTTGTATTGCAACAAATCAAAATAAACATGTTCTCGATTTATCTTTGAATTTTTAAGAATTAGAGGTACCTTCATTTGCTAATGTATAATCACATATATTTTAATTTAGTCAAAGTAGTTTACATATTAGGGTATAAGCAGACTAAATGATAATTGATCAATTAATTCTTGTCATCGTACAAATGCTTTCGGAAAATTAATGTTGTGTAGATAATGTGCAAATATGTAATACAAAGGCAATTAATGTAATGTTTCTCGCGGCTATTAGACTTATATACTAACTATATGGAGAATCGTGGTCTTTGATGTAAGAGTGGTCAACTCCTCTCTGTGATATTCCTTTAATCATCTGGAACCTTATAGATCCACCTTTTTTATCTCATTTCTAATAAATTTTCTTTTTTTTCCGATATTGTTTTAGAACATAGTACTTATTGTTTACTAACATTAGATGTTATTCCTTCCAGTATTCCTTGTTGTTACACACGTTCGATTATTCCAATTTCTTAGTTCTTGTACGTTTCATCACATTAACCATTCGATGAATTTTTGTACTTTGAATACATGTCTTGAATGTAATTTTTATAATAGTATCACCCTAACGAAGAGTGAAAAAGCAATCAAAACTTACAAATGTTTCAAATAAAAAAAAAAAACGACAGCATATTTAAGCCGTTGCCTATTTTGTGAACTTAATTGATAGCGTAGTACTCTACTACTTCTTAAAATAATAAATAACTAACGAAAAGGTTTTTCTTTACCCTCCTTTTTTACAATTTCTGCTTGTTTTCCATATCTAAACTAACTAATAGCTAAGTTGTTTCAAAAGGTCGATAAAACGCTTTTTACAATATTTGTATTCTTAGCATAAACAAAATTATCGTAATTATAACGAATCTCGTTTTCTTATCGAAGATAAATCTATTAAAAGCACAAAACTATAATTGTGAACAGTTTTAAATTTCCAAGTCTCTCTTTCACTTTACAAGAAAAATAACTTGCTTTTACGGCGAAATTTTCAGATGAATTTACACTTTTCATCAAGTCTACAGTAACATTAATACATTTTCATTAATACATTTTCCTTTTACTAATTTTGTTACATTGTAACGTAATCTTGTAACATTATTTACTGCCAAAGTGGTTTTGATGATTTCAATAGTTCCAATGTTGATATTTAAACAGGAATTGACTGTGTGCAATTCGCATTAGACGCAACGTAACCTGATATGCAAAGCTCAGTGTCCCGAAGTTTAACAGACAGAAACAAACCATTAAGTACGTGCATTATATGTAAAGGGATTAGATTATACGAAGCACCAGCGGACACTTCTGGATGTGCGCAGTTTAATGTTCTGCTTATTTGGTTTGCTTTCAATGTTATGGAACTTGTGGATGCAAAAAGTTTATTTTGGACCCACAAAGCTTAATAGACAATTTAGAGGGTAGACCTCATCCATTCCTTCTACGTTGATTTTTTTGTTAATGCTATTTTATACTAAAGAATATAATGTTTTGGATGTTATAATAGATATAACATCCAAATGTTATATTTATATAAATATATATATCTGTATATACTTATATAGATCTATATTTATATATATCGGTATAAATAGATATATAGACAAAGTAATATCCAGTTTAGAATATTATTTATGCAAAAGTTACAATTGTCCGTGTAGTTATTAGTAGATTTTATGATTCTAGATGTTGACGTAAACAAAATATGTTATTGTGATTATATAGTAATCTTGTAGTTTTGTTATCTTAAAGATTTTAGATATCTCCTTCTACTGAAATTTAAATAACTTAAATAATAACATGCGTTTGTTCTTCATCATTGGCTAGCAGTCATTTTCAGGATGGAGCAAATGCTTACCTAAAGCAACCATTGAAATCAGTAGTTAATAATCAGTATTCAATACTCAGTATTTAGTAATCAGCAAATGCTTGTTCTGCTTGACATTGCTTAAAGACAAGTTCTACCCCGTAACTAGTTAGCATAATTTTTTCTTTTCCATTGTATTTTATACATTATGTATCCATTTATTTCTATTGTTAACATTCTTTTTTAACAACTGCTTATTTTTTTTTTTTGTTTAACGTAGGTATGACTGGTTAAGCATGAGCGGAAGTAACTAAATCTTGTTATTTACGCGATAGAACCTCAATTTTATATAATTCTTGTGATAACACCATTTCTTATTTATTATTAAATTGAAATAGCACTTCCCTGTATACAAGGTGAGAAGGAGGGGTTCGAACCAGCCTCCAAAAGCGCATTATAGAAGTAAAATCACTTTAGAAAAACTTAGAGGCTCTTTTCTGATTGTCATTTGTCTTCAAATTACTAATTAAAAAATAAATTAAAAAGATTTAGCTAGCGTTCTTGTAAATGAATTAAATTCTCGCTTGTTTTCGAAGCCTTTTCGAATCGATCGAATCGAATACTCTTTTCGCTTCATTTTTAAAATAACCGGATATCTGAATCAATCCTTCCGAGTCTCAATACTTCCATAGTTTTATTGCAGTGATATATGACAGTGTCAGTCTACTGCGACAATGTAATTTTGTTTATTTGTAACTGCATTATATGTTGAAATTAAATGAAAATACGACAAGAAGATACACTCGTAAACTTTGGCCAATTTCTCCCGATTGACCCTGTATTACTAGCAACAATAATAAAGGTTGAATAGTTCCCTACTAATTATGTGTTCATTAACATTACTCCCGGAAACTTTCCTTCTCTCTCACTCAAAGTTTCTAAACAAGGATCGATAAATCGAACGAAATAGTTTATAAACTATATCAGTTAAGGAGCACAATCACGTGAACGTACTCTTTTACCCGAATAACCTGTAAATTCGCAAAAAATTGGCAGGAACACTTAATTAAATCATACCATGCCGTATAGTTTGCTATCGATTATCCATGTTCAAAAGCAACCTGCAGCGTATGGGTGGTGAATCGTAGTGTTCTTCATGTAGTATCCCGGCGGGGTAAAGACCTCAAATTACCGTCGACAACGACTATCCTAGACCTAATAGATGCGGAAATTAAAAGGAGATAGCTCTTCTATTGACGAAACAAAGCACGCTGCGGTAGCTCGAACACGAGAAAGAGAGGACACCTGTGGGTTCTGATATCGCCGCGGGGCGGCGAGCGAATCGCTATTAAGGTAAAATTTATACGCAAAATTAGAAGTGTATTGTAGTATGAGGGGCCTTTATTATCTACATATATAGGGATAACGGTGGCAACGTGTCCCCAATAAATAAGCTGCAGAGCGGGTGGTTTCTTCAGCGGCCGTTACATTAACGGAAATGTGGCCGTCTAAACGATTTAAGGAGAATACCCAACTTACGTAAGCGGTCAGTATTTTGGGGTTGTTCTTAGAATTCCAGTTTTAATTGAAGAAATATTAATGAGGTAATTGGTGTTCAAATTAATGACGACCAGATTTGGACCGTGCCATGGTTAATCGAAAACTCGGCGTTTCACCCACAATCATACGGGGCACCTTCAAGTTAGTGTAATGGTTGGGAATATTATATACCTCAGATTTGGAAATATCATATAGGTTTCCCGCTAACGCTTAACGTAGTACAAGATGAGTTATAGAGTAAGTCACTTAACATTGTAGTCGCATTACGTTAAGTATATGTTTATATCGTATGTAATAAACGTTTAGTAGTAGTTGTTTATTAGTAAACAAAAATGCCAAAAACATGGCGCAGTCATAACAATAACCTACGAAGAGAAAAATGTAGATTTTCAATGGCACAACGAACATCAAAAATTATTAGATAAGAAGATTTAGAAGCGTATACTTCTAAAGCATTAACAAAAATACAACAAAGATACGCCCAAATAGAAAAAGAAATGTTAGTAGCTATTGTGATGGTACGTGAAAAGTTCGACCAACTGTGGAAACTGATCACAGTATCTTAATTACAATTTAGAAGAAACCTTTAACAATCGCACCTGCTAGACTTTAACGTATGCTCGTAGACCTACAAAAGTACTCACCAAATTGAGTCTATAAAAGAAGTCTCATAACTGTTTATAGCGGATACGTTATCGCGTTCTTTTTCAAAAGAAAATTGCATAAATGATGAATTTGAAGACTATTGTGATGCACAATTACGTTTCATTACAGAAATTTTGCGAATGAGTAAAACAAGATTTGAAGAGTTTCAAAAATACATTTATGAATCCTGTTATCAAAAAAGCTTATAAGCCTTATTCAAAAAGGATTTCCAACTGATAGAAAAGATTTATCAGAAGAGTTGCACATATTTCGGTCGTATAAATATGAGTTAACGACAACTAAACGATTAATCTTTCGTAATAATTAATTGTATTACCCAAACAGATGTTGGATAAAATTTATTATTCACACTTATGTAATAAGCGATGTCCATTCTTTCTTATTTGTTGCCATTCTTCTTGCGTCATTCCATGATATCCCTCTTTTCCTTAATCTTTCTCCTATTGTGCTATCCCATGTTTTTTTTTGGCCTTCCTCTTTTTCTCTTGTGTCTTGATCTTGCCAGCCATAATATAGAATATTATAGCTATATTATATAAGCTAAGATATTATATATTATATAAAATATCTTAACTAAAAGATGAAAAAAGATGCTTACCAGACCATGCTAGAATTCAGAAATACTCATATTTCCAATTCTATACTTAGTTCCGCTTAACAACTCAACGTGTAAACTACGCCAGAGGCGAAACTAATTGAGCGGGAAGCAGTTAATTACGGTAACTCTGCATGTGAATCATGCCATAGGCGAAAATCAACTCATTGGTCACATGATGAGTTATTAGGTTTTAGACTTACTTAACTTACTTAGGTTACTAGGTTAAGACAAAATTTGATGTTAAGCATAAGGAATGGTTACCTGATGTTGAAATTAACCTAGCTAACAGGCTTAGTTCTTATGTAATTAAATTAGACTTTATTAACAACATTTTAGAAAAAATCGAAAACATAAAAATTACATAAAATAGTAATCTGCAGTATAATAGTTACAATAATAACATATATAACAATAGTTAGTGATAGTGATCAGAGCAGGAATGATGAAAAATCAAATGAAAATAACTTACCTGTTGAATCTGAGAACTCTAAAACTAACGTGAAAGTACCTTCAGAAGCAAATCCTACTACCACAAAGTCTGGTAGAATTAGTCGTAAGCCTTTTTACTTATTAGAATATAAAATATAACTTTTAAAGAAGAAAGATGTCACGGTTGCCAGTATCCCGCCAATCACCAATGTAATGTGCAATTTATTTATTTATAATAATAAAATTAAGCTCGACAACTAATAAGCAAGTAACGACGGTTCTAATCCATCTCCATTCATCATTATGGATTATTTAAATAATAAGAATATTATATTGAAGCATTTCATATATGATGTATATCAGGTTATTAGTTCATTGCTTTCCAATAAATATGAAGAGACTAATATTACATTTAATCCGATTTGTTTTAAAGTAATAAATAAATGAGAATGATTAATAAAGCTCGTATCTATCCATAGGTTAGTTCCATTTAGGGATTATTACAAAAACTCGATTGCATCCTGTTGAAAGTTTCGAGAAACCCTTATTATTATTACTATCATTCTTGCAGAATGTATACATGACCGTTATCCTTAACAAGCCAGTGTATTACATATTCAACAATCGCAGCTATCGTTATTTGTTTCTGTAGTGTACCTTACCGGTAAAGCAAAATATTGTTCCAATAGTTTGTTTCTCTTCGCGAGTAATGCTACGGAATCCATTTGTTGGTAATTTTTATTCAAGCAAACCTAACTATTTGAATGTACGTACACATTGTTGTGATATAATCGACTTACATTGGAAAGTATCTCTACTTGACATGTTTACAATTTTTGCATCTTTTTATTGCGAGACAAAGCAGTCTCAACTATTACTTTTCTCCAAGTTCCCCTAGTTTAGGACCTTAACTTCGCCTTACACATACAATGAGATAAATATTTGTTTAAAAAAATCATTTTATTTCAAAACTGTTGTTATTATATCATTGGATATCAAGTACATTGGTACTTGACCTGCCAACCGCGGAACCAAGATATTCGGGAAGGACTTAATTATAATTTCAAACTATTCTAAGCTCATCAACGTCGGACTTCAAATAGAACAATTTAAGAAGAAATGAGTGTACAGGTCCCAAAATTAAATATTTTCGCTTAGTAAAAATCGTAACCTTGATATAAACAATTTCCGTTAAACAAACAGAGCTTTACGTGAATAAATAACTGGTTTCATGGAGCTAATGCACGATCTTATTATCTCAAATTTCATTGAATTCCCTCGTAACTGTCACCATATCAGTGCTAAACTTCGCTAGCGTACACCTATATACATCTGCATCGGGACATATCTTAACAGAGATGTTAACTTCTACAATGATGTGTAAATCTCTAACGGTTTGATGTTCTGGTAGTCTAGGTGACAAGTTAGATAGTCGTTTAACATAGTCATTTGAATGTGCCCTTAAACAAGGCTTATATTCTATGAAAAAAATAAAAATATCGGAGTCCCTTTTTTAAAAAGTAACGTAGTGTCCATATTAGGCAAATCAAATGAATTGCCTAATTGCCAGTTTCTTAATAAACAAACCAGATACCATCATTTAGCATTCAAACCGAGCTTTATATTTAAGAAACATCTCCATCTACATGAAATAACTAATTCGTTCTTTGTTTGTTGCAGAGGTCTAGACATCACAGGGACTCCTTGACGACATCAACAACTGTCACAACTTCCCCGCCTATTTCCAGCACCCAGTCAACGCACATAACTCTACTTGAGACGAGTGAGTATCAGTCGAGCGGGCCAACCTGCCCTTTCGCCGTCCATTATAGTTTAACCCATTAATTACCAGACTTTCAAGTGCTTCTCTCCGACTCACAATTTGAATCGTTTCGGGCGACCTTCGTATAACTGCCGCGGCCGTCGCCGTTGGTACGGCCACTGCCACCAAGGCGGAACCTTTAATCAAGTTTCTCATTCTGTTAAATTAAATTAGTGGATACTGTGGCTGAAAGACTGAATAGCACGACCTTTTGCCACAATAACATTTAGACCCTTAAATGCTCGGAAAGACGCCTTTCGTGCTTGTAATACGCAAATACATATGTTTGCAATTACTCGATTAATAGCACTCTTTTGGAGGGAAAAAATGTTAAAGCAATTAATTTTTTGATCCCCGTTATGATAAACAGGGTGTCTCATTACTATGCATTATAAGTAGTAGAAAATTAAAATTTTCTAATTACACAATAAACATCATAAAGTATCATAAAAATATTTCTGTATACATAGGGCTATCGATAATTAGCAAACCAGGTATCTTTGTTATTTTAAAAGGAACATTAGTTTCTCCCTCTAAAAATAAGTCAATGTAATATACACAGATAAAAATACGTGGTCAGATCTTACACAGTTTCAACACTGTCTGGTTCTTGTCTCACGTCTATTTGTATTTGCACAAGCAGTTAGAATCGACAAAATCGGCGGAAACCTTCCCCGTTTCAGTGAAGAATCTCTCCTTTTCGGTGAAAAGTTTCTCCATTTCGTTGATAAATTTCTCCGTCTTAGTATTAAGAATTTTCCCCCCACGATGAAGCAATTCTCCGTTTCGGTGTTAATCTTGCTTATTGCAGTGGAAGAATTCACAACCAGTTTAGTGATACTATTTTTGACTCCGAGGTGAAAAAATTCCCCGAATGGGAGAAGTTCAGCAAGGAAAATCGTCGAGTATTTCCCATTGGTGAAAAATTTTTATGCATGCATAGGGCTATAGATGATTAGCCAATATTAATTGGTAAAAAATGTAATTCTTTCGGTTTTATTGTTTCCCTCTGTGGTGATCCGGCAGATTGATCATGATCAACAATATTACAATATTTGTTTTATTAGCGGCAACGCCTGATTCTAATTAAAACTTTTCTCAGTTAAGTTGGCAACGATGAAAGTGAGGGATCAGAAGGTAGTTAACTTCATTATAAAAAATCATTTAAATAATCGGGTACAAAATTATTATTCGGTGAAATCAAATAAGTTGGTTTCGTTCCTTTGAGAGGAGCAGCGTTAGCTTTGGAATTAATTCTCATTCAAGAAATGCTTCCTTTGTTAGTAATTCGACGATTAATTGTGTTTGAGGCTTTATTTTTATCGTTTGCAAATATTAACAGCAGAATTTTATCAATCATGGATTTTGAATTGACAAGCAAATTCGAAAAATTCGATTTATTTAAGTCAAAAAAATGTTTTTGCTATTATATTATTATCACATAAATGATTCGTTATATTCGTTACGGCGAGTGTAGCGTTTGTTTTATTTTATAATTACTTGGTTACCGAAATATTTCTTTTTCAATGTTAGGTATTTTTCTCTATTCTAGTCCCTATTTAAACCACACAATTGTAAAAACTGCTAATCTTAGAGGCAGACACATATAAGAAATATTATTTTATATAAACATCTAGATTAATACCTAAAATATATGAATCACATTGTTTTCAGGATCTCTTCTTAAAAAAAAAGAAGATATATAACTATGCAGTTACAAATAGAAGGTTACTGTTCCATGGCAATTGCCAGAACATTAAAACATTTTGAATGTACCTAATTAATCAGAAAAATTTTATACAAATGGTTACAATTTCTAAATTAGCACTTATTGTTCATTTCTTACATTAAGCGTCTGTACTTGGGAAGTTGAGAAACTTTTCGTAGACAGGCGGCAATAGGTCTGGTACATAAATTTTACGTAGGATTTAATTTTTTAAATTTCTAATGACTTTCTTAAATACAGTGGCGAATTTCGCGCTTCAACTTCAACTGTGCCTGTCGGTTATCGGTATGTAGGTAACGTATCTCGTATGGAGTTAAATCAGCCGATTTTGCTGGACAATTTTCATTTCCAAAGTGAGAGCCTACGAGACATGGACATTTGATTTTTAATAATGATTTTCTGTCTTTCGCGTCCTTATCTCTCAATTAATGTTCACACCATGTCGTTTGCATAAAATCTCGTCCGGATAAAAAATTGGATCTTAAATTTCCTGTTTACCGAACGGGCCTAACCAATACGAGACCTAAAGAGTTCCTTGAAAAAATATTTCAATCAGCGGCGATGGGTAAATAAAGTCGCGCGCAACAATTCAACTCCTTCATGTATTTTCGTTTCATAGTACAACGTGCGCAACATGCAAGAAAGATACACGAATTGCGTCATTCACCCACCGCTGCTGCTGTTAATTTACAGCTAAAGTTTTTTGTTGTCTTCTTCCGAAGAAGAAGATAAGAACCTATTGTCTATAGGCTGCAACACAGAAACCGACAGTATCTTTCCAATAATTTAATTGTTCCACTTACCCACTTTTTCCCTCTTCAGGCTACATACACTGACTCGACAAAATTAACGACAGATAAACGATGGCGGAACAGTTGCACTGTTGTTTCTTTTCTTTCGTTCGTCTCTGTTGTCGTCATCAGATTAGAGGGCCTCCCTTCCTTGAAACATCTACGTCTTTTTCTAACGATATTTATATCCGGTGTCGCGTCTCAATAACACAGAACAGTCAATGAGCGTCAATTTATCTTGTCACCCTTTGAAAAAAGATCGGAACATGCAATCAAGAAAACGAGAAGACAAAGAAACTGCTAAAGCAGGAAAGCTAGATCGAGGGCGAGAGGAAATGAAGAGCGTTTGATCGAACGAAGTTCGAGAACGATGTAGCGCCTTTAAAATTTAAGTCACGATTTAAAAATTAATTAACTCCCATAACGAGTTCTTTCTATCTGCTAAATTGATTCGGAAGAATGTCTGTGATGAAATTAGAAAAAACAATTGCCGTTCGACGAAGCAATGATGCTGTGTCTTATTGACTTTTTAATAACGTCTTTTTTTATATCCGTAATTAAACGGAAAAGTTTTCTTTTTTATGTTACTTCAAAAGAATTAGATCACGTCAACCGAATTTAACGGTCTCTAGACTCTAGACTAGAATAACTATATGCTGTCTATGGCTGCATGCGATAAGCGCTAATGCTATGATTAACGCGTAAAAGCCCAATTAATAATCGCTCTCATTAAAGCTTTATCACGAGGTTATTTCCAAAGTTCTAAGGATTTGTCTAGGATTCTTTCTATTTCTACAAATTTCGTCGATACTACAATGTAGTTTTCCAATATAGACCCTTTAAATGAACACACTCTCACATTGACACCACACCATTACCGTAGTTCCTGCCGACGTTTCGATCTCTCTTTCTTATGTGACATCTTTAGGGCCGTTATTGTACGGTAACTGAGGTATATTTGTTCCAGAATGGTTTATATAGGAATTGTTAAGTTAATGGAGCAGAACAGTTACGGATTAGTGAATCGTGGCTGTTGCTTTAGAATCACTCAGGATTTCCCGCTATGAGGTAAAGGGTAACCATCGTCGTGTTTTAAATTTTTGGGGTGTTTGAAAATTCACGGATTTTTCTACTGTAATAA
Organism: Oryctes rhinoceros; assembly: GCA_020654165.1. Classification (NCBI taxonomy): domain Eukaryota; kingdom Metazoa; phylum Arthropoda; class Insecta; order Coleoptera; family Scarabaeidae; genus Oryctes; species Oryctes rhinoceros. The sequence continues at coordinate 17,473,257 of JAIOKQ010000008.1, read as the reverse complement.
TGTATGCTGCGAGACAAGATGGGAGTGATAGTTAGTGGAGTTAAATTGGAGTTGATAGTCAGTTTCCAGTCCATACTAAACCAATGTGAAAACATATGTGTAAAATCTATTGTTGTGTTTCATCGATGTACATACTACTGCGCGAACATGGAATTTGGTAAGCAACATAGGCTTCCAGATTATTCCGGTCTTTGATGGGGAAGTAGCCTGAAGATTTGAAGTTCGAAAAGGATTTTGCTGATGCCATCGTTGGCAGCTTGAATGTAGGGCCGATACGCTTAATTATCTAAATTAGGATTAGACGAAAGGAGCTGCTTTGGAGACAGGTTGATATAGCGGTTAATGGTAACTTGAATTTCCTTCCCAGAATAAGAATAATTCTTAAGGAAACGAATTGCGTTCATGGGGCACATAACGGTATAAAAATTCACAAAGATCTACCAATACATCTAGAAAAGGAAGACACTGTTTGATTCGTACTCCATAGTGAAGCGTGTGGAATCATATTAGGTATTCAGAAACGATAGGGCATTGTTTAAACATTTGTGTCCATAAGGCCGGATAAGAAAGGTGTAAACAACGCACCTGTACTATTCTGGCTTAAGGGCTTATTGTTCGAATATTCCCATAAATATATTGACGAAGATAGGAGAAAGAGTAAGACTGTCTAGAGTAACTGTAGCATTTTCCTCATCAGCTCTTTGTACAGCATCGAATTTCAGGCTTCTTAAGCCTAAAGTTTCCGACTTAAGAAAGTTAAATTTCGAAGGCTTGGCAGGTTCGTATTGCGTTGCCCTGTCGCAATAACGCCCGTTTTTTTACGGAGGATGTAAAGGAACGAAGGATTAGAATAATAATCTGCGATAATAATAGTACCTTTCGGTAGATTATCCATAAAAATAGTTCCCTTGCAATCTCCGAATACGGTACGTTCCAACTGACCGGAATTACACGTGCTTTAAGTGGAGGCACTTCTTTGAGTTTACGTATGGATTTCCCTAGAAGTTCTGGAATAGTAGTAATACACTGCCAAAATTGCTTGCTGTAACTAGTTAACAAGTTAAGATGTCATGAACCTTCTTATTGCTAAATGAGCACTGACACAGGTGGACTAGAACCTAATTCGTAGAATATTGAAAACTGACTTTTAATGTATTCATGTGAAAAACAAGGCACGCGGACATTCTATTTAACCATACTAAAAGTGGGAAGTGGATGTTTAAAGTAAAAAAATTATTTGAAACACGATTTAATTCTGTATAATTCACCAAAACTCTAAAACTTTTATCAAGAACTTAACGCAAATTTCCTTAAATTACAAATTTATCTTTTCATGTCGTTGTTGGGTTTAGAGATCGCGTGTTAAGAAAAGAAAAACTAATCCCTTTATCTACCATTTTACTACTGCTACATTTCGTTTGTTGCTTTCCAGTGCATAGGTCCTCAAATGAACAGCTAATAATTTCTTGAATTGTATCTGCATAACTCCAAAAGTAATCAATAAGAAATCATCCTAAAAAGAAATTAAGTTTGGTAAATTACCAAAATAACTTGAAGTGTCCTTAGACACTGCCTCTAACATTATGCTAGCGATAAGGAAATAGTCAGAATATTCTTCCTTCACCATCGGGTTCTTTTTTTTTAATTTTAAGACATCTTCCATAGAAATTATCAAAAATTTGGAATTTGGTTCACTGCACTGCTTAATAATACGCTTTTCAGAAATCCTAATAGTTTATAGTTTAGTAAATTGTATGCGTACTGTTATATATTATTATACTTACTATTATATTGTACGTATTATATATATATATAACGAAGCAGTAAAGAATCAAACATAATTGGAGTCCTATAAAGAAGCATTATTTTTGAAGATTTTGGCTAAATGCATCTGTTAACTGTTGATCTTTGATAGAAATTCTAAACCAAAATACAAAAAATCAAATCTTTAAAATCAAAAATCAAATATATAAACGAAACCATATTTTCTAAAACTGCTCCTTTCTAAGATAATAAGGTTGACAGAGCCAAAAACGGTCCATGCCAAAACATCCTGACATTAAAATACATCATAATTTTCTTTTCTAAAATCCAGTCGATAACCATTTAAAATATGATTACATCTTCCTTCTCAACATTTTCCGCTTTACTTTCGCTAGAGGCTCCTTTTGTTTTTTTCTTTTTACCAATAAATAAGGGAAAATCCTCGCTAAAAGAACAATTTCGCATTCCACCACCATGTCGATAATCTCCTTCTGCAGACAAGTTTCATTACAATGTTTCCACGTACTTGCTTGAAATGTACGAACGCAGTACAACGTGCCGTCTTAATTATGCAAATTATAACGTAAAATTAACTCGCAGATTCGTTCCAGTCGCTTATGATTTCCATTTTCAATGAAGGACTGGTCCCGTTTAAATCGTGCGAAGTACATTTATCTCCTATGATGCGCTTAAATGTACGTGTCCTAATTCAAAGTTTTCTTCGAACATACTATACCGGTAATAAGTACAATAAATTCCGTAAGGAAAGGAAACCCGTTTATCCTGTATTCTATCTGACATGTTCTTTTTTCAGATCCATGTCTGGTGCATTACTGCATGAAAGGCCACGAATGCACTCTCGCGGCGACTGGCGAAGCGATCTGTATTTGTCAACGGCAGTGCAACGTTCACAGAAAACTCGTTTGCGGTTCTGACGGACACATATATCCGAACCACTGCGAATTACATAGAGCAGCTTGCTTGACAAAAACTGCAATCAGCGTAGAAAGAGGAGTGCATTGTGTCAAGCATGGTACGTTTCTCATTATTTTATTACGAATGCTGTACAGTACACGCTATAAAAAATGGAAAATACTTTGAGAACTTGTATTACAGTTAAATCCTTGCTCGAAGTTTTATTATTACGTATAATATGCATGGAGTAGTATGGAGATCCTGGTATGGGTAACTTTAATTCCCATTAATCACTTTCGGTATTGTATTATTTACTTTCTGGACAGCTACCTCAGCTGCCTTTTTCTTTTTCATTCCTCCAATAAACAAAGCTTTGTAAGAAGTTATAGATCTATTGGATGAGAAGATTTGTATGTAATTGATGTAAAAAAACTTTTTAAAAATGCGACTTTGGGCAAAAGGATAAGACATAAGAAATAGTATTTTTTTATCCATATCTTTTGTATTAAAAGGAATTATCAAAATTATGATTTTTAAGTGACCATCAAAACATCCATGACGTTACAATACGTATGACGTTCGATTGAATGATCTTAACTATCTTAACTACCGGGATAACAAGCAAATTAAGTTTACGTCGAGTCGGAAGAAATTATATTTAGAAAGATGTAGATAACTAGTAGGACACTGTTTTTGCGCTGATTAGCTACAAAACAAATGTACTGTCGTTGTAACCTTAAGAATTAATGATGTATTCACGATGCTTCCAATATTCTCTTAGCGCTTCCGTAATTCTTGCTAAAATTAATGATTTTCTTTTGAAAATAAATGATTTAAATGCTATTAATCTTGATAATTACTGGAAAGTTTGTTTACTATTCCTACTTTCAGTTGTGTTCGATTAAACGAATGTTATCGAATCATTTTCTACAAGTAAATAAACCAATCAATAATTGGAATCCTTAACGCAAATTAGAATTTACATATGCAAATCAAGTACATGGACAGATTTGCAATTACGTCCAATCGACGTCGGCATCAATTAAGAAAAATTAAACGAGGTACGTCGCAGTGGAAGAGAGATTGAGTACATTAATTCCTTAAACGAATTAATTTACATGGGAATGCGTGTTGTAATCGAATGAATTTCGAAAGCGCACATTTCGACATCCGCCGTGGATATGACGGACTATTTTTCGCAACGTGCACTTTTTCCATGCAAATAAAGCAATTCGTCGGCGGTCTGCGCGACCAGCACTGATTGCGTTCATTTTGTAGGAAAGGGTTGGGCGCCTACGCTACCTCGCCGCACTAACCTATATTTCAACGAGTTTGCCACGACGGTCGCCCCTCAACTGCTCAACGCCACCAGAACGACCCCACTCGTCACCGATGCAAATGAGTATGAGGTTCGTATCCTAGCTTCTACCATTTTTTCTTTCAGGTCTATTTTTGTACTGTACCGCTGCAGAAATAAAAGCGGCAGAAACATCAGCGCGCAATCCCCAACGAATTATGCATTCAACTCGCTTACACTTTGCATTATTGAGTTTGATATATAGGGTGATTTACATTCATACATTCATGCATTACTATAACTCTTTAAAGAAACGCCGTCACTGAATCTTGTGCGACTTCCCGCCAGTATACCGCTAAAGGAATTCCGTGTTTTTGAAGGTTATCCTTCATGAAATACTTTTACTAGTTCTTTTGTCATTGTATGCGCAATGAACTAATTTTAGGAATTTAGCTGCTGCAAATTCGATTTAAATTCAATGTAAATTTAACCGGTAGAATATGGTCGACTTGATATCAATTTGTAAACGCAATTACAAGAATACAAATACCAACGAAACAGCTTTACAAATTATGCAGAATTCACGATTTGTTATCTGTAAAATATATGCTGGAATCCTGAAAACCGACGGCGAAATTAATCAAAGCCTTAATACACCTGCTCCATTTCTAATTTAAATGACAAAAGATGTACTTTATTATTGTCATTGATATATTTTAATAAAGAAGCACGATATCGATAAAATCCATTTTATATTCTGATTTAAAATAAATTATTGTTAGTTGTCAGCTAAATTACTAACTGATGTAAGCTATTTTGAAAATTTATGAGCATCATTTGAATACAATGAATGCTTAGTTATTGTATGATTTCATGTGGCAGTAAAGTGTGATTAGAGAACATTATAATGACGCAAACTTTCACATAACTTTTAACCTGTTTAAGTATTACTAAATACTGGATATTAACACAATATTGTTTCGGTTAATATTTTGAAATGTTAACAATAACTAATAAATGTTACAACAACTAATACATACTGAATTGGAATAAAATTTGGAACCAAACAAATTATCTTTGACGGGGAAACGATGAAATTTTCTGTTCACTTCATAGGCACCGCCATTCGAGTAGTCGTTAGAGTGTGTGATTCGTAATTAATATACGCACAAATTATGCTTCGCATATTAGACTATGCGACGGAATGGGGACTCGAGACGATCTGTTACCAATGTAAGTGTAGAAGTAGAGTATCTATAAACCCTTTCCGATGTATACTTCTTTGTTATTATTGAGCTTTGCAACTCTTACGTGGTCTTGGCAATATGCTTTTGACCAACATGCTAGAGATAGAGCGCTAACTAAACATTTTACTTTTCAAACCGCAAATGTGAGAAAGATCGGGTATTTATAAAATTGCATGCAGTGACTGTAATAAAGCCTATATTGGACAAACGAGAAGAGCGATAGAAACAAGATTCAAAGAATATGTAAGAAATTGTCGCTACGGCCGATTGGAAGCGTCGAGTGTAGTACAACACATAAATGAAACACAGCATAGTATTAAATTGGAAAACTTAAAATTGCTTAAAAATGTAACGTCGCCGCGAGAATTAGATGCGTACGAGACGGCTTACATAAAATGTAATAAAAACCTGATAAACATAGAAAACGGACCGTTGTCGCACTCGGTCCTTTTTGATCCTTTGCAGTAGGCTGGCACTTGTTTACATTTTGGGTTATGAAAGAAATCTTCCCGTCTATCTGGCCGTGTTTTTCGCATGTCGTAATTTTAAGACGCGCAGGGGATAGAATAGGCACTTGAAAAAAATTCATGTTTAGTTTTAGAATAAAATTTCTCACATCATTCAGTCACCGGTTGATGATGAGGACCATTCAAATAAAACACAATTCAAACACAAATAAACTTATGTGGTGCGGAGGTGCCGATACTTACGTGTTGCTTACTAGATTACGCTGAATTCTTGCTGTGATTATCATATATTAAATGATATGAAATGGTCGTTTCGTTGGTCCACTTATCAACGACATTTTATTACGTATGCCCAAGCCCGCCACCAAACATATACTGGATACGTTACTACTGCAATAAGATCGCCTGCGCATATATTACGAATCATACACTTCAACGAGCACTTCCGTACCGACGCTTGTGAAACGCACTGAAAGTGGTGAACTAGGATGGCCTCAAAGGAACATCTTTATTGGACTAAGGCTCAGGGAATGCGCAGGCCACTCAATGAGGCGTCTATGTCCAATCCATCCATTTGGAAAAATAGCATGTACGATAATGGGGAGGAGCCCCATCTTTTCCAACCAAAGATTTTACGGTAACTGCTCATTGTGTTAAAGTGAAGGAATAATTTGGTTATTCAATAAATTCAAATATCCTCTTCCATTCAAGTCTCTATCTATATGAAATAAACCTATAACTCTTCAATTCATATTGGAACGTTCAATATTTTTGGATATTGTGTATGGAATCCACGAATTCAGTGAGGATTCTCATTTATCCACAAATTCAGTTTGCTACATTGCAAATTTCCATCATTCTTTCGCAAAAGTCCAATCGTCGGTTAAAATCATTGTCTGATACTTTTGGAATGCAATATATTGTATACGGACGATACTTTTCTCTTTTCAAAATGCCAAAGTTATAGTTGTGGTAGAAGATTGAATTGATTCTTCTAATTCTGATAATTGATTCGTCTAATACCTTCGTTAGTTATGGTCTGCAGTCCTTCAGTCATTGGCAAATTTTTAGCCAAAACTAATCAAACTAAAACGCTTTAGTGTCTTAGTAACCATCATTCAAAATTTCAATGCCCTCTTTCCATTTAAATGCGTATAATGAAATATTACCAAACCATAGTCATTACAAAGCCAACTATTTACGATTCCAAGTTTGTTCCAAGAGTTTGTTGTGCGTACAACATTGTATAGATCATTTTTGATATTGTTTTGTACTGTATTGTTTGTACTTCTTGGTCATATTTTGTTGACCTTTAATATTATCCGTACATTACCAAAAATAGTACAATGTTCATATCATATCTTGAATGTCATCGTTAGAGAGGACAAAGGCAGGCGGAATTATTCCTTTTTTGCAGCGATTAGATAGACTCGTGTCTATTCGTTTCATGAGAATGGATTCGTGTTACCTCCTGGTGTCTCCGAGAGTCGACAAAACACGAATCTGTCTAGTCGCTTGCAAAAAAGTAGCTTGTCCTCTCTAGTTATCATCTCTACTAACTATCCACTACGCTGTCACATACATACAAATACGCCTGTATAATGATTTTATAACGTTTCAAGAATGGATAGCTTTATACAACTTTCAATTCCAGCGCTATGTCTGGGTGTCGTCTCTGACATTCGCATTCCATTTTACAGCCAGTTAACATTCGACAGCGTCAATAGACGATAAACTATACCATCGATCAGTCCTAATACATACATTAATGACAAAAAGGAGAAGTTCTGTATATGCGCATCAGGCTAAATGTGCTGAACACAGCTCTATTAAAATTCAAATCGCCGCGCCGTCTTCATTAGTTTCGTACACGTCAATAACGGTTACAATTCGCGATGACAGATAGAATTTCGCATTGTAGGAGACGTTCGAGAAAAAGGCATCGCGCAGCCCCGAAATCGAACGTGTCACGAGAGCGCTTCCGAAATGAACGACTTCAATGGCAGCAGCCGGTAGCACGACCAAAGTTTAATCCGGGAGCAGGACCGGGGCGAAAATGAGATATTCGCAATTATACTTGGCAATATAGTGCGGTTTATGTTTTAAGTTTATGACCTACTTTAACTGTCGTCGAATGGAAATGATTTTGTAAAGCTGGTTTCGTGTACCTATTATGAGATTTTATCTCTGAATAAAAATAATCTGTGGCTATTTTAAATTGTAATTACTTTGATCTCCTCGTTTTCGTTTAAAATGAACATAACGAGATACTTGTTGATTCCTTTCCCTAGATCCATGGAACCCAGAAAAATGATGGATTCTTCACATTGTCTTGATTTTGTATTTAATTGTATTTAATCAATACAACATTGTGATAAATACTTTTACCTAAACATTAGCAACGTAAGTTTTACATTGTTCTGCAGATACCTTCTCGTAAACCATTTCTATCAGCGGTATTATACATTCAGCTTTAGATGTAGCATTATTCATGCGGATATAATTTTATTTCAACCCAAATTTTCCTGCAATTTCCTCAATTTTATATTTAGCCGTAATTACACATTCGAATATCATCCTTTCTCCAACTTAATGTTAGCAATGCCTCCATTTTTCGACGCATTGTCGATTATAATAACATAATGTTTGGCAAAAGTGATAACTACCGTTCTGTAAACCACTTCTCATAAATATCTCCGTAAATCTCATGACGACGACCACACGGTGCTGTAATTTCTACCGACACACCTTCTGCCAATGCCTATCGTTTTTTATTTACAGTGCTTACATAAGTAAGTATATATCTTTAAAATAGCTATGCCTCCCTCGCTCATTTATAATACCTTTTCTTTCAATTTTTCAAATACTTACCAATAACTTATAGCAGACTTGTTCGCTTGAAGTTTGGAATATCTTCATCCATATTGACAATCATTAATAGCCTTTTCGTCGTTTTTTCTGCTTATTTCCAACTTTTATTTTTCTTCCGAGGTATTCTACTTATTTCATTATTCCATGCGTGACCTACCTGGTCTATCGCTTATTCGTTTACCATACTTATTTTCCATATTTGATGCACTTTTCTGCACTTGTCTGCTACATGTCTTTTATGTGTACCATGTGTACCAACCATGTAAAATTTTTTTTTTTTCGATTTTATTTAACGCAGGTTCTGAAGCGCAGCAATCACGTTGTTTGCAATCGGGACCCTTCTTGTTTTTCCAATACAGAACAACACATTTCGCAAGCCCGAATTTGACTTTTACGTCTATCATTAAAGGTCCACATTTCACGCACGTAGGTTAGTATTCACACGTATACACTATCAAATATTCCTAACTTTGTACTTCTACAGATTTCTTTGCTGCGAATGAAAATTCTCTTCAAAGCAAGTTACACGTACTTCATATTCTGTTGTCCATTTCTGTCGTATTTAAAGTAGATCCCAAATATTTGAAGTTTAAGCTGTAATTTTTTATTGTAAACCACAAAAAATAATAAATAATAACAATAATAAATGTTTACATTTGGAAATAGTTCGGAATAGTATAGAGAATTGGGGAGAATAGAGGAATAGTTAGTATTCTTTTTTCCTAATAGAATGCCTGGGGTAAGGAGAGGAGAGTCAGAGGCTATATAAACAGCTGTAAAATCGAAATGGAGCTGAAAGTCTTAATTCTGACAAGTTTTGCCGAAGCGCAATCGCCTGAGTTTCATTCATCGCGACGCTAATGATTAAAAATTGATTTGTTTCACGAAAACAATGCGCAAAATATCAATGAAAATTTAAGCAATTTTACCATGATTTCATTGTTTTTCTGCAGTTGCCAATTAAATATTGAACGTATCTTATGCGATATGTTAGCGCCTTACGTTTCAGATACTGTAATTTCGTATTTACAGTACTGGAATAGAGACATCAAGAATTGATTAATCGTAGACAATTCACATTTGACCTTATTTTATTTACGTTCAATGCATCACCCGAATAGTAGCAATTCGTTTTATGTTTCCGAATTTGTTTCCCGTTCGTAATATATAGATAGTCATCGAATCAGATCAGATCGTAAAGCACAGTACCGAATGCGTACTAATCTTAGTACTTAGTAAAATAACGACAGCCGGCCCCGAGATTCCATTGCCCTATTTACACAATGTCTAATGCCGATCCTGTCCAAGCCCTTCATCCAATTTAATGGGCACACCGCGAGCTTTAAATTCATCTTCACATCCATACACATTCGTTCACATACAGGCGCAATTTAAACTCAATTTCTAACTGACGTTCAGTCTTAGATGAGTAATGGTCCTTCCGCAAGGCATACCGTCGTCGTAAATTTGTCAAAGCACATGCGACCCGCGCGCCATATCGTTCGCTAATAAGCTGACACGTCTCGTTTTTCTTTTCGGTCTTACAGTTTACCACGGCTCAAGCGGATTTCAATGACGAAGAGGAGGAGGAAGACGGCGAATTACCCGGAGAGGAAGATGTTGACGAAGACAACGAGGAGCCCATGGAAGTCGAAGTGGGAGATGCATCGACAGCTCCCAACGATATCGAAAACGAAGTCGAAGATGACGGTGTGCGAGATACGAAGATAACGGACGATTTTTATCAACAGGAAGGTTGTCCTATGCAGGAGTACGAAATAATGAAGGTAAGGAATTATTCTATTGCTAAAATGAATACAAATATGTTCTGCAAGGATTAGATTCGATTAGTAAGGAACTTGGGAAGTGATGGTTTTATATATATTGTATCGTGATCGAAGTGATGATGAGTATGTCTTTGTGTTTGAACGAAACTTTGTATTTATAATTTATCTGTGCATCGTTACAAACCAAAAAATGTTACAAAATATTTATCTCATGGTATTCGCATCAATACGTAAATGTTATTTAAAAGTTTCAAATGTCTAAAATTATTTAACCAAACAAATGAACAAGTATCGTATCATCGCGACTACGTAACTTTAGGTTTGCTTTTTTCCAAGTTAAATCAAAACTTGAGGATCCTCGTGGACTATTTGCCGTTTTTGTAACTGAAAATACTAATAATCGAACTATGCTGAGTTGAGAAGTTAAAAAATACCTCTGACTTTTCTTATGATCAAAAGAAACTTTTCTTTAAAAGACCTTTTTCCCATAAAACCTTTGTTAAAATCTCAAAAATAAATAAATAAATAAATAAATGTTAGCGCCTGTTCTCACAATTAGCTAAATTGACTGTTTTGTTGTTTTATTTATTTACGAAAAAGTCAGAGGTACTTTCTAACTTTCCAACTCAATATGTCTTGTCTATTAATATTTTCACCAAAATACAAAAATACGAAAGTATTCCAATAAATACTGATGAATAGAGATGACAAAGGCAGGTGGAATTATTCCTTTTTTGCAGTGACTAGTCTATTCATCTCATGAAAATGAATTCGTGTTGCCTACTGGTGTCCCCGGAGTCGACAAAACACGAGTCTATCTAGCCTCTGCAAAGAAGTAATAATTTCATCCGCCTTTCTCATCTCTACTGATGAAGAATATGTGCCGAAAAAATATACAGCGCAAACTGTAAGAAAAAAACGAAAGTTGACATTTTTGGAATACACTGAAATTCTCTTGTAGGATTTGTTTATATTTGGTGAAATAATGAAATTGTGGCACACTTGAGATTTTTAAATGACATTTACGTATTGATGCGAATACGATGGGTCAAGCAATTAGGAAAATTTTTCGTTTTCTAATAATGCACAAAAAAATTATAAACACAGCTACTTTAAAACTAATGAAATAAAAGAGCTTCCCATATGATGTAGACGTTTTGGCGGACATTGTATATCCATATACGTACAAATTATTCTTGATAAACGAATAAACTTATCAGCCGACTTTCTATTAGCGAGGGTTCCAATATATTTCAATCGATGCGATTTCTTTTGGAATCAGTTCACTGAAGCTCGTGAATTTTTTATTCTCAACCGTGAATTTAGGCTAGTTCTTTTTAAAGTGTAAAGTTTAGAACGAATTTGATTTCGGCAATATATCGTAGAGGTAGTATGTTTGGATTAAGAAATAATTTAAGGAAGAAGCACTTTATGCTTTGCAAATAATTATATTAAGCGAAATGCAACATCTCTGCTTTCTCAAAAAAAAAAATAAAATTGAAATCGGAAGAAAATCACGGATTTTCACACTTAACCGACGGAAGCCAATATATATCAATTGATTTGTGTACTTGGCACGCAAAAATACATGTCTTTCAAGAGATTATATCTGCAGACAAATAACTTCTAGCTATTAAGTGATAAATGATAAATGAATAAATGAGCACGCCTGTCTGGCAAATGGAGATATCAGGTTCGATTCCTCATTGGACTTGATTTTTAAAAAAGAATTAATTAGTAGAAGAATATCAAAAAGAAGTTAGCGATATCAGATCGATTGTAGACGAGATTTTCATGTGAAAAATTTTATAGAAGCAGAGCTATCAAGAAAACTTGCCTCCATATTCTGTTTGTGGATTTTAAGACAGATTATGACTCAATAGAAAGAACCAAGTTGTACTGTACGACGAAGAAAGTCGAAATATCGAACAAATTGATTAGTATAACAAGAATGACCCTCGAAGAGATACTACACAAAATTCTAATGTCCTATAGGAAAAGTCAGTCAGAAAGTCAGAAAAGAAAGTTGGCTTTTGATCTAAGCACAAGTAATAATGTACAATATAATGCAGCACAAGCAATATATATAACATTATAAACAAAATCAAAAAAGGAAAAGAAAATCTAGTTTGTAAATTGGAGAAAGTAGGTGGGGTATACGGACTTAGAGCTGCTAAAAATTAAACAAAATCTTTAATAACGAAGCAACAAGCAACAAAAGAAAAATGATGTAGCAGATCTAAGATGGACATAAAAGCTTTCAATGTGAAAGGCAAAAACTATAAATACTAAACACTTATGCAGTAAGTCCATGTTTAAAATGTGAATGTAAAAGAAGAATGCGACAAACCTTTTATGGAACTAGTTCTTCATAGTTTTTATTTTTTCTATTTTGCGTTTTATGCTTCTTCCTTATACATAAACCATTTCATGAGCAGTGGGTCGGTCATATTGACATTTAAAAGAATTAAATTTGTTTTGGATAACCAAATTACTTGGGTACAAATCATTTGAGTTTTATAATGAAGTCGTTATGAACGGAAAATAGAAAAACACAGCTAAATGGCTACTGTCGGTGAATTATAAAAATCTGAAATTTCTTTGGTATTTCTGACGTACTTAATCGTTTGGGGTCGACTGTGACCAGGTACTTGGATGAGAGGTTATTCTACTTGTTGGTCATTTTACACAGACTATTTTATTTCATAATTAACAAAATCTAATAAAAGTAATGCTGAAGACTTCATTTATAAATATTATTATTATGGAGGCTCTTTTTTCATTTCGACAAGCTCAGCCACACGTTTTGTCAGCACATGATGTGGACAAGTGTTTGGCATGTTTGGGCTCAAATCTCTAACGCTGGTAGGTTTGTTTGTAATTTGAGCACCATAACGTTTTTGTACAATTTTTACTTACCAAAATTCCTTTGGATATTATTAGAAAATTGTCTGTTTTCAGCATTCTAGTTCTGAAAATATTATATCCAAACCATTTGTTTTAAATTCAAACGCGAGTATATTACAAAATTCTTTTTCAAAGGTGACTGACCTTTTTCTTGCGTGAGTGATACGTATGTAGTATTTTCACACAATATTCGAAATGATTTATAAATAAGTTACTTAAAATTGAAACTACGCCAAGCATAATGCTGAAATTCAATGTATAAATACAATTGATCGTTTTACTAGTCGCTATTCTTAGTATATCACCTGCCATTATCGCTGCACTGCAAAGCTTCGATAAAGAAAATTCTGTAGTTTCGCATTTTTGGTTCAGAAAGGACAAATACCGTTTCAGAAATATTGAAAATCCAGGCAAACGCGACAGAGAGGAAGGACGAATATTAAAACTTTTCAACGTTTAATAAATTCATACATTTTCAACTTTGTAATTTGCTCAAAAATCCTTCTGTGAAGTGAAGTTTTACGCGACTTTCGCCGGGTGTAATTTTCCCAACGCGGACTAGGTAGTATATACGCTTGTATATTCGTATTCTTTCACCGTCCGTCCTTTTATTGCAGCGTCGACGCTTTGAATAACTTTAATAACCTAACATCCAACGCGTGACGGCCTGTTTCGCATCTCGTGAATGCCACTTACGCTGTCGAAGAGTGTGAGACTTGTATACGCGCGGATATAATATCCACTGGCCCGAAATCGCTGTAGTTAAAGAGAACATAGCGTTTGAGATTCCTGTTCCATTTTTCGAGTCGCTTCCTGTCCCTCAATATTAAGTGCACTTACTTTTCACTTCGCATCGTAAATGCTATGAATACGGAATAGACGCTTACACGCGAACGACGGCGCTATTTTAACGTTCACGTAAACTACGGATAGACAAAGGAAATTTTCTTAGGTAACGCATTGTTAAATACTTCTTCGCTACGAGTCTCGCCTTGCTTGATTGCCTCTGTTTATTTCGATCGTTGGTTCGTCGGAATTTTAAAATTGGCTAAAGTTTAATCCGACTCCTAATACTCGTAAACGTAAAATTACATACATACACACATACATAAGGGGAAGGGAACCAAGACGTGTTGCAGCAATAAAATGCAACGAGTTACTTATTATTCTATTCTAGTTGTGTACTTGAAATTGCTTTTGATAGCACCTCTGTTCTTAGCTGACTTTTATGGAGGCAAATTGCTGAAGGTTCATAAGATGTGTAACTTCAGATACTGAGAGAAATAATAAATTATATACGAGAATGTTATGAGAGGTATTCACGTTTGAAAACGTAAAAGGATAGGTCTTGTGTGTATGTCAAAAACAGCGTTAATGACTATGCGTACTATGAATACTATTCTTTGCCTGATGAAATTTCGTATTTCATCAGGCTTCGTCATTCAGCTTCAACGATTACCATCAGATACTGAATTAATGAACGTAATCACTGTGTTAGCAGACGGCCAGGTGAAAATTAAAAAAATGGAGTATGAGCCACCGACGAAATGGATGCCGTGTTTCTTGGCGATTGATTAAAAACGGAATCGCGTGATTGACTTCAAAACAATGGACATGTCTAAGCGCAATACGAGTAAGTTTCTGTGGCGTTATGCGACTTTATCATGGATATCATGGAATCATGGATACATCACTAGATGCCATAAACCGAAGATCAGTTGACTAAATGAGTTTTTCCCGGCGAACGTGCACTAAAGAAGGCGAAGACGATTCCATCAGCAGGAAAAATTACGGTGACGATCTTTTGGAATTCTCAAGGCATAACTTTAATTGATTATTTGGAGAAAGAAAGGATAGTACTAGTACAGCAGGTTCGTCATATTTGGCCTTATGTGACTTGTTTCTGTCTCAAGATAGCTTGGTGGAAAGCGATTCACGTCAAATGAAGAGGCGACCATATTCGAAATAAAAGCCTACTTTGCAAAGTTCGATGAATTATTTGGATAGCTTAGAAAAGTTTGGACATCGCTGGACTGAGTGTATAAAGCCCACAAGAAGATTATGACGAAAAATACTAGATGTAAAACAATTGCGCAAAACTTTTTTTTTTTTACATAAGCATCAGTTTTTTCAAGGCGTTTCATTTTGGTTTCTTATATGTTGCTTTATCAGCTTTTGCTGGTAAACAAATTCACACGCGGTCTTAGTATAATTGGCCGTCAGAAAACATACAATAAATAATTGACAAAATACATCTTATACGTCTGATACTTCTCGACAGTAACATTTTGATATTCTTGCTCCATAAGGGAAGCTTTCTCATTTATTTTTAAACTTGCTTTATTGCGTTCCATAAAGCTTTTCACTTACACCGATACAATCGTGTTTAGCACAGTAATAAGGCAACTACTAATGTATTCTGTATAAACAATATTTAAGTGATCATGCCTTAACTTCCTGGAATAGGGTTCTCTTAACCCTGGAACGTCTACGGGGGTTGTGATTGATCCCAACATTTATGTTGCGCTTATGTATTGAATTATGTATGTAGATATACGTTCCAGAGTTAACCAAAGGAATACGTCATTTCTTGGTAGTTGTGATAGGAATCCATTCTGCCTTACGATTGTGATATAAAGCATTATCGAGTTTGCTTTGATAATGATCGGTTGAGAAACTGATCCTCATACTTTCCAAAACAAACTTAATAGTGAGCATTCGCAGTATTTATTGCTGCAATTTCACAATTTTTAGGTTGAGTATCATAAATAATTCTCTTTACTAGAGAAAATCAATGCAACTAAGAGATGTAGTGATTTTCATACATAAATGATTTCCTCGCTAATAGATACAAATGCAAATAAAACACTGAAAAACGTAGTAAAGCAAAGGAAGAGTTGAAACTGGCAAGCGACATTATCATTATTGATCAGCGGAGTAGTGGTCTCTCTTGGAAAAATCCCCGGAAATACGTAGGGAGAAGTGTTGTTTCCGGATAAAAATAATTTTATACAAATTATTGTAAACTAGCATACTTCATAAGATCCAATACTTCGAAGTGGGTCGGGTTGAAACGCTCTATATATGTAGTTGAATTATATAAATTTTTTATACACACAAAATTCACAACTAGAGATGACAAAGGCAGGTGGAATTATTACTTTTTCACAGCGACGTGTCTATTCGCCTCATGAGAATGGATCCGTGTTGCCCACTGGTGTCTCCGAGAAACGACAAAACACAAGTCTGTCTAGTCTCTGCAAAAAAGAAATAATTTCATCCGCCTTTGTCCTCTCTATTCATAACGTACATATATCTCGTTAGTTCCCCACACGGCTTGTTACAGCTTGAATTATTTTGACTCACAATTTAAAAATTACGCAATTATAAAGATTTTAAAAACGAATATATTGAATATATTGTGGAATTGACTGGGATACACCAACAGGCTTAAGGTTATTGAATAGCTCTTTTACGTGAAGAACTATAGTGACTAGTTAATTTGGCCAAGTGAACATCTAAGTTATAAATTTCAACAAGTAAGAAGAAATATAGTTATTAGATTTAACAAAGCTATAAACTCTTTTTAGCATTAAGCCTTGTTTGGTTTTGATGTAATCGTATTCGATAACTAACAAAGTATATTTAATTCTCACTGAGTTAATATTTCAAATAGCGTTTATCTCCCAACAATTTATTTATTTACTTATTTATTTATTTATTTATTTATTTATTTATTTATTTCAAAAGAGTTTCGTTTCAATTTATACATATATTCTCAGTCTGACAACGCAAACAAACTTAACTGAACACGCGAAGAAATTAGATTTATATAATCCATAAATCAATTCAGGAGAGAAGATTTTTGAAAATATTAATAAGTAAGTGTGTTCCATGTGTCTATTCCTTAAATTTGTTTGGCAATATTAAAATTCGCAGAACCTAATATTTTGAATATTCTATTCCTGTCTCTTATCTCCTACGGACCGCGCTAAGAACAAATCTCATTAGAATCTCCGTACGTTTTCGTTTCAATACAAAAAGCCATCATTTATCCGTTAATATTTCATCTTATCTTCGTTAATCCAGCTTCCTAATTCCGGTCCTGCATCTCGAACTGCTTTAATTCCGCAAACAAACCATCTTAACTGCAGCCCGTGGCAGACACTGATTCCCAAGGATTAATTTTATTAATTTAGGGTTGCCCCGCGACTCGGTGGTCCTACCACGGCTCGTTGATTGGATTAGTGTGGTACGCGCGGATTCTGTTTACAGTTTGCTTCCGCATTGAGCTTTGTTGCTCTTGCTATTGTTATAAAGCATCAGGTAAATTTAACACGTTCTGCTTTATATAGTGCAAGACCATATTTCCGTAAACTACCCCCGTCTCTTCTCCAACGGATACGGTCGAATTAACAGATTTGTATACAAAATAGGAACGTTTATTATAACCACGGACAATAAGTACGTGCACGCGCATGTATAGAATTTGTTATATCGACCTGATGTTTACTTTAGCTGGAGTACGTAATTTGCTTGTAAAAGCATTGTTTTGCATTGCTTGAGTTCTGGTACTTTACCTGCTTACAATGTATATAAATAGTGTCCAAAGTTAGCCGCACCTTGTTGTTATCATCGCTGCTATTATGAACTACATATTTATAAAAGTAACTCTTCATGGTAGAGTGATCTAATGATTTCATCTTACCCACAAACTTATCGAGAAGGTGATCGGTTATTTAAGTCGAGCAGAGATGCTGAGTCTTCCTTTGAAATTTTTTGCTTTACACATTAATTTAAGTACCATCTCAATTAGTCATATTTGATTCTATCAATCTATTTAGTTTTGTCCTAAGTGGAACCCTAAATTAAGAAGAAAATCATGATACTTGTATCGACAAGCAGAAGAACCAGACATATGATTATAGTTTATTTATCGGCGATCTACGCATATGTTGGCACCGAACTACAAATTATTTAATAATTCCTTTCAAAATTAGCTATGTTATCAAACCAATGTTTATATTTATGAATTTGTTTGTTTTATTTAGTGAACTACTCTACTGAAATAGTCAAATGTAATTTTAATTTGTAATTTTAAAGTCGTCGACAGCTTCTTTCGGCGAAAGTGACGATCTTAGATAAGAATCAATAATGTTTATCTACGTCAAACTTCGCATTGCGTCAATTATGTAGGAATCGCTTCGATTTTTACTATCTTAATGTTGCTTTTGTTTACAGGACAACCTGTTGCTCTACAACCACGCCAGATTAATGTCTCAGGATAATCACAGCAAAGATTACCTGGTCTCCATCATGTTTTCACACTACGATCGCAACAACAATGGCAATTTGGAGGCTACCGAATTGAACGAAGTATGTACTGCATGTTTATCGATAATACGTTCAAGTGTTACGGATTATTAAATAAAATTTATTCTTAATTCCTGATTGATTCCAAGATCAAAATATTGAACGATCACTTGTTTACTTGTTTGTGGTGAATTCTAGTTTTATATTGTTGGTGAATCACGGGAGACAAGATGAGCCACAACAAATTTCCTTTTTCAACAAATGATAACAAACATATGTGAAAAGCTAAGATAGATTTATTATGAAGGCAAACGCTTGTAGGTTTACTTTTTTAAAAGAATATTGTTCATATGTTGCATATCTTATTCACAATCGTGAAGCAAGCTTTTTAAGATGATCTCATAAAAAATTCAAGGCGGTGTCGCTGATTGGACAGGTCAGAAAGTGCCAGAAATGTTTGGAGGGAAGACAACCTTGAAATAATTCACTTACAGTATTGATGCTCGTTACAACTGCGCCATATGTACTGTGACACTACTTTTCTGGAGCCAACTTATATATTTGTAGTCTGGAAAGCTTTGAACGGTTGTCTGGTACAAAAATATTGGGTACCACATCAGAGTAACCCACATTACTTTATGTCACAGCATCACCGCGAGCATCGTTAAACAAGTACGGACTAACCATTCAATTTGTCGACATTTCACACCACACGATTCCCTTTTCTTGAAATTCAGTTATTTGATGTGCTTTGCCATAGCCAACGAGATGACAGTGAGCTTCATCACTAAGTATGATCTTCTCGAAACTCCCATCATCCCAAAAGAAATTAATCAGTATTTCGCAGAATCTTCTTCTTTGTATGTGTTGGTTTGAGGTACCGCCCAAGCTAAATTTTGTGTACACGGCCTGCGTGTGTTTACCAGTCGACCGTAGATGTCGAGTCATCACCCATCGCTGGTGTTCTAACAGATTTTTGTTGACCCTGATGTTTCTTGTCTGCTACTGAATTGGTAGCTTTGAATTTATTGACTTATGCTTTTGCAACATGTTGCACTTATTATAGAAGTATCACTGTGCCAATATGTATGAAATATTATTTCTGATGTTTTTTGTTGCTTAGAACCATGATTACCAACAAATCCGCATGTCTACGTGTTTTCTATTGGTATCTAGATTCGGTACATTTAAAAAGGTAACTTATTCTGGGTCCCTTATACAACAACATACTTAAATATTTGTTATAATTTCAAATTTTAATTTTTTCATAATATTCCTAATATTTGCCTTTACAGATAACTGCGCAAGAACACCTAGATACTCTGAGCAAAGGATGTACGTTATCCGACATGATACAATATGAAGACTCCGATCGCGATGGGAAGCTCAACATCAATGAGTTTTACGTAGCATTCAGCAAACTTTACAGTAAGTTGAAAAAGTTTTTAAAATACTGCCGCTTTGTGCTTCTAGATGTTACCTTCAATACGTCCTGCGAACATCTTGCATTAATAATTTTGCAATCTCTTTTTATAAAAACAGTCGAGCGTCGCCATATATATTTTAAAAAATGTTTCCTTATTTTCTTGCGGTTGTGAATTGTGGGCAATCCCTTTCGAACCTCCGGTTTTCCATTACATGGCGTATATCTTTCGTGCGTGTAGCCATTGTACAAGCGATCCTTTTTTTCACGTCATCTCCCCATAAAAAAGGTCCCATGACAGCTCTTTCTATGACACGGGGAAGAAAGCCAATTGACCTTATACCTATATCTTAGTATCGGAGACGAGGGAAACTTGTGGAGTAAACGAAGAATGTGATACAATTTTGACATTAATGTTAAAGCTTAAATTACGTTCTGGTAGAGATGGTGATGGCAAATAAAAGTTGTGTGTAGATATCTTTCGAGAAAGCTTATAAATATGTTGTTGGATTTATCATTTTTATGTCATCGGCGAAATGTGTAAAATCCGTGTTTCGTTTAATTGTTTCGACGTAATTAAATCTATAATTAATAAAAAGATAAATCTTGAACCTACTGGAACGGGAGTCATTAGGTTCAAATCTTTCTAGGCTTGAAATTTCTTTTTATTATGTAAAAATTTAATTACACCCGGAAAACTAAGGAAAACATGTATCTTCCAAAATATTACACACCTTTCAGCGACATAGATGGTTATTTAAATTGTTGTTGAAATATTAAATAATTAGTTTTCATGGGCAACTGTGCATTTAACTAAACATATCATTTCAAATATCGGTCCCATGTTTTCTTAAATTTAATCAGAGTAAAATGTTTTCTTTTTTTCCAACAAATATTGAAGAAGTCGCTGGCATAACAGAAATTTCCTCGATACTGTAATGCGTAATAGTAAAGTTTCTGCAAGTTACAATCTTTCTGTTAAAACAATGTTCTGTTTACCATTTATAGCATTAAAAAGTTTTGTTAATTTAATAGAATTTGCAACATGCTGTATTTTCTTCTAGTCTCAGGATCACCCAACTAAATCATAAAGATGAAGAAGGTTATGCCCCGTCTCATATTTTCAGATCCCAGATCCCTTAGATCTGTTTTAGCTACATTATCCAAAATATTTGAAAGTTGTAAATGCTCGATTAAATAAATTTTTACTAATTACAAAATTACTTTCAGGATATCAGTTTGGTTTTGGGTTTGTGTCTACCTTTCACTTATTGTAGAATAATCATCGATAATATTAACATCAAATAAATTGTCTTTCGTTAGCTTTTTCGAAAACTCGAAGATATGGGCTTCGAGGACAGGTTAAGGTTTGGTTTCGATCATATTCCCGTTTTATTAGTAACACGTCTTTGACTTGGTACGCTTCAAACTTACTAAGACCACTAAGCTTAGAAAGCCTTGTTAACAAGAGGATTTCTACCATCAGCATGGTTTGATGCAGATCAATTTAATTTTAAAAATAAGCTAATAAACCTCGGTGGAGTGAAAAGAGGAATATTAAGTAGTTAAATTGTAAATACCTACAAAATATATTAATAATAAATGTCGACAATAAATTACACAGTTCAGCGGTTATTAATTATGCGAAGTTAGGCATGGATTTTAATGCGTCGATCGATTCATGCACAGGATTTCGAATAAATTAGCATCTAAAACAATAATACAGCGATTTGTGCACCATTGGCCCCGGCATTTTTCAATTTATCCCGTCGCCGAGTACAATATTGTGGCTGGCATCCATTTTATCTCGCTCGCGGCAACTGTATGCAGGCTTTCATAAACATTTCACAAACTATCGGTATCCCTCTCTGTACATACTGAAATATAAATCGCTCATGCCCGGAAGTCCTTAAAAATCCATTACCGTAAACAGTATCTAGCGGGTTATTCGATCGTGTCAACCTGTGTGATGCGTCGATGAGGTGGAAATTATCGTCCCGGCGCTTGCCCGCGTAAGAAGATTCTGGAAGATTTACCTTTGGTTTCTAATGTCGTGAATTATTAAAGCCGTCGAATTTTACGAGAGCGTGACGGTTACCGTTCCGACTATCTTGCGTTTTCCTTTTCTTTTTTCATTCTCCTTCCTCCTCCTCCTTCTCCTTCTCCTGCCCCTATTTCGCTTCGTTTCGTGTAGAAAAAGTTACGTATACCCATTTGAAAATGCTCAAAGCTCGAACTCGTACGATATATATATACATACATGGAAATTTCGATGAAATGTTTCTGTAATTAGAATTTGCAATGAACCTAAGAGGATATGGAAAACTACGAGACCAATTTTAAAATTATCGTAAATAACTTATATCTAAATTACGATATAGAAAGAAACCAAAAGTTTCTGTTGACAATTTTGAAATACGTACCTATCGAAGAAACTAGGAAATTATAATAATTTCATCGTATTTCTAGCGAAATTTTACGTGAAATAGTTAAAATTGTTTCTTTTTCTGTCCTGGTTTTGGATTTATAGTTTACATTATTTTATGTATTGAGTACTTATTTTTCTACGCAATATAAACTTCAAGGAATAAATCAAAATCAGCAAAAACTAGAACTAAACCAATTGAATTTATATGTCATAGTTATACCATAAAAATTGCTAATAAACACGTTGCGTAACACTTCTGTCTAATTCCGCGCATTACAAGAACAGTCTTTAATGTCAACAGATAAGTTTAGATATGGTACAAAGTGAATCATTGGTCTCGATTGTCAAATTCTTGCAAAAACTTCGCGCTGCGTTGTGTGAGCACAGCTTAACGGTATTAGTGATACTGTGAAAACACGTATATCATACATTAAAGATATTAGCGTCATATTAGATGGAAGGCCTAGTTTTGTAATTGCATAATGTATACCATACTTCCGTTGTTAGTGCATCAGCTTCAATAATATAGAACCTCGGAAGTAGCTCTTGTATATGTTAATTGTTGCTAAACTGGGGTATGCTGCTATCATTTGACACCTGCTCTAACATGTTTAAAGTTTTCTTCTTTTAAAATAGGCGAGGTTTATCCTGATCGTAGCTTGAACTATCAACTTCGTTTGTTCGATGGCTTTATATTACTTGCAGAAATGCTGACTTGTTGATTTTATGATCTATTTTTTTTTTGTAAAACCCTTTTTCTTTTTTGTCATTATGCTTGTTTGATCAGGAAAAATTAAGGAATTTAGTATTAGTTAGCTGCTTTTATATTTGTACTTAGCCCTGTTATTAGATTGTGCATCTCGTTGGATATTAAAGATTTATTGTTACTGTTACTATTATCAAAACTGATCGAACCAAATTGAAGAGCTAATATTGTTTTGACGGCGTCACAAAAAATGTCCTTTTTCGCAAATACTAGTTTTCACCATTTCTCCTAGCTTTGCAGCTTTGTTCGAGAAATTAAATGTGTAGATGAATAATATTGAAAAATATGAGGATTTCATTCACATCTACCATTTTCAAGGTAACTCAGCTGGAACAGAGACCGATTCCAGCTTTGCTATCACGAAAGGAGCGCATTCTGGAGGTGTTGTTTGGCAACAACAACGGAAAACAACATCGGCTATGTTGTTTTCCGCTGAAAATTGCTATACTACTAGATGAAAGTGCCTCGCATGATACGAACTTTGCTGATATCCTTTTCATGGTCAATTCTTTCATTAGTATCCGCCGACATGTGTTATGAGATAACTTCATTGGATTACAGATGTCATGGATGGTCTGCATATGGTCGCATTTCGAACAGTAACGGCATGTTACTGCTATAATGTCGGTTGATGGTCATCTAAAACGTTTATCGTTTTCAACCATCAGTTGAACTCGGCCACATTTAGCAATATTTAAACCGATCGCAAGCTTTTGCTTAACCAAAAGCCGTCTTCAAATACTTCCTTTAATATTTCGCGTGCTTCTCTGGCATTGAGAAATCACAAACACAAGCAGACACGAAAGAGAAATTATTTACCACCTGACATACTTACAAGATAAGCGCACAATTTCACGTGGCGGCGTTTGATTAGCATATTTAGGGAAAATTTGGGTATTACATTGCCCAAAAATACCATTTCAACCTTTTATAAAGCTTTATAGCAATTCAGAACAATACAAATAGTAAGTTCTCAAACAATCGCATTTGTGTTTTTCGCAAAAAGTCAGAACACACACTTTAAATTTATCGTTTCAGGTGTTTCAGTGGTGTCCTTGGATAAAGCACTAGAGACGAACCACTTAACGGCCAGGGTTGGCGACAACGTTGAGATCAAATGCGATGTTACCGGATCCCCAGTGCCCCCTATCGTATGGCGACGAAATCAACTGGACTTATCCACCTTAAACGAGGAAGACGTGCGAGTTTTCAGCGACGGCAGCCTTTATCTGACTAGAATTCAACTACAGCACGCCGGCAACTATACCTGTCACGCTCAACGCAACAAGGACGTCGTCCAAACTCACATTCTCACCGTTCACAGTAAGTACAGACGCAGCAATAAATAGTGGTTTGACGAAAGGTAGCGCTTGATATTAGTTTTTCGACGTTGTCGGCGAGCATTTTCCTCGCGAAAGGAAATAAGCGATCATTTATCGAAGTCAATATTCGCGTGATAATAAATTTATAAAACAGTCAACGCCTCGGTGCTATTTTCTACTTCCGTAGAGTAAGCGAAAATCGCTTTTCTTTATGTATCCCATTTATCATATTCTACTGTGGCGTATTAAAATGTTATCCTTCTAGGACACTTGAAATTGTTCTTTTGGTTTTATCTTTATACCATTCAATTATTTCAATACTATTTTTTATATACACAATGTGTTAAAAAACATACGGAATTTTTGAAAATAAGGAATAGTTTAATATTTTTTTCATCTTATATATGAAAAGTTGAAGCTGAAGTTAGTCACCATTTTTTCTAAGGTTTCTTCTCTGATCGCTTCCACTTCTTCATAATGGAATCTCTTATCTCCCATGATGTTCGAGCTTAATTTTGTATAACCTAGGAGGCCAAGGTAAATCATCGAAATGAGAAATAATATAAATGAAATGAGAAATATAAAAAATAGCTAACAACCAATAAAGTGGCTGCATCTTATTGAACTTTACGCTTGGACTCACATATTCTTCCTCTGCTTAATTTTATTTCGGAGGTATGTTGAAGAATATTAATGTAGAGAGACCATGGACATTAACAATGATTCCATTTTCTCCAAAAATATGGAGCCATGGACTAATGGTGCTAAATGGAACGAAACCGTACCATACTTTAATTTTTTGGTTGTCTTGGAATCGTTAGTATAATTCCATAGGCTTTTCATGACTCATTATCAACAATTTTGTTTATTAGCCATCGAGGTATAAATGTGTATCGGCACTAATTAGGATTGTTACGTCTTTATTTCGAGAAAGCTATATCATGGAGACTTGAAGTAGCGTAACCTAAATGTTTGGATTCTGGAACTCTTATTTTTGTTATTCATCTTCATCTGTTAACATTTCTGTATACTTTTGCATGTGTACAGATAGAAATTAGCGCTTATAAGGTGAAGGGCTTCAAGTAACACAAGAACCATATGAGTTAAATACAAGATCTATACATGCAAGAACATTTGGTAACTTTTTCTTCCGGAACAAGTTTGTCCTTTAGTATTTCAATAATTGTTTGAGATTCTCCACAATGTAGTCTTTTTCATGGAAAATATAGTATTAGATATTTCGATAGTTTTAGCTATCCCAAAATTCAAAATTTTGTGTTGATTCAGTAACACCAACTAGTCTCAGTTAGAACCTTATGACATTTCGTTCGATTACTTTACAAGTTACAGTCACTAAAATGGCGCTATTTTAGATGTTTGAGAAAAAAATTGATTTCAAGAGATTTCCTGTTTTGATTAAATACTGCTTTTTAATGGAAAAAATACCTCCCAAGCCAAGGAATAACTTGATACATGTTATAGAGCATCTTCTCCATCGTATACAATAATAGAAATGTGATACGTTGAATTTAAATGTGATCGTACGTGCACCGACGATGCTGAACGCTCAGGGTTCTGAAGCAATTATGAAAAAAAGTACTTCGTATGATAATCGAAAAGTTAAATTAATGAGATAGTTGACATCAAACGAGAACATTTGAGTCTGATACACCAAAACGTCTAAAAATGCAGCATTCGTCTGGCAAGAATATGGACGATATCTTTTTGGACGACCATGAAGAAATGCTATTCATTGACTATTTGAGGGAAAGAAGAGCAATAACTAGCGAGTACCATGTTACATTATCGGACAAACTAAATCCGAATATCAAGAAAAGCCTTATCTATCGTATTCTTCAGATCCAGCTCTCAGCGATTACCATTTGTTTCTTAATTTTAAAATATAAACGTCAACTTTTATCTAAACCTTCTTTTTGCAACAAATTATTAATTTACCGAAGTAAATAATTGTTGATTCTGTCTGCTCTGATTTTATCAACGAGTTTATAATTTTCAGACCAATTTTATTTAACGAATCTGTACATTACTAGATTTTTTAAACATCAGTATACGACGGATCTAATTTTAATTTGGCTGTTTTTTTTTAATGTTTTTTTAATGTGCCTACATCATTAATTAAAATAAAAGCTCTCCCATTCATTATGTAACTAATTTGTTTAGGCGCTAAGAATAGCAATATAAAGTGGTTTTAATGATACTACTTGAAGACTTTCTTTTTCTTAAAATATTTCATATTCACTATGCTCTGTTTAAAGGGCCACTATATTAACAGTTTGGTTCCGTATAGATATAGTGGAGTTGTTTTCTGTTTCTATACAAGGTTGTAAGTGTCGCACTGCAGTTTTGAGTATTGACAGCAATTTTCAATCGATACTTGTTAGAATAGTTCTGCCGTTACGGAGGCGTATTCGTCTCATTCAGCGCTTCGGCGAATTCAACAGACAATATACCAGCGCATTGAGGTGTCGAATATGGATTGATTGGGTAGACCAAAGTTAGTAGAAAACGAAGTTGGCGTTTCTTTACTTTTACAACAAACTCAGGACGTTGGTGAAAATTTTGCATGCGGTGTGATGACTCTAGTACCAATAAAGTTCCAAAACGATTGGGGTTGAGCTATTCGACAAATTGGCGAATCTGGCGAATTCTAAGAACGCGGCTTCTCGCGTACTCCCGTAAATTGAAAATGCGTCTAGAGAACCAATGAAAACTGATCGGCGTCACTTTGGCTTTGTACATATTAGCGGGAGCTTAAATTAAAGCTGAATGGTTAAATACTCACGACTGCAGCATATGGGTCAAATGCGTTTGTTGTAGCAGTAAGAACTAATTGCTATACAAGATGCTATTGGGTGCGGCTTTATATCGATATTTTTACATATTGGTTTACAAGTTTCTGTGTTACCAGAATAACGAAATCATGGTATTGACGAAGTCGTTTTTTATGTAAAACAATGGTCCATCCGACATAGACTCACTTGGCGATAGCGCAATTAGTATCCGTGAGTATTAGTCATGAAATTATTTCAAAGAAATAATATTTTTTGGTAGACCTTGAAGGAACCGAAATAATCGATATAACATACCATCGAGAACATTTCTGAGTATGTTGTTACTAATATCGTCCATAATTTAAATTTTGACTGTTTATAATTTTAATTGAATACGTTTAAATACAATACACAAATGTTTTGAAAGCACGTTTAATATATTACGATGCCATTATTTGTTATATTCAAGTATTACAATTGTAAACAACACATAGGTATCGGCACCCTCTGCACCACACAAGTTTAATTTATTTATATAGTCATATAATAGTTAGTCCAGGACGATCGTTTGGAGGACACGAATGGTCCTCATCATCAACCGGTGACCGAATATTTATTTATTATTTAAATTTCTAAAATGCCGTACTAAAGTACCGTTGGGAATGTAGCTGGTAGTCAGAGTTAGACAAACGACTATTTTTAATTCAGCATCATAGTGGCGATTATATTTATGGTTATCTTGTTTCTCTTTTAAGGAATAAAGCCTCCAACAATTTGGTGTTATTGCTATGTATCTAGAAATTTGGCCACTCCAGCTTGGAGAGATTAGTTTTACTTTTAGATAACCTTGTATAACGAATATCGGCTTCCAACTCAGGCTTTAAAAATTTCCTTCTTTATTACATTATTTTTTAAAAGTTCATCAATACCCTAACATTCTGTAATTTTCTCAACACACAATATAAAAAGAACGCAACATGTTTTTACGAAATTCGCCGAAATCTATCTCTAAATGAAAGAAATACCTGCGTGTTTTTATCCACCAGCGATCGTAGTAAATAAATCTCCACTTGTTCGATCAATCTCATTCATAAATATCGCCACTGACAGCTAAAACCTCCACAAATAATGGTCGGCGGTCAACAAAACAATGTATCACTTACAGATTTTAAGTACGACCTACGATCGTACAAACCATATTTCACAATCGGGATAAATTTTCGACAATGTCAGAAATAAACGAACAGTTGTATGCACTGTTCTCAAAACGATCTCGTGGCCATGGATAGCTTGGTTAATAATACAGTTAAAATTAGAGAATTGATGGTGTTTTTTTTTTTTTTTTTTGGCATTAAAATAATAAAAGGATACAAATTTACACTTTTTAAGTAAAATGCGCTACGCTTTTGTTATATCTTATTTTTAATTTCCAAATACTCGTCAACATGCGATGTTTTTTTGTAATATAGGAAAATTTGTATTCCCCATTCGTTGTTCAGAAACAATCAGATGACGTTTTAAACTGCTACATTTCATGTTTCTTCAAAATTGGTGTATCTCAGATTGGATGAACAAACACCTAAGAACCTACGTTTGGCACCTTCCTTAGGTGATGCGTCGTCATGTCGTCATGGATTCTGAACACGGAAAGCACGTTGTTTGGTATTTGATTATAAGACTTTGAGGCGTTAAGTACACCCTTGTAAGTACCCAACGTTGAACGATCGAAAAAAAAGCAAAAATCGATTAGAAGCACATTTATATTAGGTTCAAAAAAATAGAGAAAAGCCCACTAACGAAACAAGGAAAACGAAAAGAAACGGAATTTTAAAGAATATTTTATAATTAGTTATGCGCTGTTGGTCCCGCCACTCTTCAAGAATTTTTGTTTACTCAAATAGTCTTCTAGTTTACTCGGTTTATTTAAAGATATGCGTCTCTTATTATTCACAACATTTACTAGGTCACACCATGGCTAACAAGCAACATTAAACTTTTAAGGTCATTTTGGAATAAAGCAAAGTTTTAACGTTCTCAAAATCGTAACCTACAAACGTAACTTACCTAGTTCAACCATTCCCTTTTAAATATGTGGAGAGTTATATGATTGAAGGCGTACTTAGCTCTGTAAGAACAATCGCAATTGGAGTTGATGTTATCACTATGCTTAAACTGTGTAACCCGTTTATCCTGGCCTACGTAATACATATTATTGCGTAAATTATTAAAATTTACATAGATTTCGAAGTTTACCCAGACACATGGAAACACGTAATTGTTATTTCGTTACCGAAAATATCAGAAATAAATGAGCTACAAGACTTAAGACCAAAGAAGCGCCGTGCTAACTTTACAAAACTATGGAGAATTTTGGAACTTTAGTTAAAACAACATGTTAATGTTAACTACCTAAACACTAAGCATCGATCTCGGTTGTAATACTGCTTTGTTGAAGTTAGCTGACGAAGTACTTTCAACCAACGGTTTACTCAAAATTTTAGTGCTTTTAGACTAAAACAAAACTTACGACGCCATAAATCATATTATACTCTGAATATTTTACAGGAAATTACCCTAGATCAACGTTCTGTTAATTTCACAAGCATTTATATTTTCGTACAGAACCAAGCGTCCAGTTTTAACAGTAATACATCCAAAATTACCCATTCCTATTGGAAGGGGTAACAAATTGTAAGCATTATCATGCTGCACGTACAATTAAACTTCAACTTAGTACTAGTTTCAGTACATAAATAACATTAATTGCTGCTAAAATTGCACTTGCATGTACACCGCTTGCTTGTTTTCTTTATTCAGTTTCATTTCTTGCATTCGTTTCATATGGCATTCCTAAACGGCAACAATTTTAAGCAACAACGAAAAGGCGTGGTTGCCTTTTATGCATTTGTGTACGCTCCTCGTATTAATTACTTGTAACAATTAATTCACTTACGGGCGCCCAGAGAATGCGCTGCATATCAATACGCTCCTGGGAGATCCCCTTCGTGGCCACGTCGCACTTCCGAAGCTTTCGAGTGGAGTTAACCAGGCGAAATAGAGTAGAAGGTGGTGAGAGAATACGCGCGGTCGAGAAGAACAATCGTCAATATTGAACTTTCGAAGTTGGAGAGAGCGAACGAAGCCGGGAACATTAGAACGATTAAAATTTTGACGAAACCGCGACGACGAAATGGTAGCGATGTTCAAATAATACCACTGCATTTTCATAATTCAATTTTATACGGTCGATATCTCACTCAAATAATTCAGGGCGGCTGACAAAAATCATGTTAAGGATGTTTTTCTTTTATCTTATATATATTCTTATATATCTTATATATTCAAAGTAGTACTGTCAATAAGTTTCAATTCAATAAGTTAAATAATCAAGCGACTATTTATGAGAGTCCATTCGACCGAAGAGCTCCGACGTTCTCTTCCTTGATTTAGCGACAGTCAAATCATAATAGACAGGCGAACTGATCAATGGCCCGTCAGATGCCGTGCTATTGTCGAAGTCTGTATCATGTCTGATAATTTATTAACAGGTAACGTGAACATCGACCCTTAGCATCGCATAATTCCATTAGTAAACACCCTCAACGATAATTTTTGAAGAAGAAAATTGAAATTAATTGTATAGGCGAAGTCATTCATTGGTAAATGAACGGGTCAGATGCCTCAAGGACACCTTTATTCAAGCGTATTCTATAACTTCTGTCACTTCACTTACTTCAGTAGCCTTAAACTTCGCAGACATCTAGATCGTGGTTTACACCGGGTAATTTAAGTTCGTGAATGTCTTTAATCTAACGAAATACGATGCCCCTAAGTTTATTCTAGCATTAAGGAGCTTGAAGATACTCTCAAACGTGCTCAATTGAAAGACTTGGTTTGTACGTAAATGGTATTCAAGGTAATCCGTCCCGTGATTTAATACATTTGTTTTTTAATTATATAAGTTGCGCAGAGAATTCTTCCTGTATTGGCATATGAAATCGTATAATACCTCCCAAATTACATTAAAGCAGTGTTATGTGAGGGACGTGGATGATTAAAAGCATATTATTGAAAACTCATTTTAAAAATCATTAAAATGCAAGCCTCATACAAGCTAAGCTTTGGAAATTAAAATTAAATATTATTATAAGTAATAGATTTTCTATTTTTTTTTTAATATTTATATGTATTTTACTTTTTTTTTTAGAAACTCAATTCTAAGCCAAATTTGTGTAAGTCACAAAAACTATTTTGGTGGACGTTTATAATCATAGCAACTACTATATCTGTTAAAAAGACGCCTAACAATCTTTTTTAATATTGTAACATTTTTTCTTTATAAAAAAAAAAGATTCTACCCGAAAATCATTTAAATATCGGGATCCGACCGAAATCGCGATCGATGCGAGCCATTAATATTAGAAAATATTGCAGACGCATCACCTGCTTTTTTCAATACCACTCGAAGCCGGACATTTGGATAATCCAATAAAGTGAAGGGCGTACGTAGGCATTTACCGGTCGCGCGATCCTATCTTGCAAATTAACCGGATCATTCCAAGACATAAATTCCGGTCCGGACCGAACTCCACGAATAACGACCCTTTTTATTGCATAACCCGACGCGAGGCCCTTTAACTACGTCGAATGTGACGCATAAGCGCTAATGGAACGCGGGCAAGCGAGACTAGAGTGCTGGACGGTAGCGATGACATCTTCAGCGGAAGATGGGAGAAGAACGAAATCACGTATTTAATTTTTTTTTTCATTTTCAGCCGTGCCTGAGGTCCATGTCACGCCCAGAATACAATCCAAGAGGCCAGGAGAAGACGCGATTATGTATTGCCACGTTGCTGGAGAACCTTTCCCAAAGGTAATTCCATCCTCGTTCTAATATGTAGAGCACATTTATTTTTAAGATAAATTGCTTTTTATTACAGTAAACTGAGTTTTTTTTTTTTTGTAAAAAATTAACGACGATACTTTAACGTGTAAAGTGTCATAACTGGAAATAATCTTTCTGGTCCTAATGGTCAAACCGACTGTTGTTTTTAAAAACCACTTAAAATGACTGTTAATAATAAACCAAATCCAATCAAAATTAGCTGCTAGATTATTTCCAGAACCATCACCACGTATTTCAATGTATTTGATGGATTACAAACAAAGCGAGATTCGGTGGTCCGCCGTGGATCTACTACGACAGCTTACTTGTTAAAGAGAGGAGACATTGATTTATATAGTCCACATAAGAATATTACAAATTTGTCACAAATTACATTAACTCAAAACCAGTGACAGACTAATCTGTTTTTTCCGGGTTTATCAGTCGTGGTCGATAGCTTTTCGTCAGACCTGATGTTTCGCTGACAACTATGGCAAGTATTCCGGTAGACCCCTATGACTGTTACCTCGCCGCCTTAAAGTGCCTGCCACGGTTGCCGGTGAAACGTCAGGTCTAAAGGGAACCTATCGATCAGGGCCAATAAGTATCCAGTTCACTGGTTTCCGAGTTATTCAAAAAAAATTAAATCGATTATTCATAATTGTCAATTAACAACCAGAATTTGGGTACTAATCAGCGACAAAGGACACTATTAACAACGCAGAGAACAGTAACGGCTCGTTGAATTGGATCAGCCTGAATATTTCTATAATAAGTATCACATGTTGTGCTAGATATTCCATTCTTTCCGTTTAAAAAGGAAAAAAAAACGAATCTTAGATCGTCTCAAATGCGAAGAAATTAATGACCACGTTTTACGCTTCTAATAGTGGCTCTAATAAGTATAGCCTTATCTTCATACCTCATGAACCACGTTTAAGCACGGTCTATTATCGTTTGTTTTTCGAAGTGCTACGTAAGAACAATACCCATCGCCACCTCATTTTCTCTTTCTGCTTGAAGTGAAAAAAAAGAGAATAGAAGCAGATAAGGAGGTTTCTGCAAAAACCTAAGCGATTTCTCGCGAATGAATGCCGAATTTCCTTCCAGTCTCGATATAAGTTACTCGGACAAATGAGGAAATATAAAGAACAGAAATCAAGTAAACGCCGTCTCTTCGGCTCGGCGCTATTCCCGTTGTTTTCATCTCTTCGCCTATTTATTTGCAGTTATCTTAGTTCCACATCTTTCTTAGTAAGCTCGTAATTTGTCGACGGTTAGTTGTGCTAGGACGTCGGTTTTATTATTTAGCAATGAAATCATTTTTATCACTTTACGGACCGTAATCTCTTGTTTATTAAATACTAAACTTAACGTAGAGAATCATTAAAAATGGGCTTGCATGTACTTTCTTTTAGTTCATGCCATATACTTTTAGTTGTCTCGTATCCAATTATAAACAGCATACTCTTAATGCCAATTGCAACAAATAATAATTGTAAAGAAAAAAGAAAAAGACAATACTTAATCTACCTGCTTTCGAATACCTGAATATAGTTCTAGAAAAGTTGACTATCCGGTTCCGGGTATCCAATTCTGGAATTACGTACCCGGGTAACCCGGTGCCGCTGGACTGTTATCCGGTTCCTTAAAAAGACGGTTTTCTACAGCCCTAGTTAATGACCTACCACAAAACAATTTGTTAAGCCAGTCAAACAAAAAGACTCTTTGTTGCTAAATGATTTTTATGTACTAACTTCTGATTAAGCGTTTAAATCATACAACACCGTATATACCACCTTTTTAACATTAAAAAACGTCTACAGTAATATCTGCTAATGACTTTTTCCGTTGGCAACGTTTAGTAACAGTACTCAAAACTGCGCTTGCTACTCTGTCGAGATACCGAACCTTTAATTAACGAAAAACAAGTTAATTAAGTCGAATACTTAAATTACCTTAAACGCGTGTTTACTCTTTCTTTTAAGAAAACAACACGAACAAGTGTAACAACTAGTACTACTTTATGTATCCTATAAAATAAAGAATTCATTAAAAGGAGAGCGATAAAAACGTGAACATAATGTTATCTTTTCCGTGTATAATGCGCGCTTATTCGCGATATCCCCTCTTTCTACGTCGGATATACGCGAAGTTTCATTTCGGCTTCGCGTTCTCATATCCTGCACCTATTCCCAACGTCTAATCACTATCTGATGAGATTTCACAACGCGAGAAGCCCTAAAACCGTGCGTCCCGCCGCGCCGTTAATGGTCCAATAAAGCCTCCAGTCTCACTCGCTCGCCCTCCCATTCTCATCAAAACTTATGCAGTAAATCCAACACAAAACAGAGCGCCGGCAACAAAGTGCCGAGAAATCGTTTGACGTTACGTGTTATACGTAAGGTAGATCGCGGCGAAGGTCGGAATCGTGCTTGGAGTGATTTTATGTCACGTTATAAAACTACAATGTTATTCAAATTTAAAGCTTCTTTACATAAGCATCATATATGAATATAACGACACAATCCTTATCATCTTCATTGTTGAATTTTCAATAAAGATTAATGATTTTAGAATGGCGTGCTCCCCGATTTCATCACATTGCAAAGTTTTACGAAGGGGAAAAGATTGAGAACATACAGAAGTTTAGGATTTTTCTGCATTATTTAGATAAAATTAGGAATCGTGGAATTCGGCAGCATCCGGGCAGCATTCGGCCCGAAATTAATGTCTATAAATGAAATTGTCCTTTTACATCACTATGTAACTGTAACTGAAAAATGCAGATTAGATCTGACAAAATGGTATCAGCTAACCTTATTTGGATATATATTTAATTGCATAATTTATAGGTATCTTTGGAGATTTAAATAAGTTAAAGATGGTCGGTAAACAAGCGCAGATTAGAAATAGGTATACTTGTGTACATTATATTCATCCTCCTATCCTTACCTATCTATAGTGCGTTTATTTTATAATACTCCGTCTGCTTTTTCTTAAATATATTTTTCTTATAATAACTAGGTGGGTATAACCAAAGATTTGAAAACGGAAATAGCAGCAAATATACATCAATAAATGATGGTTAAACAAAGCCGTTGAAACCGACTCTAGGGAGGGCGTTTGATATTGTTTATTTGTTTGCTATTACAACGTAAATGTCACATACGAGCTCAATAACGTTTAATCTTCTCTTAATCTGTTGCCATGCGAAAACGGTAAACTTGGATGTAGAAATTTCGATTATTGCCTTTATTTGGTGAGCGTCAACTTTATGGATGTATCATCTGGAATAGATTAGCTTAATTATTTTCTGCAACATTTAGAGAGCAATTTTAGTATATTTGTACCACTGGCAACATTAATAAATTTTATAGATCCCGAAGCTTTACTTCACTATGTTTCTTTTCTCTTACTGACTCTTTAACATGACCTTAATGTATTACATTAAACAGAAAAAAAATTGAAGT
Organism: Oryctes rhinoceros; assembly: GCA_020654165.1. NCBI lineage: Eukaryota > Metazoa > Arthropoda > Insecta > Coleoptera > Scarabaeidae > Oryctes > Oryctes rhinoceros. The sequence goes on along the minus strand of JAIOKQ010000008.1, from coordinate 17,437,600 downwards.
GCAACATTAAAATTAGATTTTGGTGGCGGCGCCGGTACTTACAGAATAATAATTACATCACTGGAAATTATGATGTAGTGTATTTTGAATTAACTTATATTACTTTTATATACGTACATTTGTAGAAATAGATCTAATTTCCTGGAATTAGCGAAGATAGAGGGACAATCAAATAGGAAGAAAGTTGTAATTTTGCGATCTCAATTAAACGGACCTCTCGTTTTTTAAAAAAGATGCAATTCAATAGCTCGATGTTTATAGCTTTGTTATTGCTGATTTTTGATAGAAAATGTAAAGGAGAAAATTGTAGATAGATATAAGCTTGATAACACAATCCAGTGGAATTTTAGTTAAGCTATATTTTGAGATATAACAAAAATTAAATATTTTTTAATAAAAACCATAGTCGACCACGGCTTCGCAAAGAAGCATTTTTTCAAATATTCCATTGGTATAACATTTGACATAGCTCTTTTTACAAATAATAAATTATAGCAATTTTCTCCTTTTAATTTTCCAACTGTTCACGTATTAAGCTACGGAAAGAATTGATAGATGCCAAAGACAATGATTGGTGTTCATAACTTTAATTTCCATTATATGTTGATTGGGCTTTCGTAAATTAGCAACATGAATTTTTCTTATTAAGAAGACTTGGTGCCATAAAAACTATGTATAAGTTTGTGTTTGAACTGTACTTACAACTGTATTTGAAGCGGTATTTCGATTGTCGCCATCCTTCTCTCACTATCTTTAAAAGACTGTATGATAATTTGGGAAACTGTAGCTCTTTCTGTAATCTAAGTAAGACTACAAGAGACATAGGTTTCATACCAGTTACACGAACACCACATCTTAACGATTAAAATAATTTTAAACTTAATGTTTTAATATATAACATTTATGAACGACCTCAACCTAAGATTGGATTTAATGTACGATGCGACATCGTTGGTTCAGCAATTATTGATCCATTTTTTGATACATGGTATACATGTGAATAGAAAGAAAAGCGTCGATTGCATGACTAGCTCGTTTCCACCATCTGCCTACTTCCTTCTGTTTATTCTTGGGGAGCCGTAAAAGATATAGTGCATCCAAATTTATCCAACGCAGTAGATAACTAGGAAAAGTTGTACTAGTAGCTTTTGCTAGCATTGAGAACATTCGTTTTTTAAAATATGTAACTTTGTGGACTTTTTGAACATATTTATCTTTAAATGCTTTGCCTACTTCAATTAGGTTGTTTGATTTCTTTCATTGTTTCTTAATTTATCGTTTATCATTAGTTTCTCAGAAATTAATTCAATGTAAAACCGTAATTCCCAACAAAACAAACACCCACATCAAACGACGAATTTTAATAATTATCTTGAATGTTGTTAGCAGATCTGATGTACATTAGTTCGAAAATTAAAAAGAGCAAATGGCCATAATTTATTTATTTGTAAAAATAAATGTCTGTTGTTAAATCTTGTAGATTGCTGAAAAAATATCCTCTTTATAAATTCAGAGTCGACTACTCAAAAATTATAATATACTCAAATGGATTATTACCTACAACTTTTTCCCTTTTTTTTTCTAAAATCAATGATAACAAAGCTATAAGCTCCGAACGAAATAACAAAAAAAAATAGATAACGAGTTAGCCGTGCAAGTTTATTCAATTGAGCTCGTAAATCTTTTTTCTGTATTTAATCGTTTCTCCATTTCCATTAGTGTTCGAGGTTTTCATACTAAACATCAGAAAAAAAAAAAAACTCATCGCATATATATACCGCAACATACAAATTGCCCTCCTTGCGATAATAATACCATTAAGTAGACGCTTTACGTTAACAATAAAATATAGCCTGCTGTAGCTGCATATATTAAACAGGATCTGCACTGATCCTCTTTGACCCATTTTTCATTAAAATGTCGTTTTATATAACTTGCAGGTATGTAACTTATCTTTGTCACTGAGACTCGAACTAACTGCACGTTCAAATTTATTGTATTGAAGTTCGCCCTATTTTCCAAGAGCGCCGGTAACTCGCCACCTAGAATATAATATGCAGTGGATACTATTATCGTAACGTTATTCCACATTTGCTTATACAGTATATTTTCAGTTGGTAAGTGGAAAATTTCTCCATGTGTTTTTCTTATTATTTCCAGGTCGAATGGTTGAAGAACGATGAAGCGCTTCGCATGGATGGTGCTCGCAAGTATCAAATTGTTGGAAATGGAACTGCTTTAAAAATACGAAAAATATCATTCGCTGATACGGGAGCTTATATGTGCCAAGCTACGAATATTGGTAAGATAAATATACATTTCTGTTGTTTTATTCTAGCTAGTCAAATCGCATCGGAGTGAAACAATTACGACCGATATCAATACGTTTTTGATGAGAAATACTTTGTTGTAAATTATATATGCTCAAGCCGATTTTTAACGTACACCATAGAGTCAAAATGAATAGAAATGATCAAAGAAAGGGACGCATATCTTAATTTATTTAAATAATTTCTTAAAATAATCTCATATAACCTGACAAATTAGCCAACTTCCACTTATTATCAAAACAAATAGGACACCCACTATAATTTTAATTGGTTTTTCTGAAACGCCCAGCCAATAAAAATTCGTCTTTTCCTCAATCGTTCTGACATATTCATGTGCGCTTGAGTAAGCTAACCTACTTGTAAAATTTCAAAACCTTGGAGGAGCTGGGTGGTATATAGTTCCTCACATCTGCAGGATCGCCTCATTTGAAAGCAAGGCATGTACGAGCTGCTGGTTTACACGTTGAGTTACCGGGCTAACTGGTCTTTCTCCTGAAGAAGCCCCATACGATTGTGGGCGAAACGTCGAGTTTATTTTAATTTTAATTTTCACGACATGACACGGTTCGAACCCGAAAAACATTTAATTTCAACAGACTCCAGCCGTGGAAGCCTACGTTTTTAATTTCTTTTTCGTTTGAACAAAATTTCAAAATTCTCTAGGATTTGTCAACATTGTGCGTCCAGTTGTACTTAGATAGTTAAAGTGTGCCTTGTCCATTTTATTATTTTTTATTGCTCATCCATCTTTAATGCTTTTTATGTACCAGGACGGGTAAAATTCATTCAAAACCGAAGTCTCATCTTGAAAACAATTTAATGATGACCAGTTTAGATTAAAACAATCCGTTGAAAATTAACACTTTTAAAATTGTACCAAGTTATCATTGCCAGGAAACAAAGTAACAATTTAATGGCATCAATTAATTTAATAGAAACTGCTAATCTGACTCGCGTTCCACGTTGATGGTGATGGTAATCTTTGTTGCAAGTATTAAATACGGTATTTAAACTTAGACAAGCCCAAGGAACTAATAAAGTTCATAAAATAGCCAAGCTTGTTATATAATGTTCCGGAAATAGGTTAATACAGTTACGGTATATTAAAGTTTAGTACTTATAACATAAGTTTATTCGTGATGAATAAAATTCAAGCGGCAAACAACTAAATGATTTTGAAGATTCTACAACTTCACAAAGTGATAACAATTTTACTGACTATTATAGCTGGAATAGACGCTACTTAAAAATAAGTAAATGCAAGCTTATTCATTTTGCAAAAAAATAAATAAATAAATAAATAAAATCACTATTAATATCAAGAAAATACAGCGAATTACATTAAAGACCTCGGTTTGATCTTCGATTCCAAATTATCCTCTCATTTCCGCTTTAATAATGTAGTTACAAGTGCACTTGATAATACTGGTTTCATAATATAAACATTAGGAAAACTTAGTCTCTCAAAATATAATTTACTGAATAATCCTAACCTGCGTCTTCGAATTTTACTGTCGCTAGGTTAAATTCGAGAGCATCAGCAGCTCTCTATAAAGTATATACGACACTACGCCTATTGGTTGTTTGCGTATCATTAATTGAGTCTAAACAACAGCCAGACGATAGCCTCCTCCCTAAATGCACTATTACTTACATTTCCTTTAGATGATTGATTACACAGATTTACAAGCTAATGTCTTATAATACCCCACAAATTTTCGTTTGACAATACTTGCAGCATAAAGCGCCGTTTGTCCAAAACATTGCGCTTATACATTGAACATCTTGTATCGGTGGATATGTTTCATACCTTGCTGCTTCACCGACGCTATTGCAGAGTCCTATTACATATTTAGTTGGCCGTTGGCGATTATAGTATTTATCAGAAAATAAAACTTTTTGCTATTATTATGTGTTATTGGGACGTTTGAGATCTCTCGAATAAAAAACAAATAAAATAAAATAGAGCTTCTCTAATTTAAGCGTTGGGACCGCATCTGTCGACGTTTCGCTCTCAATTCCATTGAGCTTCTTCTGGAGTGCTGCACCCAACTGAGACTGAAACCTCGGCAGACTCATATAGTTTCAACCCGGAAGTCGAAATTCTTTAAAAGAAAGCAACGACCGTGGATGTCTACAACAACATATGTACAAAATATCTCCAACTTAGGACTAGCCGACTAGTCCTAAATACGTTTCTGGCTGAGAGACATTATCGTATACGTATTAAGATTAACGTATAAGCTCGTTTTAATCTGAGTAAACGGAGATGCACCACAGCACCAAACTGTCTGCGAGTGCTTCTTGTGGAAAGGGGGAGCTTCGAAGCCTCGTTATTACATGAAATACTGCAGATCTATTCTAAACTATTCCAGAACGTGTCTGAAACACGCTAATAACTGGCTTTGTTAATTTTGCGAGCTGCAATTCTTACGCTACATGTACATGTTTACGATCAGTCCAAATCGGTTGGTTTCAGAATACTAAATACTTTGTAGCGATTACATCGCGCTCAGACATCGCTAGCATGTAAGAGTAACATGTCAATCAATAAGCCAACATCCCAACCATTCGCCCTCCTATTATTTATTAGAATACCCAGTGGCTGTGAATTCAACGTTCCAACTGGTCCGTGGCGGCAGTTATCGCGAACGGCCGGTATTTCCTGCATTCGTAACAATTACTGTCCCGTAGGAGTACACGCACAGCACCGGCCGCGAGAATAAATGGAATCGGTAAATTAGTCCGAGGTCTGACCGTTTGCCCTCATCAGTAATTACTGAACGCAGTATGCGGTCGGCACGGTCTAGTGTTGAGATATTGTGCAGAGCACTTTCTCCGTTGCGCGACCGATATTATCTAGTTGCCGTTTCGTCCGCTGCGGTTTTATTGGGGAAAAAATTTTGCACTATAATATTCGGTTTATGGGAGATCGTCCCGTACGTTTAGCCTTTGCGAAAAATTGTAACCGTACCTAACTAGTGAAAGAGATATTTCCGTTTTATAGTGTTACTTAAAGCGGCAATGCCGGTAACTTTATGTGGATGTAGGGGCATTATATCATGACTTTAACCAAGCAATCCCATTGTATCGTACTATGACCTACTACTATAACACCGATCTTTTACGATTATAATCCATGACGCCTTAATGTCCCAACGCATTATAAAGCGAATGTTTATTTTTTCCCCGTACAGCGAACATGAAATTGGCCATTAAAAATATTCTGAATTAAGTTAATCTGGAATTAAAATTTAATTAATGATTGAATTGGTCACTTACTGTTTACGTATATATACTGAGCTAGTTTAATTCGCTCATCTAATCGTGATTGATGACATCGCAAGTTTAAGATAATTGGAGATTAACCTGCTAATTCGTGATTAAATATTTAATGTATTTTCTGTAAACCGGGAGTTTGTGTTTGCAACTAGTAGGCAATGGAAGATCGTTTCATCCCAAAGATCCTTATACCCGGTGATCAAACCCAGTCAACCAAACGAGGATTGTATAATTAACCGCGCTATGTACGGATTATCCGTCCTTTCTATTTAAATAATGTCAATGGGGGAAGTAAACGTATACGGATATACTATAGATAGCAATTTGAAGATTTAGGGATGTAATATAATATTAATTTTGTGGGTTCTTAAGAAATACATTCGATGTATTGGATCTTTTATAAAGAAGGTCGCACAGTAAAATTCATGTTTTCAAATAGAACAGCCTGTGTACGCCTTCATTATTAGATTCCCAACTGCATTGGTCCGAAGATTCTAAAAGCAATTTATCATATGGTGTTCAACTATCTCTGTTAAAAAGTTATGGAATCACATATTCCAAAGAAAGTATTCCTACATCCAAACGCCTTCGAATTTAGCAATAAAAAATTGTTGCGTGGATTGGTTAAGATTGCTTTTATCACCGGCGTCAAAAAGTGTTAGAATTATCAATTTAGTGGCTAAAAAGAATGAAATAAATCGTGAAGGTATGAAAAGTTCACTGAGAAGCATTCGTTTTACATAAAAACCAATTACTCTAAAGAGATTATGGATGGATTGAGCAAAAAAGAGTCCTTTTCACTCAATAGTATTTACAGTGAAAGATATCCAAATAGGAGATAAGCAATCAAAGGAGTTTTTAAAGGACTAATGACGAGATTTATTGAAATGAGAAATGTCGTTTACAAGAAACGCGAACAAGTAAGCAAAAAATTAAGAAAATAAGTTGAACTTTCTGTTGGCAATTACTGAAGATCCAAATACGACACAAAAAAATATAACTAAGAACACAGGTGCCGGCAGGCTATCTGTTCTAGAGATATTAAAGAAGAATAATTTACATCCAGTTACATTACGGGTTTACTGAACACGACTTCGAAGAACGTTTTCAGTTTTGTAATTATGCCAATGATAAATTGCAAGCAAATCTCCATTTTATTACCATCTGCCTTTCCACGCAAGTAAATAAGCATAACTTTCATTATTACGCAAACGAAAATCTTAGAATTTTGCGATAAGTGGATCAACAACATTGACGAAGCGCTAACGTTTCGACAGGCATAACTGGCGAGTATTTGCGCCTGTGAATTAACCACCACTATTATTGATAAATGTCATTATTCTGCTACTATAACGATACGTATCCTGAAAGATGTTTGGGAAGGAATGATCATATAAGATGTCCGCCTGGATCTCTATACCTAACACATCTTGATTTTTATTTAGAGCATATTCGAAGTTAAATGGAAGAAATGGGGGCATTCTTTGTTTGCAACAAGAATGAAGGCACTTTTTTACCTTCAGTTGATCTTTCTTTCATTATCATTCCTATATCTGTTCATTAGTTTAGATTATTAAATTAAATTCAATACTACATAATATTTTATTAGTTTCGTCAACTTTTGCATTATTTTTAACAATATATATTTTACTTCAAATTTTGCGTGCCGATAACGTTTTTATTACCATTTAGTACTTTTTCCTTCGTCCTCTTTTTCTTCAAATTAATTCAATTAAAATCTATGTTAAAATAGAAAAAAAGTTAAATATTGGAATTTTCATTGTACTAGATTGCTGTGAAAATTACTAAAAATAGGTTTAACCAGTTAATACCAATAGGAGGAACCAGTTAAAGGTCTTGAATCATGTAACTGTTTACCGGATAATCCATTTAAAAAGGTAAATTTTTTATAAAGCATCTTCTTCTAAAGATACACAATTAACAATATTATGACCCCAACATATCAAATTGTTATCTACCGTACAATTCGTATACACCGTCGATATATATTCCTCTCTCTGATTGACGATATTTAAATTTGCAAGAAGTGCGTCTTTCGTGGGTCTGTATACAAGTGTGGTTAATTCTTGGCAATTGGTAGTCCTTTTTGATTACATTCCCTATTAGCTGCGCTAATCCCCCAGTTACAGGAAATTAATTAAATATTTAATCACGAATTCGCAGATCAACCTCTAATTAACTTAATTTCGTTACATCACTAGTCATAATTAGAGGCTTTAATAATCAATTAAATTAATTTTAAGCATGCTACATTGACATCCTCAAAATATGCCAAATAGCTCTATTAGAAGGATTATTTCTAATGACTGTACTGATTGCGTTCCACAATATTTATGACAGGTAAACAAGAGTATCGCCAAACACAGTCGTTAAAATAATCAAAACATACCGAAATTAAAAACGAATATTTCTGTTGAAGAATAATTTTTATCAGTATCGAGCATTTCACAATTTATTTGTTCGAAAAATATATAAAAAGAAAAAAAAAAACAACAAAACGAAGTTAATATAATCTTCACGCGATCAGCATTATGCGGCTAAAATTATTTGAATAATCGTAAAGTACATTTAAAATAATTTAAGTCTTAGAACGTAGTATTCTAAGCAATGAACAAAATTAAAGCAATAATTAACAAAACTTTAATTGCAATAAAGGATAAAGCGCATTTGTAAGTGTAAAAATTTAATAATTGATTCGTTTACATCCAATATTTTAGACTTAAGTCGGCGAAAACCTTTGATTTAAAAATCCAAACTAACGTAATTAAATAGACCTAGTTTCATTTAATTTTTCTTGTATAATTGAAATAAAATATCCTAAGATAACTTTCTGCAGGTAAATAGCACGATAACGAACAAACAATCATTTCTCTCTAAACATCTCCATTCATGAATTGAAAAACTCTGCGGAAACTTATTTAAGATTCGATTTAATACATAAAGTTTGATGAAAATATATTTATACATTTTGATTAAAAACGAAGTTAAATTATTCGATATTTTCGTCTCTCACGTGCCGAAATCAATACGAACATTTTCCGCTGTTGTTTGCTCGAAATTTGATAGGACCTTTCGGTGAATTAGGTCACCGAACCAATAAATTTCCTTTAACATGATTCCATTTCATTCCCATCATATACATCTATCTTCGCACTTTTGCCCGTTATTAATTTCGCCGCGCTCAACCGTCTTCCCACGCTCCCGGATCCGTTTCTGTTAGTTCGGAGACGTTGTTCCGAATCCGAAATCCTTCAGTCCCTTCCGTATTAGCCATAAATCAAAAGCGGTATCCGTCTAGTTGGCGCGCTAGTTGCCTTGCTCTGCCTTATCATAACTCATTTCGCTTGTGTTCCGTTACAGGTGGCTTAACGAGGGATATAAGTTCCTTGGTGGTGCAGGAGCAGCCCACACCCAGTAAGTACTTTCAATATCTGCGTGTAGTAATGCTGCCGTTTCCAGTCGTACCGCCGCTGCGCTGCTTTATCGTGCGGTTTATCTCCTGCTATTTAAATGAAGCAAAACGGTGTAATTGAGGTTGGGCACGTGTTTTAATCGATACCCTAAGTTAAAATTAATCTCGTGATATATTATTTGTCTGAGGTAATTCGTAGCAGGCAAGATATGTGAAATAATTTGATGTTATAATTATATCTCCAAGAGATTTTGATATTTGAAAAATAAATATTTGTTTATTACTTATTGTTAGTCTAATCCCACCCGAAGGCACTGTCATTGCTGCTCCGGATATCGAAATTATATCGACAGTTAAAGTCACGTTGCCTACAGGAAGAAAGCTATCTCACTGTTTTCTCAAATTTCGAAATTGTATTGGCAACTTAATACGTCTTGCAAATGAAAAGCATTTCGAACACCTTCGGAGCATGTATTGAATGAATGTACAATTTAGCTACCCAGATAAAATGGAAAATTGATTGTTTACAAGAAAATCATTTTTGTTTTGCTGTCAATAAATTTACTAAAATTAATCTTTCTCGAAAATGATGGGAGAAACGCACACAAAAAATTGAAAACATAAATAATATCGGTGAGAGAAAGTCCTATAATTGAATGATTTATTGAAGACTGGATGTAAATTACGACGTCGATGTTTTTGTTAAAGATATATTACCATATATAAGCTCCCCAACACAAATTTTCAGACTTCAATTTATAATATTTCCTAGAATATTATTGATTGGTAAGGTAGATGCCACAATGCATCTAATATAAGCAACTACTTCATACTATCTTTATTTTATTGACTGCCATTCTACACTATCAGTTTTTAAATTGTACGTAGTTTTCCTCAAAAAGCCATAATGACTTCACTATTAAACATGAATGCAATGATGTGTTACATGTATGGGCAACACATCACCACAGGCTCGGAATATTCTGCCATTGTACTTGGACATTATTGAAAACGTTTGTTCTTATTATGAAGTCCATTAGGGCATTATTTAAAATTATATCGAAATTTACAATTTTCTCATTAATCCGTAGTTATTCAAACTTGTTTAATTTTATGCGTTGAGCGGAGTGCCACGTATTCTCCATAGTCATCAATTTGCTTGCTATTGTCTTAAGATAGGTCCAATTATAACGCAAATAAAGAGTTTAAATTCCAAAAAGTAATATAGTACAGTAGTGATGGCCCTCAAAAACAAATACTAAAATGAGCTAATAAAACAATTATAACGAAAAATGTACAATGAAGTTCTGAGCATGGGCGAAGAATTCTAGAAACTTAAAGATTAATCAACAGTCGTCAGAAACGGGATTTTAAAAATTGTTTTTCAAAACTTATTGCTTCGCAAAAGCCCAGTTCCGCATAAAACTCTCTACGTACATTAATAAGAGTTAGAGGTAAAATACTATTACAGAGTTACGTGATGTGCATTCGCAATTCATCTAATGTTCGAAGGCTTCATGCCGATGTATATAGGCCGTTTCATCAAGTATACCCAAAGAAAGAAGGCCCTAACTGTAGTCTTTGAACAGAAACAGAATGTTACAGATTGTTTTCAGCAATATCGGTAAATACAGCCTAAATTTTCTAAGTGATGCGTATCGATGTACGACATCTGGACTATCCTTAAGGAACTGTACGATCGGAAAAAGAAATGACGAAACGTTCAATGAATCCTTACGCACCTCTTTGAGATGAATAAGCCCAGGTTCAAATAAAAACATTTTTTCTCTCGAGAGTAAGGATGTAGAACAGGCATGTTAAATTTAGAGTTTTACATCATTCGATCCACGATCGAAAATGATCCTAGAAACAACTATCCTGGACAATTAGTTAAACTTATGTGGTGGGAGTGTGCCTGTACTTTTACGTTATTTATTAGAGAATACTTGTTTGTTCTTACAGTTCTTTCCTCCTATAATACTAAATATGTGCTTCTAATTTGCTCCTTACTGTTAGTCTGGAAAATGAAGAAATATCGTAGATAATAACGGTCGAAATAGGGATGAACATTGTTATGAGAACTTCTATTAATTAATATTTTACTTTATATTACCTTGTTCTTTAAACTTCAAAAACTTTCATGATTTTTGCTGTTCGGTACGGTAACGTTAAAGTTAGTTTCATACGCGCTAAGGATTTGCTATAGATGTATGCTTTTGCATTCCCCACATTACACATCTTAGCCAATTAGTTTAATATCACGTTCATATTCAAGTTTAATTACAATAATTTAAATTTAATGAACAATTTACGACAAAGTTACTTTAAATTAAAGTTGTTGCACGTAGAACGTGTTCTTTTCAATGCTTCAAAGAGTAAAATATTTGATGTATTACTAAAAAATATAATATATTCAACGCTCTGTTCGTATACATTTGTTAAAAATTCTCACCAGTCGTATATTTTATTCAATTTGCAAGTATATAAATGGTTAATTTTAAAATTAGTTATTTGCATATTTACTACCTTATTCGCAGAGGATTCGAATTTTCATTATTTAAATCAATTTAGAGAAATAATTTCGGCATTATTATAATTTGTGCGTTAAACACCGTCCGATAAATTGTAGTTACAGTAACGGTCAGCTATAAATTTCGGCAAGGGTATCGATAGATTTATAAATGTGGTTATACAATTTTAATATTGAAAATCCGACGTAATTGCGCCGAATTCACAGCATTATTACAAAAGTGGAATTTCATGTGTTCGTAAAACGATTTTTTTTATTAACCGAATATTTCAACTTGGGTTATATGTCTTTTTCATACGATATTTAGCATCGCCAAATGAAGAGCGAAGATTTTTCGCATTCCACGAGTGGGGAGTTTCCGTTTATGAACCATCTACATGCCGCTTGTACCATCAGATACAATCGACCGATATTATCCCCGGGACGCAGGTAAATAACTCCTATAATTACAGGAAAGGTTTTATGTAAATGATCAAAGGGCCATTTTCGATTTACGGCCATTGTAAATTCGCAAGCAGATCGTAAATCACAATATTGATATGTCCTCCCTTTTCGCATTGGGCAATATTAGCCATGTTGATACGAAAGTTTGATATTTCAAAGAGATACATTTTATTGCAAAGTAAGGGATACTGCTGGATTTTATTGTGTATATTATCTTTAATATATGTTACAACTTTATGTATGTTATTATACGTTATTAATCATTTAAATTTAAGTTAATTTAATAAAAAATATACTTTATATCAATTTAATTGCAAAAGAACTGATACCGAAATTAGAAATGACGGCATAAATATATAACGTTGAATAACGAATAATAAAACAAACACAAAGCAGCAACGACATGTTTAAACCGAAAATGTCCACAAAAACTAATGTATACAGCACACATACCGGTGTACCTTTGCATTTTTAAATATCAGTGGTGGTTTATGATTTTTGACGAGCCCAAATAATCTATTTGGCTTATAGCCTGTTAAACTTTTCATATGAGGTCATCACAGAAAATATTATTTTATTTACTGATGGATATAATAGGCAAATAAAAAAAATAAAATAGGAAAGATTTGATTGGAAAGAGAAATCTAAGAAAGACGTTAAAACCCCTAGCATCATGGCACTTCAATTCAATAAAGCGAAGAGATCTTGTATAAATAATTTTGTAATAGTTCGGCATGAAAGCAACTAAAATGTAACAATTGGAATAAAATGGTCAGTTGTGAAAAGACGCCACAAACGTTCCACTATTGCCCCTGCACCTTTGTTATTTAACAAAAAACAATTTAGAGATAAGAGTTCAATTTCACATTTGCTATCCATCCACTACATTGAAAACAACTGGAAGACATGAGGAAACCTGTCGTTTATCAAATATGTCTTTATCCCAGGTCAGGCGTTTTCTGGTGAGAGAAATATCCCAGAAGAAATCAGAAGAAACTTATTCCTTTGCACCTGAAGAATTTTCTGCATAAATTTCTATAACCTATTTCTAGGCTTCCATAAATTTGTTTAGTTGAATGTTCAAACGTTGCAAAAAAGTCGCAATAAAGGATTAATTCTGAATTAATTAGCAATGACTTGACAAAGAGGCTAATAACGTTACAAAGGTGCACACTGGGTACTCAGATAAAAAATTAGCGAAACAAAGCAAAACTAAAGCTAAAAAATTCTTAGTGTATAAGGATATTTATTTTGGATGTATTTTTAAATCTCCAAAAGTCTACCATTAAAAATACCATCTACCATCTAATATCTATAGTTTCGTCACGCAAAAAGGGGAATTTCTAACATTTTATTTTGGATCGAATCTGAAGTTTCCTTAAAAGCACTAGAATTATTTAAATGTTCCCGAGGCATAAGATCCAAATTAACGGAAAAATCAATTCACTCACGAACTGCCATACGCAGCATGTTTTTTTAATTCAAATATGAGAGAGTTAGCCAAAAACAGGATTACTCGAACTAACCACTAATTGAATTAAACCTTTTACTAATACCTAGAAGGCATTGTTAATTTTTGTATGTGAAGTTGTTTTTTCCGAATAACGAACGTGGTAGCGTATACCTTACAGCTACATGGTATATCGATTTTTCCTAATTCTAACCGACAAAATGTTACAAAATAAAGAAATTAAATTTATATTTGTAAATCGAACACTCTGCATTTTATTAAATATTTAGGTATTTTAACCTTATTAAGTCCATGTCTTCTCTTTAGGCAATAAATCAGGTCTTAAGGCACTAAATTATGTCCTAATATACAAATCACATAAGTAGATTTTAAAAATGCGACGGTTACTTGTAGTAAAGGTCAATGTTACCTGTGTATTTGTGCCAACTTAGGTTATTCATCTGTCATTATCGTTAATTAATTTTAGAAGGATAAACTCTTCGACAAATTACGAGGAAACCAATATGTTGTTTCAAACGTTCACTGTCCTCAAGCTGACAAACTGCGTAGGTTAAATAGTTCGAAATCTTTCTACTTTTGCAAACATTTATCTTAGTTATATCGAGATGTTACGAATTTGAGTAAAATATTGAATGTTCTACGTCCTTTTGAATGAATCTTTAGATGTAATGTTCTTTTTAACTTCTCCTTGGATGTTTTTCAGTTCAATGTCCTTATCTTTTATATCGTATATAAACGTTTTCCTTTTTAATTCTTGAATAGTTTAAATGCTTTTATTATTTGTTTTCAAAATCACCTCTAAGGGCTCTATTCCAAAAACTGTCTTTAGGCAAAAATACTTATATTGTTTATCCGTCTTCACTGCATTACCAATCCAAGAACTTCTGAAAATAAGTCATAACTAATTATTTCCTGTAATTTAATTTTTATCATCAAAATGCTAGAATTGAAATTGAAACACCAAAATATTGTTGAAATTCTGAAAATACGAAATCAAATTTGAATATGCGTGATCCTGAAATATTAATTGGTAAAAACCTCATGAAAAACGTAGATATATACGTACACCCTATCACTATAAAACCAGCGTGGGATATGCTACTATCAAACGGATTTACCTAATTTACTTCATCTCACTTACTTTCGGTCAAGTAAAGTCAATCATCCTTTACCGAATTCCAATTGGGTGCGTGTTAGACGGTGGACCGGAGTTTGCGGTGACCGGACTCATGGCCCGGAGCGGTCAATCAGCGCTAACAACCGATCGGAATTGCGGTAAATCTAGCCGACCAGAGGCGGCTGCGAATTGACAAACGTGTGCGCAAAACGAACCGTGCTTGATTGCCGAGGAATAATTGCATCGAAAATGAGTATTGAACCGAGTAGGAAGGGCAAGTGTGGGCGGGCAACCGCCCCTCGCCTAACAATTATCTTTCTCCGAATAAGTGCCTTATGTTGTAACAAGGTACCGTGCTTCCGATGTACCGAGTTCTGTAGAGACATAAGATAAGATTTCACTGTCGGAAACGTTAATTGATAATTTTCAAAACAGTAGCTATTAAAGTGAACAATAGACTCGTGAATTAATTGTGCTCTATTATTCGAATAAATCAGGCCCTTTCAGGCGGATATGTGGCTATTAACTTATTAACAGTCTGTATGGATATCTAAAGTGAATACATCGTCAATGGAAGATAGAAGCATATGCAAATACAAAGCAGATAATTTATAAAATGAAAAAAATATGTACATGTCAGTTATCAGTATTTTCGATTTCATTGGTAAATTATGAACACACAATATTCAACAAACCTGAAAGAAATCATTCCTATTTCAGCGACGAACTTCAGATTCACACAAAAATATAAAGCAATAACGTTAAAGTACCTTATCGAATGGACTTTATTGTATGAAATTTGAAAATAGCAAATAGATGACCTAATTCTTTTATTGTAATCAGAAATGTTTAATATATGTTTGGTTCTTAACGTTTCAATGGTGGCTTGCTATCTTTTTCAAAAGAAAAATTATCTGGAAGATATGTTAGCTTGTTATATATGCATCATAAATTTAGCCGCAACTGCAGGAACAGGATAGATGCTATCGTATAAATAAGGTAATTTTCATTTCTACGAAATGCTTATTTCTAACTAAAAGCATTACTCTCGTGTGATATTACCGTTTATTATTTTCAGGACATTAGCTTAAAATTGAGTTAAAACAAGTCTTTCTAAATTCTCTACGTTTCAGTGACAATGTAAACTTACTGTGGGTTTACCTTTGCTTCGTTTGTTCTATTGATAATATTGTTTAATTTTACAGGAATATGTTTGCGGTGACAAGGGTGTTCATTGCTCTTGGGGAAAGGCTGTGAATGTTGCCAACAGATACGTTTACGCCACACAACCGGACCGAGACAGAATACTAATCATCTCGAAGATACAGATGGTAGTGGTAGATGTAAGTAAAACTAACTGGTTTACTTGATATCATTACTTTTATATTCGAAGTTGACCTGAAAAATTTATGCTTAAAATTAATTATTAATTAATTACGTCACGCAATTTGAATTTTAAATTTTTTAAATTTGAAAACCAAATGTGCGGAATTAGCATGTTGATCGTTACGTTTTCGTGAAAGTTTATATTAATTTGTTAATTTTAATTAATTATTATAAAAAAATTGAAGATTGATTAATCTTCATATGAAGTAATATATTCTCATTTTTTTATGTTTTTTCCTATCACAAAGGAAGTAGATCTATCATCTACAACAGCTCTTAACTAAAGGTGCGCGCACTCATGGTGGTATCCAGGAGATGTGGTGGAAATACCATTCGAAAATTACTTCTTATTAGTGGCGTAAAAATAGGTTTTCAGATTATAGATGGTGCTAGCGACCACATAAATTAGGAACCGCCGGATTTCGGTTTTATACACATTTCGTCTGTTTTCTACTTGCACTCACATTATTGAAACGACAGCATTCTGGGGAGCTTATATAGTTTGTTGGTCCTGAGTGCGACATGATCCGCACAAATAAAAAAAAAATCGAAATCAGCTGTATAATGCGTCACTACATTTACCAAAATTTCATCAGTTATCATCGTTAAAGAGGACTAAAGTGAGTGAAAACGTACCTGTTTCGCAGCGACTAGACAGACTCGTGTTTTATCGACTCTCGGTGGAAACCAGTAGGCAACACGAATCCTTTCTTATGAGACGGATAGACACGAGTCTGTCTAGTCGCTACAAAAAAGGTATGATTTCACTCGCTTTTGTCCTCTCTGATCATCGTTTCCGTTTTATATTTGCTCTTATTTCTTTGCTCTATATTTCTTATCGTTTCCTTGAAATATGTTTCAGGTGGTCGCTACAGATAAATATCCAGTAGATTTACATTATGTCCAACATTTGGACCAAATCTGGGTCCTAAATTGGAGATCTTTGAACAACACCGGCGTAAAAACCATACAGGTAAGTCTTCATATCAAACTGTAAATATTTTCGTTGTAAAAAAATTAAAAATAGAATAAAAACGCAAAAAACTTTTTTTTTCAATTACTATATAACGAAATTAAGGAAACGTACTTAATTTTCAAATATATTTACTTACCTATAAAGGAATATAAAGTATTACATTATCCGAAGGCGTAGAGCTCTTTATACCCTACATGTACTTTCGCACGTAATTATATTATCCTCTTAACAAAGGACTACAGTTCGAAGTGCTCTTAGACTGTAATTAATAAGAAAGTGATATTTCTATAAGCGGTCTTGCAGGAACCCTTTTAGCTTCTTCAACTTGTTACAAGGTCGTCGAGTCTTTTATTTTTGATTTATTAATACTCTATCCGCCCTATGGTTTTACGTTTCACCCCTAATTAGGGACGGTCGAAGTAAAACAGTGATTTTCGCAGGAATTTCGTTAAATCATTAATGTGTTTCTTGCAAGTCTCTCTTTTCACGTCTCGAAAGTGGCCCTGCCCTTGATGAGAAAGCGTAAATTAATTAAGGAATGCCTCGGCTGCGGCGGGGAGTTGAGTTTCGGCTAGAATCGCTCGACGAAAGAGGGGCCGCTGCTAATGTTCGAGTCAGATGCTCCGAAAACCATTTATTAGGTTAACAAATTTGAAATACGACCGCACGTCATCTAATAAGGAAAAACGTAGAAACGCTACCCCCAAAGACTTTCTAAGAGTAACGGAAGAGGACGAGTTAACCAATTGGAAAATTTTCTCTTTGACGCCAATTAATTTGGCCCGGAAATTTCTTCGGAAATCTTAATTGGAATTAGGAAAATATTGAAGTGACTGGCAGCTAGATGGAAGATTGTGTCTTAGTTAATTTGCGCAAATACGATATTAAAAGAAAAGAATTGTATATTATAATTTTTCTACTCTTTAAGATTTAAGATATAACTTTAAATATAAATAATATAAATAATATAATAATATAAATAGTAAATAATTAAACAATACATAATACATGAATAATTAAACAATCTAAGTAATAATTAAACAATTATGCAAATATATGTATAAATAGTTTCGACAATTACCCGTTATATTGATAGCAAATGATAAACAGACTGAACGTTACGTTATCCATGAATTAATTTCCTGCTTGTACTTTCAGCATTTGTCCACCGCTGAAACTAAATCTAATTAATATTTTATTTATTTAAAGGAAAGTGAAGAACCGCAAAAGAATCAGTGCCATTAATGTTTAATTACATTTGTCGTAACATAGTACTTGCTTTGTGCTCCAATAGAATAATCCAAGTTACCGTAAACTCTCACCATATTGTGAAAAAATGAAATTTTCTAATACATACGCTAAGTCCAATGGAATGGAGGTAAAACTATTCAATTTTCGCTGCAAGTTTTAAAATTTTAATGATTATGTTCTTATGCGTCCTAAAAATCCAAGGTATCCACATATAATTTTAATGAAAGAGTAGTTCTAAAACATTAAAATAATTTTAATGGGCAATACGTATTATGTTGTTTTCCGTAGCGAAAAATTGAGAAAACTTAGCATTTTCCAAATTAATTAGATAAAATTTAAGGTCGTGGAAGTCGAGTGTGTTTTTAAAACACCCTTTCAGCAATTTATAATTGATTTAAATAGATAAATTAATTTTTTTAATGAGTTTTTGAAATTCAAGCAAAAACTAATCTTATATAGCGAAGTTCCCAAAGATAACTGTAGCACAGATTCTATATTTTTCGATGAATATACACTTTGATATGGCTTAATTACAACGAGTCTTGTTGTTGCATTCATTTTGAAGTTTCGGGAAAAGATTAAATAACAATTACACGGAAATATCTTTAACGCGAGACCAAAATCCGATTGGTGTTGGTGCACCGAAGCAGTCCCGTAAGTGAGGTAGAAGCCACCGCAAGGCGAGTGCACATTCGCTACGAAGCCTCGTGAAATATGATCTCAACGTGAGGTTTTATTATGAGCATGGTTCACAATTATATTGGAGCGCTACAAAGTTTTTGGTTACCTAAAGTTGTATTCTTCATATTTTTGACATACAGTATATCCTTCCATTTTTGGGAAACTTCTTTAAATTCTTACACCAATTGTAATAAAGGGATATTATCCTAAAACTAGTTAATATAACTTCTTTGAAAAAGTCAATATTTGCAAAAATCTACCCTCGTTGTTTCAACAATCGAACCTGTTGTTACTTACATATAGATAACAACAGGTTCGAGAAATATAATACCTTTTAATATAATTTGTGGTACTTCTCATTATTTATGAGTTAATTTTTCATTCATTATTAAATAGTACGTATAGAGAAAAATTAGCTTTAAATTGGCACTAATTCCAGCTTGGCACTAATCAGCAATGTACTATTACATAATGTTGATGATTTAGGCAAAAATATGATTGGAAAGTAAATTACAGACTGCTACAAGGATGATCTTCAACAACTGAAAATTATTTTCGTTCCACCCTGTATAACGAATTATACATTTCGATTAATTTGCAGATGTTGGAAATGGTAACTTCAAGCATAGACCCTCTTTACTGTCACTCCTACTTTAAAATTTATTAACATCGGCGTGACCGCCAAGCAAACTCCCGATAACACTTCCCATTTTTCATGTGTGGAGGACGTTTGATTCATTGGTTCATTGTGTTGTATCACGATGGCGCCCCTACCGTATATTATCGAGATCTCGTTTTTACAAACATACAGCGCGGTACGTACAATCTATCCCGTACAGTTAGGCATACATACAGGCACGTACAGGTCCTACTAACGCTAAACGTAATCGAAACGCGTACGGATTACAAGCATTTTAATGTACCGTTACGTTTTTAAATTCCGCTTTATTCGGAGCCATTCATTTGGGATTTTCACTTTGTTTTGCACGTTTTACATTATCCAAGACCCCGATATATGGAACGAAATCATTTCAATTTTGGCAGGGCGCCCTTTTTCGAACTAACGTGATTGATTATTGTAGGTTTTCGAGTGACGTTTTCAATACTGGCTATTTATAGAACTTTATTAATCCGAATAGAATAAAATAAAAGCGATGTAAAGTTGTATTGAAATCGGTTATTGGAATTGCTATATGTAGTCGTATTGTAGTTGCATTACAAAGTAAACGAGGAGCTGACATTACATATACCAGTAGATAAATCTTCACAATTAAAATTCTTTTGTTGCGTGGCGAAGGTGTAATTAAACTAAATAAATGACTTTCCCCTAAGTCTATGCAAGATCACTTAGGAGTTGCTCAATTTAACTACAAAGGTTGCCAAATGCTTTGTCGTACTGCCTTGTGGAGTGTAACTGATTAAGCAGTGTGGTAGCAGATTTCTTGGCTACAAAATTTTCCCTAATATTAAAGAATTTATGATATCATAATTTCTATTTAATCGAACTTTCAGATTCTCAAAAAGGCATGTCTCTAAAACACAGTTCTCTAGCTTTCGCAACTCAGAATACAATGTAGTTGAATTTATTAACTGTTTCCTAGTATGAGGAGATTCTTATTTTATCTGTCTGAACTTATCTATTTGAAAAAAAAAAAATTAGACGGATATCTTATCTCTATAATATTGCAGTCGTTGATTACTTTTTGGATTTCATGAGATGAGCATTATGCTGCTTCTAGATAGCAGAATTAGCATAATTTTTCTCACGTTTCGCTCATAATTTTCAGATCTTTTTTTGTTAAATGGCAGTTTTCAATTGTTTCATTGTTTCTTTATAAACATTCCATATTATTGTAGTGCCTTTTTTCACATATTCAACTAAGAATGTTCTTTCTGCATTCCAAAATACCGTAGACATGAAGGCTGAGTTCTTGCATTTTTTTTGTAGCTGAAGATCCTTTATGAACTCATTGCATGGATTCATGTTTTGTCGGTGGGTCAGTGATACATCCACGTCTCATCATCGGTTAGAATGTTTGCAAAAAAATCTTTGTCGCCGGTAATGGCTCCAAAAGGTCACGTAAAATTAAATGTTGTATAATAGAGAGAAAAAGCAGAGCTTCTAACAACGTGTAAATGTCTAAAGTCTAATCTAAAGTCTAATCTAAAGTCATGATTATACGTATAAGGACGTTGACGTCAAGAATATGTTTGAAAAAATACATATAAAATTTCAATCTGCCCCACTCACACATTTGTCTTTAAACTTCGTTACATATACATTTTTTTGGGAATAGCTGTCAATAATTGTCTTTAATGGATGGAACTTCTGTGTCTACGTATTTGTTTTCTTACGAAAGCATAAAGTACAACATGCTATTTGTCAGTCAACCTTTCGCAGGGTCCATTTCAAGCAATTAAATGTGTATGAATGTATGTACATCGCGTTTTTTCATAATTTTAAACAAATGTTTAAAGGCCGCTTCTGCTTGATTTGAAAAGTCGTCACTACAATATTACAAGTTTTCACAAAATGTTTTATACAGGATCTAAGTATGTGTTACAACCCCACCTAAGTTTTTGCAGAAAAACAGTTATAACAAAAATGTTTTCGTTTGGCTACATGAAATTACTGAAGGTACGTGTTCGACAGACGTATACTTGTGTACCGACTATACAGTAAATAATTAATACAGTGGCTTTCACGGAGGAAAACGAATACAAACAAACATCTAGGTATTGAAAAGGGTTCCTTCCAGCAGGAACTCTATGTTATAATGGTAAACGGAGGTCGTAGGTTCGAGTCCTATTGTCGTTTTGAGTTATTCATGTTGTTAATTAAATTTAAAATCAAAGAATTATTAGTATTCACCCTTGGGATCCATAGTTGGCAAATGCAACTGGAGGAGCTGAATGCAGGCATCGCTTTGTTTCTTCCAGTTATTCGTTTAATTAATAAATATAAATCTAGCTATAAAATTTAAACCAAGCATTCTCTGATAAAAATAAAAGAATAAAATTTAAGGAAGTATAAGTTCACTTTTTGTTTGTATTGACGACAGCGTTAACGTTCACATCAATATTGGCCATTTTTAAACGCAACGAATTTGATAGTTGTGGTTTATTTCTGAATTTATCTTTAATGTATCATGGCCGAGAACCCACCTTTACACATGTACAGGGTTGTAAAAGGAACAAGGCTTTTAAAGATGCGGTAGAAAAGGTTGGGTGCGTCTTCTACGCTGATAATCAAAACTGTGTTATTGTTTTCCGGTCATAGACCATTTTCTTTTGAAACATCAATTAATTCATCTGCCTTTGTCGTCACACAAGGCACAACCAAAAACGAGGATGGCGGAGAGCGAGCACGAATGAGTCCAAAAATATAAAAGCACTGCCTATCTGTATATGATCGCATCTGTTGTATCTGTGAAATAGTACGTGTTTGGTACATGTTCGATAACATCCCTTTCAGTCGAATCAAAGACAATTTAACTAGCTCTTGCTAAATCTGAAGTATTCTTTGCTTATCCATTACGTACCTTACTATCAGAACATCCTTCTGTTTTTATATGTACCACAATCTTCTTTCTCTTACCTCTAGAATTACACAATATTATTAATAAAAATTTTTCTTTTCTTCTTCACTTAAGGTAAATACGACTAACATGGCTTTTCTCATAACTTTATATTAAACATTCAATTAATAAATATACTGTTTACTAAAGACAACAAATTATTTTTCTTAGTACAGGAAATATTTGCAGTAAATTGTTTTTATTTGTAGGTATGCATATATGGTCAATAAATTACTTAGCAACTTATAGGCGTCGTAGTATGCCGCAATACCTCGTAACTTTTTTTATTACTTTACTTTTGCGGCTTTTTTGACCACTGTAATACTTTAATATATAACTTCCCTTCTGAGAATAAAGGAGATAATTACTCTTTACCTCTTTTTCTCGGCAGTTGAAGATCGTTACATCCACCCGCCGTTTTTTTGAACGCTGGTCACACGTCCGCCCACCCTGGTTCTCTAGCGAAATCTTTTTTTTTTCTAATAGTGATGGTGAGGATGATACCAATCTCATTTCTCACATTTTACCCCAGGGTATCGTCGCTCTCGTCATCTCGCACCAATCGCAAGTCGCGCAACAAATCAGTAGTAGAGTAGTAGAAACGATTCAATGATTATGCATATATTCCTTCATTACAGCGAAACTCGGCAGAGTACTTATTAAGAAATTACATTCATTTTCTAAAGGCAATATGCAAATTGCAGTATGTGCAAATTATTACATGATATGGATATGCAAGAGAACATATTTACGTATATGAATCGCATATTGAAAGCAAGTTCCATCTACGTATAATTATAATTTATTATTTCCTGTAATGAATCAGGCAAGAATGTTTGAAAAATATACTGCTGATTTGCCTTCAAATGCTTATTCATAACGATGATATTCCGTCTCTTTCCTTCTTTTATATTTAATTTTTTTTAAGAAATATCAATCTTCATTTGTTGAAAACCATGTTTTTTCCTTAAGCAATAATCCACCAATCTTGCAGGTAATAAGAGATGCAGGCCAGAAGCGAAAGCATCATACTGTTCATCCAGAACCGATCGACGGCCAATTCGATTTAGTGAAAGGATTATTCATACCTTCTCCCAATCAGGTACAATTGAAGGAGAATACACACAAAATCAGCCGTTCATAAATTTCTGTTTTACATCTTGCAGGAATTATCACACTATAGCTTCAAATATGGTTACGTCACACACACCAATCAGAGAGGCCTGTACAAATTGGACTTGGTGAATTTGAGGTATACTCGATCGGTGGACTTAACTCCCTACAACTGTGTGCCTGAACAAGTCCAGTTCTCAGCTTTATGTAAGTATACCTTTTGCAACAGTGATTGGGTCATACACTAAGAGAAGGCCAGTTGTTGATTCTACATTTTTTTTTTTTTATCACTAAGAGGTTATCTCGGTTGTTTGACGTCGAAACATGTGCGCTCTGCATAAATCAACAATTATATAAATATAAATAAGTAATTTGGTCAAATGAAACACCAGCGATGATAACAAAAACTACGCAGGCGTTACTCTTCGCAACACACAAAATCCTTGATTAATTCGGAGCAACTGTTTCGAGAATTCGTGTATTCCCATCGTCAATAATAAGACGGAATGACGTGAGGAAAAAATTGTTCAATTTAAGGATATATATTAAAAGATAGCATAGGCATAAGTTGCAACGCTCACCAATTTGCTAAGTCGTTGTTTTTACCGAGTTCGAAAACTTGAGAAAGGTGAAAAAATTAAAAGGCAATTTTTACTGATTATTTATTGATTCTTTGTAATTGAATTGCAAATAGAAAAGTTCATTCTTATTAAGTGCTTTGCTACCAGATATATAACTTGTAAAAACTTGAATATGAAATATTGTAAAATATGAAATAATGCCCAATAGATATCGCTAATGGAAAAACTGCTTTTTATTACGGACTAACAACAATATCTCTCCCTGCCCAAAAGTTTTTGCTTGTTATGAAACACAAATAACGCTACTATTTTTCATAATTCATAATTCAGGGAGTTCACTATGCTAACAATTACATTTTCAGAGAATGTGGAATGCCTTTGTTGAACCATGTCTATTTGTATAAACTAAACAAAGAAACGTTGTTTACGAAAAATCTCAATTTTGAACTTCCCCCGTGATGATGCGATAAGTATTGACTTGTAGATTTCTCTTGTCCCAAATTGCCTCTAAGTCATACATTTTCTTCTGTATTAACTATCTAGTATCATACATACATATGTTTTCCAAGCTAGTAATTAGAGCGTCATCATTTGGTAAACAACAAGAAGACATAATTTCCGCTCAGATGCCAAATAGTATTACATATGGAACTGAAGCAAATCTTGATTGTATTTAGTAAAAGAAAAAAAGAAAAGAACTATTTACTGTGCATAAGAAAGTTATCTCTGTATTCCTATTGCATTTTAATGGAAAAGTGCAACAATTGTTTTATATTATCACACATGTTTACCGCTTACACAAAACACATAATATTACCCCTTATGCCAACATTCTTAGTGATTGGCAAGTCAACGCATGATTAGTTAAAAAGCAATTTTTGCCAAGCTAGCGATAAGTTTTTATTCCGCCGTCGAAGTCGACAATGTTATTTACTCTTCCAACAAAAAACCAGGTTGCGTTAACAATAAGAAAGAGTTATATTGTCGTAAGCAAAAGATCTCAATAAAAGATTTTTGTTGACTTAACAAGTGACCTTCTCTGCGTGTAGCTATTATAAAACTATGTTAGTGCTTTTAAAACGTAAGGCAAGTATTTTGATTATCCTCATAAACCGAATAGTTTCTAACAATAATTTTATTCACATCCTGACAATAAAACACACCCGAACTATGCACGTTCCGACAAACTCCAAACGACACTCAAGTACGCTTTAACAATAACAACGAGCGCATTAACATTTCCAGAAGTTAACTTCGCCGTAGAAAGCGGCAAACTTGTCACACTCTCGTCATTATCCTTTTACGTTTCCGTAATGAAGTTAAGCCCGTAAAATTTAATGAACAGGACCAAGTTCACCGTCGCGCGTCCTCTCGCCCAGATTCGACCTAAAAGCCATCGTTCGACAATGATACGACCCAAATTCTAATTATTTACAGACGGTCTTGTCATAATGGAATGCCTGGAACCTGTAACGAATCGGCCTGCAGGGCAATTACTACTAGACTACCTAACTGACACCGTAATGGCCACCAGACCCACGCTTCCTGGAATACCGTTCATCTCACCGGATTCCCGGAAGCTCGTCACGCTAGACAGGACGAAGAGCGGCGCCACACTTATTGTACAAGAGATAACACGTAAGTGATTTTTTCGTCGCTACGAGGTCAAGTGACTACGAACTGAAAATTGGAATGGGCACATTTCTTAGAACCAAGTGTTGTTTTACTGGCATCATTATGTTAATGATCTAAGGCTAACGGGTCGACGTACTTCAAAAGCTTGTTTGTAGTATATTAAACGTATGTACATACATGCCGGTCGCTATCAGGTGCATTTGTTTCTTGTAGATTTGCATTAAAATTGTAAAGTACTTGGTCTAAGACGATTCAGGATATAATTGAACAGCAACTATTATAAATGCAGCGACATTTTTAATCGTCGAAAATTATAAAATCAAAATGTGTTGTCAGTATTTTTTTTTCAAAAATGGCTTAATTCAATTGTATTAAATGCTTTTATGTAGTTCTCTTAAATTAGTCCTTTAAATCTATATGTGTTGAACGGGTTGCCTAATTAAGTTTTTACCAATGACTGTTTTACACTAAGGAGTGCTTACTTTCATTTTAAATGTTAACATGCATCTTTCCTTCTATAGCTTAAAACCGATATTTTTACTTTTCGACAACGACGACTAGAAATAAAGAAGAACCAATATGTATGGTACACTTTTGATTTCGAAAATGGAACGTTGTCGTAGTTTCTGCGGCGTTATATCCTCACTTTTATGGGATACCTTCAGGGCTGTTACTGCACACTAACTAGGAACTATTCGTTCCGGAAACGAGCAAAACGTCGGCATTGTCGTGCAATTACAACGCGGTTTCAACTCGAAAACCCAAATTGTTTAAAAGAAAGCAACGACCGCGGGAGTCTACAACAACAAACGTATGATGTTTTTGACAACCGGTATTAATAGTGTATATGTTTATGTACACAAACCATAGCCTGAGCTTCCATTATCCTGTATCAGAAAGCCAGTAGATCAATTATTTGTAAATTTGCAGATTTATTTTATTGAAGGAGGCGCCCTTTCAGAAGATATAAGCATATCTTTCGAAATTTCAGTTTCACCGAAAGTAACTTAAATTTTCTTAAATGGGATGCTCTAATTGCATAAAACATTCGAATTCAACAACCCATTTGTCGTGTATAATCGATGTATTTCAAAGCAAACTTGATTTTTGTGAAGATTCCACTAAAATCATACTTATCACATATTTTCACTCTTCCTTATATAACAGTGTTGATTAATGATTGCTGTTGGGTTAGTAAACAATAAATGTGGACCAGTGAAAAGTATTTCCGTTTTTGTACAAATGTTATATAGGATCTCAATATTTATCGAAATATGTTAAACTTCAACTATTAATGTCTATGTAATTTTAGATAGAACATCCTGTATATTTTATTTTATCGCTCAAATAGGCTAACCTCAACCATGAATGCTTACGTAATTTTTTAATCTTAATTTTTTTTTAATTTATTTAAATTAATTTAAATTTTTTAATTTTAATTTTTTAATATATAACAGTCTATATATTTTAATTGGAAGAATGTTCATTGCCGACTTAGCATACATATTTAAATTTGAAGTGTCAAGTCTGGAAAGCATGGAGGCCACAAGTATGGACCATTATTTGTTATATGCTTTCCTTCAAGTACCCTCTCCAAAGCATCTAGACATTCGTTGTATTGTGAGTCGATGGATCATTTGATACTAAACGGCAGCAGACTGAACAACTGAAAACGTATCAAGTTCTTCTTCGACAGTGTTGCGCGACGTGTCATTATTCTTCACTATTTGAATTTTCATCACAAAAGTGTCAAATACATCCAATTGCTAATTTTCCTGAAATACCCTTTGTCTAACGGGTATTTTGACGGCCCAAAAGTAACCTATTGTATCTGTTGAAGATATCGTTTTTTTATAAACTTTATTTCATCTGCCTATGTAATTGCTTTCGTTGAAGGTTTCATCTTCCTAACAGGATATGGTGAAAATTTCGCAAAAATGCTTCCTTCTGAGAATATCTTGTGGGTATCTGCTGATCTCCCTTTCTACATTTTTTAACACTCTTTGAGCGAACACTTGCAAGATTTCTGACGTTGTTGCTACTTGCCGAAAAGATATAGTCGGGTTGGTATAAAAATATCTCATAACGTCAATCTCAACAATTTCCATGTTGTAAACAATTTTTAATTAAGCGTCGAACTATATATAAACCTGACCGAGTATCTTTCCCATTAAATACAAGTAATCTTGTTTGTCAATTTCAAACGCGACATTATCGTGTAGCTTATAAGAAACTTAGATTACGACTTGCGCGATATGCTAGGAAGTTAACAAATACACTAATATCATCAACAGTTCTATACCGTTATTATAAATCTAAACAAATATGCTAAATCGGTTATGAATGATCATGCCCAACCTTCGAACTTTTGAATATCGCAACATTAATTACGAATAATTGCTCAAGTATTGTTTGATGAAGAATTGAATACTACAATAAAAAAATTAAGTGTGCGTTACTTCCGTGTTCAGATTTTCCAAAAGCTTAGCCACCTCGAACGTCTACAAGTTTATTTAATTTTGAATCTGCTTATTTTATGATATACGGCTAACATAAGATCTTTCTGTAACGACAAATAATACAAAGAATGCTATTTTCAATATTTTATTGATTTAAATGTTAAAAGTTTGCAGGTCAGCATCTTCGATTGTTTGTGACATGAATAACAATTGTTTGTAGAATTATCAAAAAGATCAAAATCCGATGTTATATAATATTAACATTCTTCGTAGACATCTCCAAAAAGCACTACTGAAATATTTTCTGGCGGTAGATAGTAATGCAAACAGGTGCTAGTGCGTCAATTCAATTTTATATAGAGACATTACATTTTACCTTCTCAAATAATATCTGAGTGCTTATAAGGAATTCTTAGTAAAAAAAAATGTGCGGAGGTAAAATAATTTTAATTTCTTAAAAACGAGGTGTTTATGCATTTTCAGCTGCACAAATTAAATTAATTAGTTATATTGTAAATTGAGGTTTCCATTTAATTACCAGGTAAAACGTGTTTTATTCACCCACATCGACAATGTTAACGACTAATTGAAAGACTGCAACCCGAGAAAAGAAAGTAGCTTGTCCCACTGAAACGCATAATTATGGACAGCCAACGTCTGATTCATAAAACTATATTTTACATAAGATTTCATAATAAAGTATCACACGGTTGCAGCTGTATCCTTGACATACATACATTACGCTAAAAGCAAGAAAATGATTGAAAATAGAATTTACTTGATTGCTACGTGTTCTGAATAATACATGAAACTACAGAGCTTACATCGGTTTTCAGCTAACTCAATTTATAATTTCAAAGGCAATTTTGATATAATTAATATTGTGGTATCACTGATAACAGGTATTGTTATACATTAAGTAAGATGTAAACGCAGCAAGGTTTCAAGTTCTTAATTAAACTCCTAGAATATACGAGGGTTTTCTTCTAGCTTTGCGTGTAGTCTTAAAGTGTTTTTATTATTATACTTTTCAAAGGATTCTCCTTGAAGATTGATTCACCTTTAATTTTTTCAAGTCGTCAGTTAGAGCAGTCAAAATTGTCACCTTCAAGTCACCAACTGCTTCTTCTAGCGGTTGGAACCGCGTTGACTGCACAGTCCATTCTTAATATTAGGGAACTTACTTAGGGACTTAAAAGATGCGGGGTTCAATAGGAAACTAAGTTCCTCGAAGCCAATCCATCATGCAGAATTTTTTAAATTGATGTATTTGATATCTCAATGTCTCGATATGTCATCTATCGATCTTCCTTGGTTAGTTGGTGCACAATAACGATGACCGCTGCCTTGATAGTCCTCTCTAGGGATCATCGTTGAGGCTGGTGTGCCGACGTTGGAATTCGTCGTAGTAACAGAAACCAACTCCATGAGACAATGTTGTTGAGATAACTCTTCTTTAAACTTGGTGTGGTTAAATCACTTGCCGCATCTTTAGATTTAAGTTCAATAAACATTGAGATTAATTTTGACAGTGAACGGGCCTTTTAATTAATGGGGTCTTTTACGCGAATATATGTAAAACTCCAAAGACAACGTTTGTATCCTTAGATTAAACTATAGTATCCAATTCAATTGTTATTTAAGGCAACGATTCTTCAGTAGTTCAATACGCACACGTAAAACTAAGATTACCCTGTTTGATACAAAAAAAAAATAAACTATCAAATTTAATATTGTAGATAATTAGTAGGTCGAAGATCTGCATGAAAATTGTTCATTGCCCGTTATATATTGTAGGCCATCACTCGGTTACCAAAATATTTATTAACTGATAGACTATATATCTCGAATTGCTTGTATTAGTGCGTTTGACATTGAGAATACGTGTTGGAATCATAACAACAAATTTTTATTGGCTTTGCTTGTTAAAGCAATAATTGAACGTTTTGATGTTATTGAAATTATACACGTGTAAACTTTAAAATAAAGCTTTTTTATATTAATAATAATAGAATTCAAACGATAATTTTCGCTATACCAATTACGGTGTATCTAGATACTCGTTATTATCACTTAAACTTAAAATTCTACAATGATATCGATAAGGTAAAAATTTGCGACATAGCACTTAATATTTCCCTGTCTACACGTAATAGCAGGGTTTACAGCAACTTTGAGATAAAAAAAATAGTTTCTATACATTTTATTTTATCGATAAATTGCATGTATTTCGTTACTTTACTTTCAGGAAAAAACATGATAACAGGGTATACGCGTATTTAAATAATCTCGTAAAAAAAAGGGAAAAACCACAAGGATTATCTTGCCGAAACGAACGCATTCGGATATGTCGAACTATATACAGGTTGCCATAATATTTACTTTCAATCGATTGATGCTCGTTTCAATAATTTATATTTGTTTTAAAAACATAGTTCCACTTCGATTTCAATATTATTCTGTTGTTGTTTTGTTTATCCCAGGAGGAATTTATTGTAGCGCAAAGTAACAATCTACTGAATGTGCTGAATTCATGCTAATAGAATTCATGAAAAACAACAATGTTGTAACATTACAGAAAATATATGTGTTTATCTACTGACACATTGTAATATCCTTTATAAAAGAATTTTACATATTCTCCATGTCAGAAAATTCTCATTTTAAGATATTGCACACATTTCTTTCCGTCATACAAACTGTGATGCGATTCCTTGCACTTTGCCGGGCATATATTAACATTTCGGGAGTAATATTTTGTGTTATGCATTGCCTCAAGAAATCCATCCTGCAAGTATTGCGATAAACATTTTTATTTAACTAAATTGTTTGGTTTGTTGGTGTGTTATTATAATTTAACTCCAATCAACAGCTATACAACTGTTGATTGAAGTAAGCATATGCTTATTCTCGCTATTTATCTTTTGTACGTGCTCATATCTTCAGCGAAACAGAGCTTACGGTATTTTATTATGGCACTCTACGTTTTTAAACGAAGACCTTGTGTGCACAATTCGTTTTGCTAAAACAAGTTCGCATTTTAGGTACAAGGAAACGTATAAAACCAAAAATTCTTGGACAGTTTTGCTATTACTATTATCACTTCAACATACCGTAGATCGCTTGTTAAACGAATACGGGAAAGACAGGAAGGACAAAGGCAGATGAAATTGCAGAGACTAGACAGACTAGCCCAGTCCGAGTCTATCTAGTTGCTGCAAAAAAGTAATAATTCCACCTGCCTTTTTTCAACTCTACTGATGAATTGAAAATATAGTCCAAAAACGTTATATAGTACAGGCTGTTCCATTTAAAAAATAAAACTTAGTATCGTTTATAACAGAAGTTGAGTACGCTGTATATTTGATATAATTTTATGTTATCTCCAAATATTTTTTATTTTAAACCATTGGACAATAAGCTCAACTAAAGAATACATTTGTTAGTTTTACAATTTATTTTCGAAAAACAGCAGTTGTTGCCCAAAACCTTCAATTTTATAGAGGTACAAACCAAGAAGCAATATGTGCTGAAAGACTGACATTAGAAGGTGTAATTCTGATAAAAGTTTATTGCGATGAAGAGACTATATCTATCCCATAGGCATAAGGACATGAAGATTTTAGAACTAAAAATTTTTGTTTATTTTCAGCCAATGGTCTCCTGTTTTCTTTCGACGTCAAAACAACACTGAACATCTCCGATGTAACATTCTATCCAAGTCAAACTACGCATAGCTACGATATTTATGCTAGTGCTCAGGACAAAGAAGATATACTATTTCTCAATCTTTTAACCGGTAAGTTTACGGTTGTTGAATAAGGTTACGTTACTCATTTTATCAATTATTTTGAAGGACGTGAAATCATATAATTCACTTGCTCGTTTGTTCGATAATAAGTATTCGAAAAAACTTCATTGCCTTTGACATATAGGTTTTGCCCGAACAAAATAAGTCGAATACGAGTTATGTAAGAACGCATGGCAATTATTTATAGAATTGGTGCAAATTGCGCACTATGGCTCTTAAAATAAGAACAGGGTTAATATAACTTCGCCTTTCAAATCATTCATTGATTAAAGATAATAAAGTAGCGAGAACAATGTGAAAGACTTATACTATAATGCGGTATACGGTAAACCACTAAAAATATTGAACACATCTGACAACTACAACAAAATATTTTTCAAAAAACAAGACCGCTTCGTGTTTTTTTTTTTAGATAACATGTTTAAATAATATGGAAAAATTGTGAGCGCCAATCCAATTATTAATAGATCAGAAAGATCAAAAATTAATCACATATTACCTTAAACAGATCTCATAACCAGCTTTACTTATGAAAAAAAAACAGCTGAGAAGCTATATTTTACACATTATATATACTGTAAATGAAATAATACGGGAGTTAGGTAAAAACAATGAAAAAAAAATTGTCCAAATTGTTTTATTGCTTTCCAAATGTTTACCATGTTTGCCAAAACTTATACAGTCTTGCATGCATTCGAACCAATTCTCAAAACATGGTATGATGGTATCTGAAGGCCTCAACAGTTAACTTGAGGTGAAAAAAGTCGTTGGCCACGTATTTCTGCAGGCATGAATTTCATATTTTTCTCCGTAAGATAAGCAAGAGTATGATATGCGGCGTGAAGCTGAACATTGTGGAATTGTGAATAGTATGACCGTATCAATTGTTTTTCCTGATTTCATCGACGCTTTTGGGAAACAAATTGTTGTATACTACACAGTATTTAATGTTCTTCGGTGGTCCAAACCAACGCTTGCATCGGAGGGAATCATTTTCTTAAGTTCTTAAGTACTTTGTGACCGAACAACCTTTGTTGGATTCGCTTCATCAGTGAACACACACGAATAATTGCTGCTTAATTTTCAACTCGTGCCATACGAATGTATCCTAGTTTCGTTACGAGGACGTGTTTGGATCAAACCATGCAGAATCCGTTAGGAACGAATTTTTTCAAAATCGAATGTACTGCAGTCTCGATCTGCTTATCTATTTGGTAATTTTTCACGAACTGGTAACTTTTATAATTGTAACCTGGTAACACTGACTAAAATTGTGCTATTAACTCATTCTAGTCTCTATGTTTTTACGTATAGCAATTAAACCAAGTCCAATGGCAGCAATAAATAAAGTGACAACATTTTTTCCCATGTGTGAACACTAATAAATTTGAGAATACAGGTAATGTCGCTGTGATGTAATAGAAGAAGTAATAATAATAGTAAACGACATAACGAAGTGAATTATGAAATGGTAGTGCCTATGGTAATGTTTAAAATACTTGTGTGTGGGCCAAAGAAAATTCCCGCCAATTACATGTTTGTGCAATATATCTCAATATGCCCAAAAAAGTAATATTTATACTGGAATTGGCCATGTCTCGGAAGCTGGATTTCGTCCACATCAGGATCTTTGATTCCAACATCCATGGCCCATTTTGGATTAAATATTAGAAAACATTTGAACTTTGGACTTTGATTAAATATTAGAAAACTTTGGATTAGAAAACCATTGCAATTTGTCAAGAAATCAAGTGATACCAACTACTTAGGATATTGCTAGAGAAGCTTCTTTAATGCTTGATTTTAGCAGGATGCGATCCTGATCAAATCCTTGATCAAATGTCCATAAGACTAAGTCTAGAAATTTAAAGGAGCGGAAAAAAATACTGGACGCTTCAAATTCAATCACACCAGATTTTCTAACCAATATCATCAGTACGCTTTACCTTCGCTTAGAACACTGCCAAATTATCGAAGGGCCATTTCATAAAATAATTAGTGTGTTTATTCCTTCGTGTATCTTCAGAAGTTTTAATCCCATATTTTAAAGCATTCGATAATTATTTTGATGGCCTGTTTTCAATGTTTTCAGATTAACTGCGAGATCTTTGCTGTTTTTGAAATATTATTATAAATATGTTTGCCTATTTTTGTACTTGAGCTCGGCAAGAAATCACACATAAACCTACTGCCTATTGAAATGAGGCTTTAAATATCGTAGTTTTTATTAATAGAAACAGGTCATTAAATTGAATAAAAAAAATACGTTATTAGTTTCGCAAAGTAAATCTACACATACGTATGCACGCGATGAATAATTATAACGTTATTGTTAAAAGGAAGACCTGTGAGAAGAGTCCAATACAAGATGTTTATAGGTACATATAGCCTTCAAACGATTTGAATGCAAAAAGAATAACAGACGACTAAATAATTGTATTATTGCCGGCGATGACACTTTATAGACGTTGAATAATTGTTCGCGTTTATATAACTTTTAAACCTAACGATAAAAACTACTTAAATATTACCGGAACCTTATATATTTAAACTCTGAATAATTGCGGAATTAAATCTCTTTATACTATTCTCGTTAAAAATAATGCTTTCTGAACATTTGAAAATTTCTGTCACCAACAAACGCACTTGAGACATAATGGGGTACTCATTTCACAATCCACTTCCTTTTATTGTCACTGAAATGGCTCACAAATCGTTTCAACTTTCTGAAGAACGTAAGCGCCTTCAAATTGTCTCGCTTGAGTTGGTAGCAAAAGCAGTTTCATATAAAAAAAAAGCATGATAAACTAGAAGAGAGTTTCGGAAGAGATAAAATTTATAATCTCCATTAAATTCCTCACAATGTAAAATGTAAGGGAATCGAATCCCGAGTTAAACTAATTTGTTTGTCGGTAGGTGTACGCGAATGTAACCTTTGCTGTATTAGGAAATTTAGGTGGTTATTTAAGCATTACGGGTACAAGAGGAAATGCAATATAACCCGTTGTAAACCCGCATTTACATATTTTTCACCATCGCTGATAATTATGTTTGCAGGGAAAGTGGAGATGATAACGGGAGTCGGCAAACCGGTGTCTACAAAACTAACAAAGTGGGGTAATCCGAACAGGCCGATAAGCGGTTCAGGTGAGGCGAGCAAAACGTTCTAATCGAGGGCGGAATGGTTCTATCGTTCTCGCAGCTTTTGTAAATAACTGCTTCATTAGTACACCCTTTATTATCGGTATTTTGCAGGTCTGTTTGGTCAATATATGGTGACACCCGCCAGCGAAGCTCTTTTCGTCGTGAACGGAAGGTCGCGAACCGTCAACTGCGAAATTGGAGCGCTCACACACCCCAGCTCGATAGTTTGGACCACATTAAAGTTTCATTAAATCTACGTATATACCTTTTTTTTTAAGAAAATTGTTTACATGTAGTTTATATAGGACATACCAAGTAGTTTTGCAACATTGTATTTAAAAATGAGTTGAAGAACTTTACGGGAGGATGTGATTATAGGAAATTTCTGTCTTCCTTTTTTTTATTATCGAAATGATTGCCTTGTTCAAATTTATCTCTTCTCTATGATGATGAAATAATACATAATAGTCAAGACTTTGTCATTGAAAAACATAGAAATACGTCGATTTTATTTTGATAAATGATACTAATATACGCAAAAATATGTTTTCCTTCCTAATTGTAATCGAAACATAATGCGAACAACTTTTACATTCACCCTCAAACATCAAAGATGATGATGAAAGACATAAACGCAATAAACAATCAATTTAACAACTACCACTTTTAAAGTTTAAATTCGTAATTGTACAATTGTGAATACTGACTAGGTTGTTAATTAAGGCACTCTGCAATTATTGAACGAACAATACGATCACATATACCTCGCAACCAGCGAACACCTCCAACTCTCGTGTAATTAAAGGATCTCTTGAATCTGCTATTATGAATTAATGCCAATAACCTAATTACGCATTTGCGTTTTGAAGTTATCCAACTTTTTCACTTCTAAGCTCTTTTTCCAACTGAACAACACAAACAAAGCTTCACCTGAGCGATACGTATGATAAATTGAATTAACTTTATTCCGATCATAAATAAAAAATAAATAAAAATATAAATGTTATTTGAACGGACATTATACGTAATTAGAACTGAAATATCTAAAGTGTCCAAACAAATAATAGGCAATAAATTATAAATGTTGAACAATCGTGCTCCTCCTGCTCCGACAAAAGCCTCATACGTGAAGCCTGTATGATTTTAAGTTTGAAATAATCAAAACACTTATCAGAACAACATAAATATCTTTCACATAATTCCAAATGAAAACAATCGAAGGATGGCAGATCTGGAGATCGAGCTGGCTATCTTAAAGGATTTACATAACCGATTCAAAAATCTTGAAATGTGCGATTTAAGAAAAATGAAATTATTTCAATACTATGTGGCGGAAGATTTCAGTTTCTTCTAAACATTTTCAGATGACAACTGATTAAACATATATTTAGCTGGCAGAGAGCTACGGTTTTTCTTATTGGACTATTTCTGGACCATTGATAATTGCTGGACCAAGTGCATCAAAAGATGCACTTGGAAGTGCGTTTCTTATTTTCTAGTTCTTTTTTAAGATAATCTTCTCTCTATTTAAATAAACAAAATTCGGGATGAATTTTGTTTATTTATTTGAAAACAAAATACAGATCGTCCTTGCTCTACTTACTTGACTGTATTGATCTCCAATTGATATAAATCGCAGTTATAAAAAAATGATTTTGAACGCTCAGTTTGTATTGCTGTGGTCATAATATTAGAAGTGATTTTCAGAATCAGAAGAAATTTCAGTTCTACCGAAGAACAGTTCTATATTTTTTTAAAGGAAATAAAAGGCATACGGCATCTTATATACGCAGAAATTGATTTCTGCAAAGATATATTTTTACATCTTCTCTTCTCTCACTATTTTTCTGGATATCTTTGATTCCGATTGTGTCCCCAGATGTAAGCATTTCCAATATTTTTTATAAATTTATTCCTCCATACTTCACTACAACATTGAATATTACCTTTTAAATATTCATTCAATTGTTACTCGCACCGTGTTCTAAAAGGCTCTGAAGGTATGTTCTATGACATTCTGAAAAAGCCTACGAGAAATACCGAAATGTCTCTACATTAAATTCACGATCTTTCAAATAAGGTGTTGCACGATCTACTTGGTTATCCTATATAGTAGGGCTATGATTTTGTAAGGTTTAATAAATAAAAAGATGTATCAGGTTTTTCCTATTATTTTTATAAAAGTATAATTTTTTCATATGTTTTATATATAAAATAAAATTAGAGATTATTGAATGGACTCCGACAAAGTATCCAGCGACCTCATTTGGATACGTCATGTTAGCAGGCAACGAAAGGTTATCGACTCTATTAATTTATGAGCAATTAATGCGATACAATAAATGGCGACAAATTTTTGTGTTTCTATGGAACTAGTACATCAACGAAAGTCTAATAAATTACACAGAACGCGTGTAAATGCAAGAAATTACGGATTTATCGTAAGCAATTATTTAAGCATATAATACGAAATTTGCGATTTACGATATCTCTAAATGGAAGATATAAGAAAATAAAATTCAGACCATATGATACCTAAATCAACTACCCTTGACAGGCGATGCTGTAAGTGAATGTTCCAAAAGCAATTCAAGTGTGTGTCGTTTATTAAGCATTTTGGACATTTGGGCATTGGTTGCACCGATACCAACAAAAAAGTGTTAAGAAAATAACTATCAAATTACAAAAATTACATTAATCGATTAGTATTACAAAGAATGCTATTTTAACTAAGAATCATAAATCAATAAATTCGATAAATCTTATGTAAATTGAACACGTTTTATAAAATTAAATAAAGAACATATCCAACACCATTTTCGACTGCCCCTTTTGTCGGAGCTAAGAAAAATCATCAAGTTTCCAAAAGAGGAAAGGATTAACCGTTTAGTGAATGTAGTAATCGCGGTAAATTTAAAATAGTCACTTTATTTTATAATCGCAATGATTATTGTTAGAAAGTAAGTACTGTAAGTTGTAAGTATAAAATGTAGATAGGTGATTACTCAAGAATGAAGATAACATTATCAGTAAGTTTAAGTCTTAAACGATTTAACAATGGAAATATGTTATCATAATGACGTCTACACTGATCGTGAAATGTTTTGAAGATGGTGGTACCTATTATATGTGTGTATATGTAAAGTTTTCGAAACGCTCGGGAAGGACATAATACACGCAACACGTATTTTAATATTGCAATTGTTTATTATACATATATACATAATATATTAAATGTAGTCATGTGATAATTCGAGAGTTTTATATTTAACAAGGAAATAAATATAAATAAAATACGAGAGTACGATGTTTAATATTAAGGCAAGTGGATTGAATCATCTGAGAAAAAATCGAGTTGACAACTATAAATTTAATACAAGATGTTTCTCTCGTATAGAAGAAATGCCCTGCATTCAATATAGTTTTTTCCATTTAAGCAAATATTTGGACAGACAATTGAACAGAGGGTATCCGCGATAGGTTCAGCTTTATTATTCTTGTTATAGTAGATATACCGGGCGTTCGTTTTCCCACCCTCAATTTCTAGAAATTTGAAAATTTATGAAAAATTCCTCGGAACACGTAAGAAGTGTTATCGAAGGGGACAACCTTTTATGCGACCATTGAATCACCTACTTCAACCACGTGCCCACGGGAGCTACCCTCGTAAAAATCTTAAACAAGAAAGGGTATCGAATAATATCTCATTTGAATGGTCTTTTGAAACAGTACCTCTTTGGCGTTTAACCTTTTGAAATTGATCGATTCCTTTTCGAAATTTTTTAAGGAAAGCTTTTGGTTTCTACAGAATATGTTAAGGAAATTAAATCAACGAACGCAAAATCGCCATAAAACCGTACCTAAAACTTGCATTTTTATAAACTAAATAATCACAAAACAAGATGACAAATACTCCGTGTTAAACATAATTTAAAACTTAAATACCCTTGTTTTTGAAAAATTGATAACCGTTTTTAATATTGGTTTTCATTCCGGTGTTCCTAAAATAGATTGATTAGCTAGAAATACAAAACAAACCAAACCAAAAGATTTTCTTAAAAATCTCGATCAAATATAAAAACCTAAACGCCAACTTTTTTTGTTTCAAAAGACCACTAAAATGAGGTATTACTCAATACCCTTTCCATTTAAGATTTTTTGAGCGAGTAGCTCCCGGGCTGCATAAAAAATTGTGCCGCTCGATATTACATCTTACGTGTTTCAGGAAATTTTTCATAAATTTTCCGAATTCTAAAAATTTACAGTGGGAAGTTTTCAAATAAACACCCGGTACATGATTTCATTTTGTTTTCCGTAACTGGAACATCTGAAATATCTTGTGCAAAATTTATAACGATTACGTTGGCAATTTAATATTGCATTGTTAAAATTTGTTATATATCTTTTAAAACTCTCAGATGATGTTTCCACCGAATCAGTCCAATTCTTGTAGCGACCTTCAACATGTACCCACAGTATTCGTAGTATCATTTTTGTATTGTTTTTGATTTTTCGTCCTTTTTCGATTCAAATAGTAGCCCAATCGTTCTCCTTCTCTAGTGTGTAGTTTTAATGCTATCTTCTCGATATTTGTAGTGTATTTACGAAACCCGCCCTAAGCTAATAGCTAAGTACTGTACTATTACTCACCAGTGCCCCGCTTCTATTATGACAGACGATGTTAACGTAAATAAATGATTGACATTTAATATGTATATCACACAAAATCGCTTATTGTATTATATTAATAATTATGATTATTATAATAATAGACACGACTGTGCAATATTGTTTATACAGAAAAATTAATAAACAAACTGAATAAATATATTGACATACTTAGTGGTTTACTTTTGTTTCACCCTGTATACTTAAATGAAGGATAAGGAAGAAATCTCTTTTAATGTGCTGTTCAAATTACTGTATAAGGAACATTATTAATCCCTCATCTGCCATTAATGTCCAATTAGGATCTTACCTAATTGTTGGTACCTTGTTTCGCATTGGTACTAGCACTAGCACCTTCGAACATATTTGTTATAACTCCTGGAGCATCCTACATAACATTATTAAACCAGTATCTTATAACTTGAGAGGATAAAGGCATGCAAAATTGTTCCTTTTTTGCAGCGACTAAATAGACTCGTGTCTATTCGCTTCATGAGAATGGATTCGCGTTTCCTACTGGTGTCCCCGAGAGTCGACAAAACACGAGCCTGTCTAATCTCTGTAAAAAAGTAATAATTTCATCCGCCTTTGTCCTCTCTACTCATAACGTGCTCAAAACGACAAATTGTAGCGTTTTCAAGACGTTAAATTACTATGTTTATAGAACGTTTAATTTCAACGTATTAGGAACCTTAAACTAAAACGCTTTATTTTGGTAACGTTAAGGCGTTTCTCGAACATAACAGGGATGTTTTGGATGGCGCTTGAAAGAATCCCCAGCGAACGTATTGAAAACGTTACATGCTACTTACGTGACCATTACAAAAGAAACATGAAAGAATGTTAGTAACGGTGGAAATGGAATTTCTAGAAAGAATAGCTGGGAAAGCGAAACGGAATCAAGTAAGTAAGATGAGGAGATGAGACGAACACTAAATCACAGCAACCATCAAGAATGAGAAAAAACTAAATGGCCGTATATTACGGGTGAATGATTAAAAAATTAAAATTGTTAATTTTATTGATTAATTTTATTTGATTAATTAAAATTAGAATGAAAAAATAAAAGAAATGGAACAAAAGAAGGAGAAGACTTTATTGGAAATGAAAAAAGAGTCCAGATACCAGAAAGGATGAAGGGAATGCATCAAAGATTGATAATTAATTTAAATATCCTTCTTTGTAGAAAGATCACGATGGAATAATACAAAATGTATGTCTTCAATACCGAATGGTTTATTTTAAAGAAGCCAAAAATCATTGAAGTCGTTAAAAAGCACTAACCTCATTATCGCCAATAATATTTAAAAAAACGACTGATAATTAAAAGAATTATAGTGTCTGAAATATGGAAATAAAATGATTGATAGGAGAATTTTTGAGAGATTTGGAAGAAGGAGGTAGACAGAAAGAAAGCGATAATTATTTAGGTCATACGAACATGTGTGTAATATCATTCATGTATTGTTTACGTCTCCATATACTATATACGAGATAGATTCTAAATTGTTTATTATAGAAAAGAATTTTATTTCAAGTGCTT
Source organism: Oryctes rhinoceros (assembly GCA_020654165.1). Lineage (NCBI taxonomy): Eukaryota > Metazoa > Arthropoda > Insecta > Coleoptera > Scarabaeidae > Oryctes > Oryctes rhinoceros. The sequence goes on along the minus strand of JAIOKQ010000008.1, from coordinate 17,396,167 downwards.
TTTTTATAGTTATCTATGCGGTCATCAAAGATCCCTTAAAGTATTATTGTGTTACTACCATAACCATAGGGATGGCTATAAGAAAGAGTTAAAAAGCCTCGATTTTCTCTCGCCTTTCTTATTAATACGTACTCTTCTCCTGTTTTAAAGTTTATATAATCAAAACTGTAAGCTAGCAATGAAGCTATGAAATTAAGCAAATTACATCGCTGAACTATTAGTAACAATGGAAATTATATTTGTACAAATACGCAGAATGTTAGAGTTCAAGTTTAAATTATCAATGATAACTCTGTTGCGAATTTAAGCGTAAGTGCTGTGGTATAAAGAAGTCTTCTGAATAGACGAATTACAAGATAAATTGAGAACGTATTTCATGATTTAATAAATGTTTTCTGAAGGCCGTCGACGTTAAGTGACCATGATCGCGCATCAAGGCTTCCGCTTGCGCTGTGTAATTGAGTGCGTAGATACGAATTAAGAGAGATGACCGAAGAAACTAGCCTTTTTCAGTTTACTAGCCGACCAAACCGAGACTGAATATGAACACTTGCGGCATGGTAATATAAATTGCTCTACCATACGTTCCTGCAGCGGCGTAGAAATTCGTAACCGAACCAATTGAGGATATCGCATCGTCTGTACAACTCGTGATGTAATTCCTCCACCACTACGCGCCACGCTCATGGGAAATGAAACTGGTTTAAATGTAGACTGACGCTAGAAATGGCATTGAATTGTTTACATATTCCTTGCGTGATACCATCGGTAAACACGGTTGTTTCAGAAACGTACGCTAAATCGACGATTATTATAAATCCCTACGTGGCTATTTGTTTGTTTTAAATGTGTATTTGTTTATTGTAGTGAGTGACTCGTAAATAAATTCGTATAAATTTTGCCTATCCTTTGTTAATAAAACAAAAATGTCCTGTGCAATCGAGCTTATTGTAGGGATAGTTACTCTAATCCTTTTATTTGGCTTGTACGTTAAATATTCCCAATCTTACTGGAAAAGAAAAGGCGTTGCGTATATAGAGCCCACGTCCGTCTATGGAAACGCAGGAAACATATTTTTACCTAAGAGGGGATTAATGCTGGAATTTAAAGGGTTTTACGATACTTTAAAGAAACGCAATGAAAATTTTGGCGGAGTGTACATCTTCACCGAACCAGTTTTTGTGCCTGTTGACATCGGCCTCTTGAAAAGTATCATGGCTAAGGATTTTAACCACTTCTTAGGTCGCGGATTTGTATTCAATGAAAAACACGATCCCCTATCCGCAAACTTATTCAATACCGAAGGCGAGAAATGGAGGACTATGCGCGTCAAATTGACACCGACATTCACTTCCGGAAAAATGAAGTACATGTTTAAAACGTTATTAGATTGCGGTGGTCCCATGGTAGAACATATTAATAACATGTCTAAAACAGGAGAACCTTTAGATATTAAGGAAATTTTAGCTTGTTATACCACCGACGTAATTGGATCTTGTGCTTTTGGTATTGAATGTAACAGTTTTAAAGATCCCGATGCTGAATTCAGAGTCTACGGTCGAAAAATGTTCGTTGCTGGTGTTAGAGATATGATACTTCAGTTTATTCTGGTTTGGGCGCCTTCACTTATACACTACTTACCTTTATCGTTTACGCACAGCGATGTCGAAAAGTTTTTCATAAACAGTGTTAAAAGTATTTTGGATTATCGCAGAAGTAACGATGTTAAACGCAACGATTTCATGCAGATGTTCCTAGCACTGCAACAGAAAGCTGAAGCAGATGGTACAGAGCCGTTTACGTTAAACGAAATCGCCGCACAAGCTTTCATTTTCTTCCTGGCTGGTTTCGAAACATCTTCCACGACGATGACATTCTGCCTTCACGAATTAGCTTTTAATCCAGACATACAAGAGAAGCTGAGAGAAGAAATTAAGGAAGCATATGAGAAGTGCAATGGCGAATTAACGTATGATGCTGTAATGGAAATGAAGTACTTGGACCAAGTTGTGAATGGTACGTGCAGACTAATATTTTAAAATAACACCCATTTACTATTTTTATCAAATACTCGTAATAATTATGTTACATTGAATTACCACAACTATCTTATTAATTTATTTCGTTGTTCTGATAACTTCATAATGTGCTTCTTTTCTTATAGAAACTTTGAGAAAATATCCACCCGTTCCTATTCTCAACAGAGTGTGCTCTCTTGACTATAAAATCCCGGATACCAACATAACTCTCACAAGAGGTACTAAAGTTTTCATCAGCACACTAGGAATACACAGAGACGAAGAGTACTACCCAAATCCCGATAAATTCGATCCAGAACGTTTCAACGATGAAAACAGAGCTAGCATACCGAATTTCGCTTATATACCTTTTGGTGAAGGTCCAAGGATTTGTATTGGACTCAGATTCGGTATGATGCAAACAAAAACAGGTTTATCCATGATCTTGAATAACTATAGGATAACTCCGGGAGAAAACGAAGTGTACGATATGCCATTCGACTCTAAATCTTTTATTCTAACGAAAGATGGTCCGGTGATGCTTAAGGCTGAAAAAATTAGTGCCTAGTACTATGTATCGGTGCTATTTTTTATATTTAAACGTATGTATACGTAATCATAATCATCATTGTAATACTGCTAAATGGTTCTACTTCATATTATTTTAACAGCATTGCTCTACTTACGGAAATCTTAGAATTAATGTGACAAGCGAGTAAGCGGTGATTTTTTTAACTATTCGCCGATTTACTATCATTTAAATGTTGTATACATTTCTTTTTTTCAAATGCATCCTTAACGGCTTAAGGAGCTAATTTTATTTTTTTTTATATTTCATCAATATATAATCTGCAAAACTGTTTCTTTTTTTGTAGCTTTCGTCTGTGTTATTGTCTTTGTAAAAAGTAATAATCTTATTCCTAAATTTATCTTATTATCATACATGGATTATTATTGCTAATGTTTATAAGTTGTTAAGTATTTTATATCCTCCAACTCTGAAATACATCTAAAGTAATTATAAAGCATCGTCTTATTTCAATTTCCTCTTGGAAATCTTTCTAATCTTAAATATTAATGCACCATTATGGCATTTTAGAGAATCCAGGACGACAAAATTATTATGTATATACATTTAATCGTTCATCACCTTGTTTATTTGAGTCAGCTTTGTGCATTCTCTTATTCTCCTGTAGCATGTGCTAAGTGTTTCTGATATATTACTTTTGTTAATTTTTATGCACTAAACATATTTTTTTCCGTGAATTATGGTCCACTTTCGATTTTCTCTTTCGCGTCGCATATGTACCATACGGCATGTTATAAATATACGTATAAATCGTCGATAAGTCTCGGCGAAGCTTAATTAGTGTTTCCGGCTATTACTTTTAAAAAGAGTCCATCTTGTTTTATGTATTTAAACTTAGTGTTTTCGCTTGAAACTCAGATAATTTTCTACAATGCAATCATACAAATAAATACATAACGTAAACGAGGTGAGTCAATGTCTGGCAAGGACCAATATTTTCTTCTTACATGAATTTCTTCGGTTGGCATCAAACCGAAACTTTTTAAATAAAATACCTTGTATTTTTGTATATTTATTGAGACGTTACAATGAAATATAAAAATTTGAATAATTACAAGCTCGTTATTTGTAGTTATTCCGATTACAATAATTACACTCGTAAACGACCGGATATGCAATGTGTATATATTTTATAATTTTTGATTAAAATCCTGCTCCTTTTCTTTCGCCTAGGATATCCATTATCAACCACGGGAACCACCCTAAATGCATACACTAAATAAGTGTTTCCTTCCTTAGAAGTATTGACTAGTCACCAACAGATGTCACAATAAAGAACTTCATTCTTAGTAATAAAATATCTAATTGTCTACTCAAATCACTCAATAATAAAATAGGTACATCCCTAGAGGCATAGACGGTTGAGGCAGCGTTGGTTCTTGATCATGGATAGCTTGGCTCCACATAGCAACTTTTGTTCAAATATTGGCTCCTCTTTCTCGCATACTTACTTGATCTAGAAGTGAATTATCTACATTTATCATGCACCGACCATTAACGAACTTTCTCTGAAAACTGGTTCACTGTTATCGACCGTGATATGTTTACAACGTTTGGCAATTGATCTTCAACTGACACTGGACCTGCTGAATCGGTTCAACAGCGACTTGCTTATATCACTCAAATGTTTGCTGTTGATTATCATTTCCCGATTGTCGGCCAACGTTTAATCGATTTTGTTGATCCAAAACCAATTGATACCTAACGTTAGAAAAGTACCATTGGTTTTACCTTGCTGACACTGTACCACCTGTGGCTAACCGTCATGGATATTGCGCCGACCGTACAACGTCGTACCGACTTAAGGCCAACCGTTAGCCAACCAACTGCGCTAATAAGGATTATTTTATTTTATTTCTTTTCAAAAATAAACAACCACCCCTGGAGTTTGTTCCATTCCTCTCGATTCATTCTGTATCAATGTAACTTAATGTTTATTTAATAAATAAGAGTGTATTTAAAATGTAGTAATATTTTTAGTACATCAAGCCAATACAAACCAGCAAAATGGTATCAATTCACGATATAATGGAACCCAACAAATAGAAACCAACATACTCTAACCAAATTAATCCTAATTTATGAGCGAGGCTGACAATATTTAGTCGAATTATTAAATTTGTTATAATTCATATTTCTATAGATATCTACATTTGTAGTTTTCGGTAAGATACGCTACACGGACAGAATTTATGTAATATAATTGTATAATTTCCAGATATGTTTATTAGATAACCATTGAACGTATTGATCGACCACAAAGGATCTGTGCATTAAAATATTGTTTGTAAATAAAACAGGTCATCAAACACTACGTAAAAAAGGTCAAACTATAATAGTAAAAAATGTAAACAGAATATGATAGCTACGTGCAAATAATCATTTGCCGTTGCCTACCTGTAAACTATCAACTTACAATTAGATAGCCATTGTGATACGTGTCTGCTATGGCGAAAGTTGTTATCTATTTTCTTTGTGTGCAATTATACCCAGCTTATATAAGCCATAATTTATAAGCTGACTGCTCAGTTATCATGTTGGGTTAGCATCATACTTTACGTTTGTAAGTGTCTCAAAACCAGTGTGTTTTAGCATGGCGAAATACAGCGTGGACCTTCCGGATATCGAGGTAACACGATATAATCTCGTTTTTGCATAAATAAAAGCTTTTATATATAAAATACCAAAACTATGTCGAAAAAATACATTTTAACGTATTCTAGATATATACTAAAGCATATTAAATACAGTTTCATTGATATTACAAAGCAACGATAACATTTAAAAGGAATTAGGAACAGTCGAATATAACTCTCTGGTATTCGGTACCCTGGCTTATTACACTGATAGGATATGTGCCTTACAATATTTAAAGTATTTACAAATGATAACGTGGTGTATGAAGCAATAAATTCTTATCAATTCAAATATAAAATTAGATCAGATGACAGCAGTGTAATTCTTTTTTAGATAGAAACTAAATGTTATGTATTAACCTTTGCTGTCATCAGCAATTCGCTTTCGTGAGTTATTTAGAGAAAAAGATATTTTACAAAAATATTCATCGAAAATAATCTGTGAAATACAATTTCGACATCTATTCCAAATAAGAAGCTCTTTTCTTTAAACTATAATGCGGTTCCTTCTATTTTGTACTGACATTTATTAAGTAATGTTTTCTATAACGTTCGCGTATTGCCTTAACAAATTCATCCGGAAAGCCTTTTTATTTAGCCAAATTGCGATATCTTATTATATTATCGTCATTATACTTTTTATTGAAAAAAGAGCTTAGCGTACGATGTTTACAACGCTTGGCCAACGATATTCAACCGACGCTGCGCCGATTGAATTGGTTCAACATCGATTTGCTTATATCACCTATATCGTTATAGCTTTATTACCATTTCCCGGTTATCACATTGTTACATTAAAGTTAGCAAAGGACGGTTCTCAACACCGGAAATTATGAGTGTAAGATTCTCACCCTACTACAGGATACCGCCTTTTACCGCTTTTTACGTCGGCTTTTAACTCGTGACCCGATCTCATGCATCCAGACGAACATAACAGCCATCATCAAGCGGTCTTCGGCTGTCATAATTTCTGGAGATTGTAAGCCATCTAAGCCTAAACTAAGATTCCGTCAGAACTACCGTCACACTCGATATATCTGCTATTAAAGGGGATATTGAATTAAATTAAATTTATACAATGCGTTCCATAATCCCGGGATGTTCCTAAGTCATATTTTTTAAATGGGATATCCTATATATATATAAAATTGAAATTAATATATATATCTATATATTAATTTCAATTTTAATCAAGCTTATCTCCGCCATAATCCCAATATATGGCTTCGTGACCTCAAACTTGATGTATTCACTCATCATTATTTAGCAACCCTCTAAACTTATAAAGCATTCAACAATATTATTTACTTGCTATAACTAGTAAATCTCCTTAAATAGTCCATACATCAGACATATGTAAGAGTCACTGCAAATCCCAACAATTTAGAATAATACTCGATAAGCGCGACATAAAATTAAGCTTATATTCCTTTCTTTTATTAGAATATTCTTTCTTTAAATCCAAGAGTACATGAGTATTCAACTGTTCTACCTTCGTTAAATACGAAAATCAACAAAAAGCATTGGAAGAGGAACATCGATAAAAAATGTTCGGTAAGTCATTAAAGGTTGCTGCGAAAACGCATAACCTTCAACCAAATTTAATATGTAGACATGCCCAAGTTTGGAGAACAACTTTGAAGATGTTAAGCCAACAACATTGTCGGAAAGAGGCGCCCTGAAGGAAGCTGCCAGATGCTTGAAATGTGCCGACGCACCCTGTCAAAAATCATGTCCAACCCAGCTAGATATAAAATCTTTCATAACAAGCATAGCCAATAAGGTAATTTTAGTTGTTACTTAATACATTCTGAAGTATTTCAGTTTTAATTAATCTCTATTATAGAACTACTACGGGGCAGCCAAAGCAATATTTTCGGATAATCCATTGGGCATAACGTGTGGGATGGTGTGTCCAACGAGCGATTTGTGTGTTGGGGGTTGCAATTTACAAGCTACTGAGGAAGGACCAATTAACATAGAAGGTCTTCAACAATTTGCCACTGAGGTAGAGTAGCACGAAATTGACTCAATTTTCGCTTATCTTCGTTATTATTATTACTATTATTTTAGGTATTTAGTAAGATGGGCGTAAAGCAAACTAGAGATCCCAAAACACCATCGCCGAAAAATCCAGATAGTAAAATAGTATTAATTGGTGCCGGTCCCGCATCTTTATCTTGCGCAACATTCTTAGGACGTCTTGGTTATAATTACATTACAATATACGAAAAGAACCAGTATTTGGGTGGATTAAGGTAAAGGGCAAACTATATTATCTAGTTGATCTATATCTACCTTTATTAAATCGAATTTTAGTTCGTCAGAAATACCTCAATACCGCTTACCAATATCTGTGGTGAATTTTGAGATAAAACTAGTTCGAGATTTAGGAGTTAAAATCGAAACCGGAAGAGCATTGCATGTGAACGATATTACTATCGAGAACCTATTAGATCAAGGTACCAAGGCAGTATTTCTTGGAATAGGATTACCCGAGCCAAAGCTGAACAAATTGTTTGCGAATCTTAATTCGGATATGGGATTTTATACCTCCAAAGACTTTCTACCAAAGGTAGGCTTACCATTCAAATCTGGCAATGTTCAATAGCTAGGGTTGTTGTTTCATTGTATCGCTTGATTGAATGCAATATCACAACACAATATTTCTCGGCTTTCGCAGGTTAGTGAAGCTAGCAAACCAGGTATCTGCCCCTGTAGATCAACTAGCCCTAAACTACCAAAACTGCATGGTTCTGTGATTGTACTAGGTGCTGGCGATACGGCATTCGATTGCGCTACCTCAGCACTACGCTGCGGTGCAAGAAAAGTATTCGTTGTGTTTCGAAGAGGTTTTACAAACATAAGAGCGGTTCCTGAAGAAGTAACACGATTCCCTTAATTATTTAACTATTTAACTTTCCCATGATAGGTTTCAGTGGCCATCGAGGAAAAATGCGAACTTATTGGATTCTTATCGCCGCATAGTGTTGAAGTGAAAGACGGCAAAATTAAGTCGGTTACCTTCACCAGAACCGAACAAACCGAAACGGGAGAGTGGATAGAGGATCCAGAACAATTGACTACAATCAAAGCAAATTTCTTAATATCGGCATTTGGATCCGGATTATACGAGAAGGATGTTATCGACGCTTTGACGCCTCTAAAATTAAATGAATACAATTTGCCAATAGTGGACACAACAACAATGCAAACTTCGCACTTTGCAGTGTGGTGCGGTGGAGATATTGCTGGTATATCCGAAACTACCGTTGAATCTGTTAACGATGGCAAAACCGCCGCGTGGTCCATTCACTGTCACTTAGAAGTAAATACGCTAATTAATAAGATAAATTGTCTGATATTAAAAGAACTCTATTTACTACCACAGGGCATTCCCGCAGCAACGAAACCGAAATTACCCTTATTCCATACGGATATAGATGAAGTGGACATATCTGTTGAAGTTTGCGGATTAAAATTCGAAAATCCATTCGGTTTGGCCTCAGCTCCGCCTACTACAAGCTCAGCTATGATCAGAAGAGCATTCGAACAAGGTTGGGGCTTTGTAGTAACAAAAACGTTTAGTTTAGAAAAGGTAAAATATGAAACCATAATTTTCAATTAGAGATCGTTATTGTTTTCAAGGATTTGGTTACCAATTGCTCTCCTAGAATCATCAGAGGTGTTACGTCTGGAGAAAATTATGGTCCTCAACAAGGATCCTTTTTGAATATCGAATTAATATCCGAAAAACATGAGAAATATTGGCTGAAGAGCATTCAAGAATTAAAAAAAGATTTTCCTGAAAAAGTACGCATATTTTTCCTTACATGAATTTCAGAAGTAATTATACAATTTTTATAGGTTATTATCGCTAGCATAATGTGCGCCTTAATAGAAGAAGATTGGAAAGAACTTGCTACTAAAGCGGAGAGAAGTGGCGCCGATGCTTTAGAATTAAATTTATCCTGTCCGCATGGTATGGGCGAAAGAGGAATGGGATTAGCTTGTGGACAAGTAAATTTATGCTCTAACTAGTTAAAGCGCACTTTTAATATTTGATCTGTAGGTTCCTGAATACGTAACCACCATAGCCAGTTGGGTTAAGGAAGCTGTGAAAATTCCATTCTTTTTGAAGTTAACCCCAAATATCACCAACATAGTTGAATTATCACAAGCAGCGAAAAAAGGTAAAACTACCCAAGGGAATTATCCGATATTTTCTTTTAATTTAATAGGTGGAGCGTGGGGTGTCACCAGCATTAATACTGTATCAGGACTTATGAATGTTAAACCAGACGGAACGCCTTGGCCAGCTGTCGGGCTAGAAAAGAGAACCACATATGGCGGTGTAAGTGGAAACGCTATTCGGCCTATGGCGTTGAGAGCAATTTCAGCAGTAGCTAACGAAATGCCCGGATATCCGATTCTAGGTAAAGCACTTTTATGTTGATTTTTTTTTGTACTATTTGAAAATGTTATCGTAGCAACTGGAGGAATAGATTCCGCGGATGTTGCGCTTCAGTTTTTGCAATGCGGTGCCTCCGTTTTGCAAATCTGTTCCGCAGTGCAGAACCAAGATTTCACATTAATAAACGACTACTCCACGGGATTAAAAGCTTTATTATACTTGAAAAACCGACTACCACAATGGAATGGGCAAAGTCCTCCAACTCCAAAACATCAACTTGGTAAACCTGTTGAAGGTCTTTATGATGCTAACGGAAAGGTAAATACACTAGCTCCAATTAAAAGCGCACCACCAAACATTTTTTTGCAAAATAAATAGTATCAGAGATGCTTACACTACTTATAAACACGTAAATGAAAGATAATTCAACAACAGAAATGCAGATGGTAAATAAAAATTTAATCATATTTATATTGCGCTTTAACCTGCTTTTCCCCGATTTGTAACCTATACATTAAGTCTATTTCCCAGAAAATGACACCGCCTTCATGCCCAATAATCTGTTCATAAGATGCACGTTTTCTGCTCGTTACTGCACGCATTCTACTGCGGAACGTTTACCCGTTTAGATGCTGGAAAACAAACTAGATCAATGCAATAGGCTAAACAATATTTTAAGTTGACCTTTACGAATACATTTAAAAAATAAACCCAAAAATTTAGAGGTAATTTGTGATTACAACCAGCGTACTCTTCATAAATGTCGACTACTGAAATCTTTATTTTTTAATTTTTTATCTTTATTAGTTTTTTGAATTAAATTTTTTATCTTTATTTTTTAAAGCATTAAATGTTAACATAAAACTTCTTTCGTAGCTTTTACCATCGCTATCCGAACTATTTTTTATTTTACTTTCAGAAATTACCACATTTCGGGCCCTATAAAAAAGAACGAGAGGAACAAATTTCGAAAAGGTATCGAAATCAAATGAGACATGACATATGTACAAAAATTACTGATACAAATAATATCGTTAATTGTACTGAAAACAACATTCCAAAGGTTAAAGACATCATTGGTAAAGCTCTTTCAAGAATAGGTCCTTACAATGATTTGGACCTCAAAAAGCACGTGGTAGCTCTAATAGATGACGTAAGTATGTTTTTGAGGATCATCTCGATACCTCTAGAAGTAATACAAATCATCTCAGATATTGCTGTTTAACTTAACTATGTATATCGTCTATTTTCAGGATATGTGCATAAACTGCGGCAAGTGCTACATGGCATGTAACGATTCTGGATATCAAGCGATTCATTTCGATCCGGAAACTCATATTCCCAAGGTGAACGACGACTGCACTGGATGTACTTTATGCTTATCCGTGTGCCCAATCATAGATTGCATTACGTAAGTCCAGTATTAATCTTCTTCGTTGTTTCACTTGATAAGACCTTATTTGATTTTTCAGAATGGTACCTAAGACCATACCTCACGTGATCAAAAGAGGTATCCCGGAATCGGAAATAAAATTCGTGCATGCGCTTAATTAGGAAACGTGATGATATGAGTCCATAAGCTTAATGATACGAGGAAAATTTGGTAGAAAATGTGACCCAATGTAAATCGTAAATTAACAACATAACGACTCCATTTGTTTTGCAAGGTATTTACCAACATGGAAATAGCTAGAAGCCGTACTGAACGGTGCCTACCGAAATCCTTGCTATCCGGGATCCGAAGGAATATTGCCAACAATGTTTTATCAACATGTAAAAATTAAATTCCAGCCTAACCAAGTTATGAAGATTAATGAACTGCAGTGTCCCAAAACAATCCCACTTTCTATCAAATAATCCTTATGATTTATGATATCATAAGAAGCAATGGTTGATTGAACCAAATCGTAATTCTTACTTTAAGGTGTATATTTCATGTAAATACCTACTAAATATATACAAATAAAAATAAAACATACTAGAACTACATATAACTTTATATTACTTTGATCCTCTCTTTTCCGAACTAAGCGAAGTAGTGGATTGTTGAATGGTACCGGATTGTTCTCTTGAAGATCTCTTAGATGAGACGGATTGCATTGAGGATACTGGCTGAGGCGCTTGCGTTTTCGACTTATTTTTCTTACTGTCCTTCTTTCCGGTATCCGGCGGTATGCTTGTTTTACTCCCATTGTCAGTTGAAGGTTTCTCACTCACAACTGACTGCTTCGACGAACTTTTCTTTTTCCCTTTGCTACTCTTTGCATCATTTACATGTGCCACATTGTCATCCGTCTGCAAGATACCTTCGCTTTTACCTTTCTTGCTTTTCTTGCTCTTCTTGGTTTCCGATTTGTTTGATTCCTTACTTTCTACGGAAGGCGTTTCGTTCACGTCCTTTTTCTTTTTTTTCTTCTTCGTATCGTCCGGAGGCATTCCCGACTCTAAGTCGCAATAACACATAGCCTTACCAGCTTCTATGTTCTTCAGGCACTTCCATATATGGAATAATATGAAAGAAATTAGAACTACTGTCATCGCTACAGCTACGGCCATAACCTACGAAGTGGTAAATGTATATATATATAAGACGAAGTTAGGCGTCAGCTATCTTAATAAATTCTTACCGCAATTACAAAAGCCACAAACGTTATCTGAGATCTATTAGAATCATACCAACTACTTAGTTCGATATTACACATGTGAACTGAGAAAAGTGTCGGCTCCCTGTCGAAATTCGCAGACGTCCAACCCGGATCGCAATCGCAATAACCGGTTTCATTATTTATCTTACCGAAATGACAGTTAATTGCGGTCTATAACAAATAGGTACTGGATTGGAAATGAAGTCTAAATAATTCTATAGTTGTCCGATATTTAACAGGTCAAAATTATTACTAACCAACATTAGCGAATAACTACTATCATCAGCAAGTTCCGCATACTTATTTTCTAACGGCTGCAGATCTGATTTCTTGATACACCTTTCTAAGTCGATGCATTTATTCGTTATTGGAGTGTAACCCTGAAATTTAGAAAAGTATTAAAGCGTTCCTAAGTACTTTTACCTTTTTGTAATAAGCGCTTGGAATGGATTACTAGATATATGTACATAGTAACTATTTTTTGTGTCTTCACTATACTAGTAAGCCAAAAAAAAAAAAACTCAACAATAATAGCAACAAGATACGGATAATTTAGGTACTTAAACCTTCTTATAGCGTTAATATTAATGGAGATAAGCAGTTGATTGAAATAATAAGGAAACACCCTGCATGACTAGAGCAAAAGTTGGATGCGTGGGTTGTTTACCTCCAAACATTTCCGTTTACCATAATTTTTTGCTTTGTAAAACTTTAGAAAACTACTCGATAAAGTAGCTATGAGGAGAGTGAGCAACGTGCAACAGAATAAACTTGCTTAAAGTGGTTTGTTTCCGAAAAATAGCAATACATTTTGGAGAATTTCATAATGAATAATGACGCCCACTTGAATGAAGTTGTGAACAAGCGTAACTGTCGAATATGGATTCAACAAAATACAACAATTACGCGTTCTAATGAATAGTAAATTCAATAGAACAGATTAAAATGAACAAATAATTAATTTGTAAAATAAACGAAAAGGCTTCTTAAAGGTAGTGGTTAAAGTAATGGCCATCCGTGCCATGACATTCCCGAAACGAAGAAATAATTGTTTCTTGCACATTGCTGGAGAAACTAATGAATCTCGTCACCTACCCGCTCTTTTGAATTATTTAAATTATTTGGGCTGTTTAAATAGGTATTGGATTTTAAATAACTCTACAAGGAAAAGTCTAAAGGGGTTATGTCAGATGATCAATATGTTAGGGAAAGTCGCACCTAGAGACCTTCGAACGCTGTTTATATAGTATGCAAGTATACTAAATTAAATTTCTTGTTGGAACTAAATTAAATTTATTTAGTAAATCAGCCTTCTCTTCACTGGGAAAGGCGACAACTACTGCGTTGATGAATTCGAACTTAACAAACCTTAACTGACGCCCCCCGATCTCCCAATTCAATAAAGTCTCAGAATTTGGATGCGTTCACTTATTAATTTTCTGCGTCCAATGCAAATTTTACTTATTACAGAGTCAAGAAGAAAACATTGCGTCATAAGAAATGAAATTTGCATCGTTGTTTTACATTCTAATTATTCCCTCGCAAAAAGAATTTTTGGGTCAATCATCTTCTAACAATTTCTGCACCCAATGCACTTTGCCACTTAAGATTTATGTTAAATATATTCTAATTCAACATTATGGTAAACTAAGGGATTGTTTTCAGCTACTAATTTAGCATCTTTAGGTAGATTCTTAACGTGGCCAAACACTCAGAATTTGCTTTAAATCTTTCAAACCATAGATTGGTTAATCGGCGAACGGTCAGGATAAGCTTCACTGAACAAATTAACGACTGCTTGAGTAATAGTAATCGGAATCATCTCTTCTTTCTTTCTCAGTTAAACACATTTGTAAACACTTAAAAACGTTTAGACATATGGTTACTATGTTCTTTTAAACTGTCGAGTTTATTCGCTACCTTAGTCAGTTTGTATTCACTTAATTTTTGCAATATCAAAAGTTTACTTAATCAGCCTTCTAGATCTGTAAAGTGCACAGGTGTTCTTTTTTAATAACAAAGTACTGTTACTCCCACCAAATAGAACGTGACATTAAATGTATATCATGTGGTACAAAAAACGCAGATCAAAACTATAATTTGACCAATTTATCAAGTGAAATTAGGGTATTGCCAAGAGAGAGGAGTTCGGCCTTTAGGTTTAGGTAGAATTTGAAACTCTTCAGAAAATTACTTTTTCAAAAACCCATCTCTATCAAACTATATTTCAAGAACCTAATTTTTCATAATCCGACAAAAACAAAGGACCATTATTCTTCATTAGAACCAAATACAAACCATTTGTTCTTTCTTTTTGAAAAAAAGGAAATGCAATCACAGTGTTTTTATAGAATATATTCTTTTTGGTTGATTATGTAAAGTATTCTTTTTGCTTGCCATCTAGTTTGAATAAAAGAAATTAAGAAATTAACAAAGATTAAGTACAGTAGAATTGCAAATTATTCTCGGTAAGTTAATAGTGCCAAACTTACCACATCTGGAAGGTCCTTTTCAATATCGTAGACGCACACTGGTACCTTCTGACAACGTTTCCATTTCCTGTTGAAGAAACTCCTCGTACCGAGGTATTTCATATGACAATCAACTGGTACGCAATTATGGAAAGGATCTAAATCAACGCTCTCGCATGGTGTAAGACTTGCAAACCTGTCAATATCTAATTATAACAAAATATAATAAGCAAGGAACTCTAAGGCTTATTTTATTAAGTCACTTACTACCCGCAAAGTGTCCCTTGCCTTTAACACCTACGTAAGTATTGAAACTAATATTCGTCTTTTTCTCCAATACTTGGTTGTCTTCACTAACAAATTTGATCGCGATTATACAATAGCCTTTTCTATTGTGCAAATACTAGAATAGTTAATCTCCTTTTAATTTGGCCCCAATAAGTTATAAACGAATTCATAACGTTATTTTTAAAACATGAAAAAAAACTACTTACTTACCATATTTGGATACAATAAAGTAATATTTTTATAACATTGCGGTCTTATTTCGCCCATATCTCCACCAAGCAAATGCATCATTTCACATTCCCTATCGTTAGCTTCGATCTCTTCAACACATCTAATCATTCTAGTATAAATGCGATAACCACAGTTGTCAGTGTTGTGCAAGGCGACGTCTACAATAAACGATAACAAATGGAGATTTTTAAGAACGTTTTTAAATTATTACTCACAAAATATCATGCCTATGTCATCATGACTAACAGCTGCAATATTTGCATCCTGAAACGAGAAATCGTCGACATTGGACGAATTTTTATTTTAATTTCTTGGTTTTCAGAGCTACTTACCTCAATAATAATTTTACTTTTAACTAAAATAATACATGTTACAACGAAAAATAGAATGCGCATTTAGTTTTGTATGACATAACGAACACTGACATTTGATGACAATTTTGATGCGAGGTATGCATCAATTTTTCAGTTCATCGCTTTCTTAGACAAAAGAATACAGTGTTGCATTGTAAAGCAACTTCTTTTTTATTTTATTTATTTCTTGAGGGAGGAGTCGAGTTATGTAATACACGTTGCGCTTTTAGGCGTCAACTGCTATGCGTCGTTAGCTACCATCGAAATTTTGCTAAAATGACGGTATCCATTTACGATTTTTTGTGTTTTAAGAACTAAACTCGCAACTTCTCATGTTTACCACGTATAACAGTCGCCATTACAGCTTTCGATGTTCGACCAAGTTCCAACAACGTTAAATGCTAAATGGTCAGAACAACTGCTGCTAATGAATACTAGATATACAGTGCTTTTTTATATTAGCCAAAAATTTTTCCTTTATTGAAAAAATTTATTTCAACTCGATGTTAGCAGATTTTCAACGCTCTGCTGGAAAGATATTGATAACCTAATAACAAAAGGTTTTATTAGAAAAACGACCTTGTGTCGCAGAGTGCAAATAAAAGAGAAAACTTTAACGGAGAAGTTTAATTACAATAAAGTAACTCTTTGAAAACAACTGTAATAACTATAAAAAACTATAAACAAAGGTAATAATTTCACTTCTACAACTCTAAAAATATTAAGAAATAGAAAATAAAATCTTAATGGCAAATAAGATTCAATCTCAACCCTCTCGACCTCTTTTAAGTATATTTTTGTGTTCTTAAGGTTTCAAAGCTTACACTTTAGCTTACTCTTCTTTGATATTTTTAATAAAACTGCCGATAAAGGTAATTTAGCTCACTTTTTTTTGCTTTTAATTGCAATATTTCTTCTAACAGAGATTAAAATCTTACGTTCTATAATGATCTAATGTTCTATACCACAAACATTATACAACAAAACTACGATATGTTCTCCCAGAAACATTATAGTTCCTACAAATGAATTCATTTCATTCGGAGCGCATCATTGCCTTTTCAGCATAAATTGAAATTTTCTTAAGTCTAGGTGAGTTATTCAGATACGGTAATTTCTAAATGATTTTAACAAAGCGCAAGCTTTATATGTACCTATACAAAAATACATTATTATATTATAACATATGTAGGTATCAAGTAATAAATATATAGCTAGGTCTCGTAATGTAAATTTTGGAAAGAAATTATTATTTTTCCTCTATTTCTTTTTTTGTAAAATAATAACTAAGAAAATAATTAATACTAAACGTGGTAGCTGTGCTTATGCAGAACCAAGACAAAGAAGAACTTTGGGAAGAAAGGGATCTAAACATCCTGAAATGGAGAAATTTGTTCTGTCTGGAATTTGCCGCAACTGACAGTTAGTTATAAAGGTTTAAAAACTAGCTAGCTGAAGCAGGTCATATTTTAATCACATTACTGCCACATGTACATATGTAATTAATGTTTATTTACACAGATTTCTTCACTATATGTACATCTATTTTTAGATTAAACTAGATGAGACAGACGAAATTGCATGGAATGAAATGAATGCACAAATAAGAAGGCGAGCAGATGAAACTAAAGATAAGGAGACTAGAGAAAATTACAAATGAAAACTATTTAAGACAGTGCAATAAACGTATTGTAACACATCAATTTCAAAATTTGATTTAAATTATATTTAAATATTAAAAAAATAAGAGAATGAGCTGTAACAAAAAACAAAAATTACAAAATATATTTTGAATACATTTTATTTTTTTTCAAATCAAAGAGATGTGAGGAACGAATACTACTATATATAATATAATATATATTAATCTACTATATCTCGTATTTATTTATATATTCTTACTTAATGAAATTTTTAGATGAGTGAAAGGTAACGTTTTATGCCTTTTTTAGCCACAATACTATTTACAAATTTCTTTTAGACGCTTAACAGCAATATATAAAGAACGTAAATAAGTAAACATAAAAATTAAAATTAAAGCTTTCAGCTCGTTTATGAAAACTGAAAAAACAGTTGCTTAACAATAAAGCAACTGTTACAATAAAGCAATATAGCAATAAAATTCCCCTAAATAGGAAGGAATTTCTTCCAATTGGTGACACTGACACCAAATTGAAGCTTTTCGTCGAACATAAAGAAAACTGTAATGGGGACGCAAGCAATATCCGTCGCGACATCTATCATATAATTTTGTAAACACTTTTGTTCAATAATTAGTAGCACCTAATGATAACAAGCATTGTAAGTTTTTCATGGATATTTTTACATGAAACACTCCTAGTGCTAGTTTTAATTGAATTATGTTTACCAAACAGTTAAATATTACACCAAACAACTCAGGAATATTTTGCTACTGTAAATTTAGAAGAACACAAAATATTTATGGCATAGTAAATTAACTACATCAACATGATCTATTTAAAATTAATTATTATACTAATTGGTAAGATTCCATTTTGTATTAAAAAAAGAAACCACTACATCATAATTGTTAGCTTTTTTAAGCAGTTCACATGGGTCTCGTGTCTTAGAACTAAGCGACAAGTTTTCTGAAATACGAAGAGAAGGTGGTCATTGGCTGGTGATGTTTTACGCCCCGTGGTGTGGTCATTGCAAAAGATTAGAACCAGTTTGGGCTCATGTGGCCCAATCATTATTTAAAACAAATATAAGGGTTGGTAGGGTAGACTGTACCAGATTTTCATCGTTAGCCGCTGAATTTGCTGTGAATGGATTTCCGACAATAAAATTGTAAGTTGATCTTGTACGTGTATTACATATCTATAATGCTACTATAACCTGCAGTATTAAGGGAGAAGAAGAACATACATTTTTAGGTGATAGAACTAAGCAAGATATTGTTAATTTTGCATTACGAATGTCAGGCCCGTCTGTTCAGGAATTAACCAGGGCTGATAGTTTAACAACAATTAAAGGACAAAACCACTTGTTTTTCATGTATGTTGGTGCACAAGAAGGTCCACTTTGGGATGCATATTATTCAGTCGCAACAAAATTTCAACCTCATGGTTTCTTCTATTCTGCAAATACCGATATTGCTAAACAACATGTGGATTTAGATGAACTGCCAGCTGTATTTGTGTATAAGGAAAGTTTACATTATTTCTATCCAGGTACATAATGCTTAACTTTTAGGAACTATTTATTGCAAATATCTACTTAAATTCCTTATTGCCATTGTGTAATTTATTATGCTGGACGTTCTACAATACCTATCCTATTAGCTTTGTTTAAAAAAAAAACAATTTAAAAAAGCAATGTTATCTACAATCAAGTTCCAATAAGTATTGCTTTTTGTTATTATGCCTTAGTTCGTCAACATTTTCTTCTATATTTCTAGGTCTATATTTCATTTTTTCAAATTTTTAATCAAAAATCTCCAAATATTCTCGATCGGATTTATCTGCATTGTTTGCAGGCTACTGCAAAACCCAAGTTTTATTAGTCCTAGCGAAATATTTGTAACTCCAGTTATATAAACCGGATAATTTCCCTGCTGAAATGTAAAGTTGTTTAGAAGATCTATTCGGGTTAGGCAATATGTAAAGTTTGCCAACATATGTTTAAACTTTGTGAGTTGTAATTGTAAAGTTTCGCGTACGTTGATGTGTCGTATCAAACATTGTTAATTTTCTTGCCATATTTCATCGACAGTTCGCAAAGTTTTGATGTATTTCAAATTTAACAAGCAAAATTTTAATGTAATGATGATAATTTTGAATCTAATTTATTTGAACATGGCTGTACATCTTTTTACAGCACCATTCTTGTAATATTGTTTTTTATAACTTTTGAAAAAACCTCATTTTTTAACATTCCTAAAATTTTTAATCGGCTTTGTCTACTTACACAGAGGGAAACAAGTTAATAGTCGAAGCATCTATTTACATTTACATTTAATGCTAACAAAAAAAACAAAGTATGTACAATGGCACAAAAGCAAACTTGGACGATATGCATTAAACCTGTATGAAAGCGAAGTTTGTGTACACTGCTTCGTCGTTTGCTAGCCGTCCAAGTATGCATTTGTCCCATTCTTGCCCTCTAACATTGAGATGTATAAAGTACATCATAACAATTATATATTGTCAACCGCTCTTAAAAAATTCCACATTTGTTTAAACTGCTACATTCAATCAAATTAGAATTTTGGATAATCATTCGATATACTCGTGTTTTAGTTGAATCTGGTTCATTATCACAAGATGCAGAGCATTTAAACACCTCAATGTACAATTGGATTAACGAAGAACGATTCGAGACATTCCCGAAGGTGACACGTGGCAACATCAATGAATTAATGCAAACTAAAAAATATATCGTCCTCGTTGTAGTTGAAGAAAATAAATTACAGGAAGTACCATCTGAAATGATTGAATTCAGAGACATGGTAGAATCAGTTATTCGAAAGAAAAGGGATAAATACCATAGAAACTTTCAATTTGGTTGGACCGGTACTCCTGAACTCGCCAATAGCATAGCTATGACTATATTACCGTTGCCTTATTTACTTGTTCTAAATTCTACATCCCACCATCATCATATTCCCGAAGATGATCCGGGTCACTTAACACCAGAAGCTTTGGATTTATTTTTGGAAAGGATATGTAACCAAACAGCTCCTACTTACGGCGGCAATAGTTTGGCCGTAAAACTATATAGAACATACTTTGAAGCTCGTACTGCATTAGCTGATATGTACCGAGGAAATCCGGTATTGACAATAGTATTGTTTGGCTTACCACTGGGCTTTTTATCGTTGATTCTATATTCTATCTGTTGTTCGGATATTTTAGATGCAGATGAAGAAGAAGGTAAACATAATCTATCCTGATGTATCCCATTGTATCGTTATTTATTCTTTCTCTTTTTTTTTTACAGAACCTCCTCATGAGAAAAAGGAATAATTTTATCTATTAGATAGTATTGAGATTTTAAGCAAATGAAAAATATCTATGTACTTTAATTAATATGTAAGAATTATTTATTTTAAACAAATACAAGTAAATACAAATGTTTTAGCCGATTATTTTGATTATGTCACTATAAAAGACAATAATTAATAAGCAGTCTTGAGTGAAAATTTTAAAAATCATCATCATCTGAGTCTAATGCCGCTCTTCTTCTATCGAATTTTACAGACGTTTTGTGTTGAGGCAACTGTGAATTTACGTTCTCTAGAAGATCTATGAGTTCTTTTTCTCCAATTCGGCTGCGTAATCTTCCACCTTGCGCCATTTGAATTAGCATCGATTCGATCATTTTTCCTTTTTCTGGTTTTCCCAACATAAGAGTGTTTACTAAAAAAAAAAAGGAAATTACTAAACATTTTAAAACATCGCAATAAAATACCAAGATAATATCTTTGAATATTATGTTGTAATGGTAACATTC
Source organism: Oryctes rhinoceros (assembly GCA_020654165.1). Classification (NCBI taxonomy): domain Eukaryota; kingdom Metazoa; phylum Arthropoda; class Insecta; order Coleoptera; family Scarabaeidae; genus Oryctes; species Oryctes rhinoceros. The sequence continues at coordinate 17,375,047 of JAIOKQ010000008.1, read as the reverse complement.
AGCTAAAAATCTGAAATTAATATACATTCTAGCACCAGTTTTTGTAATTCTTGGAACTAACGATGTAAGGAGTTGAGTAATTTTAATTATCTAACTCGAATGATTTCGATTGAATTCCAATTCGATTTAGTCCGTTTGAATTTATCCCGATTTTAATAGGGTTAATTTAAAATCAAATCAGACTTGTTATTCGTTCTAATTTGTCAGGTCTAATCGAACCTCAAAATAAACCAATATTATTTATCCAAGGATTTGGAAAATATATGATTATTAAATAATATCAACAATCACCTCACACACATTTATGCATTATATATTATAACGTTGGGTAGAAATGTTACCTAGACATTTTTTCAGCACTTTAAATTAAAATAGGTAGCAAATAACGTTTTCAAAATACCAGGTTCCTTTTAATGATTATACTTGAATTAAATTGTGGTAGACACAGGCTATGTGCTCTGTAATATATGAATTTGCTTGGAAAATAAAGTAAATCTCACTCACTAGGGATTTGGACTAAACTGAAATTGAAGAAGCGTGTAAATTTCACCTAGATACCATTACAGCACACAATATGCCATGCGAATTTGCGATCTAAACAATCTATATAACAACGAATATATGCAATTGTCAAATCCAAATATTTCCACACTCCTGAAGAATTAACTTTTTGAAGATTGTTTGCGCAGATCTGTTTATAGTGTTATCTAATGATAATTGGTTTCTTCCATATAAGTTTATTATACTTTCTTATTGTAAAAGCACAAATTCTTAATATCAACACTATGTAAATTGAGCAACCAGTTCACATTTCTTCATTAGAAGTTTGGACATATAATACAAAATTAAGTTTAGTTTCTCAGTAAATTATTTAGTTATATACTTTTTACTCTTATGCAGATGTTAAAACCAAATAAATACTTATTTTACGTACAGTGCTTCATTTAGAGGAACAAACTGCAAACTTACATCGTGCCCTTGCTTGCTGATCCAAAATTTGAGATAGAATAGAATTTTTTGCATCTTCTTGGGCTTTTAACTTTTCTTCCTGTGCTTTTTGATTCGCAGCTTGATCGCCAGCCTAAAATTAAATGTGCATTTTATAATTTAATTACGTTCGCGAATGTTCTGCACTCACATTATATTGCGACTGTAGTTGTGCAAGGCGATTCTTTCTTATTTCTTCTAATTCCGGATCATCCATTTTCAACTAATAGTTATTTTTATTGGTAGATTGATTTTATATTGAAGGTATTCGGAAATCAACTTTAATACACACCTTCCCATGAATTTAACCTAGTTTATGTAGGATTTATTATGTAGGAATCTGTTTTACAATTCCATTTTGAAATAACAACAGCAGGACTGTGGCGTAGTATGACAAATAGCACAAAAATATCGGCAATCTTCGCACCACGCAAGCTTAAGTAAACCAGGACCTTTAATTCTGCATGTTCGTATTATTTACAAATACTTCCTTTCTTCTATTTTCGCTTTATCTTTCGGGTTACTGGATAAATCTAAAATGGAAGGGTGGGAAGGAACCAGTATTGGCTAAACAATAAGGCCAGTAGCTCCCAGATTCACGGAACACATCAGGTGTTATCGCTTGGATAGATTAGATTCGTCAAATTGAAATTGATTAAGACAAAAATTTGAAGAATGAGAACGAACCGTTGTTATACACAATTCTATTTGATTTACTATTGTAAGGCTGCATATCTTTTACGTTTTGGACTACAGTGAGAAGAGACCATCTCGTCTATTTGCCATCATTCCTGTCCTCAAAACAGTTATGCCGAATTAATTAATTAAAGTTGTGCGTTACAAAGGTTGCTGATACTGTTGTGTTGTTTTCAATTTGTATTGTTTTTTTTTTTAAGAAACCAGACAAAATATGTTTAAATATTTTTTATTTTAAGGAATAAATAATTAGCAAATAACTTATATATTCATACAACATTAAGATATATGCACATGAAGATAATGCAGAAATTATATTAAATAGTATTATATAACGAATAAAGGTACAGTACAATATATCCCTTTTTTCAGTCGAATCTCGAAATGGTATTAGAATAAATAGTTTAATACCAATACCTAACGCACCTTTATTACATATACTTGATTAATTTCCTAAAAGTCCTTAAGATTGATACAAATGTCATTCCGATGGAGATATATTTTGAGCAGCAGCCACTAATGTATCATGTATTTCCTTTGTAAATGAAACTTGTGCATTTGCAGTTGCCAAAAACTGTGGATACGCTAATGTATTATCGGGCATTCCTAAGCTTTCTGTTCTTGTTGGGGCTACATGCAAATGGAGGTAACGTTGAGAACTTTCTAACTGGCTCATACATTTTATCGATGTTTTCTAATAATATTAAAATTAACAGTGACTGATGTAGCAGTAGTACATTATATACTTACTAAATGCAACTCAATTTGATCACAAAGAGAATAAAACTCCTCTAAATTTTTGTCAAAACGGATTTGTTGACCAACTTCTTTCCTAAAACAAAAGTAATATATGTAATTATTATAGAGACAATGTCAATTCTAACTTACTGGGAACCTACATCAACTTGACAATTTTGGTTTAATGTCTGTGCTGCAGTCTTGATTGTGTTCTAAATAACGATAAATAAATATAATACAGTTTCTGCAAGCACTTCTCACTTACCGAAAGAGATTCTCGTAAAGGTACGATAAGGGATTTTATTTTAGAAATATTATCTAATGCTTGGGGCTGCTGAGGCTGTTGTTGTGGTGGCTGCTGTTGGGGAGGTTGGGCAGGAGGTATTCCCATACCAACAACATTCATCTTTGTTTAGATAACAATATTGTCTTAAAAAAATCACGACAAAACAATTTGATTTAACCTAGATAATTAACATGCATCGCAGATTACGCAGAAACCAACAAGATTATTAGTTTCCACCTCTACAGCCTATACTTTTTTATCCTCAGTAGAATACGACGGTCGCGCCACCGAATTTACGCAACGGAACTACTCCAAAACGGGGGGAAATTTGATTTGTTTTGTATCTTGGACTAAAGTTCCAACGGATACCGTTTGCCTCTTAATAACTGTTGTGGAATCAAGTACTAAGTATTGAATATTTGATCGTTTGTTCCAGGAATAAATATGGATAGAAAAAATCAATTCAATGATATCCGTGTATAACGACATTTATCTAGACACATGCAACATTATAAAAGCAAAAATAACAAGCAATCATATATACATATATATCCTACAATTGGAATATATACTGGATTACTAATATTCACATATCTGTTTAGGTGTTATAATACCGGTTTTTGTGAAAATAACCAATAAGCGCTTGGCGAAAATTTTAATATTAAATGTTTTGGGTCTCACTATTAACGAAGCAGATACCAGCAGATGGCGCGCAAATACTTTGGTTTTATGCAAACTGTAAAACCCGTAGATAGGGTTTACATATCAGCTAAATTTATCAAAATAGCTTTCTAATTCTATTTAAAACTTTTAGGATAATTCTAACAAATAATTCGTAATGTAGCCTGAATTCAAAAAATTCGATATTTTTTTCTCAATAAATGACTAGTGCATTAGGATCGTACGTAAATTTTATAAATTCTTTGTAAGTAATTGTATTGAACTGTCATATGGTCTCTGTCATATGATCAATTTTTGCAGTAACTTAATTGGCCTGTATTTTAGCTATTTCTCGTAGGCGTAGGCGCGACAAATACACCCTTGTCCGCTAATATTGTAGTTTTATAGTGAAAATTCTGCAAATTATCTTACAAAATGGCTCTCAGCGATGCCGACGTTCAAAAACAGGTATGATTAAATTGATTTTTGGAAAATTATTCGCCCTAGTACTTGTTTCCATTTTGTGAAAATGTCTCCAATAAAACATTCTTGTTATATGTTACAAATTTCTTTAGATCAAGCATATGATGGCCTTCATTGAGCAAGAGGCCAATGAAAAAGCTGAAGAAATCGATGCGAAGGCTGAGGAAGAGTTTAATATTGAAAAGGGTCGGTTAGTGCAGCAGCAACGCCTTAAGATTATGGAGTACTATGAAAAAAAAGAGAAGCAGGTTGAATTGCAGAAGAAAATGTAGGTTTCCTAACATCATATTAAAAAAGAAAAACTAATTTCTCACACCTTTATAGTCAATCATCAAACATGTTGAACCAGGCCCGTTTGAAAGTCTTGAAGGTTAGGGAAGACCATGTACGAAACGTTTTAGAAGAGGCAAGGAAAAGATTAGGTGAAATTACTTCAAATTCGTTGAAGTACAAGGAAATTTTGAGCACTTTAATCTTACAAGCGTTGTTCCAGGTATAGATCTTATGTTTTCTATAATCACCTGATTTGAATTTATATTACATAACTATGAAGGAATACTTCAAATTTAACTTTATTAAAACATTAAAATATCTTTGGAGAAATGGTTGCATTGAAGGCTATATCGTTTTATTAAATAATTGGCTTCCTATATAAAGTCATTTATTTTTTAAGCAAGAAAATATGTTGTTCATTATTTTGTATAAGGTATGACATAATTTGCTGTTTTATTCTACCTATTAAACTTCAAATATATGTCAGCTTACAGAACTGAAAGGTTTTGCAAAATCTAAATTAATAGAAAAACTTGATCAGTTAGTTATTTGAATTTTACATATTGATTATGATTGCATTTCTTATTAAAATGTTTTCATAGTTATGTATAGCGCTTGTCTTACGATTATCATTTTGCGCTTAGTTAGATTTTAAAGATTTCCATCAATTTTGCTGATTTTGACCTTGTTTAGTTACTACAGATTATTTTCTTTTGATTAATACTTTCATTATTTTCTCCATCATATCAATAAAAATTGGCATTTGTATAATGTCTTCTGTATAAATCTCTTTTCCTCACATTTTTTCCAAAACTTGGCTTTTAACCTAACACATTTCTTCTTAGTCTATTGAATTAAGTATTACAGACTAACATTGTAATACTTCAAAATCACGATTCAACAAGGTTACATAACCGACCTTTTATTAAGGTAATTGCGGGAGGTCGTTGACCGAAATACAACTGCTTTAAAATTATTTAGCTTCTAAATCGTAGAAAATGCATTAGGTTTGTTAGTGGTTTTTACTGCAAATATCGTATTTGGCTGTTGCTGTTCTAGGCGATTTAATAAAACAGTAAGAATTTTGAAGTAAAACGCTTTTGGAAAGACATCTCGAATAAAAGATATAATCGAAGATCTAACTCTGAGGTCGTTACTTGTTAACTCTGTTGTTTTAAATGGAACATCGTATATAATTTTAATTTATTTAATTAGAGATTAAATCTGGAAAACTCACAAATAAATTTGGATACACTACGTAGTGCATACTAAAAGTTAGAATATTTGTCGGAATTCTTTTCCATTATTTTTGCTGTTCGTTGGTTATAACCCAATGTTGTATATAACTTACAGTACAGCAATTAAAATTCACCACATTATATTAAAGTACATGTAGTAATAATGTTGTTGTCTGTCGCAATTGTGGTGTTATTATAATGGTCATGTTTTTTTAATATTCTACGGTTTATTCTTTTCGTTGTATTCTAAGTGAGCATTGTTCACAACAGAAATGAGAATGAATAATATGCAGCAGTTAAAAGAACGTATTTGAAATAGCAAGGTTAAGAAACTAAAACAAGTTTTGTTCGGGCAGTGATACTTGCCGCTTATTTTGACTAAATGAATTCCGTTACTATCGGTAGATCACTTCAATTATAGTAAGTGATCCTCTAAATACATAGATCACCTGGGACTTGGCGGAAATGAATATCACTATTTTAGGAACACCTGTGAAACGACATTTTAACTAAGCTGATCTGTCTACCTGAAAAATAACACACAAGGCGTAATCGCCAATTTCTTGGTATGCTACATGTAAATCTGATCTTTATTGTCGGAACTGTCGACTTAAATTATCCGTGAATTTAAAAAAAATTGCGCTTGGGTAATGCGCCTAAAATTTTTCGATAAAATAAACACCTTTTTATTTAATGAGAAGGGTCACCCGTTAAGAACTTTCTTCCGAGACTAGAAATAGCCTGTACATCAGCAACTAATTATTTTATTGCTTTTTTTTTTCTTGTTCAAGAATGTAAAACATTTAATAATTAAAAGAGTCAAACAGTTAAATTGCTTTCACATAAAAAAATTCCTCTTGTAACGAAAAAATAAAGCCTTACACGTTCATACCAGATTAACGACTACTTTATTACTGAGTATCCTATTTATAATTTCAGTTATTCGAGACTACAGTGCAGATAAGATGTCGGACTCAAGATAGAGGTCTTGTAGAATCTGCTCTCCCGGATGTCGCGGCTAAATACAAAGATGCTACCGGGAAGGACATTTTTATGAAAATTGATTTAGAAAATCCACTGCCTATGGATACTACTGGTGGAGTAGAATTGGTAGTTCACCAGGGAAGAATCCGCATTAATAATACATTAGAAGCGAGGCTGGAGCTCATTGCACAACAGTTGGTGCCTCAAATTCGTGCTGCATTGTTCGGCCGTAACGTTAATCGTAAATTCACAGATTAAATGAACACAAACAGTATTTTTCTCTTTGAAGTCTACTTTACTGAATGTAGCTAATGTGTACACTATTGTAAATAGATTCCCATTTTATCTTAAAAAAGCAGAATGTTTTAGTGCATTTTCCATTGGTTTCATCTGAAACGCTAATAATAATATTCCATTTTTATCGTAGGTGTATAGGTTGTTTTAGAGTTCTTTTTTGTGGTATAAGGTTCAAACCGTTTAGTAATTAATGCTATAAACAATTTTGCTGAAACTATACCACTGATGTATCAAGAATGTAAAATGTATAATATTGTTGAAATTAAAGTAATTATAATGTATTGTTTGTCTTTTCAATTAGCAGTCTATATTTGATTTTTTCATAGAATCGATAATCATCTCTTTATTTCTACTACATCATCTAATATTGCGAACACCAAATATCGATTATTTTGAAAACTGCTCAAAACGGAAAAATATCACCAATTGTTGCGACTTTCGTTCTTGTCGGCGGGTAGTCTTGTGGCTCGGCAACATTCCTTAAGAATATGGATTCTCCGAATCGCCTTCCCGTTTTGATGAACTCTGCTCTCTAAAGTGCTCCTTATCTATACTCCCAACACTCAACCCTTCCTAGAAATTGATCTTAAAAAGCCGCTCCAGGCATGATTTTGCAGTAGCGCTTCGTCAAAACACTATATTAATTCTACAAGTTTGCCTTGTCACCTAAATCACTAGGTCTACAAACGAGGGAAAATGAGCCGCACTTTGCTCTAGTAAACTTGGGTTTAAGGGTGTCTACGTACATGTTTCCGGGTAAGATTTTGGTCGAAAGTGATCTCCAAACACTTGGACGTAGGTGATCATAAGAGATGGACATTGTTAATGGACATGTGTAGAGATAACATTCGTCTCCGTGTAAGTCGAACAACCCTACTTTTCGCTTCGTTGATTTGGACATTTCATCTTTCTATAATGGTAGCAAAGACTGTGGCGTAGTATTGTGAACAACACATAAGAATTGGCAATCTCCGCACCACACAAGTTTAATTTATTACATAGTAATATAATTTGTTCGGGACGGGCGTTTCGAGGACACGAATGGTTCTCATCAACCGGTGACCGGTTCATCCAAACTTGTGTGGCGCGGAGGTTCCCGATACTTATGTGTTGTTTATCATTTCATCTATCTGTTAAGACAATTCCTTATAACTGCTTGCTCATTATCTCCATATACATAAACAGCGGTGTCATTGGCGAACAATGCCTAATTAACTTTAGTGCATCACTCATTTACAGCAGGTGTTGACAGTGAACTTTGAGGGATTTAAAGTTGATGTTGAAAACAGAAGAGTCCACCGCTACAACGCACCGAAAATGTTCTATCAGAAAGGTACGATGCAACCCAAACGAAGTAAATAGATCTTATTGCAGGTTACATTCAATTTTAATACTACAATTTAATTTAATTGCCATAAAAAAATCATATTTATGCATTACATTAACTTTAATGTAAAGGATAAGAGAAAATTGATAAGGTTAAATAATTCAATGCAATAATTGATTTATTGTTTGGTACTAAACGATTTATAAAACATTGAGGTCAATATTTTTATATATATAAGTATATATAATAATTCAAAACTATTTGATAACAAAAAACTTTAACAAAAGAACAATGTATACGAGATCCTATAAATTAGGGCAATATAAATTAATATATAAATTACTATTACCTTGTGTATTGTATACGTATTCTCGTTTTTTACATACAGTATATGTAAAAATAATCCGTGTATAAGTGAAGACTAGTACGGAGCTACTACATAAATTAATATACGTCATGATTATATGCAAAGAATAACTAATTGATTGATTATTTAATAATCTTTCTTTCACATTATTTATCACACTTAATATATTGTATAATATATATTTTTTTTAATATGCAACTATTATCATGTCATATTTAGTAAATCCGCTACTTCTTTAACAGATGCCATATTTGAGTACATGTATGCTTTGGTTTCCCATAACATTTTACATAATATTTCATCACTATTTTCATCCATACCGACATCTACCGACATTTGTGGATTAAATCTAAAATAAGGAATGCCAACTGAGGCGCACCATGCTCTTGCGCGATCTACAACTCTTCCATCCGTCATGGTAGCCTAAAAAAATATGATAAAAGGAAAAATATGGTTCGTTGATTATGTAGTCTTCCGAGATACCTGATCAACTAGCAAAGAAACAAGTGCTGAAAACCCAAAAACAAGTTTCGCGCCTTCCCAAATGCTATCTGGTAACATTTTAGAAACATTCGACTGAGTTACAGGTATAAGACCCGTTCCAAGGCTCACAACTATGCTAACAGGATGTGCCTCATTCTCTCTTCCTTTAGCTCTTAAAGCTAAATTGTATTCATGTATTTCAGTAAGTGCGTCTAAGGTAGGGTTATTTGCGATCAAACCACCGTCTAGAAACCTATCGAATGCTCTAAAAACAAAACAAAAAAAGGAAACTCAATAGAATGCATTAACAAGTTCCTTCGTATTCTTGATAGTTCGAATGCATTTAAAAAAATGAAATATGAAAATTATAATTTTCAAAACGACCACGATATAATAATATTTATTTTCATGTTTCTGTAAGGAAACATGATCTCAAAATATTCTTGAGCAAAGAAAACGACGTGGTATTAAGCACTTTGTCCGCGCCTAAGTTTATTGGATTCCGCCACAACAACTTCTTTGTCGAACATTTTCCATCAAAATTTAATTTGTACTACCTTGTTACAAAATAATGGATCAATAATAAAATATCTACAGAATTACACGAGAGTAAATAAATAATGTGGTACTCATGTATGTCCGGACATACCTGAATATTTGATTTTTTTTTTTAACATTAATAAGTAGTAATAGCGAGAACATATTTTGCCCGACACACTTGCGAGTTGATCGGTAACGAGTTATCTGAATTAATCGACCCGTTGCGTTCGCATCTTTAATTCTTGCACTATCCCATCGTGTATTCGGTGCTGTTCTACTTAGTACGTCGAGAAGTGTGCCAGAGAAAACGTTTTCGCCATTTCAATTAACGTCATTTGAAGTTTAATCATCATAACACTTGATTAACAATTATTTTGAAGATACATTTTTCATATACGTGTACCCTACTAACAAAGCTATTCAATGAGAGTATATCTAAAGAATTTTTTATTTAAATACCTGAAATATGTAGGAGCCGCTCCTGTAGCTCTAGCAACGTGCCATAACAACGTTTCTTCTGGTGGTGACGGCAATTCGTAAGGCGAATCATGAAGAACATCCAGCAATTTACTCGCACTTTCATAATTTCTAAAGAGGTGAAGTTCGACTGGTTTTCGATCGGCTAACACGCCAGGAATGATAAGTTTCGGTTCCTTAATGTCGGTCATTACAGTATCTGTACCCAACGTTTCTTTAAGCATAGTTTCTAATGGTTCGCTTTGGTACGGTCTGATACCGACGAATGTTAACTCCTTCAATCGAAAATATATGCAATGGCATTCTTTGAGGCTTTTCCCAGCTGCTAAACCCAGCGCTAAAATACCTCCAGTACTTGTACCGGTAATCCAATCGAAACAATGATTTATTGGTTTTCCTATAGCCGCTTCTAGTTCCATTAACATCTGCACCAGAATTAAGCCTGTATATATATAAAAAAAATAACATTTACTTACTTTAGAAACTAGAACCGAGATATTGATTATTTCTATATTTCAAATAGATTCTTAGGAGGAAGTGACAATCACGGGGCAGTATACTGATTTGTTAGATGGAATTGACTAAATTAGAGGGAAAAAGGTACCACCAATTTTTTTTTTTTTCACTATAATTAATTAGTGCAGAATATTTCATAACTAACATTGATTGTGTTAGAAGCCTTAAAAACCTCTGACCCTTAGACTTAGTTTTCTTTTACGTAATCAGCAACAAAAAATAAGCTTTTGCAAATTTTTATTCAGAAAGGAGAACATGAGACCCTGCAGCTCTAATGGAGATTAATTCGTTTTTGTTAAACATAGATCTACGAATCACTTAATATATACCTCTGATACCACCGCCATCAAGGCATAGAAGACGTCCCTTTTTAGGCCTTCTATCTCCGTTTTTCTGCGATGCAAATTCCATTGCAGCTACCGCCAGCATCTGATTTAAGATATCTCTATTGGTTGGGCCAATTACGCGAGGCGGTGCTTCACCATTAAATTCCCCACTTGATATACAACCACTTAAGCAACCTTGCATTTCAGGTGGACACCGTCTTGCGCCCACAGCATGCAGACAATACAACGCTTTGGGGTCGTTTATTTTTGCAACAAGGTGACGCGGGCTTTCTCCATTATTATTTAGCAGATTTAAATCAGCCCCAAACACTATTAAACTGTGCAATATAGGAATAGATATATGGGGTTGAATAATAGCCAAATGTAGCGCAGTATTGCCGTCACAATCGATCAAATCTGTTTCAGCGCCTCTGCTCAGTAAAGCAACAACACATTCTAACTTATTTCTAATTACCATTACATGTAGAGCGGTTCTGTTGTAAAAGGAAAAATAAGCGCGATAAGTTAACAGCTCAACACCCTATTCCAAATTTTAATTACCTATTTTGGAAATTAACCGCATTAATTTGACAATTAACATCAACCAAAGCATCAATCACAAGACGAGATACTGCCCAATGTAGTGGAGTACCACCATATTTCATATCTTGGTGCGACAAAGTGTTTGGATTGTTCTGTAAATATTGGCCAACATATCCAGGATCAGAAGAATAGTTGCTCTGTGAGTCACAGCATGCTGGAATGTTAACATCCGCCCCGGCCAAAAGTAAAGCTTTCACACATTCAGGTTTGTCCGCTACACACGCAAGATGCAACGGCGTGTATCCCATTTTATTCTGTGCATTAAGACAGAGTGGCGGTGTATCCTGAGTTAATGCCTAACATATGGCATGAAAGTTTATTAACCATAGTTAAAAGGTACCTGGAAGCACAAAATATCTTACCGAAATAATATCCTTATTTGTTGTTGCGGCATGATGAAATACGGAATTCGCGTCATAATCTAAATGTTCCAACGAACATTTTGCAGTTAGTAAAGTTAATACCGTTTTCAAATTTCCAGTTATTACAGCTACTTGCAATGGGGACATCCCAGTTGCGATATCAGAACTGTTCAAGTAACTATTTATCTTCGGATTATTAAAATAATCATATAGAGCAAAATGAGCAGCTAAATGAGCTAAGGTCCAGGACGGATGGTCTGCTAAGACATCACAAATCTTCTGCAAACCTTGAATATTTGCCATCTAAAAAAGTAGCAGAGTTATGTAAGGCATTCGAATATAATACCTGCAACATTTCTCAGATTTTAAGTACTATACTTCAATAATATTTAAAAGAAAGTATTTATTTAATATTTAAAGCACTCGGAGCTATTTTTAGTTATTTTCGCTCGAACTATTATACAAGGCATTTGAATTACTGTTAACGATGCTTGAAATGTCTTGAAGCACCTTTAACAATGCTCAAAGTACTTTATGTGCTTCAAATGCTTTACAACGAGTACTCTGCACTTGCACTTTGATTTTATCTATAATCAAATATCTTTAATTACATCTTTCGCTATTTCAATGAAGACCGGTATTTTATCCTTCATGTAAATAAATTTTTCTTCAGCATCGGGTTGATTTTCACATCGGAATAAGCTAAAACATAATTCCAATCACATAACCTAGGGTTCACTAATATTCTAATACTGTATTACCTATATGTTTGATGCAAGCTTTCCGTATAGGGCTTATGTAAAACGATCTCATACTTTGGTTTATCATTCTTATTGTTACTTGGAGCGTATAGCACTAACCCATCTTCCCTACAAATAATGTGTCTCTCCGAAAAAACGTCGGGTTTAACTTCTAAAACTTTTGTTGGAGGTGTTTCACTGGGTAAGAGACTTCGAAGTACTATAAAAATAAAAAGAAAAAATCAAAATAAGCAAAAATCACACCACATAATTACAATTTAGCATTGCGAGTGATGTAGTTTCTACAATATTGTTAAAATTTCATTTGCCGATTCCTTTAATTTGAAAACTGGACTTTCAACGTTGTCGATGACGATTTAGGGCAGAAATAAGCAGAAGCTTTTAATCGTTCCCTTTAGAAAATAGATTTATTATTTGAATTAACTCATATATCCCGTGAAAATCTTAACAGAATACATCAAAAACGAAGATACGATGAAAATGAACTGAAATGAGCAAGATGTAATTTTTTTTTATTTTAAGTTAAATTGGTAATTCCCAGCAAACCACCATCTTGGAATCGCTATTTAGGTTGACAGCCGATAGTCGGTTTTCAGTGGTTTTTTTAGGTTTAAAATCTTTAAAATGTACGACGATTACGACCAGGTAAATCAATACTCTTGTAATATTTTTTTATTTTGATATTACCTTGTTATTATTAAATTATTTCGAACAATTTTCTAATGCGGAGAGCATGTGAACATAACCTATAACTCCGTATGTAACCTGTTCAAAAAACAAGTAATGCTATTATTTTGTAAAATATATCATATATTAAAACCCAGCACGATATTACTTCAAACTATACAAAGTTAAATGTATGCGTAGAACTCGATAAAAGTAAAACTTACTCACGTACCAACATACTTTGCATGTGCTAAACCCATAAATGTAGTAAAGTTTGACACATTTCGACAAACATAGAAATACAATTCATTTGTTTTAACAATTGCATATTTTTCAGTCATATAACTATGACTACGAGTCAGATTATGGGCCACATACTGGTGATCCCCAATTGGATAACGAATATAATAGACAGATGTACACAATGCCAGAGGTAGTTAAGAATTTTTTGGTATACTTTCGCAGCGCTGTAAGTGAAGGCTCTGTCTTTGAATTGCAAAATCTGTATGAAGTTCATTGGCCAAAACTGACAGAAGATTATTTTGAAAAGCGTCCATGGCCGGAAGAAACTGAAGTTGCCAAAATCGTTGATAATGACCCGGTAAGTATGTTATAAGTCGCCGTCAACTATCCACCTTTTCATTGAATGATAGTTTAATTGAATGAGATGAAGAAAACAATTTTAAATCAATGAAGTAATTTAGTCATTATAGGTGTGTACATTATCGACAATAAATAATTTAACTTATCGCAAGATCTGACAAAATTATAGATTTCAAAAATGTTTTTTTAAAAAGATATTTACTCTGTGTATATATTTGTAGCTGTAAAAAGAAAATTAAGTTCGTTGGATATATCTAATAAACCGTAAATTACAGTTTAAACTTTGACATTACATGGCCCATTCAAAACAAGTCTATCAATACTTAGTTGTTCGATTTTTAAATTAAAAGGGAATTGGGCAGCCAACTGACTAAAAATTGAATTTTATGGAATCGATAGGCATATAATGTTATACATTCCAATTACACAAACGACTAAATTCTTGAGCGACTAAAAGTTATTGAGTTGTCATCTATTTTAGATGAAAGAAATTTTCATTTTGATAAATATTAAATAAGCATTTGAGTAACATAAAAAGACGTGGTATGTACAGTCAAATACACAACCATCAATTCTATTGAATTTAAATAATAGACTAAGAACTAGCAACAGAAGTAAATCAGACGATTTATGAAAGATGTTTTGTTTTTTTCTATTCTATTACATAATTTATTACTCCTTTTCCGGATGTTGTTTATCGCTAACCTACCGTTTTAGATATACTCTACCTTCATTTCCTATTTCTGATGCGGCTACTACTGTTTCCATAATTTTTTCTTTCATTTGTTGTTTGTATTGTGATAATTTGTTAGTATATTCGCTTGGATTCATTTTGCGTGTATTCAAAGTAACCGTTGCAACATAAAACTGGTTGACCTTAGACACTGAACGCGAACAACTACTTATTTATGCAGTCGCCTGCTATTCACATGTGAATAATAGATAAACATTTACTTCAGACAGCTTCAAAAGCTCGTATTGTACACATATTTATGCTAGAAAAATATGACATCTCTCGTGGCATCTAGAACTAGAAACTATTCGCATTTCTGATTGAATCTAAGCAATTAGATCTCATGAGTTCTCTGCTTTTTTATTTATTTAATAATCTTAGTAAACAAACTTTATTAAATAACTTTGTTGAAGCAAATCTGAGAAATTCAATAAACAAATTAATTGTTTCTGTTCTTTAAAGGGGAGAGCTCAAAATCGTTTTTAATTGTACCAAAGGTATTTTTCTTTATTGAAATGGAATCATTACTTTATTCTAAACATGCCATAGTTCACTTCTTCCGTGAAAAATAGATCAATACTTTATTTTTTCAACCTTTGCCGTTTCGTTATTAATCAACTACTGTAGGACATTGTAAAGTTTAGTTATTTTAACTTTATTAGCTCTCGCAACCGGACATTTATTTCTGGAACCAATTTTTTGGTTGTACATTTCTATTATAAAACTCGTCCTGGTGGTTGGACGCGTACATCTCTCCTTATTTGCCGTTTTTCGGTATAAGTAATTTCTTCATTGTTTCCTTAATAATAATAGTAAGGATTGTGACGTCGTATGGTAAAACATAAAAGTATCGGTAGTGCTCGCGCCATACAAGTTTAATTAATTAATCCGGGACGGTCGTTTCGAGGATATAAATGATTCATGTTCTCAATTGGTGATCAAATGGCGTGAGAAACTACTAAAATTCTCATAGTCTATCCTTACTTTCGAGAAAAATATTGTTTACAAGTACCTACTTCTACCGCCTACGTGCCTTAAAACTAAGACGTGTGAAAAAATACAGAATACGGACAAATAGACGACAGGGTCTCTCGTCATTGTAGCCTAAGACATAAAATATGTACAAGCCTCATGCCAATAAATCGAATATAACTGAGCTGGACAACAGTCCGTTCTCTCTATTCGTTCATCAGATTGTTGTATAAGTTTTACAATTAATTTGAAAACACGGATATTTGCGCCGCTAATTATCTGCGCAACAAGTTCTAGACCGTTAACTGATGGTAAAATGACAATTTAATCAAAAACGTATTCACCCTCTAACGAACGAGGCGATAAATTTAATTCAGTATAACAACAGATGCACTGTAACATGCATTCCTCACACGTATGATTTCAATTCGTAGAATTAAATGACATTTCAATAGGACGTTCAATACCAGAAAATATTGAGTATCACCGCGTTTCATCATAAGTGATTTAAGGTGTAATAAGTCTCTTAATAAATTGTTTTATACATCCAATAATTACATTAAAATAACTTTAATCGACTACTTTTGTTAAATTATGAAAGTATAATATAAGAATGATTAAACAAACTTGATCTACCACGTAACTAACATATCACACTGACATTATATTTTTGTTCCACTAGGTTTTTATGATACTCTACAAGGAGCTGTATTTTAGACATATCTATGCAAAAATCCAAGGCGGTCCTACACTAGAACAACGTTTCAATTCCTTTTACAACTATTGCGATCTTTTCAATTACATTTTAAGCGCGGAGGAGCCCGTCCCACTTGAATTACCGGACTTATGGCTTTGGGAACTGGTCGATGAATTTGTTTATCAATTCCAGTCATTCGCTCAGTATAGGGCGCGTTTGCAGAAGAAAACACCTCAAGAACTAGAAACTCTAAACTCCAATAATAAAGTTTGGAATGTGCTGTGCGTTTTAAACGTTTTGCATTCGCTTGTCGACAAAAGCAACATTAAGCAGCAATTAGATGTATACGCCAGTGGTGGTGATCCCGATTCTGTAGCTGGTGACTTTGGACGTCATTCCCTGTATAAGATGTTGGGATACTTTTCATTAGTGGGACTTTTAAGATTGCATTCTCTTTTGGGAGATTATTACCAAGCTATTAAGGTAAGGTATTATTCGATGAAATCACATCTGCAATATTTTCAACATTTTATAACATTTGTTTCTGTGTATTATGATTTTACTTATGTAGGTATTGGATAACATTGAAGTCCATCTAAAATCCCAATTTGCTCATGTTCCGGCATGTCAAATATCTACATCTTACTATGTTGGATTTGCATATATGATGATGCGCCGATACTCTGATGCAATAAGAACATTTTCTTCAATTTTGCTATATATTCAGCGAACGAAGCAGTTGTTTGCTTCTAAAAGTTATCAACATGATCAAATAAATAAGCAAACGGACCAGATGTATCATTTGCTTGCTATATGTTTGGTGCTTCATCCGCAATGCATCGATGAATCCATTCAGCAAACATTAAGGGAGAAGAGTTACCACGAGAAGATGTACAAGATGCAGTATGGTGATTTACAAGAGTTTGAGAATTGCTTTGTATTTGCCTGTCCTAAATTCTTATCACCTTGTCCACCGCAAGTAGAATCCGTCCCTGAAGACTATTCTAAAGAAGCTATCCGTCATCAAACTCAGGTAAAGCATATAATAGCAATGGAAAATTAATATAGTGGTTGTAAAAAACGAGGATACAATTGAAAAATTTAGCTCGGTATAAGGGCGAAAAGTCTCGGGACACACGACGACGCGAATCATTTGGTAACGAAAGGATCCTTAATCGATTATCCGTGCTAGAAATTCGTTAAATGGTTCTTCACTAAGTTAAAGTATTCAATTTCCTTGTGTACTCCCGTTGCGTATCGTGTATATTGTACTTGACAACAAAAAAAAAATACATGTGGAAACCGTTACAATTGATCCTCTCACTTACGTCGCTACGAGCTGTCGCTGTACAGTACTATTATATCTCATTCTAAAAGGAAAAATACATATTAATTGTATTGCACAGGTATTCGTTGAAGAAGTACAGCAGCAAAAAATGCTTCCCACAATACGGAGTTATTTGAAACTATACACAACACTTCCGTTAATGAAATTGGCGACATTTATGGCACAGAATCAACGGAATAATGATGGGAAGTGGGATTTGGATAAAGAGATTCAGTCTCTCATTATACATCTCTTGTGCTTTAAGCATAAAATGAAAAATTTAGTGTGGACGAAGGGTACTTCCGGTCTCGATGGAAAATTCCAAAGTGGTTCAGAGGTAAGTTTTTCGTTGTTAAAGTGGGCATATCCACTAGAAAAAGCTGATCTTTAAATAGTCCTATATCTAAGCAAAATCATTGTATTATTTCGCACCACGAAAATACTATTTAAGTTTATGGTAAAGTAGTTAAGTAAGTTATTAAATATATTATTTATTTTTTTTTAGTTGGATTTCTACATAGATAATGACATGATCCACATTGCCGATACTAAAGTTGCTCATAGATATGGCGACTTCTTTATTCGCAAAATATTGAAATTTGAAGAATTAAACAGAAAGTTACACCATCTTAAATTATAGGTAAGCTTACTTTTGTGTAACAAAATGAAATAAAACACTTTTTTTTTGTATTTTTTGTGCTTATTTTATTATTAAATATATAATTACAGTAAAAATGCAGTAGTATGAATATGTTTTAGACCACTAAATTTTGCTACATACTTTCATCAATTATATACAAATCTTTTCTAGATCTATATGTTGTATTATTAGACGAAGCGCGGTGGGATACGGAATACATCTGTATTTCTAGGAAATGATTACTACTGATTATTAGTCGAATGTAAAGGTACCTCTGGTAAAGATTTTTAGCGTGCTAAAGATAGTATTGTCACAAGACACTCCGATTTTTATCCGTAATTATCCTCATCATTCGGACCTAGGCTTAAATTAAAAGGCAATTCAAGGATGTATTGTATAGATATGGAATATAGGTTTTGGGGTATCAAATGAATGTCGGTTAGTTTCTAGTGAGAATTTTAGCAAAAATTAAGTGGCAACTGGTCTCAGAAAAATAACTGCCCAGCATAGATTATTGATACGAGTTTGATGTCAAGATCGTTTTTATTGAGAACGAAGCAAACGGTAGCCAAATTCACTTCTCAAAAATATAAGGAAATTGTATATTTGATTGCGGTCCAAAACATATTGTACGTGTATAAGAAATACTGATATGTAAAAATGTGTTGTAGCATGCAGGATAATCGAAATTTAACGGACCATTATTGTTACTTCGTTAATTTAACCGATTTGGTAGAATACCAAGGCAGGATAACAGTAGTGACCCGTTAATTTGGATCACAAAAATTAACATTGAGAGAAAAATACTCAGTACTATTCTTTCAACAGATCTGCAACTTCTTTAATTTTTTGCATATTTGCGTGCATATATGCTTTCGTTTCCCATAGTGTTCTGCATAGTTTATAATTACATTTCTCATTTAAACCGACTTCTTCTGACAATTGCGGATTAAATCGGAAATACGGGGTTCCGATCGAAGCGCACCAAGCTCTTGCCCGCTCTACTACACTTCCATCAGCAGTTGTCGCCTAGAATTAGTTGCAAAATATTGCTACCATGTTGCGCAAGATACCGTTTTAAGTATGTTTCGGCTCTATATACTAGTCATTTTTAACAACGTACCTGGTCAATTAAAATTGATAAAATACTAGGTGCCTCCAGAAGTACTTTTAATAGATCAGGAAGAGATTACGGTAACTGCATAGTGGCTTTAACAGGCACTAGACCAGTTCCAAGGCTAATTACGATGTTAACTGGGCTCAATTCGTTTCTCCTATCAGTTGCCATTAACGCTAAGTTATACTTATGAATTTCTGTAAGAGCATCTAAGGTAGGATTATTAGCTATTAATCCACCATCGATCAAATTATTAAATGGCCTACAAAATTAAAGTAAATTAAGTTAACTAATTAGAAATATCCAACAAAATAATGTATTACCTAAAATAAGTAGGTGCTGCACTTGTAGCTCTAGCTACGTGCCATAAAAGAGTATGTTCTGCAAGATCTCTATTATTCAAAAGATCCTCTGCCCTTGTGTAGTTTCTGTATAAATATAATTCAATAGGTTGACGATCAGCCAAACAACATGGAATAATAAGTTTTGGAATTTCTATATCCTCGAGGTAAGTATCGCTACCTAATATTTCCTTCAGCACCTCTTCTAGTGGTTTACTAGGGTATGGCCTATTACCAGGAAACATACGATCTTTATAACGGAAATATAAACCAAGGCACTCCTTTGCAGTTTTCCCAGAAGCCAGTCCCAAAGCTAGTATACCACCTGTGCTTGTACCAGTTATCCAATCAAAGCAATGATGTATTGGTCTCCCTAAGAGATTAAATAGGGAAGGTATTCAAAAACGAAATCGTATAATACCATTCTAAGGTTTAATAAAGCATGACCAAGCCAATTTGGCTTAGTTCATTCGTTTCTCTATTCTTTACGCAGTCGCATCGTAAAATTCAATGATCTTATAACGGTATAACTCGGGACCGTTTTACTCGGCAAGTTCAAAAGAATGCCGGACAAAATATGTTTCCTCTACCACTAGTCATCACTTGCCGCAAGGCGAAAATAAACGCACATGTAGCAAAATACAGCAGTGAATATATATTAACTTTGTCAGTTATTACGAAACTTGTAAAAATATTTCTTTGATTTTTAAATAGCAAGTAGTATGGTGGAATCAATTATACATTACCTATTGCATTTTCCAGCTCTAGTAACATTTGTATCAGTATAAGACCTCTAATGCCGCCTCCGTCCAAAGATAGAAGGCGCCCCTTTCTTGGTGTATCAGTATGATCCTTATTGGCAGTCAAGTCCATGCAACCTACATCCAACATATTGTTAATAACATTTTGATTGATGTAGTTGTAGGCATCAGACGGTGCGTCACCATTTTCCATCCCAAATGCATGGCAGCAATCATTGCAGTTCAGCGTGTCTTCGGTACATCTTTTTGCACCTACAGCATGAAGGCAATAAAGTGCCTTGAGGTCATCTGTTCTCCCTATTAAGTGCCGTGGACTTTCCCCATTGTTATTGAGCATGTTCAAGTCAGCATCAAATATTATCAAGCTATGCAAAATGTGTATATTTTCCGGACTCTGTGCGGCTAAATGTAAGGAAGTGTTGCCATCAGAATCTTGAATATTAACATCTGCACCTCTACTTAAAAGGGCAATGATACAATCAAAATTTTTATTCTCCACCATAAGATGTAAAGCTGTCCTGCAAAATAAAGTTGCAATGTAATTAAACGTAAATTAAATAAAGTTGCATATACTTTTTCATGAAATTGGGAGCATTGACATTGCAATTATGATCCAGTAAATCGTTTATTTCGTCTACTGTATTAACCCAATGTAACGGAGTTCCGCCATTTTTTATACAACGACCTCTCAAGAAGTTTGGATGAGCTTCAATATAAGTAGTTAGCAGATTAGAAGAACGCTTATAATCTCTGACATGGTTGTAAACAGACGCGTTAGGGTCGCAGCCAGCAATTAATAACGCTTTTAAACAATCATGATTTTCTGAGAGACAAGCAAGATGAATAGGTGTATAGCCCAGTCTATTATAGCAATTGATAATGGAAGGAGAGATATCTTTAGCCAATGCCTGAAATGAATAAATTCGTTACTACGATATTTTTAATAGGATATTTACAAGAAACAGTAGGTTAGTATATCTAATTCCTTGCTCCTATTTGGTTATTTCAATGTATTAAAATAACTACTTACAGCTATGATATCTGGTGAGGTATTGGTAGCATGATGAAAAATAGTATTCCCATCTAAATCCTTTTGATCTCGAGAACAATTCTTTTTTACAAGAACTTCTATACTTTGTAAATTTTTATGTGATACAGCTATCAACAAGGGTGTCATTCCGCTATGTTCATCAACTTTATCTAAATATTGCGCCATATATTCACATTCAAGGAGATCATAATAATTTAAGAACGCTGCAAGGTGTGCCGCTGTCCAAGATGGATTATTATTTAGTGTATCTACTGCAGATTGTAACAGCGTTGGATTTACCGCCTATAAAAAAGAGAGTCATTAAAACAATGATGAAGTCGTAAAGCTCCCTCTGCCCCCTCTCTTATTTTTAACTTTAGAACGATAGAAACTTGAACACTTGGAAACACAGAGGTGAAGATTGCATTTTGTACATCGCTTCTTGTAGTAGTATCGCGGTATAGGAGGATAACAAAACTTAGCCGTTTTCAGTGTTCTGAAACGGCACCGGTTGATGGAAGGATGCTTTTTACAATATGTTTTATACTTAAAGAAAATGCAGCAATAAAGGTTCGGTGGCCTAGTGATTAAGGAGCTTGTGCTTGGCTGGGAAGAGTTAGAGACTGGGCGTTCCAGTTCCGCTAGGAACAAAACATTTTCATATTGGGCTCGGTACACATAGTTAAGTAACTTCACCCCTTGTTGTGTTAATAACAAAGCCACGGAACACTTTACACCTACAACTTACACTGTTGGCCAGTCAACACGCTAAAAAAAATACGATAACACGTTATTGACAATGTAATATTTTAAAAGTAAAAAGATGACAATTTTTGCAGATAACGTTAAAAAAAGGAGAGATCAAAATAACTTTCAAAAATTAAAATTGGAGTTATGAGTGACGCAAACAGTAGAAATTTATTTTCTTTTATTTAAACTGGGGAAGTAACAGCTATTCTTGTAAAATTTATGTACTTTTTATTATTTGTATCAAATAAATTTACAGTATTTATTAATAGATAAGAGGAAGCAGGAACCGATATGATTACACAGGTTACCGTTGATAATTATGTGCAAACGAAATACACTCCCTGTTCTTTCACGTACACATGTTAAATAATTGGACAATGCTGATTCACCTGGTGATCTTCAATCGGGGTAGTATTTATCTTAAAACCGGCGAAACTGTTTTCTTTTGTATTAAATGGAACACCCACCACTAGAGTGAGGACGTTCGGTGCGGTGTTTGTTAATCGTCAAGCATGTATTCGATACTTTTGTAATAGGAACTAACTATGACATATTTTTCTAAATTGTTCATTGTAAATTGGCCAGTACTGCCATCGCTCTCTACCTATCCCCTACTGGCGAATGACACGCATGCGAACCTGCCACCATAAGACGCCGATGACAATCTGCACGGCAACATCGCCACTCTAGTCATCATTAGAGAAGACAAAGGCGGATGAAATGATTACTTTATTGCAGGTACTAGTCAGACTCGTGTTTTGTGACTCCCGGGGACACCAGTAAGCAACACGAATCCATTTTCAATATTTCAAAAGTTAGAATGGAAGACCTAGATGTACATATACACTTCCTTACCATATTTTTGGTAATAGCTGATTTGAGGAGCGGTATAATTTTTTCTTGAAAATGTAAGAACTTTATCTGCGCCTCAGATAGATCGTGTGTGCAATGTAATCTGAAAATGTAAAAAACTTTCGTGAATATTTGAAGGGCTTAATCCCAGCAATATGTATCATAATATAAGAGTATGATCAATAAAACGCCTCAACATTAAATAAAAACCAACAATATTCTTGTTTTAGATTCAAATTATTTGTCTATACATATTCCAAGCTAGTTGCTGCTATTTATTTGGATATCATTTGCTAATATAAATTTAATGCATTGAAGGAAGCTTAATTGTAACAACTCAGATTATATGAACAAAAATATGCAAAAAGTATGAAAAAGTATATCCTCTTATCTTACCTAAAAGCGCTGTCTGTGGTTTCCACTGCTCGAAATACAATATCATAAAATTCAGTTTCTTTACATAAGTAATAGATACTCAATCCATCAATGCTGTGTATTATATAATATTCTTTATAATTCTTAATTTTAACTTTTTTAACAGTTGAGGAACTAGCCAAATCTAAAATTAATTATAAATACAATAATTGCATGTAAACAATACACATAAGTATAAACACTTACCCTGAGCCATACCTGTACTTATTATGTTAAGGAATCTTTACGAAAACAAAATATATTTTACAAATAATACTATTATTTCATTTCACTGGTATATTTTTAAAATGTATAATTCGCGTGATTATACTTTTAAAATATGTAAAAGGATGTTTTATCAATAAAAATGTGTTTTAACCTCAACAGTGCAATCAATAACATGTCAGAACAATTTAAAATATATAATACTAACACGTCCGTAATAAACAAACATCAAATCAATACTAGTCTTTATTAACTACAAATAAATAGAAAGAGTATCGTTATATAAAATCGTCTCCCAAAAGAATCCCACAACTTTATCATGTTATCAACGGGAAATCCAAAACATATACAATGCTACCACACAAATATTTTAAAAATGTCGAATTCTATGCAAATATATATCACGATTTGATTTATATAAAAACGTCATAAGCAAATACTTGTGTGCAAATGTGGTATTAAATAATGACAACAAATGCTGTAATTTCTGGAGTGATAAAAGACTATCAGTAAAATTAGTTAATGATGCTTTTGAATTGGCATATCTCATCATATCATTATCAATTATCACACATACATATCTAGTTTTATCTGTACCTATAGAAAAAAATACATACTATAAGGATAAGTAAAACAATAATCATAAGGATCGAATGATGTAAAAATATAAATATATTTATCCGATTTATACGGAAATTGCGCAATACTCCAAAGTTAACGAAATCTTCCTCGTTTTTCTCTTGTCGTTTATGTTGATTTTAAGTTGTTAAATGCGTTAGCAAAAAGTATAATGACGTAGAGGTGGGTAAATCCTTAAATTTGCTGCAGCACTTGCCGACTATTACTGCCATTTTAAAATAATAGTTAAAAATAGCAGTCTGTAATTTTTACAATAGAACCATTTTAAATATGTATTTATTATTAAATACATATTGTACACCATTCCATGTAATACGCACAAATAACAAAGGATCGCAAAAATTGCAAATTCTGGGTAGATAGAGTTGTTATGCATGATGGGACTCACAATTCTGCTATAATAGTTAATATTAATTATTTAGCATTACGTCACACGAAACATATTTTTGGGCTACTTCCATTTCCTTCTAATACCTCATGCTATGACGACCGATGCATAGTTTGCAAATGCTGAATTTTGATTATTTGCAAGACCTTCAACTTCCTATATCCATTTCATTTACTTGTTTCAAGTGCAATATTGTTGTGTTAGAGAAAGGGTTTTCTAATGTGGCACTTTTCATATCAATTCTTTCTTCTTGTAACTTTTATGACGGCCTAACATATTTCATATAACTTCTTTGCTTTCTCTTGTCAGATTTAACATGTACGAACTTTGACATGCCTTTAAATGATTTTGGTGTAGTGGTCATACAAGGTGAGGTAACATTTTCTTTAATTGGAATAATGCATCATTCAGCTGTAAAAAGAACAAATTGTTTTGATTTAGAATTTTTGAAATAGTACCATTGATATAAACAAATTTTAGCTACAAAAGATAGCTTACATATAAACACGTTTAATATTTTAATAAATAAGTATTTCTTTCAATTTTTGTGATCCATTGTTATCTAACAATCATTTTTAATTGAACTTTAAAAGCGATTGAGAGGTAATAGAAAGCATATTTATGTACGCACTAGGCTTATTGCAATGCTTTGCTATAGCTGTTTTGACTTCCATGTAATCTACAATTCAAATAACCATTATTAAGATATAGTTTTGTAGATAATGTTACTTACTGTGGATAGAGTTATGCTTATTTGGAATCTCAGAGAAATTTGGTAATTTTAGAGTCGGCTAAGCACTTTTAATTAAATTGCTTCTGGCAGAATGATTGGGTGCCAAATAACTGAATATTTGAGAGGGGTCTATTGTTCAGTAATTTCTTATTTCCGATGCGTTGAAGCCGTAATTGTAAATCTACAAAATATGTATTTAAAAATATCAAAGTTTATTTAAGGTATCACTCGCACTCACGTCTCGATGCGAAAAATTTTGCATTTGAACTACTCTATTAGAATTAGCGCACTGTGAAGGAGACAGTGTCATAACAATCGACAAATGTTGGTATAAAACAGATATAAATAAATTTGAAACACATTTGAAATCACTCAAGATAAAAATTCAAATCAAATATGGACGTCCGTAAAGAAGAAAATAATGATATCAACCGAGGGACACTACTGCTATAGTGGGTATAGCTGGAACTACGTTAATAATTTCCGTCGATATAAAAGAGATTCTTCCCTGTGATACTGGGCAATACATAACCTATCGTGGCTAAAATTTGTTACTGTTACTATAGGTTATTACTTAAACGATCTATTTTTTGAAAAAAATTGCAGTGCGCAATGGGAAGAGCTGGTAGAAATATATCTTTCGACAAAGACTTTTTAAACAAATTAAAAAGTGACAGTAATGCCTGCGTTTATGTTAATACAGTTACTTATCACTTGGCATTGCACCCATTTCATTTAATTGATTTGAATGCCTCTATTAAAGAAGTTTTGAATGAGAAAATAGCAAAATATGACAAGAGGTTGGGTGGAATATTGTTAGGATACCAGAACATTAAACTGCTAGATCATATTGGTGCTATTAATTACGACAGTTGTTTTATACATGGAAATATACAAGCTGATTTTTATATTTTCAATCCTACTGTAGGACAAGTTTTAAGTGGCATTATAAATAAGAAAAGTAAGGACCATGTAGGATGCTTAGTTCACAGAACATTTAACGTGTCCCTCCCAAAGCCGCAAGATTGCGATAACTGGATTGGAAGTTCCACACAAATAGGCCAAGAAGTACAATTTGAAATTATTTTTACAGACTTGGATGGGAAGTTACCGTATATCAAAGGAAAAATATTGTCGATAATATCAGATGATAGTGGTTTCAGCACAAGTGAAGAACCGAATACTAAACCTGATCGGGAAAGTCAGCCAAAGGTAACAAAATTCGAAGATAGTGATACAGAAATAGTAAACAATCCGAAAAAGAAAAAAAGATGCAAGAGTGAAAATGGAAATTTAAGCCCTGAAGTTAATACTAACATAGAAATACAAAGTATCAAGAAACGGAAGAGAGATGTTACTCCTGATATAGTAGAGGACAATGACATGGAAGAAAGAAAGTCAAAAAAGAGGAAGAAACACAAAGAAAACAATGCTGATCCTCCAGAGCAAATTGAGGATATTTCTATTGAGGAAAATGGAAGGCTGAAAAAGAAAAAGAAGAAGAAGAAGCACAAGCAAGATGAGGTACATTCAGAACAAACAAGTGTAAGTTTAGATACTCCGAAGTCTAAGAAAAAAAAGCACAAATTATGAAAGTATATCTGTATAGAATCATTATGTGTGCATTAAAAAAACAATATGTAGATGAAGATGAAACTTATATTTGCAAATTCAGCATAATTAGCATCTTTTCTTTACATCAGAAATTTATACTTCAATTTATTTAATTCCATGTTACGATTTTAATAGAAAGTATGACAATGAACTGTCTGCCAGATGTAATTATAATTTGTTTTAAATAATCTTTTACCTGTTAATAAATTTAAGTTGTCCTAGATAGTGTGCTTGCGATTGGAATTCAGCAAATGGTAAGAATTAGTTGTGAATAAGACAAAACATGTATGCTGTTATGGCCTAGAGTCAAAATGCAAGCTTTCATTAAATGAAAGATTAAGTCAAATAATAATGATCTATGAATTATTGTGATTTATAGATTACCATTGGGCATTTTTAAAATTCTACGGGTTATTTAAATTACTAGTTTTAATAATAAGGCTTACATCTAAGTCATCGTTTAAGAGAGTTTAACATACACATCTAAGTCGCCGCTCTTTTTATATTTAAATTTGATGCTGTTAGGCCACGAAAAACTCCATTTATTCACTTCTTGCGTTGTTTTTCATGAGTTGTTCCCTATGATGATTTATTCAATTCCATTATTAAAAAAGAAAAGTCTTATTTTCCTCCTGTTCGAAATCTTATAGTCAATAATCCTCACTATTGGTAAGCCGCGCCTCTTCGAATCCACGATGTACTAGAATACGTCATTAGTAGATATGAGAAAGCCAGATGAAGTTATTACTCTTGCAGCTTGTGTTTTGTCGACTCGGGGAAACCAGTAGGCAATACGAAGCCATTCTTATGAGTAGAGAAGACAAAGGTGGATGAAATTATTACTTTTTTGCAGCGACTAAATAGACTCGTGTCGATTCTCGGGGACACCAGAAAGACACGCTGCAAAAAGAAATAATTCCACCTGCCTTTGTCATGTCTACGCATGAGTCTACAAAACATGACTGTCTAGTCTCTGCAAAAAAAGTAATAATTTTACCTGCTTTGGTTATCTTTAGTTATTAGGTTTCTTCCAACAGCAGTTCGAAAGTGCGTGAAGTATGCGCAAAGGAAATTGGCGTATCAACAACCATCGAACTACCTCCGAATCAATTCTAAGATTGTTTCAACAGAAACCAAATTATTTCTGAACCGATCCAAGAACGGTGAAACCAGTTCCGAGTTCTGAATAAGATCTGGAAGAACTAGTACTTTCTTAACGCAAACACTTAAGAATTCATTACAGATTCAAAATTGATGAAAGTTGTCTTTGTTGCAACAAACTTATAATAATTATATCATGTAAAGTCTAACATGACCAAATAAAGGTCTATTACTCTCACTGGCTGCTAAATTTATAAATTACCCCATCCCCACTTTTGTCTTGGTTTATTTAATGTTTGCGAAACCCAGAAGCCTTCCACATTGTATTTGTAATGTTGTAAAACGCGTATACAATTGTATAAGCACTTGATCTAAACGAATTGTAAATGGTATATATTAATAAATTCACATGCCCGTCTATGGTAAATATTTTAGCCACAGCCTATAGTTCTCACAATTTAAAATATGCCTACACTAGCCGGGGCACTACTATTTTTTGAATTGCATATATGTCGACATTATTTTGTAAAGCCTGTTTTGCACGTCGAAATTTATTGGTCAAGTATTAAAGTTCTTGATCAAGAAATTGGTGAAAATGTGCTATTTTACACTCCATAAGTTGGATAATTTTTTAATTTGCCTATAAAAATAGATGAGTAACTTGCTTTTGTCGAACACTTTGGCAGGCTCCGTTAATTACTTCAAATTTATCATGGCCATAAATGTTCGAAAATCAACTTTCACGCTACTTTAAAAAGCACTAACAAAATTGGTAGGTACGCTTCTGTTACTTGGTTTGTATTAAAAAAACGAAGCAAAAATAGAGCATATTCCATTCAATCCATTTAATCCCTATACTATACAATAAATCGCGACGTATAAAACAGGTTTTAATAAGGGTTTCCTAGAGAAACTTGCGGACGGTATAACAAAAGGAAAAGCAATTGATTGGACCCTACTATCGTTACTATTTATTTTTAATATACGTCTCTTAATAGATGAAAATATTGAAAATTAGATCTATTAATATAAGTAGTTGGTATGTTTTTATATTGATAATAAATAAACAATTTTACTTTGGTGTATTTATTTGCTTGACACTTTTTACATCCATAATATGATTTTCATTTTGACCCTTGCCTTTTACGTTCTTTTTACTTTCTACTACTTGATTCGTCTTGCGGCGATAAAGTGAAGTATGTCTTGCTTTAAACCTACTTGCATTGCTTTTATCTTTATAATGCCTAACATCTGTTTTCGTTTCTTGTCGAAACTGTTGCCACGGATGTATCTCATCTTCATTGATTGGATCCACCTCCTGTTTCCAGGTCGTGTACCGCAATTTAAATATCTGATATCCTTTTTGAAAGCCTCTTAATTTTGCTCTTTTACAATCCTAAAAATAAGAGGTACGTACTTACATGAAAGAGGGAAAGATAATGAAAAAGGGATTGTGCTCACCTTATCATTAGACATTTCTTTGCATTTCTTTTTAAATTCTTCTAGGGTGTCCATGAACTTTTTATTAGGTCTTATTTCCTCTTCCAAACATATTTCCATCACTTTCAATACATAAGGGAAATTGCAATGGTGACACGCTTGATGTAGCATGGCTCCCAAAATTTCAGGATTTAATCTGAAATATTCTTAAATTACTCTTTTGAAAAACACGCCTTTTCTAATTTTTCACAATTTCGATTTTGTAAGCTCGAAAGTCTTTTCTGGCAGGTTCATAGAAAAGTTCAACTGGCATTAGTGCTTTATTGATTACAGGAAGCGAAACACGTTATCTTAATCTTATATTGCATTTTTAATAGTGAAGACAATGACATGATATGGTTTATGATGTCACATACTTTTTATCTTTAGATAAATAAATAACAAGGAAACAAATAAAAAAGATATAAATAGTGGGTTAATTAAATTTTTAACATTTGTCCCGGTAACTGCAACGCGGTAGGTTTTGCCAACCTCAGCCTGAAAGCAACAGAAAACGTAACTGGAAATGGAAGTCGGCCAAGGATCGGAAGGTATTTTTATAAAATATTATTAATACTAATCTAGATGAGTTAAACCGTATTATGATTTCATTCATTATTAAATCTAAATTAATTCAAAGCAGCACAGTCCGATACGATACTATCTTTCAGTTATTATATAACACGCACCAAAATAATTTTATATCGTATGCTAGACTTTTGATGTTTACATGAATGCGGATCTAAAATTAATTTTATGCTACGAAAAGCTCATTTACTCCTATTTATCACGAACGTGTTAGGTTATTCTGGAACGTGAAATCGATACATTTGGCAATGTATATTTTTCTCGCAGTTGATTTTCGCCTCTGGCATGGTTCACATGCTGAGTCACCGTGATCAATCGCTTCCCGGTTAGTTAGTTTCGCCTCTAGCGCCATTTGCACATTGGGTTACCGTGCTAACTATTGCCTACCAGCTTTCCCTCTCCTGAAAGAAACCCATATGATTGTGGGCCACAGGTCGAATCTTTATTTTAACAAAAACTTAAAAAATTACAAGGTCCAAAACCGGAACACGTTTGGTTTCAACTAACTCTGGTCGCGGAAGCCCATGTTTTTATTTATATATTTTTTTCTCGTGTTGCATACATTTTCGCCGATAATCCTGTTCAAATTTAATAAATCTATTTTTGCAATTGAAGCTACAAATGAAAATATACTTCTTACGCCCATTTATAATTTTGGCCATTATGGCCAAACATTGGAACATTTGAAGAATTTAAAAATAAGCTGCACATTATGCAGCTTATTGTGCATAAAATAGTCGGAAATATGTATATTTTTCATTTTTAAAAAGATGTACCTGTCCATTTCCTTTTTAATTTATAAAATTGTATCAAAAATAGAAGAATATACCTCTTTTAAAAAATCACGAGATTTTCCAAAGGCCAGACAAAAATCTAAAATGGGGCGTGATTTACATATACGACGCTGCATCTCTATGCCTATTGAGTATATTAAATATTTTAAACTAGAAAAATAACTATTTTGCAACTATCTTTCTCATTATTTAATCTTATATTTCACATATGTGACTTTCGAACACTTCTAAAATTGTAAGAAATTGTAACCACGAAATTTACGACTTTCTAAAATAGGATCTTCGCCTAATTTAAAATTATACTCTGTCTTACACCTAATAAGCAAGACATCCGTATATTCCTCAATACTTTCAGAAAAATACGATCGTACATGGCTATTACGTACTTACGCGAACTTTGCATACCTATTTGCATTAACAAGCAAGCAACGAGAATCGATAAGTGTTATTTACATGTTAGTATAACATTTTTTGCATCCAGAGCATGTTTACTTAAATGGTTCCTACATATTCCTCTATTAATTTAATTGGTTTATCAGTGATTTTATTCTTTTGAGTATTGGTTCACTGGTTGGTGAACGTTTGCGTAGCATTATACATATTGCAAATTGTTTATTTAAGTTTATACGCATCTATTATTTGCTCATATAGCCGTACTATGAACCTTTTAAGAACAAGAACTATTAGAAGCGTTTCTCACGGTAACTAAGAAAACAGTCACTCATAAAAGTGCGCATACACCTGTATATTTTTAAAGATCTAATTATACGCAAAGTCATTAACAAACTGCCAGTAAATTGCAATGGATGAGTACTCAAATTTATTATCATTAAATTGAAAACGTAGAGTTAGGGAATTTACCCGAAATGATCAGATTGTTATTCAGCTGTTTTTCAAATTTGCGTGAATTACAGTGTATAAAGTTGTTTCGTAGATAACGGTTTGTGAGTAATGGACTAATGGATGTATGATATATTTTAAAACGAAAATTAAAACAGGAAATCCTTGATAGATGTAGACTTTTTTGAGCGAGCACGCATTACGAAAGCCAATTACTTTTGTATTTTGTAACATTTTTTGTTCCTATACGATGATATAAGGCACTATGTACCGTGATACAGGATGTCTCGCTAGAAACTGCACCCATCAATATATAAAAGTGTATACATTGGAAAATTCTGAAAATTTACAGACCGTCGACGTTCTAAAAACAAAAAAAAATATATAAGGCTTTGTTATTTCAACAAAGCCTTATATATTGTTAGATTTGTTTCAATTTTACGGTACTTTTTGGTGAATTTTTGGTGAAACGACTAGCATGTTTAATTCAATTCAATTAATTGGACGGCTATTTCTGCCGGTTCATACGTTACAAAGGAATCGAAGATCAATTGGTTCAATTAAATAGCCAATAAATCGCGACGTGTAAAACATGTTTATGATGAAGTGATAAATTTAAATTGTTCAATTCTGTTCAGAATGCAAGAAACGTATTCATCAATCAGCAGCATACAGTTGTTTGAAAACAAAAAAAAAGACTGCCAAATATGAGGACGACAATTATGGATATGCATGGTGTCGGTCCTACATATTTATTTAGTGCAACAATGTCGATAAATGTAGACTATATTCTTGTTATTTGGCAATTTCAACAGGATAATTATTCTAAAGGTACTTCTACATAATACATAAACAATGGTTTGAAAAATGTCCAAGCTGTTAGACGAAATTGCCCACACACAGTCGAACGATTTCAGCGCTGAATAATTTGTTTGTTGCAGTATTTTCATTGTTTTTATCACCGGGATACTAAATCTATACTAATATAATAACATCGTGCTTAAATCCAGTTAGTTTTAATATTGTATTATAACTAGAGAGGGCAGAGGCGGTTGGAATCCTTAATCTTTTGCAGCGATTAGGCAGACTCGTGTTTTTCTTCTAATAGGCACACGAACCCTTTTGTAATGAGACGAATAGACACGAGTCTGTCTAGTCGTTGCAAAAGAGTAATAATTCCACCTGCCTTTGCCCTTTCTAATTGTAACAAATGATCTGCTTGGGTCCATAAGGTCAAATAATGGACAAGCCTAGAGATGACACCGACGGTAAGATTGCTTCCACAGACAGATAAAGAAGTGAGAATATGTTCCCACTATCGTTGACGGTGAATGTGAAAACACTTGTTCTTTGATATGAATAACATTAAAAACTTTTGGAAGTATGTAAAGTACCCTATGTGCGACAAAAAAGATAAGCAGAAAGAGACAACACTTAGTGAAGGGAGTATGTAGCCGCTGCAAATCAATAAAGAAAGATCCGGTATTGTGGAATATTTTAATTTCTTACAGTTTCTTTTTTTTAACCACACAATCAGCTACTGGGCATTTATTGTAGCGGGAAGTGTGACAATACCTTGTCCCTTGTTTGATAAGAAACATATATATTAGTCCTTTTTCACTTACAAATTATATTCGCCGTCCGTATTCGTATTATTTCTTTTTTTTTTAAATATCGTAGATTGCAATAAATAACTATTTTTAACTTATTTGTCATAAACATATTTTTTGTCCACAACTGTACATTTTCTTTTCTCTAATTTTATGTATCATTTAATGTTACCTATAGTTCTCTCTGTGCATTTCTTCAATTAGTGATTCCGCTTCTTCCTTAGTTTGACAGCCTAATGCTAAAACACCAAATGTTATTATATTTGGTTCCAATCTGGTTGTTTTGATCATGCTTAATACTTCCTATAAGAGTTTAAACACAATTAAAGGTAATTCATTGTTTTATGATAACTTACCTTGGCTAAATCATAATCAAAACGCATGCTTCGTTTCTTGATTAACATATTGTAAAAATCCACATCTGGTTTTACATTATATCTTCTTATTGAAGACAACAATTCTTTCTCTGCAGCTAAGGTACTTGGTATAGAATCTAATAATTGTGTAAATGTTTTAATATTTGGCGTACAATTATTTTCTTGCATATTCTTTAAAATACCAGAAAAGCCACCTAGTAATAGTAATCTATCCTCGGGTTTGGTAATTTCTGATACCGATAGAATATTGCCTATGTGCGGTACTCTAGCGATTAAATTTGGTCGATTTTCTTGTGTAATAATGCTATTTTCATTTCTTTGTATTAAACTATTCGTGCTGTCAGATACATCTTCATTTGGATTCGCTATCTTGTCCGAAGAGGCAAGTAGTAAATTGTTATTTGCAACTATGTTGTTTAATACATCTTTTGTAATTTCTACATCCCCTAATCCACAATCCCGCGTGCAACGTAATAATAAATTGTAGCTGTAAAGATTAGGTATTATATTCTTCTCAATAAATTTTCTCCAAACCAACAATGCATGTCGGAATCCTGTCTCCTTATCCGTTACACAAGCTTGCAGCAAAAAATTAAAAGTATCTCCTTTAATTGGTATTTTTTTCTCTTGCATTTCATCTACCAGGCCAAATGCAGTTTCAAGGTCGCCACAGCGACCAAATGCTTTAATCATAGCATTATAGTTTGTATCATTTGGCTCATATCCTTTCTCAATCATAATTTGTCTTAAATGATGTGCCCTTGTTAAGCCATCTTCTGGCCAAGGACTATTTGCACAAGCATTAAATAATGCCGTATATGTACCACCAGTCACCTTCAAACCCCGTTGTTTCATTTTATTATAAAGGGAAAAGGCTTTTTTTGTATAACCAACCTTACCGCAAGCCCCTAATAACAAATTATATATATAATTTTCTGGTTTTACACGGTCTTCTTTTAACATTCGTACTTCTAAAACATCTATTGCTTCTTTTATTTGTCTCTTACGTATAAAAGCCTTGATCATGTCGGCATATTGTTTTGTTCTAAGTTTTTTACTAGGATCGGGGGGGTTCTCCAAATATTCGTCTTCTTTCATGTCACCTTCATCAAATTCCTGTTCTTTACCAATAGGCTGGCTTCCAAATGTATCGGGATCATCTTTAACTTTTACGAGATATTCCTCTTCTGTTAATTTTTGGGTTTTGTTTAAATTTGGAGTTTGTTGAATATTAGTCGTGTATCTACAGCTGCATGTATGACTATTAGCTTGTAATAACTTTCTACTTATACATTCTTTCGTTAAGCTATTAGCTTTCAAAGTGTGCGTTTTAAATAATTTTAACAGGTTTCGATAGAACATGTTTACTGATGTTTACATCTTTATTCTTTGAGGTTAGAATTGTAGTATTGTCAAATATCCTAAGGTATGACGTATGCAGGAGGGTTAATTAACGGCGCGCTTATTTAAAAAGCCCGTGTAATGAATATTTAAGAGTTAACATGTGGGATACGTGTTAATTGTAATTTGGAATGTGCGTTTTTAAATAAAAAATGTTTTATGTCAAAAATTATTAACATTTTAAATTTTAAAAGTTTTGTCTAAAAATGCCAAGCTTCGATTTGCTAAATTTTGCATCGTTAAATGTAGTTTAAATTCTATTGCATATTACCTGAAAAGTCCCAATCTCTATTTTTTAAAGCAGTAGAAGAAGCAAACTTTTTTGCTTCTTCTACTGAAAAGGTTCATATACATATATATAAATAATATACATATATATATATATATATATATATATATATATATATATATATATATACATATATATATATATATATATATACATTATTTATAATTAAAAAAATAAATTAACATTACACAAATTATATGTACCATATATAGAATGCCTGCTGAAAAGTTTGCAGCATTAGGTATATTTCCAGTTTTATCTTGCTGAGCTGCATTCGTCGTAATGAAAAAAATGTTTTTATATTTTGAGAATGACCGTCTGACATCTATGGATGTAAGACACGCATAATTGAAATAATATTTATGAATAGATAATGGATCATATGCAGCATCATTAATTTGTATTAATCTGGTAAAATCAGAATGTTCGCTTATAATTTCTTCAAATTTCTGCACAACACACATATTGTTGTAACACTGACAAATAACGACCCAATATTTTGAAATTTCTCTATCCCGTCGAATCAAGCCGCCCATAATTTGTAAATAGTTATTAAATTTATTTAAACGGAAGTATCTCAGATCTTATTTGACTTTCCTTAATAGCTGTAGCTTCGTCGGGATTGATTTCAAAATCTTGAATAATAAAAAGCTGCTTTCAACCACGATCCCCAACGTATGAGAATCGGCTCTGGTGGTTTGGAGGTCCCGAGGCACCGTGTGTGAATTCCTTGATTTCGTTTGGGGGATTTTAAGAAGACCTTTTTAGTATTAGTATTAATCCATCCACGTTTGGGTAACATTTACGAATCGTTTGTGCCAGAAGGTGTAAAGCATGAGTTTTATACGTCACATGTAACAGTTATTCATCATCTTGATTCAGAGAATGGTCCATGCAACGCGTTGTCGCTCATAAACATCAATAGTTGATTAGGTAACACTTCAAATTTCTTCGCGTGGAGATCCAAGATGAACGTGATTATTTCTATACTGGATACGGCCCCGATACACAGACACGTTGGTCCGCTTTGTTATAAATCATCTTCAAAATTTCAGCTGCTCACAACAAATCAACTATTTACTAGCGTTGTTATAAAGTGCAGTAAACATACGTATCATACGTAGGGAAAGCGACAGTGTTAAAGATATCCGGCTCTGGGGATGTGTTTAAAATTTCTTCATTAACATTTTATTCATATATTATGTATGTATGTATGAGATGTACCGGGTCTAGTTTTACAACAGTGCAGATGTATTTGCATGCATTTCAAAAAGGTATGTACGTTTGAAAATCTTGCATATTAAGTACATTATCCATTTTGACCGTATCTGTAAATATATATTTTAGAACAACACAATACAGCGATTGTTATTATCTTGATCTTTGGAGAGCACGTAAAAGTTTTTAAATGACATTTCTTTGTGCTTTGTTGACATTTATCAACATTCAAAGGTTTATGAGAACCAGCTGTCACCTAATTTAGCAACAAAGTTCTATTTCCCTTCGATAAATACGTGCTATGCATTCTGTAAATAGTCTGTTCTTTACTCATAATAAAAACGATATTTTATTTCAGGAAATAGTAACAATAAAAAAGAAAATTATAAATATTCAAATCAAAGAATAAATTCGTTAAACATATTTGTTCTTTTTCAGAATTTTTCAGAACCAGTAATGGTTTCCCTGTTTGTTAAAATGAACTAATAAATAAGGCATCTTAATAAACAAAAAATTAGTTTTATTACTGCTAACCTTTTGAATATTTTTCAAAATGTTGACAAGGCTTCGATTCCTTCATGTATCTCCGTTGCATATCGTATACATAGTACACATGAGCAAAAGTAGGCAAGAAAATCGAAGCGTTGTCATTGACCTCGTCCTTACCTCACTACCAGCCGCCACTAGTGGTTTTAAAGTGTTATTAAGGACGGACATTTGTAGTATAACATTTTTAGTAGGTTTTTTGGTGTTTAGGCGTGAGCTATTTGCTTTCACATACTATAGCTTTTAAAATGTTGAAAAATGTGCGAATGTTCCATTAAAAAGTAGTGAATTGCGATCTATTAATGAAAATGTTGCTTTTCTATTTACTACACATTAATTAACACCAAAAGCACTACTTTTTTGTCCATTTAATCGATTTCGTAAGAACGATAATAAACGGAAGTAAGAATAGAAGGTATCACCCTGTTTACTTAGTTCATCCACATTGTTGGCATATTTATCTGTGAAATGCAAACTGATTGTACCTACACCTTTTTATTCGAACGTATTAGACACTATAGTTGTAAACTTATGTTTAACACAAAATCATAATGAATGTTTTGTATTTCACAACTTAAAGTTTATCATCATTCGGCGTTTTATACTACCTATGGACTAACTATTTTTCTTATTTTTATTCAGCAACCACAGATGCGCCAATCATTGGCATCTTGTCTCAGGAGACTTTCTCCGTAAATAATTTTTTTCCACAACAACAATTCCATAGCTTCATAGCAGCATCCTATGTAAAATTTGTAGAGTGCGCAGGAGCAAGAGCTGTACCAATTATGTAAGAGGATAAGGATATTTATTGTCCTTCCGTAATAAATTCTAATCGCATTTTAGGATTGGAAGAGAGAAACAGTATTATGAAGACCTAGTGAATTCTACTAACGGGTAGGTTCTTTTTAATTATTTCCATACCATTTAAAAAATGCGATTGTAAAACTTCTTTCATATGTAAATCTAATGTAGAAACAATGTCTGGCTCAAATTCAATTTTTTCGAAATTTAAGAATTTTATTTCCTGGCGGTGCAACATATTTCAATCAAAGTAATGGTTACGCTGATGCCGGCCAAATCATATACAATCTGGCAGTAAACATAAACAACGAGGGGCATTACTATCCATTATGGGGCACTTGCCTTGGTATGGAATTATTAATTCATGTAGCCCTTAATGGTAGAGAGGTTAGGTCAGACTGTTCTGCTAAGAGGATTTCGACATCATTAAACTTTAAAACAGGTAACGTTGTATTTCTACTCATTAATTTTGATTTTACCACCTTTATCGCTTTTTACTTGTTTAGATATCGAAACCAGTAAGTTATTCCGGAATGCTCCCAGCGACATGTTAGACAAGCTCTCCAGATCTAAAATTGTATATAATAGTAATATCTTTTGTTTGCCCGAAGAAACTTTTGAACGGAACGGTTTGCTGAAGGATTGGCGAATTTTGGCTACCAGCAAGGATAGCAACAATTTCGAGTTCGTCTCGGCATTCGAATCTCGGAAATACCCATTTTACGGTGTTCAGTTCCATCCAGAGAAGACGAACTTCGAGTTCAGAGAACATGGCGACATACCACATAGTTCAGATGCAATTGCCGTATCGCAATTCTTCTCTAATTTTTTCGTAGGGGAGACGAGGAGAAATAATCACAAGTATCCGGACAGGGAAAGCGAGGAAAAGGCTTTAATATACAACTATTCGCCGTATTTTATGGGCTTGAAGAAGAGCAGTTACATGCAATTGTACATGTTCAAGAAAGGCGCATGAATGCATTACTTATTCGAGAGCGTATTTTATACTACAACTATTTATGGATACCTATTAAGAAATGTACTTACTCAGTTAATCGTTATAAGTATTAGAATGTGTTTTCGTCACTAGATAATAAAGACTGAATGGGAATGCATCTAAAGAAAATCAAACTCCT
The DNA here is from genome assembly GCA_020654165.1 of Oryctes rhinoceros. Lineage (NCBI taxonomy): Eukaryota > Metazoa > Arthropoda > Insecta > Coleoptera > Scarabaeidae > Oryctes > Oryctes rhinoceros. The sequence continues at coordinate 17,335,958 of JAIOKQ010000008.1, read as the reverse complement.
TTACTTCTGCAAAAGAATTTGTTTTTTGTTGCATTCCCGTAAGCTCAGTTATCGCCTCTACTACAAGATTTTTTTTAATTGGCCAGTACCTTTTGATAACTAGACGTTATTAATGTTTTTAATATTATTCATTTATATTTTGTACTTTGTATTTTATCGATGCACGATTACTAAATGACATTAATAATAACAAAATTAATTGAAATTTAGCAGTTTTATTTTCCTACGAGCAATACTACAAACTAATTTATTTTAATACCTAATCCTATTGAGTTTACTTCATTGTTAAATTGTTTAAATGTAACCACTGTGATGTTTGCGATAACATGATTTGCAATTTGGTATCGCATCTCGTCATAACACTAGCATGTGGTTAGTAGTAATAATGCAGTTCCTCTCGTAATGGTATTCGTGCGGTATGTAATCATTCGTTAGATACCGGCTTTCAACAAACGGAAGAATTTTTATTGCAGCAATGGGTTCTTCTTTGGTATTTGTCTTTTGGATTTTCTCTCATTGAACATCACTAATATTATTAATTAATTCATCCGGGACGGCCGTTTAGAGAATATGAAAGATTCACATTCTCAACTGGTGACCGAATGATGTGAGAAACCTCTAAAACCAACATGTATGTTCTATCCTTACTTTCTAGAAGAATATTATTTACAAGTACCTATTTTTGCCACCTACACGTCTTAAAATTGCGAGAAATACGGAATACGGACAAATAGACGGGAGGGTGTCTTGTCACTGTAGTTTGAGGCATAAGTCTTACCTCAACAAGTCGAACAGAACTGAGTATGTTCTCTCTATTCATCTGGTTTTTGTTGTTTTGTTTTTATGTAAACCGTATCGTTCGCGGCGAAGTTCCATTCTCCAACCAATTTCAAGTTTTCTAATTTAATATGATAGAGGAGATCTAATTAACAGAAGCGATAACACTTGATATGATCTTTAACTCTGGTGCCTATCTTTCTCCTCGTTTGAATAATATAGACTTTATTGCAGTTACTGCATGCAATTTTATAAATTCCCGCTTTTTCTTCCATTTTCGGTTTATCTTTTGCATAGCCAACAAGATTTTTAAGTGTATTACGCGGACCGAAACATACATTTGTCTTGATCTTTCAGAGCCCTACTCACACCTTTTGACATGCTGTTAAAGGGGAGTTTCACGAATTTCTTAGCGTTAGTTTATACCGGGATTAAGACGTGGAATTTTTTACGGAACGTCTATGTTTGAGTCTCTTAAACATACGATTGATATTCTATAGAAGAGTAACCGTTGTAAATAGCTGCGTTTTTATTAATCTTCTTCTATTTCTACTTAAAGGGAATTTATCAATTAACAGACTAACCGCGGCCATTATGTGCTGTCCTCAGTGATTAGAATCGTTCAATGTGTGTATCGATCAGTGTTTGTTTCCATTCTGTAGATGTATATTTCCAGTTTATTGTTGTTTCTAATTACTAAGCAACCCAGGAACGGAACTTCTTCTTCTATTGCGAATTTAATAGTTTCAAATTTTCAATAAAGAGTCGCGAGGAAATTCGAAATATTCAGCCAAATTCCCTGAAAATATACGGTATCCATTCTTATACATGTTTTGAATTTACTCATGAACACGCTGTGAAGGGGACTAAGGGATTGCCTATTGCCGTCTCTTGTAATTGTTCATAGTACTTGCCCTCTACTTGAATGCAATTTTGGTTCATGCAGAGTGAAGTTAATCTTTTATATTCTGCGATGTCTCAACCAAATATCTTCTAACTTAATATTGCTTACTTTATTTACGAATGAGTGAATTTTTTACTTGACTTACAATAACAAGAGGACCCTTCCGTCTATTTGCCCGTATTCCGTATTTTTTCCCACGTCTTGGTTTTAGGATACGTAGGCGGTAAAAGTAAGTATGTACTTGCAAACGATATTTTTCTCGAAAGTACGAAGTGATCATGCATGTTAGTTTTAGAGGTTTCCCACACCACTTTAGAATATGGATCATTCGTATCCTCGAAACGACCATTCCGGATAATCGGTGAAGGTAACCTATACTTTTGTGTTGTTTACATATTGCGCCATAGTCCTTACAATACTATCATTACCATTATTTCGTTTCTAAACCTGAATTTCATCTACCTATAAACTGTATTTCTGCGACGAAGATATTCTGATGTTTGTAACCGGCGGCCTCGAAATATGACATCTAACTGTAAAGATTGTCAATAACTTAATGTTGATAAAAATACTTTTTTGGTATATACCTGCATATACAATAGCTTGCATTAGAGGCGGCCCGCGCATTTATTGGGCATAATGTATTGAAAACAGCTTAGTTGTTGTAACTTACTAAAATCTAGCAGTTAACCTAAAGAGAGAGATTTTAGGTAGGAAGCTAAAGAACCCACAGACGATTAAAACAAAACGTGGAAGCTGTAGTTCCATCTTTATCAGGTTTTAGTTATTTTTTGTTTAAAGTTTTTATAAATATATTGTTACCCAAATTAGAAGTTAATTAGAAGAACGCTTTAAATTGTAGTGGCACATGCATTTTATAAAGCTTTATTTGTTGTATTGGAAACCTGCATTTTGTTTGAGTACATTTTTGGGGTAACAATACCAATTCACATAAATTATAAAAAATAAAATGAATCAGATTATCGAAATGTGTAGTTTGTTATGAAGTTTTATTTACGATACTAGTGCGTTATGTAGAAAACAACGTACTTGAGGTCATGCCGATTGATGTATGTAGATAACCTGTACTTTTTCAATCTTTTATTTGTTCCCGATTTGATTTAGGAGATAGGAAAACTGGTCCTATCTTCGTCGCTATGGAAATAATTCTCTTAACAAATTATTATTGGCAACTTTATGATATAGTGATAGATTGGATACCTTTTTTTAGGATCTGTATTTAGGTATTAGATAGAACGTTTTATCTTTTACGTAAGATCTAATATTTACTTAGTCCGCTAAGACAATGAACGAACATTCTAATCACGTACTTTCAATACCTTCTTTGCTTATCGAAACATATATATATCTACGAAAGAGAAGTTCATAAAATAAGTACAATGCGCGAAATCTTACTAGACGATTATACATAAGCATGAGATATAAATGAGATCAACTTAGCGCAAGTATTCTCGAAGATAAACAGTTCTGGTGTATTAGTTTAGTCGTGGTTATTAAGTGAACATGTTGCTCTTTTGTGTGCTGTTGTTGTCTCTGAAAACGTTGCTAGCTACCGATGTTCCTATTATCGGAATTCTATCTCAAGAAACCTATTCTGTAAATCATCTCTTTCCCGGCATTGATTATCAGAGTTTCATTGCGGCTTCCTACGTGAAGTATTTAGAGAGCGCCGGTGCTAGAGTAGTACCTATAATGTAAGTGGTACAAGTGCAAATGTAGTGTTGACAATGCGAAGACAATCTTTCAAGGTCTTTGAAAGTGCCATGACCGTGCAACGTAATCGCTAATCACTTCCAGACGATAGTAAAAATAAACATCATATTTGTACACTTGTTACACTTGAACAAATTTAATCACGTAGAATGCATTTTAGTTTGATTAGTTGTTCCTCAGCTATATTTGTTTCTAAATGTAATCGTAGTTTTTAAGTAGTGGAAGAAGACTCTGCAAATTTGATAACACCTCGAATATATATAGTTTTAGGATAGTCCAAGCCCTAAGCCCGTCGGTAATTAAGCATATCACTTCTTGAAGCCGCTATTAGTTCGTTTTTTAGGACTTTGTAATTAAGGAGAAGGTATCGGTCATTCAATATTTCCATTTATTAGACCACAACATTTTTTTTATTCGAGTGAATTTAATTTAACAAAATCGTTCATATGTATTTAACTGCGTTGATTCCATCGATAATTCTAGAGCGCTCAGAGCGGAGGTTGTATGTTTCATCACACAGCTCCGTACAGGAGTGGTGCACTCCTCTAACTAGAATTTTCGAACTAGAAGTGCAAGCTTAGTGTCAACATGTTCTTGAAAACAACAATGAAAAATAGTTCATCAATTCATAAATCTGCAAATGCTCTTATACTTGCAGATTTTGCTATTTAGTTCCTTAAATCTGATCGAAATTTCAACCTGAACCGTGTCATATTCTTAGTTTGTCAAAAAACATAGATAATGCTAGTGTAACCCATTTTCAATATTTTAAGAATCGCGAGCTTTCTATGTATTGGAGATAATTTATTCTTTGCCACTCTAAGCGTATCTAGCCAATCCTTGTCATCAAAAACCTTCAAAACCTTCTGGTTTTTGTCCAACTTTCTCTGGTTTTACGATTGTATGCTGAAATAAATGCTTAAGAATTTAGTTTTTAATGTAGATAGCGTGAAATATATCGAAACAATTTATTATTACATTCTAAACAGGATTTGTAAGCGTACTCATATCATCATCTTTCATTAAAATTTGCACGATCTTTGGTTTTTTTCAAAGTCTTTAAATTTTGTAACGTAGGTTACAACACTTTTATATTGTAAGCAACTTCATTTTCATTGACGAAGAAGCCAGATCTTACTTAATTGATAATCTAAAATCGAGATCTAAAAAAATTAGTAAATATGTTCGTTTTTATTTCAAACAAAGGTTGAGGATTTTTATGTTCACCTTCGTAAATTTCATGTAAATTATCCTTAGGCGCCTATGACAAATTCTAGAAAAAATTGTATTATTTTTTATTTTCAAATTCTTCCTATTTATCCCGAAATGTTTGAAGCCACGAGGCAGATGGAAACTGTTTCATTTACAACAGAATAGATCTTTTACTCTTTTTTTTAAGCAAATATTATCGTTTTGTTACATCAACAAAGGACAGTCCACATTCATCAGAAATGAGACTTTGGACGGTTTCTATGTTTTGATGTTAATTTTTAAGAGACTGATTCAGTATTATTGTTTCGAAGAAATTTGTATTTCTGTCGCAACTTTTGTAACTAGTAAACTGAAATTGTTTGCAGTATACCTACTAATTGTCAGTTCCTTCGACTAGGAGCTTTGAAAGCTCGAGATATTTTACCAAGTTTGTCAGTAACCATCTATAACTTTTTCTAATTTTAACAACAGAACAAAGATTTTAATAACGAACCTAAAAAAATTTTTAGTAAAATCTATTTTTCCTTCTTAGGATAGGCAGAAACAAAGACTATTACAGGGAATTGATTAATAACACTAACGGGTAAGAATTATACGTAAAAATCTTGCTAACAACATTTCATATAATTTATTTCATGATACAAGAATTTTGTTCCCCGGAGGTGCTACATTTTTTAATGAAAGTAATGGATACGCCGATGCTGGCCAAATAATCTATGACATAGCTTTGGAACTAAATCAAAATGGTGATTATTATCCAATTTGGGGTACATGTTTGGGTATGGAGCTAATGGTGCACGTGGCCCTTGGAGGAAAAGAAGTTAGGTCGCATTGTTCAGCGACAAAGGTGTCAATGCCTCTGGAATTTCGAGAAGGTATTTGTTACTACGATCTCATCGAACTTTCACACATTTTATTTCCAATATTCCGTAGATTTTCGATCAAGTAAGTTATTTTCGAACGCTCCGGAGGATACTGTAAGAGACTTGTCAACTCTCAATATTACCTACAACAGCCATAATTATTGCTTAACCGAAGAAACCTTTGAAGAAAATAACCTCTTACCAGACTGGAGAATTATATCCACGAACAAAGACATAAATGGTTTCGAATTTATATCAGCATTCGAATCTAAAAGATACCCTTTCTACTCTATTCAATTCCATCCAGAAAAGGTGAACTTTGAATTCAGGGTTACCGCTAACATTCCACATAGTATTGAAGCTGTAAAATCATCTCAGTACTTTGCCAATTTCTTCATCGAAGAAACGAAGAAGAATAATCACAAGTACCCGGATTGGAGAACCGAACAAGATGCTTTAATCTACAATTATCTGCCGCATTTTACTGGGTTACAAAATAGTACATATCTACAGTTGTACATGTTTAAGAAGAACGATGAAAATAACGTGTCCTTGATGTAAATTAGTAAAGTTGAATTTGTTACCATTGTTGAATTTAAACATACATATGTTTAATAAAGTAAATGCAAGAATAAAGGAAAATATGTATTTCGTAAAATCTTGTTTTTGTAAGCTGTTGTATTAAAGATTCGTGATTCCTGTCTTCCGCTTGATTCCCTTTGTGTTTGGTAATTACTCAATACGATAAAAACTTGGTTTCCTTTAATGCTCTTTAATGGTAAAATACTTTACGTTCGTTAAACGAATTAGTGCTAAATTAGTGACGTTTTTTCATTGCAATTCTTAAAAAAAATGCAAGTAGTTCAAAAACTATAGCATTGGAATAAGACTAAATGAGAACAACTGAGCTTGGAGTTTTTATTTATTTCCTTTTTGATGTTCCTGTTTAGCAACTATTGTGCAATGAAAATACACAATTTTAGCTTGAGATAGCATTTCTCAGGATTTTAAAATCAAAAGTATAACAAAGACTTTTAGTATTTATTCTTAATATGTATGTTCCTTCAAAGTTATGCAATTGCGACGAATGTAAAAATGAACTTTCAGGTGTTACATGTTATACAAGTCTTTATAGACTACATTTGCAGACAAAATAATTCAATAATATTGTCTATCTCGAATAGATTCCATTATTTGGTCGTTATGAAGAAGAGCAATTAGTTTTCTAAATATTGTGACATCCTAAAAGATTTCTACATTTCTCTTTCGTAAATGGAAGAAAGGATAAATCTCAAAAAGTGAAATGTTATTAAAAGTTAAAACTATAAATTTGAAGACAAAACATATTGTTAAAATATAGGCAGAATTTCATTAAAATGGCTTCATAATTAAATTAATCACAAAGGCTAACCGTCGTATTTCATTCCTTATACTGCTTAATTTTTTTTTTAACTACTTTGACATCTTTTTTTATTTACATCAGTTTACAAATCAGAACATTTAAATTTGCCTCATTAAATAGCCTCATTTAATTAATAAAACATCTTAGAGAAATCTTCTACATGTAGGATGGGGTGGGTCATCATTAGACAGGAATGATATATTTCTGTCACAGCAATTTCTGCAGCTTACGGAACATATATATATTTCTTTCCTGAATTGACCACACCTGAACATAAATTAATGAGAAAATTAGAACGGCAAACTTTCTGCGCAAAAAAAATTGATGCAACCATCGTGGACATCATTCAACAAAAGAAACTGTTAGCTGAAACTGATTGAGTGGCGCAAGGAATTTTGTTACTAGGTCGCTGTAGGCCCTGAAGTTTATCATAGACTAATTAGATGACTATGAAATTGAAATGTTTCGCAATAGTTTATATCTTAGGGTAGTCCACCGTATTTTAGATCATCAAACATCGTCACAAATAAACAACCGGATTTGATACAAAAGGAGTCTAAGCTTTGGATGAATGCTTTCTAAGCAACCTTTTATAGAAGCAAAGTATTTTTCAAACAGATATTTGAAATATTTCCAAATTCTTTAAAAATTATATCTAAAAGAATATATTCTTGCGTTTAAAACAGGATGAGTAATCCCTGCAGGCTCGGAAGATGATGTAAAATTTGATCGAAAGATACAGAGTATCATCAGTTCGTCGCTATCCAACGCTACATTTTTTTAGTAGGACATGCTGCACATTATTGGATTTTTGGAATTGTTGTTAAATTCGGAGGCAAGACGTAATGGTTGCATTAGACATGTGTGATTATTTGTATTTGGACTGAAAGGTATGTAATATTGTGTGAAGTTTTTTTGCTGAATACTTTTTTAATGAAACACCCTATATATATGTTTGATTTTGAAATTTTAGCAAAATTTGGTTAAAATAAAATCAACCACGTTCTCGTTATAATGTTTTTTTAAAACTGATCTACTATCAATACCTATTTATTTTGTCAGCTTGTTATAACAGAAATAAATAGGACATTGAAGCAATTACTAAATATTATGATATTTACCAACCACAATACAAATGATCTATTCAGAAAAAGTAAGACAACTTATTCACGTTTCACGTATAAAAATAAATTTGAGTAGTTACAAGCTTATAAGGGACCCTGTAAGTTTCAATATAAATTTAAAACATCCCAACAACTATACTCATAGCAACAAAAAAAATCTTATTCACAAAGGGGCAATGTTCGGAGCACGCGGGGACGATTTATTCTTAGCACTGCTTTAACTTAATTTTTAGGAATAGCAATCATATAATCATCTAATGTATGTCAAAAATACGCTCTGACTTGTAGAGTAAATAGTTGCAAATATACATTACTCACCATAAACGTTCTATTCAAATCTAAATGCAAAGGTTTACGACGATATCCGATGTCTTTTCAAATCTATTGATTTAACGAAAAGTAACAGCGGATAAGGATGTTGTAGATCCGATGACATTAAAGAATAAATCTCTAATCACATGCCGTTTCAGGTGGGCACGTGGCCGACCAATACGTTAAGGTTACGGAAAGTCTATTCTGGATTATTTTTAGTCAGGTGGCGTTCAGAAGCACTCCGGATTAACTGGATTTAGGTTGCGATGCAGGTGGATATTCACGCGGTGAAAGTGTTTGTTTGACTATACTTATTCCTAGCTGAGATTCAAATAAATTTTGGACGCAGTCATGTATACTGAGTGAAAAGATTAAAATAAAGAATTAAACTGCATGGAATTGTAGCTAATAGCAATTCCTTCCGAATTATTTTATAAATAAGACCTACCGAAGCGAAGCAATGTAGTAATTTGTTTACCGAGCAGTAGGATAATTTAAGACACAGAGGTATATTACTAAGAAACTGTTAGCAATAATTGCTGTTCTTTCTTTGGTCATCATTTCGAAGTCGATTCTTTCTCAAATAGCAAAGCCCAAATTGGCTGTTCTTCGAATTTGTTATTGTTACGTAGAACTTTTTTAAACCAAGCAATAGAATACAACGACGATGGCTGCAGTCCTTTTACGTCTTCCTGGACTATGACGTCTATTGTAAACATTGGAAATAATTGAATAACAGCAAATACTGCTTCAGATAAACGCCTTCTCTCAGTTGTAGCTCGGCTAATACGATCACTTTTATTTATTAAGATTTGGCAAACCTGTGCATTCGCTAATACATACATTTTACTATTATTGTTCTAATGTAATTTTTATTATATCTTTATTAACCTTAGAACGTACACCGGGTGTTTTGCAAATTTTGTTGGCAATATTGAAAACAAAGCTGTGGCGTAGTAACAATTTCGAAGATAATTTAAGACCAATTCAAATATGGAGAAATTCTAAGTAGATGGAACCATTGCGGCTGTCCGTTTAAATCGAGCCTGCTTGAAAAATTACTTGTCGACGATGAACCATGCTCTCAAAGGGGACGAGGCTAATCAAAGGATTGAATTGTGCGAGTAGTGCCCAAAAAAATGTGCAGATAAAGAAAAATATTATTTGCAGCAGTGTATACACCAGTAAATAAATCATTTCATCGCCGCAATTGTAGCCACCTAGAAAATTTTATTATAAACCAGAAAGAACATTTAGGCACTATCCTCCACGTTCACAAGAATCGTGTATCTTAGTTTTATCTGGCTAAAGTACCTTAACTAAAATTGAAATAAGCCAAAATATCAAATGAAATAATTATTTCCGTTTGCGATTCCGTTGGCCATTGTCGGCAGTGCAGATCATAACTGATAATTAGAAATTCTTTTCATGTGAATCGAAGATGTAAAAAATACAGTAAGAAGCCATGTTTGTTGAGTAACTTGATATCTGCGGATAGCTGCTGTACTACTATCTAAAAAATACTCAAATTTCTTAACGATGCTAATGTTTCCTACCAATTTTCCGCATTTCCACGCAATTAATTGTTTGAAGTTAATTGTCTTAGCTCCAACTAGCCCTATTTAGACCCTTTTTCTGCACAAAGAATTTAGCAGTGTGAAACGCGGCTTCGCATCGTTAAGTGAACACGCATGAGTGACCCCAACACTTATTGAGTTACTCAGGAATATGTTCTAAGGTTAGTGATACGATATACAACGGTGTAATTTAAAAAATTAAATTTTCATTAAGAAAACGGGATGTATTTTTACGAAACAATCTACAATCTACGGAAAGTAACTCCAAAATAAAATCTTAACAAATACCGCTTCCGCAGAACCATTACGACATTGCATAGCCTACAAATTCAGCTGAAAAATCATCAAAACCGAATTGTCGCCGGTTTGAAGATTAATCAACTTTGAAATTTTGTTTTAATTCTTAGTAGCGCGTTAACTTCGATATGTATGTTTATATAATGATTATCGACTTTACCGCAATGATTTGATAATTACAATCTCCATATGTATTCATTTCCTTAAATTCTTTCCCCTATCATTGTAAATATGTAGTAATTTTGAACCGCACGTTATGCACATGTTCCGGCGAGGATTTAATAAGTAATCAGTAGATTCGTTGTTTGATGAGTAATTGCTCACACTTAAAAAACAATATTAAAATGAAATACGTAATACTGTATCTGGCCGTTATCAAAATAAACGCTATTTTTATGTATTGTAGCTATTGTGACATTACAAAAAACTTTGCAAAAGATAATCTAAAAAATGTGATGAGCTAACGACAGGGGAATGATTATGAAATTATAAAAATACACTTTAGTACTTACCTATTTATATATTTTGATGTAACATATATGTTGATGGAGACTGTTGATAAAAAAGGCGTCTATTGTGCTATCTTACACGGGACCCTATGTGTAATTAAGAGTATTTCAATTTGTTCCATAATTAAACAATACATTTTTAGATAGAAACGCGTAGCGTATGTAAAAGGATATTTATACAATAAAAAAAAAATAGAATGTTTACAAGCAATGTAGTAGCTAACCGCTTATTTTTATGACTATATATATATGTATAATATAAGTTTTATATTGGGATTGTTTGTGCACATAAATATGTACTTTTGATCTGATCAGAGAATATTTATTGCCAATATTAACTGCCAATTCCTTCCTTCAACTTCTTCAACTCAACTGCACAATTCTAGAAAATGGCCTTGCCGTGTAAGAGACGAGTTAGTTCAGTTATTCTTATTTGTGGTGCCCTGGCTTTATGCACTGCAAGTAAAACCAATCAAAAGCAGATGGAGACATTACCAGGTAAAATGTTAAGACTTATCACCCAACCTCCTTGGTTTACTAGAAACGACTAAATCAAGCCTTAACATCTTGAGCCTTATCGAATATTCCAGAGAGTTAACTAGGGGCACACGCTGGACGAGCAGCATCTCTTGCTGCGAGTTGTGGGAAAAGCTACTCTCCTGGGCGTTTTGTTCCAATAAGAGATTGTTGAGACAGATTGATGAGATTGATTGGGCCTATTTGTTATCGGCCCCACTTTGAGTTCTTAGTATCTGATAATCTGCAGCATACATACATACATACATACATACATACATACAGTTGTTTACAATTAAAATGTAAATTTTAAATTTAAAAAATTCACGACAAAATAGTTAAGTAACAAAAAAAAAATCGAAGAGAGGATGTCCTAGCAGGCCAACTGGACTTGTGATACGATTTATCATGAAACTGGTCGCAACTTTATAGTTTAATAAAGATCTTGTGAGGGAAAGTACCCTCACTCTTTAATTTCTTTTTTAAGATGGTTTAACAGAGTTAACTCCGATCCTTTAATAGTTAACGAATTTAGTGCTGCATATACAATTATATTAAAAATGTGAAAAAGAAGAGGATTGTTTGCTTTTTATTGTTAACTTTATTATATTTTCTGCGGATATTGTTGATGCTTTTTGGAGTGTTATACGCAGAACTTAAAAGGAGAATCTCAGATCTTTTTAATCTAATGATTCATTATTAATTCCCTTTTTGTTTTGTTATGAATTATGACTTGGTGAACATGTGTATATGTTAGTTTTAATCGAATGCTGCTCGTATTTGTGAATGTGCATTTCTAGAAAATAGATATAAGCATGAAAGAGGTGGCTTTTTCTATTGTTTGCAGTGGACTTATTGCGATGATGTTAAATTATTCAGTATGCAGTATTACCAGTGTTGGTTGGAAGAGATGTACACTGTATATCTGCTAATACCCGCTCTCTGGTACGGAAAACTGCGTGAGTAGTCCTTTCAAAGCTTAATATGTTGTTGGAGAAATATATAATAGTCAAAAGTAATTAATGTGCCTTGTTACACATTCGCGCACATTCAACAAACATTGGAAGAAAATTATAAATTTACTTGTTTTGCTTGTCCACACATCAATCTTCATTAGATAATAGTGTCAATTGTACGCTTTCTTTTATTTACAACCTACAAATGCTCATCATCAACTATTGTTCTGTCCATGATTAGTCGGTCAGCGGAAGTTTAGGTACCAAATAAGCTTATACTGGTGAGATAGCTTACGGCTACACAACGTGACAAATTCACGTCGCTATTGTTGCCAGTTATTATTCATTTTATATTTCTGGCGCATTGTATATTCACGGTCTATAAAAGTTACAAGAGCTATTAAGGAATAACCTTTGCGTCAGGTGTAAACCGTACCTTCTATATATACATCATATTTCAAAGGATGTATTGTATAACATGCGGACACATATGGTGTGGCGTGTCCATCTAGGCGTGGGTGCAACATAATTGCTTCTCTAAGTAACGCAGAGGAAAAGTTTTCAAATAAAAAATATTCGGAGACAAATTCTGCACAACATAAAATTGTATTCACGTGGCCAGGGTGCAGTTTCCACTACCCGTGATACAAGCTTGGCTTTTTAAATACACACAAACAGAACAGAGAACAGAAGAGTCCATAAGATGTTAATGTTCCTAGATTAGTAACACGTTATGAATGTACGTTTCAATGTTCAAGGATTAGAACAAATGTTTTAGTTAAGTCACCAGAATTTGTAAAATCATTGGCAACAGACTAACCAAGCTAGGAAACATACCATTTACTCACAACAGGTTTCTTAGATTGCCAGGGCCTGACGGTGATGTAAATGGGAGGTCAAAGATAGCGCTTCGATTTCCATTTGTATTTCTTATTCGTCAATCTACCCTTTTCTAAAGCTAGACACACACTTTTAAGCTTTCTTAAAACTTTTATCAGTGTTTGTAATTTTTGTAGAGAAATATCATCCTCTATCCGCTATCTGAATCACTTTGTTACTAAGGTGGTACGTAGTTCATAAGCTCTTTAACTATACGTAGCTCTTTAACTATACACGCTAGCAGTGAATTGGAAAAGTTGCCCGTTCTTTTAGTACGCCTTCCCCGGCTCGTGGAGATGTTCATGCAGCGAGGTTATCTCCTCTCGGAATTGAACGTTATAGACGAATTAGAAAGCTCTAGCAATAGTTCTGAGAATCTTATCTTTAAGGACTTTCAGTTGTTGACCGTAGCTGTTACCCCAGATAATGCTCAGAATATTGGCACAAAGCGCAAATTAATAATTTAGCTTTTAAAGTTTGCCAAGGCGAAGGAATTTTTCTTTGACATAATCTAGTCGTAGAAATCTTGTAGAGTAGCTCGACGCGGTCTTGATCCACCATCTTGAGTTGTTTTAGGAGGTAATCCCCTCCTTCTCGTGAACCATATTACCTCTTACTATCCACTCACCAACTCAACACTCACACTACAAGTTGCCTTCACTGGTTGTTAAATATTTAAATATTTATTATTTTATTTAATTACAGGACAAATAGACTCTAACTATTATTGTTTCATTTCTTTAATACGTATTGCTTTGTCTATAAGTCTCTAATACATTGTTTTATTTCGAAACGATGAATCGTAATTGCTTGAAATGCATTTCTGCCAAATCAGCTGGAACGTTATTGGTAATATTACGTAATTAAATCGTTATCTAAAAGAAAATTAATTTCTAAATTGTCTCAACAACGTGATCATTTCCACACAATAAAAATGCTGTATATAGTATTCCCTTTTGTGCAAAAATCCATTATGCTTATTTATATTTGCTAATATTTGAAATGCAGACTACTCAGATGATGATCTGTACAGGGATAGACAATATAATTATGTAATAAGCTATGTCTTGGCCAGAAACAATGCTGTTGTTCTCCAACGTGACCTAGCAATTGGATTGCTTTCAGCCGTCACCATTACAACTTAATAATATCTCGGTTGAGAGACCCGAAGTACATTACTGTTTATTTCTATATCACGCTTGGAATTTATGTTTTATGTAAGGTTAGAGTGTAGATAAATATATTTTTTTAACGTGCGAGTACTTTGTTAAATCAAGTATCGAATAGAAGTTTTAATAATTTTTTGTCATTTCTAGAAATCTTTGATTGATCTATCTTATATACATATATTATTATCGTTATCATTATTATTATTTTTTTATAATATAGAATCCTAGAACTTTGAAATTTTGAAGAAGTTGTAAAATATTCACCTTCCTTGTGGCAAGGTTATCTTGGTGGACGCGCCATTTGATGTAGCGATGCAACGAGGGAGTGATAGTAACAAAACCACGGAATACTTTACATACAATAGGCTCCTGAGGTTACGACAAGCTCCAAAAAGCTTATACATCTCGTTGAGCCGTTACGACATTAAAAAGAAATAAAAGTATGACAATTTTGCCCGATCCAATGTATATTTGATATGTATGTATATTTGATCTTTCGATTATAACATTAATTTCGTTTCCAATCTCAATCGGTTCAAGGAATATTTTCCCTTTGAAGCTAATTCCTTAATTAGGGCGCCTTTGAATTTCAACTGAGAACAGCAGGTGTCTTCGATCTTCAAGTCTGCCACTTATGTATATGAATGAAGGTAATTGAACCTAATTTGCAATTTCGCATACGGCGTTATTCGCCGTATACCGCCTGCCATGACCATCTGCAATTAGACGGTAGTTACTATTTATTATCGCAAGAGTCCTTAGATATACGAAGAAATCATATCGTAATTTGTATTTGTCTGCCGTATTCATTCGAGATTGTTTACTATATTTGTTCGTGCTCATTCGAAATGATATTGGCCGGGGTCAAGTATTAAAAAAAAATACGTACAATGTAATTTGCTACTTACTGTTATGCGGATATATTAAAATAATTTTGTTTTTGTGGCGGGCGATGATGATTTACTTTACAGTTGACAGTTAATTACGTAGGTGGTAGGTAGGCAAGATAATTATTTCCCTAAACTAATTAGACGAAACGTTTTAAGATAAAAAGTATTCAACGATAAGTCTCACCTAATGTAAAGCTATATTCAAGTATACGAGATAATGAATAACGACGCGGTTCTCAAAAGGTCTTTAAATGTAGCGATACGTATAAACACTGGTCTCTATATGCTTTATTTTGTTAACATGTTCAATACCGTTTGCGATTAATTTCAAGTCTTCGCGGTCTTGTCAAATATTGACTCCTTTAATTCTTTCAATCCGGTGACATGTGCCATAAGGTAACCTCGCAATGTTACAGATGTCTTGAATGGTCTGGCTAGGATCGTTCACGAACCGCAATGATATGTTATGATGTAATGCGACACAAGAATTACACAAGCGATTTCTTTGTGGGGAGGATTTTGATATTAGTTCCTTATCATCTACAAAACTAACAATAATGCTGGCCCAAGGGCATATACCAGAAATTAGATCAACCAATACCTTCAACATAAAAAGGACCTGCCATTATGAAATTCCATGAAGAATTGCCATCTGACGTAGATAGTATACAAGGTAGTTAGGATATAGAAAGAGAAATAGCATTACAATATTTAACAAATATGCTCTCAGGATCATTAACATTGATAAAGGAACAATTAATTAAATCACAACTTAAAGTCAAGTTATTGGAAAAAAATGTGAAACTGAAAATGAGACCTTTACACATGTTGCTACTATCTCCCATTGCGTTAACGAGAATGTAAAAAATCTTTCCTTCTAAAGAAATGAATTGGTTGTCTGATGAAAAGCAGCTTTGTCGTTATATTACAAGTCACCATCTACGTATAACTTTTTAGGAAAGGAAGATTATGTTTTGCCTGCTTCATTAACAATATCAAAGAGGTTACGAAGTTAAAGCTTTTCTTAGCCTATTGAAAATAAGGGTGACTACTGTGTCATCTAAAATGAAAGAATGCGCATTATTCTACGATGAGATGGCAGCTCAAGATACACGGGTTCACTAGTAGGGATGGAAGATTTAGTTTTTACTAAATCATTTACTCATAAGTCACCTCGTGCTAAACAAACATTAGCATTTATGGTTCCATTCTCATTACAAACTTAGTTGTTAGAGGAATTAAATTGAACACTAGTGGCGATAGTTAATTACAGCTCCGAATTTTTTTGTGGACCGCACAAAATAACAGATCTTCCTCAAATCTAACCATTTTTGAGAAAATTAGGGGAAGATGGGCTGTTCAAATATTGTCACTCAGTCGAGGGTGAGCTGAAATCTGATTCAGTAGATGTAACTAATAATTTTATTGAAAATGTAGCTACAAATATTCACTACAATAGGAAAGATAGCTAGTTTCGTCGACCTGACTACTTTTACGTGATATTGATTCATAAATGCATTATCCATAGAATACAAGGATTTTATTATGTGTTTATTCATTTGAATATGACTACACAAGGAGTGCAAAAATATTTCACAACAGTTAGGTTGAGGTAGCCAAAATGTGCAGAAATTAAACATTTATTTCAATTAAATTAAATTTAATTAAATTTAATTAAATTTAACATTTATAATAAGAATCAGATATAAATACAATGCAATCAAATACCAGAATAGTTGAAGGTGTTGCTCCACACTTAACTATCTAACAAGTTTTTAAACTAGAACTAAAACGAATAAAGCTCATTGTAAATAAGCATCACTGTAAGTAAATAATTACGAAAACGTACGTTAAGGTCAGAGGCCCCGAGAGGCATCTCGGGTTTGAACTACTTTCCGGTAGAAAAGTGCATAGTGCAGCAAGCGATTTAGTACTTCGTGTGCAGAATATGATGCGACTTCAAAGCGGGCGTCGTACTTCTACGTCTACTTGACTAGTGTGATGCAATTTTTATAGATAACGTCACCATAATTCAAATTAGACAACACATAAAGTCTACGTAGCAATATCAAGTAATTGTATATGCACTTAGGTAAATAGCCTTAAGAACAATAAACGCTTTTTTAATAATATGGCTAGTCGAAAACGTAAATTAAAATCGATATACATTCCTAAATTTTTAAAGCAGTTAACAGCTGATATACCTTGAGAGTCAATGCGCGATATCTAAATTAGATTTTACATAATTTCGAGAGTTCCTTGAACTAAAGATAATGAACTGCGTTTTCGATGGATTAATTTTTAAAATAACACGGGTTTTCAAGGTTTCCATTAATGTGTAACTGTACCCTTTTAATATCACGCGATACAATTGTGCATCATCAGCATAAAGATTACAAAAACAATTTCTAATAACTTTAGGCATACTAGAAATGTAAAAAGTGAACAAAAGTGGACTTCATACAGTACCGTGGAGGCATCCCAGTAGTTATATCTAGAACATAACTTCCTGTGACAAATTACGGTTTTCTTTATTGTAATGGTAAATATAATCTCAGCAGGAGCTCAACTGATTACGATTAAAATTCCATATATACTAATCGAAAGTATTTCATGCAAGCTAGTGCAACTTGAGAGACTTATTTAACAGGAAACGAAAGCAGAAGTTGGTTTATCTAAAACATATTTTTATCAAAAGTACATATTTTTAAAAAGTTCTAAAAACTTTCTAAATTTAAACAATTTACATATGTATATTGTATATATAGAACATATTATTTTTATATTACTTTAAGCGTATTTTCTTCGAAATAATAAAACAATTAAATAAAAATATTGTTAATTTACATATTTTTAAAAGGTTCTAAAAACTTTCTAAATTTAAATGATTTACATATGTATGTTGTATATATAGAACATATTATTTTTGTATTATTTTAATATAAAATAATATGTAAATAATAAAACAATTAAATAGAAATCTGAACTTCTTTTTAAAAACTTTTTAAATTTAAACAATACGTATATCTATTACGTAAGTATAGTTATGCAATTACATCGGATATTGACGACGTTATGTAAGGCTTCATACAATATTTAAATTATATTTACTACAAATTTTAATAAAACCTTTAGTTTAATTAATATTGTAGGAAACCTTAAGCGCAAGGTTCCATGGTGTAATGGTTAGCACTCTGGACTTTGAATCCAGCGATCCGAGTTCAAATCTCGGTGGAACCTACTTCTTTTATGCTTATAAAACTTTTCTGTCTATAAAACCATTAGTTTTGCAAACGTTTTCACGCGAAGTTTATTGTTTATTTATCGTTTATCAAAAGTGATTTTGGACTCGTCATATAAAGTTTCAATATTAACACGTTCATTGATCGATACAAAGGGCTGTAGCTGTGGTATGCTAAACAACACAAAAGTATTAGCACACTCCGCACCATAAACCAACTAATCGAGCACGGTCGCGTCGTGGAATGAATTCGGTTATCTATTGAGAATGACGACCCCACACATACTCGAAACGTTCGTGCTGGATTAATTAATTGATTTATTAAATTTGTGTAGAGCGGAGTGTGCCGATACTTTCGTGTTATTTGCTGCATTATTGAATTAGATCCCCTTTTCTAAAGAGTACCGTTGTGACGTTATTTTCTGGAAAAATATAAGTAACACAAAAATTAGGTTACTACCGAATTACGCAAACTCGCTGTTACTACTTATTATTAGTACTAACAATAATGCTTAGAACTTTTATTCAGTACGTCTAATGGGAACTATTCGGTAGTTTGGTGAAAAGTAATATCAGGGAACTAAATTTAAATGATTTCGGTTAGTAATCTATGCAAAATTTGTTCGGGAAAATGGGTCAAAAGTGTATCATCATCGACCAAGGCCGGTTGGCGTGTCAACAGAACCGCATCGGTACGAGATGCGAGAGGCATTTTATTGGTGCTGTGTTTTCGTGACGTCATTCTGGAGCGAGATGGCTGGAGAAGCTGGCGTAACTTTTTAAAAAGGATTATAAAACATTTGAGTGGTCGCTACAGAGTAGTTTCAATTAACAACCTTATTTGATGCAATAGTTATTGTTATAAAGCTAAATATGGTTAATAACAACAATTTTTTTTAGCGGTTCAATTGCCCGACTTCGGGATACTGCTCCTCCAAAGAAGTGTACCATTTTTAAGTCTTTGTAAATATATATTCTAAATATAATTTGCAAAATTCTTGAGACTGTGTAACATGTTTTAAATTAGGTTCTAAAGAAGAATTTCCGAGATATTTACATATGTAAATTTTGAGTAAAAGAAATTTGAAAAATTTTGAATTTTGTTAGTCGTTATTGACTTAGAATGTACCACTAGACATTCATTTGTGTCAACAAAGTAGCAGAAATAAGCTTTTACTAAGCTTGCTGCAGGCACTACTAACGAAAATTAATTTTATTTTGAGATCATTAATTTCAGCCGGGATCCTTAGAATCTAAGCTGTATTTCGGTCAATTACTTCGCTAACATAGACACAGCAGAAAACTTTTAAATCCATCGAAATTGATGTTTGGACCGATTTTCAAAAACTTTCGTTTCTGGACGTTGTTGAACGAAATAATAAAGCTAGAAATTGTAAATATAGCAACAAAACTTAAAAAGCTTGAGAAAAGACTAGAGAAGCTCGGAGAGGATGAAGAAATGCCGCAGCTAGTTCAAAGTTTTGCTATGTTCAATTTACGAAAACATGCGGCCAGTATGAAAATTATAAGGTTAGCATTAAGACATTGTTTGACTGGGCAAATATTAAATGAGATTGACAAGTAATAGGTCAGTGACAAAACAATAAAAAAAAATCTCTAGTTGCAAATATATAAGCGTACCATTCATCGATTTCGAATAGACGCATTACAAAGGCTTATGTGGATGACCTGTCTCACAACATTATCGAAGGAGCTACAGAAAACCATTAACAACATCTGGTATGCCAAAGTTTTTAGATCAGAAATTTATCTAAATAGTTAAGATAAATTGGAATATGTATTAGGCAGCTTGGAAGAATCAATCTTTACGTACCAAGTATCTCTTTCTCAAGTTTGAAACGTTAAAGCAATACGCTTATTTAGGAAGGCAAATTTCAGAAAATATTCCTGAAAAATACACATTAAGAGTTAGATTAGTCAAACAAAACCTAAAGTATGACACACTAAGAATTCACTTACGGTATTTTTTGAAGAAGAAAGCTAATTTACGAATATATCCGAAGTTTTGAGGCCTGACGTAACTTCATATCTTTCGATTTTGGAAAAACACTGGAGGCTATTTATTGTGGGAAGATATAGAAGAAGGATGCACCAGAAAAACAAGCGAATTAATAAATCTTCGTAAATTGAAAGTGAGAACGTGCTTAAAGTGAGGTTAAAAATACGAAATAATGGGTCTCAAGAAGCCTTAAAAAAGTTATAAGAGAAGTACTCACAAAGATGTGTTACTTAGGTATTTGCTATTATCTATAAACTGGATAAATCTGTCATCAAAATATTTTTGTATACATCGCTGTAAGGGTTACGGAGCATTTTATTAACTAATTTGCTTCGAGGCATGTGATATTAGTACAATTCGCTAGTAAACTTTTTCATTTAGCGGGGGTCGTCAAAAAATTACCAAAACTTGTTCCGCACATTCGCATAATGCAGCAGCATAGCTGTTAGCGCTTTGATCCGGGTGCTGACCTAGTTAGAGGGTCGTCGACCCCCCGGAGCTCTACGCACTCGCAACACCCCGTTCGTTGGTTCGCAACGTAACCAGTTTTTTTACTCACGCATACCTACATCCATCTCTCTAACTATCCGTTCTATATTTAGCCCGGGTCGCCGGCCCTATGTCGGCGTCTAAAAGCACTTCTCTGTTCCTCAATGAACCAGGTCAGTAGGTCATAGACAGACATTCATTGATGATTGCGTTACCGAACGTTACTTTCTTCCCCTCCCTTGCTGCAACCCTCAGTACATTTCATCGTACTGCAAAATACCCTTTCCTAAACGTCACGTCACCATGCGACGAGGCTCACGTCGATACTTTATTCGCATTTTATTAATGGAGATTTGCAAATTTGATTGGTTTTAGTATCAACTCTTTGAACATTTACTCTTAAATGACCGAGAAATTTTTTTTTTTGTAAAACGTTTATTATTGAATGTTTAGAAGTAGAAATCTTGAAAAAGTTCGAACAAATAAAAACAAAACAAATTTTTGGAATAACAATAATAAACATCTTACTTATAAAGTAAAGCTTTTGTGTAACGTGTCTTGCATTAACATTGATACTTCCAAAACATTTGTTAATTGTTGGATAGTCTGTTTAACAAGTTTTAAGGTTGTTTAAATAGATTTATAGACGCATTAAGACAAAATTTGGGCCTATACCGTAAGCGGCTACCATTGAACGGTTAGTTTCCGTGGAACTATACCATCACCAAATCATGACTTACCTGTGAAGATGCGTTGTCGTCCCTATTTGTTGTTGCCACTCGACGTGTCCACTAACGAAATATAAACAACACCTTATGTAACTTGGAATTAAAGGTTTTCGCACGGGTCTTCTTGTCTCAGTTTTGCTTCAACTGAGACAAGAAGAAATTGCTTCAATTCATGAGTCGTTCTGAGCCCGACTTTGCTGTGGATATGCGAGAGTTAATGTTAACATATCTCACAACTTCTGGAATTTTGGTGATTTTCGATGGCAACTACATCTAACTCACTTAGAAGAAGAACTAGAGAAGAACTTTCAATATTTACTACTATTCCATAGCAAACTACAATTTATATTTGGTTAGTCCACCTTGCTTCTTGTAGTTTCAAGTTTAAGGTAACAATTGATATTGTTACCTTAAAATAATATGAAAATTGTAAATTTATTCGAATAAGACATCTATGCTATTAAAATGTAAACAAGGGTTCTCTCTCTAATTATTTTGAGCAGTGCATATGAAATACATATATCATGTTATATGATGCGTTACCTAATAATCAATGGTATTAAAATAAATACATAAATGATGTTACTGCACATGTGAATGCGTAGTCCTATATATTCCAATCAAAATGATCGAGCCCTTGTTTTAATCTGCCTTCAACGGTACGTAAGTTGGACCGAACAAGAAAAGATGTATAAAATATAAGGGTTCCTTAGCGTTAAGATTATGCTAAGCTGTTTTTAGGCGTTGCACGATATGCAGTGTAGTTCTATCATCCGTGTGATAATAATAATTTTTTGTATTTATTTATTTAACTATTTTTAGACCAGTGGCGTTGAATAGTATATACATATGTATAAATATATACACAACTCTATAATAACATGTAAGTGTGTATATATAATTGATAAATCTCTAAAAAAATAAAATATATACTTCGTACTTTTACGATCAATTTTGGGCATTAAGGAAGCTTGTTCCTCACAATCAGTGATGGCGAGGTAAAGGAAGTGGCAAAATTTATGCAGCGAGTAGATATATTCGTGTTTATTCGTCTCATAAGAAGGGGTTTGCGTTGTTTCCTGGAAAGTCGACAAAACACCAATATGTATACCTAGTCGCATTGAAAACGTAGCAATTTATTCTCTCTTCCCTGACACTGCTCATAATAAGCAATACTGATCCTATTTTTAATTAAATAGAAAATCTTCATGATTAGATGTTCCTCGTTACAGTCTGGACTTAATGGATCTGCTACTTATTGATGACGTAAGCGGCGCAGCAAGATGGGTTTACAAACACGCAATTTCGCCTAAACCGTTTAAATTAAATCCGAGTTGGATAAAGTATCGGCGTGATTTAATTTGCTGCTCCATTCTAATGTAGAATTTTAATTACAGCTTTGTTCGTTAACGACTTCTTAAGTTCAACGGCTTCAAAAGCATTTTCTCTTGCTTCTTTAAAGACTTGATGAAATGTATCAAATCTTTGGGGGCGTACGTTTTCAGCACATTAACCTTTGCAGCAACAACGAAAACAATAAAACGTATAACCGCGTAGATTATCGCCTTGTTTCTATAGTATGCATGCCAGTGACGACGGCGTAATTGTTCTTAAATTTCTGCTAACGGGGGCGCACAGATTTCGAACAAAGTTTGCGGCTATCTGTATAATTGTCTTGTATAGCGATATTCCAATCCTCTAAAATTGTAGAATTGTGGCTATTGTCATAGATAAGGTAACGTAAGTACTTTTGAGTGTGCTACCGCGTAAATGGTAGGGAGTAAAACTTTTGGATGACGTAATAGACTGAACTGAAAGTTCTGTATTGTTGCTGAAGATGATAGCTTAGCTGTCGAAACGATTGTACAGTTCAAGTAAAGTGTTTGTGATAAGGGATGATAGTGCAGTGTTCCAGTGTTCCAGTGTTCCAGTGCCACAATATTCAAGTATGTGATTCGTAACAGGCACTTTTTAAAAACATTTCGGCTAAACAGGGGATTATTCATAAGTAACGAAGCGAAGTGCCATTCTGTAATTAGCCTGCATTTTATAGCATACCATGTTTCTTGTCTATTTTTAGTTGATTTCAAGATAATTATAATTTTTTTTTTAGTGGCGCAAATATAAGCATATTTATTTGATTCAAAAATCTAGAATGTGATTATATTTTTAGATTTTTACGGGTCTATCTGGAAATAGTATTAAAACATCATCGAAACATACAGGTTATTCGGTATTTAATATAAAATTTGGCCGAAGTTAAACACCAGAAATGTAATTCCTTTTAGTGGTATCGTAATATTTTTTGTGTATTCACCCTCTAGGAAATTTATATCTTTGACATCTTTGTATAACGATGTTTAATATTGAAAGTAAATAAGATATTTACATTTCCATTGGTTACAGTGGCAACATTAAAGAAAATACACTGCATTGCTGTTCTCAACTGTCGATTCGAAATTTTAAGCCTAATAAGCTACTTGCAAAGCGAATTGCACAACAGAGTTGCAGTAGGTATGATTTATGTATGAAGTTAGAGATAACGCAAGCATTCCAATGTATGGCGGTAGAAAGAACGAATTTCAAACGTTCATTATATTTTGCTAAATAAGTAGACAGGTATAAGTTATTGTAATAAAAATTTCGATGAAGATTATGCGTTCTTTTACTTTTTGTTTTGATTTCAAGTTTACGCTAATATATTTATGTTTAAACCGTTTATCGTTAGCTTATATGAATTTTTGAAAAATATTGTTCCTTTTGTTCATTTTTGGCAAAAAAAAGTGCAGTAGTACCTTTTTTATTACTATATTAATAAAATTGTTATTAATATAGTAGTAGTAAATAACGTTTCTTTTTGAATTTGAGTGGCTTGATAAATGATCTCGGATGCTACACTGTCATAAGTAGCAAAATATTCATTTGTTATTCTGTTTTGATACATATCTCTTTTCTTAAGCTTTGATACAGAGCATTTCTTAATTAATATCTTTCACCTTTTTTTCAATAGTCACAACCTAAGAGTCTCAGTATATTTTCCTTACTTTTATTATGGTAACCAAACTATATTCATACCAGAAACCATTTGGGTGTATTTTCCGAATGCTAATAACTCGTCTTTGACAGTAAATGGCTACTTGGGTTCAAAATTTTGAAACGATGAGTAGTGTAAAAATGTCAACGTTAGTAATTTTTGGATACTGCTTTCGTGGTAGTCGAATAATAACTCTAAAACTAACGCTTGGATGCAATATCCAAATAGAGGATTCCCATTAACTCCCTTTTACTCGATATTAGACTACGCAAAAATGTTAAAGAAGTATATTTTCCATGCGGCGGCTATACTACACACAGGAAAAATATATGGTATTATACAAAAGAATTATGATTCTGGTGTTTCAATATATATTAAACACGCTGTATACTTTGAAGACATTTTAATACCATGTCTAGCTAAAAACAAATGTGCAAATTAATCACGTAAAAATTTAAATCAGAAGGTCCCTGAATTCCGTATTTTTTTTTAAGAAAATTACAAATAACTTGAAAATTGAAATATCATATTATTGTCAATATTAGTTTATTTTTAGATGGAGAAACTAAAAACGTAATAATATACAGGACGTTCTACTTAATATAATAAAGTAAGTGCCTGGTTTGCTGCTTACCAAAGCTGCTCTTTGACGTCTATTATATTATCACAAAATTTTAACATGTGCTGTTTGCAGAATAGGCGCAATTTTACAATTCCAGAAGGTTGGGACACCTACACCGGATTCATATGATTTTCTTTAGTTTAATGACACTTCTTTTCTGATGAATAAAAAATGAATATTCAAGCATCTTCAATGTTTTAAATCGTGGAATTTACTTGCAAATTGAAAACGGTTCAGAGAAGATTAAACTAATTCGGCCTGTGCGAGTTAATATTTATTTTAAGTTTTAAAATTGTAAGAATACAAAACACAAATTATTCGAGAGCTAATTTTAAATAGATTATTGAAATTATTAATTGAATTTTAAAAGAAAATCGACTTTTTTGGTACTTGCGATGTCGTAATTTTCAATCCCAAATCTCAGAAGTCTTTCCCAATCCGGATCTGACTTGATCTTTATTTCAAATCTGTAGCTGGGGAAATTTTTATTTTCAAAATGATGCAAACAATTTCACTGAGTATTTAAATGTACTGTTTTTACAGAAAATCCCATCAAAGTATTTTAATTTAAGTTTTTCTCAAAGAAAAGATGTCGAAGTCGAAGGAAAGTTGTTTATTTCTCGATCATTTTTTTCTCATTTTCATCTATGGATTACTAAATCGAATAATTCAAATGATACCCTCGATATAATAACAGCCATTTTAAAGGCTTTGCGATAAAATACAATATATTTTTTATAATGATTTAATGTTTCTATATAGGTTAAATAAATTGTTTTATTGTTACATATGTATGTATAAGATATGTAATGAAAGCCAAGCAAATCCATATCTGAAATGGGTAGAGTTCAGATATGGATTTTCATTGAGTGTTTCTGAACGAGTGCTTTCAGCGTAGGTGTTTTTCAAAGCGCTCTATTCGAGCGAAAAGGATATCCTTTTTCTATCGTTCTGTTACATAGTAATCGGTTCGCCGGTTAGGTACGTAGACTGGGTTTCAGAACATAGGATCGAATCCGATTACAGTACTTCCGCGTTCTGACATTCTCTGAATAATTTTGTTTCAGTTCAGTACATGTAGTAATGGATATAGCCACCACACTTGAACCTTATTCAAACCCTTTATGAGAGATCAGCAATTTCAAATTCTAGCTTTTACAGTCGAATGTTTTTGATGATTTGCTTTGGTGGTAACTTGTACGTTTTTGGATGTATTGATGAAAATACCCTTACATGTCCATAATAATCCATAATAATCAATCTACAGATTAACTCTTGCGAAAATGAACGGATGAAGTGTCGGATGGAAATATGAAACCACTAACAAGGCAACAGCAGTACAACAGCAATAACGCTAGGAAAAAAAAACAATCCAGTTATGCAACTTTCGCTGAGAATTCTTAACGACTCTTCAGTATCTTAACATAAATTTTTCTCTAATAAATGGCGCAAATGCCTTAAGTAGCTTGTAAGAGAATGATCTCTACTTAGCGGTTGGCATTTGATACTCTGACTTTCACAAACAAAAATTTGGTACGTGCTTCAGTGCTGATACCATAAAACAACTGTTAATAATAATCTATTGAATGCAATATATTTGCAGGCTACGTATGGGACGTTAGGGAATATTGAACAAAAAGACATAGGTTGTGACATTCTACAAAAAGTTACTCGGCGCAATAAAATAAAAAAAGATAGTTTCGTGTACCCTTTAAAAGGTTTTTGCTATAAGTATTGCTTGAACTCAAAGATATTATTAATAAGGTTTAATGGCAAACTTTCAGCGCAACTTCAGCTTCGACAACAGTTGCATTTTTACATTAGCAAAAGATTAATTGTAATAGCCTTTGAGGGTTCAATGTATTGAATGGGTTTAATGTTCTAAAGGTTAATTCCACAATTCATAGTCAATATTTGTTTTATAACAATGTTTAGAAATAGCTTCCATTAAAAAGTACTATACATTGGCGTAGGTGTTTATTAAATATGGAAATGTATATTCATAGTAAGTCAAGAAAGTTTGAAAAAACGGGCGGCTATAATTAAATCAGCCGGTGCTGTATTTTAATTTAATTTAACCTAACACTCACCCTTACACCTACATGTATACGTCCACGTAAAGAAGCATCATATCAAGTGTCTACCAGGCACGTAAAGGATAGATTTTCAGCAGGGGATGTGAAGAGCAAACTCTCCCGAATAGGTTCAACGAACTTTTCACTGATAGTCACGGGTGGACGTTTTCTATAACGATAGTGAAACATGGGATGAATATAACAAAAAAAAAAAAATTACAAGGATCCTCCGTTGTCCTGCTTTCATTTATCGACTTAAGATTGTCTACAATGAGAATTCTTACAGCGCTCTTATTCATATTTGCTTGAGCGGCAAATACATATCCTTAAAAGTAAAAACATTAAAATTAAAATTCCTCATTTGTTATAGTAGATTCTCTTCTTTTTATTTACAACTTTTATTTACATTTAAATTATTAATTAATTAATCAACGTTTGTATAGCTATTCCAAGATTGTTGTCTATAATGAGAAATTCTATAGCTATACTTGAACAATTAGATAACTTTAACAATTAGGAAACGGCACAATTCATCAATGATGACCTTAAATTTTATATTAAGAGCTTAAGCAAAATACCAATATAAGGGCATTAACCATTATACTACTCATAGTTTCGCAGACAAACGTGGGTGTTCTGACGTAGTTTGTGAAGTTAACGTTATTAATACGCTGCATACAAACTCAGACAAACAGAGAATGGCTTATCTTCCGTATTAATTCTTCCGACGCAGCTTTTTTATATTAAAAAAGCTGCGTTTTATTCATTGATTTATTGCAAATTTTGAGAGAAAATTTCAGGGAGTTTCAATATTTTACCGAATTAATTAAGGCTCCTATTGGCTATTTAAATTCCAGACCCTGTATTTTCTGTACGCTGATGCAGTTATCTATGCCTTTGGGGCTTATTGTAAAATATTATACCTTTGAAGCTTGAACTTAAACTAACTTATTTATGTGTTTACGTATATATTTAACATTTGCCTCGTCTCCACCTTTAAAAAATGTTCGTGTCATCCTTTTCAAGAACTAAATGTGTACAAAGACGTTTGACGAAGTAAACCGCAGGATATCGATCTCAATGCCAAAACGTTATGGACTACGGGATGCTACGCTCAGAGAGGTCAATAACCGTATATCATCAAACTTACTCTTGTTACGAACTTTTTCAATATTTCTTCCCTCTGTATTGTAATTCAATAAGTTGCAGGAAATGTTATTGAATCCTTATTAAGGCACAAGTAAACGTATATTGAAATATCAGGAAACGTATCCAAAGGGCATTTTACTTTTGGTGACAAAATATGCATCTGAAACGTTTGTTTGGTTCGTATGGTATTGGTTTACCAATCTGGACGGTGTTATTAAATTGGAATATTCTATCAACGAGATGCTCTTCGTTGCGATAAGAGCAATGAACTTTCGGTTGTTATTCTTTCGGGATAGGCATGCTGCAAAAGAAGAAACTTAAATGTAATGCTACTGCCTATTCTATATTTCAGTGGACACGTTTGTTGCATGTTAATCGTATTTCTACTTGCTTAATTTAGAAGAAATCAATATGGTTATACAGTAACACAATATATCAATGAAGTAAATGTTGCAGTTTAAAGGTCGAAGTATCTAACCAACTATCATGTTAAGTAGCAAAACCGAAATGTATATTCTAAAACTTCTATAAATTGTAAGCATTTAAAGAAAATTAGCAAATATCGAAATGTTTTGCCAAAAAATAAGAGAACTGAATTGAATAAGGACATTTTCTTCTACCATTAATAATAGTAATACTAATAATCCATGCCTTCACATACTCCAACAGCTTCATCCAATTAGTGAGGGCATCGGTCGACCATGAGTTATTACTAAACTTGCGACTGCGAAGCGTCTTGAGATGTTTACCATCAGCATTCGCCAAATTTGGAACAAGGAAAACTATGGAAGAACCTTACTCTCGGAGCGTATTTGGTCTGATACAAGAAAATTTTTGAGGAGAAAATTCAATATCAATAACAGCAATAATTTCAATTCTGCACAACCTTCAAATTGATATTAGTCCTCTACTTCCATTGAATTTTGAATTGAATGTGTTCGTAATATTAAATACTGGTCTCTGCGCGCAAGAAAATATCAGCAATTAAATTTGAAAATAAAACCTTCAAAATGTGTACTCTATTGGGATGCAAATCTATGAATTGAGATTTTTCGCATAAATGAAGTGCCCGTTCGTTGAATCAATGAATATGCAAAGGAGTTTGTCCTGGGAATATTGAGAACAGCTCTAGAGTAGCTCCTTGTTTCTCCTTCATTGTAACCTACTTTTGAAAGGTTGGATCCGTACGTACAATACGCTCAGCCATACCTCTCTATAAATAACCACACGGAAAATCAGGGCATTGCACCCTCTTGCAGACGTTTACGAGTTCCAGCAGGTTTGCGACTGCGTTACTTCTAATTTCCGCGGCGAATATACTTGTCTTCTAATGAATAATAACATCTTAAATTTGATTCCACCTTGTATACGTTTTTAATTTATAATTTTCAACTTCTTTTACCCATAAGAAATACAATTTAATACTTAACGAATGCAAGGTAAAGCACAGCTAGGAAGGTATGGTCTACAGATACCGCCAGATGACCTGGATTCATTCATAATATGCAGACCGTGCTCACATCCAAGTTCGACACCATCTCGTACAGTTTCATTGTGTTAGACGAAGAGCGCACCTTTATCGTGTGGCTTAGAAGGATTATATTGTTCAACTAGGGGCGACTGACCTCGCATTTGGAAATGACGTCATTGCTGCGCAGCATTTCGACGAATGCTCACAGGACCATTTGAAATAAATCAATGGAAGATATGAGTAGTTAGGTACATATTGAGAATTATATGCACGTCTATGTCTATATACAAGCAGACGATTTGATTTAAAAAAATATTTGTAATGATTTTCATAGCGTAGGCTAACGTATATGCTATGAAAATGCTTCTTAATGGGAGAATATAAATGAGGGTGATTTCATTATTGCAAGACCTTAGTTCATTGTACCATCTTACTACAAATATTTCTACCACAAACAGAGAAGTGAGCTAGAGAAATTAGACGAGAGAATGATTTCCTCCATCTCCACAAGTAAGCTTGGTAAAATTTGGACTTTGAACTAAAAAAAACTAAACAAATAAGACGAATTTCCTTTCTAATACAAAGGTGTAGATCAGGTTGTTTTTGAATTCCCCCAAGTTTGAACAAACTGTGCAGGTTCCTTTTAAATCCTTTCACTTGTTCTCAACAGTAAGAATACAACTATTGTTTACTTCTAAACATGCTTTTCGTATTTAACTTTTAAACAAACAAATTTCTTTATTTCCGAGAGACTTATCTTAAACACAAGTCGTAGAGTTGCTGTAATTTAAATATTTATACTTGAATGTTCCATCTTGACGAGTGCAAAGCGATGAAAGTAAGAATATAAGAACTGAGAGACGAATTTTGCGAATTTTCCCAATAGTCATACGTATTTAATGTAGAATAGGAATTATGAATTAATAAAAACTTCTCAATCATGTAATACAAG
The DNA here is from genome assembly GCA_020654165.1 of Oryctes rhinoceros. Lineage (NCBI taxonomy): Eukaryota > Metazoa > Arthropoda > Insecta > Coleoptera > Scarabaeidae > Oryctes > Oryctes rhinoceros. The sequence goes on along the minus strand of JAIOKQ010000008.1, from coordinate 17,305,056 downwards.
ACGTTATTAACGTTGCAAAATTTTCGGGAACTACGATCAACTTCACGTTGTACAAGCACTGCCTACTGTTTCGGAAACGCAATTTCAGTCAATAATTTGTAATACGGGGTATTCATTTGGGAATCAAATCCAGCAAGAAGCTGCCTTTAGATGCCTAGCTAACGATAGCCAGCTGTTGTAGATGCGATGCAACTGTCTTTCTAAAAGTTTTAAAGAGCTAATTTATCTGAATTTAAGAATAAGGATATGGTTGCAATTAAAATGCCTCTACTTGATTAATAAATAATTTATGCCCCTGTATATTATATTCCTTCCTTATTATATTCTTTTTGTGACATATTTTATATTTTGTTTACGAAGTAAATAATTTTTATTATTCATTTAAAAAATATCTATTTCTTTTATATAATTGAATATCGATACCGGCGCATCCACCAAAAGTTGTATACTTTAATTAAATCTAGTAATTATTAATAAAATAGGTTTTTCATACATAAGATTAAATTTATTGATTGTATGAAGATGTTATTAGGTATACTGCAAATTCCAAACATTATAAACAATGTTTATTAAATGTCGGCGTGATATTGACAGTGATATTGCAAGTTATTTAACCAACAAAGAAAACAGATCGATAGGCTGTTTTATTTTTAATATCCGCTAAGATAAAAGCTATCTTTTATTATTTCATGTTTATTCTGCATACATACATAATATTCTTCGTATAGGTTTGTCATCTACGTTTACTAACTTTTCTTGATGTTCCTCTTCTTATGCTTCCAGTTGTTGGCCCTACGGTGAGCGCTCTCTTTAAAACGTCGGTCTGCCGACGTCATGTGCGTGTCACGTGCGTGACGTCATTGAATCAGATGGTGCAACGTGAATCGGACCTCGAAATTAGGTCACGGGAGACGGTGGGGCGTTGAGATGAATCCCAGAAATTAGGACAGTAACCGGAGCGAGGTCGGTTCATGAGTGTATTTATATCCGAATGCATGTTTATACAGAATATGCAAAAATATGCAAACATGTTTTATGTATGAACATGAATGGTTGCAGCATCAGGACTTTTGCCGAAAGTCCGGGAGTTGTTCTTTAATCGGGCAGGAAACTTAATTAAGGAAGAATCCTCTTGGTTATTGTATACATTCGAAGGATAATTTCAGGAACTTCGTAATTATAACCATAGGTTTGAAATAGTCTGATTAGATTTTTTTTGCAGGAAGCATTTGTACGATAATAATTAATACTTTTACAAAATTATGTCTTCCACAAAATTATTTCTTATAAATCTTCGTTTTATTTAATCTTAGCCAGTTAGTTATAAACAAAGTTTAATTAAGTTAATTCAATTGTTTTGTTTGTATCCCAAAGGTACTTTATTTGAGATCGCAGTGAATTTGGTCCATCGACACTGAGACATCCTGAACACCTTATTTTAAAGTATGCAAAAAAATCATTAATTCAAATAATATCTATCCTACATTATGCATTTTTTGGGAAGAGATTCTTGTCCTTCCAGCTTTTTTAAAGACGTCCACTTCTTTTTCTTATCTTTCATATTGTACTCAAATTAAGTTTGCAATTATAAAAATTCAAATTTTATGTTAAAAAAATTTAAACTTCCAATTCATAACACTTATTACCTTACTTCTTTCTGGTCACTGCTCTTTCCTGAGGAAATTCTCGTAAATGTTTCTTAAAAATTTTTCTTTAAATATCATGAATCTATACTCAGCTCCATTTTTTGTTAACTATTAGCAAGAAACAAATAATATAACCATGTCTTTTGCTTTAATTGCTTCAAAGATACCGTTATTTTATTTGAAAACTTAGTAACAGTGGACTATTTTGAAGCACAGCATCAGCACAACCATAGAAAGTGTTATTAGCGAATGTGAACGTTCAAAAATTCCAGAAAGTTACTAATTGGTTTTATTTTGTCCTACTGATTATTAAAGCAGATTAGCGGTTAAGGGTTATTAAACATTGTCATCGAATGGCCGAGAAGGCTAAGTACGGTAGATAGTTCAGGACAACCTCTTTCTTATCTAGGGTTGCCAATATTGAGGTACGATATGAAAATCATGTTTACTGATGAGGCTACATTTAGCATTATAGACGTATTTCCAACACAAAAATGTAGATATCAGTTTGCAGATGACCCACACTCGTTTATAAACTGTAAATGGCTGTAGGATTACAGGATCATTCTTTTTTTTTATACAAAATTTAAATGCCCCGCGTTCTTTGGAATTAATGGGACGAATTACATGGTAATACGACAAGAAATGTGTTATGAATTCGCGTACATAATGCATTTGTGATTAGGGAATTTGCAGGGGATAGATTGCAATAGTCTCTTAATCTAATGGTTACTAAGATCCCTAATGTCAGATTATTAGATTTTTGTTTATGGGGAGTATTGAAAATGAAGTGCGTAAAGCTAGATCAATAAATACTTAACTCGAGTATGCTAAGACATAATTCGAGAATGTTGTCGGTAACAACTAGAAACAAATAAGAAGATGCATACGTACTAATAGCGGTTTAACTAAATTTAGTTAATTAAGTAATTAGGCATCTTTGTGATGTCTAAAATGAGATATACTCTTGTGTGGTGAAAGGCTGCACGTGGTTGTAAGCTGTTGGTTGCTGTTAGTGCGTTTACATAAAGGGTGCAAAATTATTTTCTACGTCATCGTAAAAGGAAAAGCTCTGTTAAATGTTTTCCAATATACGAATAGTAACTCGAGACCGTACTTAATCTTCTCAATAAAGCTGCGGCTGTTGACATCAAGCTTTTGATGGATTTCAAACGATTGGAATCCGATTTTTGTAATTGCTAACATGCGAATACACAATGTGTATTCAACAACATACCAACAAATCTAAGCTGCTTTGATCTTGTCGACTCACAAGAATTTCTTCATAAAACAAAAATTGTAGAATCGGAGATCATCATTAAAATATTTTAGGAAAGTCTGGTAGCAATTTTCCAATTATTGCCATTCTTAGTACGAAACATAGTCATTTTCAAAAATGTATCCCATTCAGATTGTTCAAATATTAGCTTTAACGACAAATTAATTAATTTATTTTCTTTAATTAAAAAGTACATATTGATGTAGTTGTTTTGAATTGGTAGTTGTTGTTTAATACCAATAACAGTATCACAGTTAATATACTCACATATTTACATATATACTATATATGTGTAAGAATTGTTAGACATGTGCTCATATTTACGTCTCTCACGTGGATATTTTTATATATACATATTTGTACGATTTATCTCCTATATGTCTGGTTTTGACACGTTTCACCTTATTTTCATAGAGCCCTAAATAAAATGTTCCTATCAAGGTGACTTTTCGATCGAACAACTAGCTACTAAATTGTAAACAATGCTCTTTTGGAACAAACATCCAGAACTCGTTCTTTCTATTAATCTTGGTATGTTGTATGGAACGTCAGTAGCAGCGACGATCAAATTTGATACGCTTTTATAGAAAATGCGCATTTCAACGGTCTTCCCGAATGTAGGAGAACCAAGCGTGTCACGGAATTTGCGACGTAATAAAAAGATGATTGGCATGCTTCTGTTGGTAAAAATATAATGATAATTTGATGTTATTTGCGCCGATTTACAAAAGTAGGGCTCTTACTGGTAAAAGAAGTAAACATTTTTATTGAAAATGATGCCTAATCTAGCGCACTTAAAGGGTATCACTTGATTGGCGAAGCATTATCAAGCTGACTTCAATTTCGACAGACGTGGAGAAAAATGCATCATCTTATATTTCAATTTCCTACGCACTCGTAGCAAAACTTCAATTCCCGGTTTCGTAGTTGTATTTTTACATTTATATCGAGATGAAGTTTTGAGGAGACATATTGCATGGTATAGCTTTTATTACTGCCTTTACGACCTTCTCATATAGATATGTGCCTACGAAATGATAAATACATATGTACCTACGTATTGTTTTTAGACAATTAAGCGAAGAAGTAATATGGTATTTAGAATCTAGGCTTTGTCTTTGGTTAGCTGGTGATGGTAAGTCTGTATGAGGTATATGTTAATTTCTGCACTAAAGCACGATTCGAATTTTGTTTTATAGGAAACATAGTTCTAAATGGCAACCGCTAAGTATCGAGAAACTGTTATATTATTTACTCTATTTGTCGAACTCGTGTTAATACTCGATAATACAAAACCACAAACATTGTGAATAAGTATCTGGTCATCTTTCGCATCAGCCAACCGATTTTGGTAGATTTTTTGCGAGATTCGTGTGTCGTTCAGCAAGAAAAACTAGATTTAGACACACTCGTTTTTTGCAGAGTTCATAAAAATTTCGAACGACAATTAGATAACTAGAGTTTTTATTTGGCCTTTGAATTAGCATTAACCTGTTGATAACTTGCAATTTGCATTTTCATCGGACACTCAGAATACATTTTTGTTCGAACTTGTTTTTAATTTGAGCATTCCTAAGGTAGCCTTTATCAAATGGTCCGAAATTAAAGAAGCAGCATAATTCAAAAGTATAAATAGATTTAGAATTCTACAATCATAGACTTTGACTAAGTAAACTTGTCTGAAATTTCAGGAAACAAGGGAAAACTGTTAGAAGTTTAAGGAGAAATTTGCATTTTATGCTTAAAAGTTGTATTCCTTCAATTATTTTTCATAAAATTTGAAAGGATCGAAATTTGAAAAATACAAGCTTTTCTTTAAAACCAATCCCAGTGTATTGAACGTATTTTATCTATTCTTCTATTATACATATATCTCATGTAAAGTAATATAAATATTTGTAGAGGTATGTGTATATACAAATTGGAAATATAATAAAAACTTGAACAAATACAGACAGGTGTAGGCGTAGGGAATATGCACAACGCCTACAAGATTAGCCGTTACTTTTATCTTATTTTGCTGTCAACAGCAAGTTGGAGGTAAAATTTTATCTAAGTGATTGATTAGGCAAGTTCCATGTGTAAAGTAAAACTGTTTATAGTCTTTGAATCAAGCAAGCAAAGAAATTGTTATCAAATACTATTTGTATCTGATTGTTAACAGCACTCTGGCTTGATGTTAAATTAATTCAATTTGTAAACTTTACTTTACCAATAATAAAAATCATTTCTGCTTAAAATCGTGGCATTAACGGCATAACGGCAAATTAAAACAGGGCCCGTACTTCTACCAAATTTTAGTCTGCGGAAATTAATTTTTATAATTTTTCAGTATTTTATCTTCTACACGGGAATTTTTGAAGAAGAAACATTTTTGAAGAATAAAGTCAAATCGGACAACATGTCACTAACGGAAAAAGTATACAATTTATTATATTCAAAATAATTAAAATATTGCTTTCATAAATTTGGCAAACTTTTAATAATCGCCTACATTAAATTTTACTGATAGCTAATTTTAACTCTTACCATTACCCTATTATTATTACGTACGCATTAAAATAATTGATGAAAAATAATAATTTCTTCCTTAAAAAAGTTATTTACTTCCTAAATAAACTACTTTTTTTTCATGGTTTCTGAGATTGCAAATGCTGTAGGTGTAAGTTTTACGCTACTGAAATTTCAATTTACTCAGAGGTTTTTTTGACCTCATGATTTGACCGCATGATTTTTTTTTATTTGAACTTACCATAATGAGCAAGACATAGATACAAAAGTGATTGTTTTTTTTTTAGAATGGGAATTACTTACTATTAACCGACAAGTGTTCAATCAATATCAAAAGAAATCTTGGCGCCAGAAATACTGGAATCTGAAAATCTCTGTATCCGCGTGTATTTCAACTTTTCTTATTATTATTATTCTACTTCTTCAGTATTTTAGTGCATTGATAACCCCTTCTAAGATTTGAAATAAGCGTGAAACATTATAATTGTGGAACTTTGTAAAAGCTTTTCTTTTACAGATTCAGTGACATTCACATTGTCAGACAACATTTTTTCTTTGCCAAGTCGATTAGGGTAGACTATCACTATTGCGTGCTTGAGCTGCGTCTATAATAATATTTTGTTGAAAGTTTGTGAGTTTCTCTACTATAAATATCGGTAAAACGTTATCAGTAGAACACGGTATAAGCAGCGTAACTTAGTTTTTCAGGTTAGCAATACTGTAATATTGTATTGCTTTGCTTAAATCTTTCACTACTTTGACTTTTATTGCAAAATGCCTGAGTATTTCTAGATGTAGCAGCCAGTTTTTTTCTTTTATCACTGTGACATAAAATGTGACAAGGTTTGTTTTACTTTTGCAGATAACGCATCATTTTCGACAGCCCTCTTTATTTCTTTGTATAGGTAATTTCACCTTTCTTTACAATCATCTGATGGGCAGTTTACTATGTATGAAACTAGTTCATTAATTTATATATTTCGAACGTGTGAATGGAAAGAGAAAGGAACACGTGAACATCCTCCGTTTTTAAAATATGTATGCCAACAACGCAAGTTATCCTAGCTTTTTTATTCATTGTGACCAGATATGTGTATGTATATTATAAAATGATCTACTTACTTTCAGCAATAGGTTGCATGTATTTAGATAGTTTTAGCATTTAAATAGTTCACAAAATAAATCTTACATTTTTCATTTCTCCAGGATTGGCGGACTAACTGAGGGTGTTATGAAAGTAATACCCTCACTTAACTCTGTCAATAGTGAGGGGAGAAGATTGACATATGGTAAGGGCAAATTTGTTCAGGTATCATAGAAATGCACAGTTACATGATGTTCCACTGCAAATTTTGGTGTGTAAATGTACAACATACGTTTATTTGGATTGAAATTACTATTAGTCAATAAATACCCCAACAATTAAATTTATTAACGTAAAAGCGAAGAAAACTATTTCTTTTTCCTTTTCAAGAACCGCCCATTATCTACATAATTATTAGTTTATTTGTATTGATTTAGTTGATTAGACTATTCATCTACTGTAATAAAGTTTCCCACGAACAAACCACTACTGATCCACGTTCTAGATTAAGCGCTGTATTTTTCCTGTGCTAACATGTGAGATAATTAATTCCTTTCGCACACCTGCCAATAAAGTGCAATACTGAACATGTTTGACGTTCGTCACCTCTATTACTCTTCCGTTCTAATATTAGACGTCGTGACGGAAAGAGACAAAGATAAAACATCTTTGCTTCCTTTCCAGACTTGGTGATTACGATGTTTACTTGACTACTTCGTCGGATTTACGTCATGTGTAAGATTTAAGGTTTACTCAATTGAAATTGGTAAATGCGGATCTATTTTGGAATTCTTCCAGTCACGAAATATTTTTTCAACGTCGGTTGTGTGTTTTACAGGTATACGTACATACTTATGTATCGTTTGACAAATCTTTGGTTTTTTAAATTGAAATGGTGCGTAGGTGGTAACTTTTAAAGTAAGTTCCTTCTAGAAATAGAAACTATTTCCTTTTATAAAAAGCCTTTGGGGGTGTAGTTGTCACTCAAACAAAAATTGGGAAATCGTTTTAAAGTTATTCGGGCTACATTGATATTGATTCTCGTTCTTTACCTACTTTAAAATAATAGGCGAAAAGGCAATGGAAGTTGTTTAGATATCTTGCTATATAGACGAAAGCTATTCTTAATTGACATAGGAAGAAGCAACAAGACTGTATCAATTTACGTAATACACTCATTCTATTGAAGGTGATAATTCCTTTATTAAATATTCAAAGATTTTTTATCTTTTAAATTTGCTTAAAGTTATATCTCTTTGCAGGCGGTTTCAGGTTCCTTTGAATTTTGATGATTTCCAATATAAAAAGTGTTGTAGACATGAATTTCTATCCTGCAATTTGGTTTTTATATCTAATTATCTTGTGAAACTATACTTACAAAATAATGTCCTAAAGTTACGATCTTTAATACATAATCAATTGTTCGAGAGAATCGACGAGGACTTTTCATATACATCACGTTGTTCTCCTATTCCTTGTCATTTATTCGCTGTTCTTGGAGCAAGATTTTTTTATTGCTTTAGTCACTTCTTCACATACTTTCATTGTCTTGAATAAATGCAATAATTGACTTGCTTTTCTTGATCAAATACATATTCATGTAAATATGTAAACATTTCGTCAAGCCAGCTGAAAGGGGTACATACAGAACAGTTGAAATATAAAATGGGAAGAAAAAAAATCTTGAATTTACGTGTCTCTATTAATAAATTCCTTTGTTTATATCTACTTTAAATTATTGAAGTAACAAGATTTTTTTTATTCTTTTATTGTAATTCTTCGTGACGGATAAATTTGTATTTCTAATGTATGTTAGTTATTAAAGAGCGTGTATATAATTTAATTTTTCTAACACATAAATTAAAAATATAAATTCGTCTGCCATGAAGAATTATAACAAAACAATAGAAGAGATCCTTTTGTTTTTTAGTTATTTTAATCATTTATCATTTAAATAAAGAAAAGAATATCTTAATGGGCACATGTACATTCTAAAAAAGAGATACAATTAAGCAAACTGCTTCTTTGTCACCATTCTGTACGTACGCCTTTTAGCTGGGCTACATTAAAAGTAGAATTTTGTAAGACAATTAACTTTTTCTTTATGTCTGTTTCTTCGAACACACAGATCCATCATGGATTATAATAAAAATAAAAGTACAACAATGAACTCAATTAACCCGAATGTACATAAAAATCAGAATAAAATATCCACATTGTTTTTGCTTTATAAATAGATTTTCTAAAGAAGTATTTATGTTAATACAGCAGATCTTCTACTCTTTCGCTTTAAAGAATATTATTAATGGTAATAATATATCTTTTTTCTATTTTTAATTTATTTTGATAACCTTTTTAGAAGTAGATTAATGATACAATTTAACTTAAAAACAGTAAGGTAAATTAAATTAAAAACGATACTTCAAGTTAACTGTATCACCAAGTTCCATGTGTGGGGTTGTATTCCCGGAGAAAAGTTATTTGGTTAAGGACAGAAATATTGAACGTTTTAATGCAATAATAATAGTATCAATAGAATTGGAAAAAAGTAAAATGTGATGTTATTAAACAGGTAGCCAGTCTGTTGTGATTTTAAGAAAAAAGAAGTCATCTCTGTTCACTAATCCAATATTTCGCTCTTTAATTATAAATATGAAGATAATTTAAGGCAGCAAATCCGATCTTCGATTAGGCATCACAAAAATTTGAGCTTAAAATTTTTGATATTTTAAAATAATTTCAAGATAAAATTTCAATATTACCTAACAGGGCGAGGAAAATTATTAGAATCTCGTTTCTAATCATTTTTCTCCTCCCTAATAATAATATTTGTAATAGTAGTCTTGATTTTACGATGTGTCATAGTTATATTATAAAATATTGAAAAGCAAAATAAAACGAAAAAGGAACGAAAGGAACAAGAAAGGAAAACTTTCATCTATCTCTAAATTGTAACAAAAATCTTTTTAATTGTTCTGTAAATATTAATAAAGTATTGATCTGCTAAGGATATGTGTGTATTGCCGTATATGTGTGCGCGCAAGGATATATGGAGCTATTTATGTTTGTTGGGATTGTTCACTTAAACAGCTCATTACAATTTTTGTTGACTTTAAATGATCATAATTATGTATAATATGATAAATTCAACTTATATTGTTTATTAACGTATAAACTTAGCCTTTTTTTCCATAAAATGTGAAGAGAAAGCTCCATTACTCTTTCTCACATTCTCCTAATTAATAGTTGAAATAATAATTAAAAGTGAACGTCATCAAATACAAACAATTGTGGTAATAAATATCTTCTTTAAAATTTGATATCTTAGGGATCTTATTATATTTGCTTTGATAAATGTACTTTTTTAAGTATGTAATTAATACATAAGAGGTGATAGGGTGACCTAAAAATAACGAGTCTTGTAAACGTGTTTTATTTATTAATAGTTAAGTCATTAACATTAAAGGGTATTAATCTAAAAAGGCACTAACAAGTGGATACATGATATCTTTTGGTGCTTCGTGTTGCAATATTATCGTTATTAAAATATCACAACAAATACAAATTAGTCAGTAACCTTATTAACATAATACAGTGTTGGATATGTAGACAGTACGTAATTACAGATTTGTTGGGTGTATACATCAGTTGTACAATCGATAGTAACAAATTCGCGAGTAAATTAAGAGAACAGTGCGTCTACAAATCTTAAATCCTTAAATTTGTAGTGGGTATCTTGATAAAAAAATGATTATATTAACGATACTTCCTCACAATGTATCATTTTCGTCGTAAATCGTATGTAAGATTAGCAGTCTTGAAGACGAATTTTTATTTTACAATAATTACAGTAAATTCGGATTTATCGTATACCTTAGTTTACCGATTAAGGCCGGTCATGTAGTGCATACTATAGCCGCATGGATTATTAACATACGATCTAGATATAGTGATTGGAATTCTTTGCGTTGGTAGGCCGCTCCAGCCTTTCATGTAGATGTATCTTACCGGAGGTCGTAAGATTCTCTTAGGTGGATTCTTCTTGTTCTTCTTCTTTTCCTTATTGTTTGCTGTGTTGCAACTTTTCGAACGTGAACTTATTGTTAAATTCTGAAATACCTTTCTGATGCTATCGGCTGAAGAGTGACGGTGTTTACTGCATGCGACTTGTAAATTGCTACCGGTATCGCTTACCGAACTACTGGACAAGTGGTGTGTCGATACCGATCTGAAGTCACCCTCTTCGGAAGATATTAGATGTTTTAATTTTCTCGATCGCGAACAGCGACTAACTGACGTCGAAGAACACGAATCGGTGCTGGATGATCTGCTGTCGTCTTCCCCGAGGTCTTCCTGCGATCGCCTTGCCAATTTCTTGCTGATCGCTCTGAATAAGCGGATGCCTTTTATGCCTCTGGAAGGTGACGGAGTCATCGGCGAAACACTTCTTTTTTCGGGACTGTCGATTGACATGAAAATCATGTTTTCGCTGACCGCCATCAAGTAATTATTTCAATATGTTTTAATGTGTAACACTTGACAATATTACGGAAGAGTAGTAGTGAAAATCTTGGATTGGATACTGTTAGATTTCGCAAAACACTGAAGCGACTCGCTTGTTTACACGTCCTTTTATAAGGGTAGCAAACGTGAGGCCAGTTGACGCAGACTCCCTTCGGGTGAAAGCACGTGAATAACATTTTAGCTGTTGAGAGGGGGTGGGGAAAAGGCGACGGTTCCGCTTCTCCTTCTACCATGTCAAACAGGTGCTCTTTAACGACTGCCACCTTATCAAAGGATTTGATTGCCGGCGTGTGTGCGGTGATGGAAATCTTTACAATTACTTCGAACAACTTATTCGTCTCACTTCGCTGTTACTTTTTAATTATGTTCAGCTTCGCTTGTTTCGTATTGAAGTTTTGAATACTTTTACGTAGTTGGGAGCTTTTATGGAAAATTTATGTAGGTATATCCTTTTATTGTAGATTTCTTAGAAATGGGAGGGAGAAACGTGGAAAATAAGGTGTCAGTGAAAGTGAGATGATTTCTAAAAAAATCTGTTGTTCTGGCAACTTTAAATTTCTATATTTTTAGGAAATGCAGCGACTTCGATTTCATGTAATTAGGAAAAGCTGTGCATCCTTGTATGTAAATATGTCGTGTATCTATTTGGAAATTTTATATCTTACAATAAGTGCTCTTGTATTTAGATAATTTTAGAATCTCAAATTTTTTTATTTAAAAAATATTTTTAAATTTGAAGCCGCCTAGAGCGCTACCAGTGTTTTTGAGACAATTGTTGTTGCGATTGTAAATTTTCGCATGTGGGCGATACGAAGGATACGTTTTAAGTTTTTACAAAAACAATTAAAGGAAAAACAAATAGTACAAATCGTATCATTGTTTTTCAAAATATCGGCCATTGTGATTTACATATTGTTTTCGATTCTGAAGACGGTATTTCCAAATATGGATTTTGAAGGTTTCAACTACTTCTTAAGGCGATGTCCACGTGTGTTTTGCTAAGAAGATTTTAAGCGATTGTTAAAGCAACAAACAACGAATAACTCTTGTGCATTTTAAAACGATTACTTTTAATCTGATGTAACTATAGAGAAAATAATGTCGACTTGCAGGTAATGTATGAAAATGTATGACAGACTGAATTCGAAAAAGGAATATTAAGCTGCAAGTTCTGATAGAGAGTTCTAATTCTTCATATGAGGAATTGAAAAGTACTACAGAGTTGACGGCCATCACTTTCAATATTTATTATGTATTTCTTTGATGTAATCGTGTAAGGCAGTGGTTACAGTGAACCCAGCCGAATTATTCGTCGGGACTGACCGGGCAACTTTCTCGAAATTTTCAATCGCAATAATAAGTGGTAATAATGTAATCGACAAATTCGGCCGATAACAACCAATATCGGATAAATTCAAATTTACTATTTCTTTTCGGCTGTGTTCAATCGATAGAAATTATATTTTTATGTTTTTAGAAATTTATTATCGTTTGTATACATAGTTAATGGTGGCCTGTGTAAAATTAATAAGCTTTGTTTTTGAAAGTAGGTATTTACGGATTATAAAAAATAAGCAATATCACAACAGAAATATTGCTACAAGAGACGTGGATGGAGAGAGCATCAGAAATGAGAGCTACAAATTATATTTTATTTCAAAGGAACGATTTTTGTATTAAGAAATTAAAGGAATAAACAAGAATAACGGGGATTATTTGTATATTTTCTCTTTTACATAATGTTTGACAATATCGATGTTCTAATGTGAACGATGACAATAATACACATATTGTCATCTTCGTTATCATTATTACTATTTTTTTTTATTTATTATTACTTAGAGACACTAATACTTACCATTCTTAGGTACATCTTGGTCAACATCCTTTATTAGGAAACACTACAATGAACTACTATGAAATAAGCCAGTCGCCAGAGCAGATACCTTCTGACATATATAAAAAAAAATTGAAAGGATATTTAGACCATCCAGTATTTTATCATTTGAATGACTTTTCGAATACACCATGTGTTATTTGATTTTCATTTTTATTTCTATGGGGTAATTTGATGTATACGTTAAGTGTTACCGTATAAACGATTAAAATTTTTTTTTGGTTTTGTTAGCTTCAATTCATTCATCAGTGCTCTTTAAGCCTACGCTTTTTTCTCAAGCGTCGCTTTCTGTGGTCTTTACAGATTTTATTCTCTTTGTGCTCAAAATATGTGTAACGAAGCATGAGTTTATCAAAAGGTTTCGCTTAGTTTTCGCTTTAATGCCTGGTTTAACTTGTATGAGCTGAAAGAAAATTCTATGACGTGTGAAGATTTAACAGGTAATATTTTATTTCATGATGGTCTAAGTTGAATTAATCATTTTTTTTATGATGTTGAAAGAATAAAAATGGTTGGTTTGCTTCTACCGGCTTAACGTAAATACATTTTTCGGTTTTAACATATACATTAATAAATAAAAGTCGATAGTTTAACATTAAATTGGGGCTTTATTATATAATATTACGGAATTCGGCTTGGAAGGCACTACATCTCAGAAAATACATCGATATGGTGAATGTCGACTAGCAACCTTAACAATGTGCAAAGTAACTTATCGTGTACAAAATTTATTTACATCGGCTTTAAATAATCCACATTTGTTGACGTCAGTAACGTATTTATACATTACACATACGTAATTAAATAAATCGTTATTAATTAAAATATTCTTATACGAACATTGATCAGTCTTTCTTCCTTATATAAAGGTATAAAATACAGACATAAAGTAAAGAATGTTTGCTAACAAATTTTACATACTTATCTATTAAGACCTGCAACACACTGCATTCTGCGACCACCTGGATAGCTGGCATATGTTCTTGGTACTGGAATTCTTTGTGTTGGCAAACCACTCCAACCTTTAACGTAGACATACTTAACTGGTGATCTCAGGATTCTTTTTGGCGGTGGTTTCTTGCTCTTCTTGCTCTTTTTCTTATCTTTCTCGATGCCTCCGCAGCTTTTCGATCGCGTATTGATGGTAAGATTTTCAAAAATCTTTATTATATTATCAGCGGACATTGTGTAGTAATGTTTATTCTTGATATTCATACCTTCCGTCGTTATATTTGCAGCGCTGCTTGTAAAATTCTGGGATGATGTTATTCTAAGGCAATTTTCATTACAAGATGCGGCGTTACTTTTCAATTGTCTCGATCTGGAATTATGCGATATTGACGTTGAGTTTGATGAAGATGAATCGGTGCTGGAAGATCTAAGCTCGTCTTCTTCCTCGCGAGATCGTCTTGTAAACCTTTTACTTATGGCTTGAATTAGAGAATTGTTTTTTATACCTTTGGTCGCCAAAGGTGAAATGGGTACGAGATTTTGTTCATTCGATGCTACCAATACCATACTTCTGATCTTTTTGAACTTTCAGTTTTATGTAAGTTGCAATGTTTTATTGCGTACTTTAATTAATTTGCTAGGTAGTATATGGGATCGCACTACTTAGTAATGCGACGACTAAGGGTGTAGTACTGAAGTGGCTGTCGATTTTACGATCCAATATAAAGGAGCCGTAAACGTGATGGAAAACGTAACGCAGATTCAATACGGTGCAATGCACGTGAGCGATAAGAAAAAAGGAAGTTCATTGGCTGGATGCTGATCCAGTACTCCCCGCACTTCAGGTAGATGAGTTTTGGAGAGTATCTGGCTTCAGTTGCGTGCGCTTTGATTAGAAATTGCAATCGAATTCTTGTTTACGTTTGGTTATTCGAATCATATTGTTTGGATGTTTCGACAATATTCTGTCATCACTTTTTTCATTTGTATGCATAAATACAATATACACGTCTAATTGTTTTGATGTGACGACATAAGATATTGTAAAATATTAACCTTCTGTTAAAAAAAAAAAAAACTGGGCATAGAATATTCTAATAATCATATTACATTATTAAAACAATCAATTTTTTTAGAAACTGGATTTATTTCTAAAAAATTTACGAATGCAATAATAATTTGAGAATCCAAACGATTAGGCGTAAAGTAAAAAGTATTAAATTTCAGAAATTGCTATTAATTAATTAATTGTAAATACAAGCTCAGGTAATAGGGTTGAATGACATTGAAAAAGTTACCATGATAAGAATGTTTTCTTTTTTTATTGACAATCAATACATGATTAATAAAGGATAATATTGTGTTGCGATTGTAAATTGGCCCAATCAATGGGTTTTTGCTGTAAAATCGTTTATTCTGACTCAGTCCATCGTGTAAACTCAGAGGGTTTTCGTAATGAATTTAATTTGCTATTGGACGTTAGTATCCTATCAAGAAACCCCGATATGAGATGGGTAAGAGATTTCAATGAAATAGGCAGCGTATGTCGAACATTTCTCGGCCGTATAGCTTGTATGAAAGGGATTATCAGAGTTGCCGTTGAACGTTGTCCACAACATTTTGTAATTCGGCACTTAATTGTATTACAAATACTTTTTCAAAGAAAACGACCATATTGTTAATTCGATATAACAATAATAATAATAAATAATTACGCTTTACGAACACACAGATATAAGAAAAATAAAAATACGCTATTTGAAAATCAAATGCGATAAAGTAAAAAAAAAATAAAATAAACACCCTATAAGTGAATGATAGCTTCAGCTATTCTTTTAAATGAATCAAAGTGTACATCACAAAACTCAGAAATTTTGTTAATTACAAATACTGGTGACTTAACTTAATCATTTGTTCTAATCCTTGGGTATTTAAACATACATTTATAACGTGCTTCTAATCTAGGAACAATAAAATTAATTTTACTTCACAACCGCGGATAGTCTAGTCCTCTTTCTGGACGAACCCCATCAATGTTGAGTAATAAGTACTTTAAGAAGCGCATTTGTACGAGTTTAATATTAGTTACATAAGTTTGGTAAATTGGATCTAATTTTATTAAAATCATGGCAACTTCTACAGACAAAACCAAATCTCCGGTATGCGCTCACAATTGTTGCATTTATATGAATGACAAAAGTAAGTTTATTGTCGAAGGTTACGACCAAATCTTTAAAATTTTGAAATCGTCGGAGATTGTCACCGTTTAACTTGCACGTAAAATCTATAAAGTTGTTACTTCTCGTATATGACACAGTTTTACACTTGTTAACGTTAAGTTTCAAATGATTGTAGCCACACCAATTATTAACTGCTGATATATCTTTTTGTAGTTTAAAGCAATCGTCAAAAGATCTCACTTCTCTAAGCATTTTCAGATGATCAGCAAAAATTAAGTGCTCACTATTGATAACATCGGTAATCTCATTTGTAAAGAATAAAAACAAAACTGGACCAAGATTGGACCCTTGTTGTAATCTAGAGGACGGACAAAATGCGTCCGATCTCATTTGGTAGTACTTTACAAATTGTTCTCATCCAATTAAGGATGATCTATCTAGCGCAAGCAATGATCGTGAAAAACCGATGTCAAAATGTTGGAAACATTTCGGAGCTTCAAAGGATGGATTAAAATATAATCTGTTTTTAATAGGACGGTGCTGTATTGTAGATAGCTGGATGGAGAATTGGTGTTCTGCAGTGCTTGTTTCCAAATCGCTGGATGTTAATGTTTGATGATTTAGCATATCCAGTAAGATCGTCCGGCCTCATCGTCGTGAGTTTCTTTTTAGGAACAGATTGTAGCAATGCATAGAAGGAGGCGGTGACTATTGCCTCTCTTCTTAGCCACGTTAACTTCAAAAACCAGAGACGCACGTTAAAATCGATATTCAACTTCCTTATTAACGAAAACTCATAATCAAAATGTTATGAGACCATTTCGGCACGTGTCTCCCTTCTCATTTTCCTTCTTGCCTACAATGGATGACGTCCTACTACTGGTTACCGAATACGCCTTCCGCCTCTCTCTGCCACATGCATAATTGAACAGGTACAATAATACTTTGTCCAAGAATAGTTAACATTATAAGGAATGTTCTACGCGTCCGATTTGTTAAATCATCAGCATTTCGCAGCATTTTGTTCGTGTACATTATAGGTATCAAACGCACAATTCGTTTGTGATTCTTGTACGTTTACTAAACTAAAAACTCTATAAGAAAAAACAAAGACAGGCAACATGCATGCATTAAGTAAGTTTATTTACCAAAAATATCTTTTACGATGTATATATCTTAAGCCTAAAATTGAAAGCTCTTCCAAAAATCTCCTGCAATGACTTGGACTTGGTGGTCCAAGACAATCTTTCGAAATCATCAGAGTCCGTCAAGCTAAACTTGTATGAAAACTACTTTACAACTCATTGGAGCAAAATTGTGTCCGTCACTCTGCAGGAATTAAGACTTTTTATATGTAATAATTGGTATTTTAATGTGCGACTAATACCTTTCAAGTTTTTACAAAAACGACGGAAGAAGAAAAAATTCCGGTACAAATCGATTCATGTATTCGCCATCAAGATTTATATGTTTTTGCGTACGTTCGAATCGATTCTCAGAGCATTCTTTTTATTCGGAAGGTGATATTTTCAAAACATGGTTTTTGACGACCAACAGCTATTTGAGACGAGAAAAATCGCTGTCTACTCATTTTTTTGATCGACATGCAGGAACAAAAAGAAGTTTTTAGGCGATAAATTATGTGAAGACGAATGATGAGATTAATTAGATGTTTCTCTCCATTATATAGTTCTTTGACCTGCTGTATGGGAGCTGACATAGAAGAATAATGTGACGTTCTCGACTGTTCTTTCTGATTTCACGACCAAATTTTGAAGTTTCTCCATTGAATCCTTTGACCACTTCCTTACTCCAGCCAATACAAACTTTTTTAGTGGTTTGGCAACGATCCTTCTCGAACTTAAATGTTCATATAAAATCGGTCCTCTAAATTGCCCACAGCATCCATATCTTCTTCGAAGAACAACCGATTTTGATTGGCGTTTCGAAATTCATTACGGATAACGGAAGCACGACTACGGTGAAATTCTGTAATCAGCTACTTCTGATGATCCTACATTACTGAAAGTTGAACGAAGCAATGCGAGGCATTATTGTTGTATTGAACCTTTACTGAAATCGTAAAGAATCAGCCAAAGAAAGCTTGTAAAATTTATTTTTTTCAAAGCATTTTCTAAACGTTCACCGTAAATAAACTATTTGGTCGAGTTATCTGCTATCATTGCTTCAGCAATAATAAATGTGAAATTTTAGGAAAATGATAAAGTTACATTTCAATAGCGCTGTCTTGTACATGGTATTAAAAAAGAAAAAAGTAAGTTTTTTTTAAGAGCGAACGAACACAGTTGAAGTTTTAAATCAAGGGTTTGTATTACTTAAAATGAACGTAATAGTCGTTGTGATAAATCCCACATTATCTTACTCATCTCAGTTTAAATTATTTGTGCTGCAGCTTCGTTCATGTCTGGTGGCAATTTGAAACTGTCCACCTCTTCTCTTAATTAACCATCAAGTAACTATGTCACCGTTTCCTGTCCTTAACAATTCCAGACTGCGTTTTACGGTTGGAGGAGCTTGTGCGTTTAAATCAGGGACGATTTATAAATTTCCGAAGTACCCGTGTATACGCGTCTACCTTACCGCTTACGTCTTAAGAAATTAAAGTTTTCAGAGGAAAAGTCGCGCTCCACGTGACCCTCTCTGACGTACTGCCCTATATATCTACTACATTCTCGTGCGAATCCTGCGGAATTAAACGTCTGATATTTGATATTATCAACGGTTCCTTTGCCCGTCACCGACGTTATTGTTATGTCGCTGCAGCGCCGGCAGACGCGGAGGTGTTATTCACCCTCTTGTCAACGTGACCGCGATTCCGTTTACCGCTTGACACGTGATGTATTTTCGAGCATTTGCTTTTTGCGTTATCGTGGAAAATAATTAAGTCGTACAATGACACCCTAACCTGATTATCAAGGGATTTGAGTCTGCTTCCGTATTACGTTGAAAATTTGTTTTTCAGATTTAAAGCGACCTGATTTTTTAAAGTGACTTCCTAGAAAATTTTTTTCCCGAATGTATATTTTCTAATTTAAAATGTAAAGTATGGAGGATATTGATTATGGATTGATGTTTTTGTTGGTTTATTATGTTGTATTACGTACAACTCCACTGTTTAATAAATAAATAATAAAAACCTCTTCTCAAAAGAGTTGCCTGAGTAGTTAATTTATTTAATAAATTTAATTCTAGATACTAAAAGAAATAAATTTGAATTGATTAATAATTAAATGTAAGGGAAAATACGTTTTTTTCCAAAAGGTAGATTGCGGGTGCCAGCGCTAAGGAGATGGAGTCATTTTATCCATCTATGTTACGAGTCCTAAGTTAGGTGTACTAGGGTCTTCAATACACCAGAAGCCTTCACGACCCGTGCTTATGATTCCTCCCATAAACAGATGCAAGCGGAACTCGTATTTGATATGTAAATGGCTGGGTTAACCTAACCTGCTATAAAACATTACAGAATGCGTACTCCGTTCCAAATTGTCGTAGGTACCGTTACGCCTTTAATTATTAATTACTTCTGCCAATTTGTATTGATGTAAGTAGGTGGGTGCTCTACCTATTGTAATCCTCTGTTTTGTAATTCGTCGAAAAGGGATTTCTTCTGACTGGCAGAGTATCCCATTTACATTTGTTGGACAAGCTGTCCGAAAAAAGAGTACATTAAAGTGTATCTTTTTCACTGTTTAGGGAAAAATATGTCAGTCTATGAAATTGCTAAACTTAACACTATTAACGCAATATCGCAATAATTTATGGCCTAAAAGTAATGGAAACAACCATTTGAAGCAATGTTGCTAAATATATTTCAAAAGCTTTGTATTATTTGTGAGATACGGAATAAATCTAAATTTTTTTATGGAGAAGAATTATTTCGTAATTTGGTAGTAAGTAAGTGTTTCCTCTTGGGGCAACCATCCGGACCGCCCATTACATGATCAATTTCATACACTGCTAACATATGGCTCACATCTAGGTATATGTAACTCTTTGTCATGCTGTTCGGCATACCACCGAAAACTATTATGTAATTTAATTTGGGAGAATAGGGAAGGATAATGCGGGAGAGTAGCTTATTGTTATTCAATCCTAAGTCGTATTACGCTTACCAAGTCCTATAGTCGCCCGTTACACACGAACAAGCAATCAACGTCCGAAATCGGCTCGTGGCAACGTTTATTTAGAGACTACATCCATCATTTGTAAATTACCAACATTAAGCTGGAAAAGGGTCCGCCCTAACAGATGCAGACCGCGTTCGGCCGGTTTAAAAGGTTGTTGAACTTTTAGCAATTTTACGCGCACGGAAATGGGTTTAGGAAAATTTCAAAGGCTTTTTGGTGTAATGTGCGAAACAAACCGGACCATACATGACTGTAGTTTTATAATTCACCCGGAGGTTCATCGCTGGTCGGAAATTACCAATTCTTTAATTAACACTGGGTCGCGAGGCGTGTTTCAACGGGATTATTGGCCTTTTTGCGATTTAAACAAAATTTTACGTGCAGACGTAGAAGAGTTGAGATCCTCTATAGAAAAGCGCGAGAAGCAGGAAAACAACTAATCCGCTTAGGGTATTGCGATAAATTATGCGGTTTCCTAGTAAAATTATGTTCGTTTCGATTAAAACATATTTTACCGGATTTTTTTATAACAAACACGTTTCAACTTCAACTATTAATTAAAATTAGATATTATTGTCTATTATAATACTTTTCGTAAAAGAATCTTGCTAACTAATTTTTAAAAACAAAATATTGTGGTATATAAGTGTTTCTACTTTTGTTTGAAATCAATCAGATATCAGTGCTTCCTCTGCCAATTGGCTAATTATAAGAGAACGATTAAACTCACCCATGAGACAAGGTGCAGTATTTTAAACTCTTTGATATTGTTTTTGCTTGTCATTTATTACATCACTATTGCAATCCCAAGATTTAATAATGGTTGGATTACTACCACCTCTTTACGTTGAAATGAATATTGGCTTAAAATTTCTTTGAGTAACGGGGGGAAGAAGGAAATTAGGAAGTTCTAATAGAAAGTTTATTACTAGTGGAAGCTGGAACGCAAATAGCTTATTTTTTTACACTATAAATGTAAACGCGTGTATCATTAGATCATAGTGTATTTACTTAAAACAATGATTACTGTTTGAAACTATAGGTCAATATGCTCGTGGCTCCATTTCACCTCACATTTGTGAGGTTTCCCTTAATCCGGTGGCTAATACTTGCGAAAGCTGTCCCGAGAAAGCCCCGGATGTGAAACGTGTTATAAGAACTTTGTTATAGCTTAATTTCTTGTTGAACTTGATTCGTGAAAGTGTTTGTTTATCGAATTATAACGTGTTAAAATTAGCAATGATCTCCAATATTGATAGGAATCACATTATTCGTTTTTTATTATGATTTTCTGCATTTTGATTTATTTGCTTATGCGTGTTGAGTTACTCTGATATTATTACAAGTAATATTCATAAAATTAACCTCCATAAAAATGTTAGCGTTATTTACTCTTAATGAACACGTAGACATGCTGCGATCAATGGTAAGGGTGGAGAAAATGTTAAGTAAGCAGAACAGTTTTTCGAATCGAGTTGCTCTTCCACACAAAACATGCATCAACTTTTGTAGTTTAAGTTGCCTATGCTTCGGTACACGATCAGTAGAAATCTAACATACATACACTACATAGTTAAGAGACCTGACAACATTTTAGTAGAATGTACGAGTATTACAGTTTACATCTATGTAGTTTACAAAAAAATGAGAGCATCGCTTAGGTGGCGTCAATTCTTTATGCATTTTGAAATTGAAGAAAGAACTGATTTCATCGTCTTTTTTTTTAATTTTTATTTTCAATAGAGTGTCTATATATATATATAAAAAAGAAGGCAGACGCGAAGATTTCTTATTAAAGGTGTTATCAAAAACAAATATTTTCTATTATTGATCCATTATACTTATTATTTCATTCTTTTCTACACTTCATCTTCATCGATATCTTCAGTTCAGTTCAGTTCAGATCAGTTCAGTTGAGGGTGGCTTCTTCATTTGAAATTGTGTTCGTCACCAATCTGTAAAGAGAGAACCCTTGATTGCTTGGTCCATCAACGCAGAGCCGAAACTTGTTCAAGTCAAATACACGAAACTTGTATAGTAGGTTCCTTTTGCGCTTCAAGCATGCATTAATTTTTGGAAATTTAACCCTTAAGAGTGTAAAATAGGGTCCGCGAACTCGCTTGAGAGCATCGTTCGTTTTGAATTTAGAAAAATGAAATTTGATAGGTAGGCTTCTGGTTTGAAATAAAAAAAAAATAAGTTGATGCACATTATATTGGTAGATCAAATATGTTACCGTATATCTACTTTTCAAAAATCAGCAATGAAATTGTCCGCCTTTTCTCTCTTGTTTGTTTTTTTTTTATAATTATTATGCTTTTTGTGATCATTAAAGCATTACCCTTATGCGCAGATATCATGAAATGATTTTCTTCTAATAAATTTACAATATTGCAGCTTCTTGACGCTTTTAATGGTATAATTCTAATAATTAATGCGATCATCTGACGATAAAATAGCTTTTTTTTATTTACTATATAACTCTAAAAAATTAAATAACCTTAAACGTAGTAGGAACATTCATTATTTCTGAATGTAAATTCATTTATTGTGATTAGATTGTTTACGGTGCTATTTTTTTTTAACTTTTTCCACGAGCTTTCATTTGACATTGTAAATTAAAGGCAGACATTGTTCATATTGTTTACTTTACTAAGCTTCTTATTTTGATCAACTTTTTCCAAATGATGAAATTATTTAAAAATTACAGCCACCATTCGTGATGATCATCACGATGAATGATGGGAGCATACGTTATTATTGTGTTTCATAATACTTACATATATATCATGATTACAGTAATTTGTATAATAATAATGGTATGGGGGATAATAGCGAATGAAGCTGAAAATTTGACCTTCATTCAAGGAAAAATGGACCGATTTATGTATTCCAACATACTACGCGATAATCGATTGTCCGTCAGTCTAGGAAATCACTAGATTTTCCGAGAAGATAATGATCTAAAACACACGGCAATCATTGTTGCCATTAACTATTTGTTAAAAACAAAAGTATTTTAAATGCACACATATATACACATGCAATTTATATATATATATATATATATATATATATATATATATATATACTCATATCATTAAAGTTTAGATTTAGGAACAGATTTGACGACGTATGCGGACTTTTGCGACTAGCTGTAACATGTAAATAGTTATTATCCTTGTTTTTCTGCCATGTTCTTGGATTATTCTGCCCTTCATTCTGAGGAAAAGTGTCCCTCGTTAAGAACCTATACTATGATTTCGGTGATAAACTGAAGTAAGTTTTGTAAACATATTTGTGTAGTAAACAAGTTGCTACGTTGCTAATAACAGGGTTCTAATTCAGGCGAGTATATTAGAAGTAATTAACCTCTTAGACGGTGACGTAAAAGCTCATCGGATAGCTCTATAAAATACCTATTAGCGTTCCTGTGACCAAAACTTGGATAATTTAATTTGCTGCAGCTGTTAACCTTCAATAGATTGCATCTTTAATTTCACGTTAATATGTAAAAATATTTACTGCAAGCACGAGAAAGATGTGCAATTATAATAAATTAAATGAAGCGATTCTGCTCTGAATTATTAAAACTAAGCAGACTATGAATTGTCATATTATGAATCATTACCTAATGTTATGAATATGTAGATCGTTATGGAATGCAGTTCGATGTGTTTGACTTAATGCTCGTATATATTTCAACCGCTTATCCTAGTTATTACATGTTTTACATTTTCAATTAAGCAACAGATAAATTTTCACATTTTTAAAATTACGAAATTTACGAACCTTACTAACGGCCCACTAACATTTTCGAATCGACGATGTTCAGATAAAGAAACTTTTCAATGGTGTATCAATTCAAACTTCTAATCTACTATGCTTTCTAAGGACGAAGTTTAGAATTATCAATTTCCAATAAATGAAGGAAGGAAGTGTGTAAAGATCCATCAATAGTCTGAAGAAAATCCTCACGCGATTAGATAATTAACACATAACAAATTTTTCCACTCGTTTGGGCTGGCATACTTAAATAATACTTTTTCGTATCGTTGGATGAATAAAGATGTACCAGTCGCGTGGCCCTCTTGTTCGCTAGACTGCAAGCCGTTAGTTTTCTTTTTATGGTGCCAGTTAGAAAATATAGTTCCGATTTTACTTCCGTGGTCGAGTTATAAGCATAATTTCTGTGTAGCCTCAGGATTCTTGAGCGAGTTAGACAATTAATGATTCGAAGCTGCAAAGTCTGTATTGCTGTTAAAGGAGAACATTTTCAGCAATTACTCTAACATTTAATCGTTTCGTAATCTAAACATTTAATATTATTGATTATTAGAAATTTAGGTATAACTTTTTAAGGAAGCATTTTTGGACACAAGGAACTTTTTTTACATACATCACTTTGATAAAGTTTGGCAATTTATATACACTCTGTACTTTATTCGTAATTTTTCTCATCTATAAAATGTAATTACTAGAAGAGAATATTAAAAAGAGAATATTAGCTTAAGAAAGATTTTTTGATAATGAATATATATAATTTTTTCTTAAGTAAATACATCGTCTACATATAAAATTAGAGATAATATAATGAAGAAGCGAGCGCTGAAGCACAAACGTTCTTACGTTGTTGCAGGTCTTCATTGTCAACTCCATCAGGATGCCTCAAATCACGTATGTTGTGAATTTAAATCAACTTAAACGTGACGTAAAAGTTGTTTCCTAGAAAAGTGTCGGTATACATATTATAGTTTCTTCTTATTTTGTTTTTAGAGCATCATCGCAGTTGGGGTGTATGGCGGGTTATGAGATGGTTAAACATTTTAACAGCGATATCACTTGTTTTTGATAAAAAAATGTCAAATAGCATAAAAATGAGTAAATTCTTTCTTAAATGTTTTCTTAAATTCCGCTTGTTAAAAATAACAACGACCATTCTAATTTTTAAGATATATCTACAAACGATTTTTTACGTAAATCAACTTTATGAATTTTTTGGATTTTTTAGCCATCGAAAGTGAACAACAAAGTTTAAAGCTGGTTTTTAATTAGGAAATTGAAATAATAGAATAGGAAAAAAAAAGTAGGATGACAATAATAGGTCTAACGAAGTTGATATGCGTTTCTGAGATAATCCAAAGGTGTCGTGAAATTGCAAAATTCAATATCCTCGTCCCAATGCATCAATAATTGAGAAGAGTGCAAAAGATCTTGATATCGAAATATAGCTTTAAAACCTATAATTACTTAACGGAAAACTAAGAATCAGCAACTAACGCTGATTTTGTAGCCCGTTTTAGAAGACGATTTTCATTTCACAACGTAAAAAAGGGACGGGAAAAAAAGGAATGCGCCTCGGCTGATGTAAAGTCTGTTGAATTTGTCTAAAGGAATTGCAAGAAATTATTGTATGGAATGCGTATCTACCGTGTCCTGTTTTTAATGTGGACGAGATTGCGAGTTGGTAGAAAAAAATGCAAGAAAGAAACATTTATTTCAGAAAAATGAAAAAGTTGTAGCAGTGACCATTTGGTAAAACTTGTGCTGGTTTATAGCTTCCACTTTTGCATTAGTTCTTTGCTTCGTAAAACGCGTAATTTTTTAGGGGCGTTATTACCGTCTTGTATGGGAGTTACGTATATTTTTGAGAGACAGTTCCTTCATATTATCGTCCTGCAAAATTTCGATTACTTTCAGATATACGTCCACAACATCGTGAATTAGCCTGTATTCGTAACATCTTTTCTCGAAATTTTAGTACTGCAGAAGTCTTACCAGAAATAAATAACGAATAGGAAACATTCTAACCGAAACAGTCGTCACTTTTTCAAAGATAGCTTATCTATTATTATTTATCCACCACTATATCGGTAGGATTACCTAACTTTGACATAACAGAAATATATTATATGAATGTAGCTAATTAATATGACGCTAGTGTACCTTTACCTCATTAAACGCAAACAATGCTTCCACACGTAATCTCGTTTCTGTTATCTATGCCATTGATGCATATATACACTGGAAGGTACGCAACTTCAACAATTTCGTAATTGCATCGATTGCCTGCGTATGTACAGCTCGTACCTATGTATGTGTACGTATTTCGCCTGCGTTCATACTTTAGAGAATTTTTTTTTTTCATTCCATTAGATGGTCGATCTTGGCACCGACCGTAAAAAAAAAGGTTAGTTGACAAATAACGCCTCCTTCTGTCTAGAATTTTAAGCGAACAGGAGATTTCTACTTTTATTATTTCGTCGAAGAGAACCGATCGACGTAGACATACCGTACGTATGTGTAATGTAGGGGACACGGCGGAATCGTAACGAATTTTAATGCAGAAATTGCATAACAGGATCGTGCCCGTGCATATCTTTGCGTTACTTTGGGTTTTTTTGTTACTTTTCTTAATTTTATTTTGCTTCCAAGTTTCGATAATCAAAATTTACGTAACAGATGCGATTTAAAATTACAATGCGTGGCGATAGCATTCCAATTGTTTGTTAAAAACGGTAGGATGATCGAATTTATTAGGTATGTGATCCTTCTTAACATTTCCAGTGTTTCAAAGAGCAAAGTTTGTCTTTGCTCGGCGAAATAAAACAAGTAGACAATATGTTGGTTTATAAACTATCATGGTATGGGAGTAGTGTTATTGGAAACACTAAAAGATTTTTCGTTCATTTAAAACAATCAATGATGCAGTGTTACAGCAAATTTGTATAATTCCATAAAGAATGGATTCATCCAAAATTGTCTGTGTAAAAGAACTTTTACTAAAAACGTTTTCTTCCGATATCGCTGAATTCTTATCGTTTACCTTTTAAAGAAAACAACGTTTTCTCTCTTTTTTTTTACAACTTATACAACTTCAACGTCTTGTTTGCCATTAGTGTTTTCTTTTTAATATAATTTTTCTCTCTGTTCTTTATTTATAAAAACTATTCTTTTGTGGAATATTGCGATACAAGCGTATGTACTTATTATAGAGATATAGAGACTTGTCTGTTCATTTAAATTGACTGATCATGTTAAATTGATGGCGCAATAAATAAATATAAATAAATAAATAAACTACTAACGACTAACATAAACTTGCACAATTGTTGAACAATATATAAGTTTATTGTAGCGAACGTTGCAAGCTTTGCGCCAGTATTGTTTCTTACTATATCGTCTTACAAATTGTTACCAATTGTGCGCATCCTATAACCACTTGCAGTGACATTTGCTACAGTTGTAGAAGTTTGTGTTATTGTTATTATTTGCTATGTTATTTCAAGTGCAAAATATGCTAAATATTGCGGACTACCTTTTTTCAGATAACCTATTTTTGGCAAATATATTAAGGTTTTAGTTGGTAATTGCCTTTGCAATTAGAAAAACGATGGTATATGACAGGTTACGTACTTTCCCCTTTTCTCATTTCTCCAATTAGGCAAACAATTGATAAGATACTGCTTTTTTGTAATGCAGTACAGGCAAATAAGTTATAGTTTGTCGTTGCATTTTTGGCACTAAAACCAAAAATTATCTCTGTAGCAAAATTGGCAGTTATTTATTGTGCATTTCTGTAAAAAAATAAAATACAAAAAAAAAAATCAATAAAAATCGGTAATTAGGAGTTAGAATAATACAATTGACGGTAATGCAGCGTGCTGCAGTTGAAAAATGTCTCATTGTCGCTTGTAAGAGCCTCTATACGCCGAAGAAAGTGTTTAGTTATGTTGCATATACAGGATGAGTCGTAACAAACAGGGTATTGCATAATTCAAAATAATGTTAAAAAAGAAGGCAGAAGAGCGACAGGATGGTTCGTAATTTTTTCTAAATCAACGAATAAGAGGTTGACGTTCCCAACGTACTTCTGGCCTCATTAAATTTCTGAAAAATATGAACTCCGTAAAGAATCGATCCTAAAACTTTCCGCTTCCTGGACAGGTGCGCCAAACGCTACGCCGCCGGGTCTATCCTATGAACGAAATCACCGATATATAGATGTTGTTTGTTTGTAGAAATGTATATCATAATACAAATGTTGTTAAGGTATTATATTTCTAATTTTCACATTTCATTGAAAGATAGCTCACTACCGCCGTTTAAGAAATTTTAAGTGTTAATACCTTATGCATGAGCTTCCTTCATTTTATTTCCAGAGTATTATATTTTTTTCTTTTTTTCCTTTTATTATTATATCTTTTTTTGTATTTATAAAAATATGTTTAATAGTTCTGTATTTTTAATTTCAATTTAAACCAGGTTATATATTATTATTATATTTTATTATATTCTATTCCATTAATACAATACTATTGTTACTATTTATATTTTTGTTTCAATCTATTTGGAGAGAGCGTATATGCAACGAACAATGAAATGAAAACAAAAGCGCGCCATATCCAATTATAAACGACCTTGACAATCAGGACTGAAATTATGATCAAGGTAGTTCAAGTAATATTTTTTTTTGAATATTGCAAGATATGTACGTACAACATACACAATATATAACGGGTGGCCAACGCCCAACGCCGTGTAAAAACTTGCGAAACTCGTTACGGCACTTCGACGACTTCTTTGACAGAATAATTATCGCGTGTTTATTTGGGAAGCCGGATTATCCAGATGTATTAATGATCCGAGGCGGAAATTGTGAATATGACTAGAAAAAAACGGTCGTCAAATAGGAGGCGAATGAATGATATCATTCGACTAATTTGCATAAATGTTTGTTATAGATCATTTTATGGTTTTAATTTGTATAAGTGTAACATAAATTCGTAATTATATTAATTAATCATTTTTATAAATGATGTGCCGAAGAACCCACAAGATCCTGTTTCTTTCGATACGTTAATTAGCCGGCATCATTCAAATGGAAAATTATTAATTTGGTTGAACATATATCGCCTTGTTTATAAACTACATAGTAAAGAATCTTGTCTTATAATGCGCTTTATAGTGTTACATACAATATAAGCGATACACTTGGTAATTTTATTATATTTAGTGTAGGGCGTACATACGAACGTACGTAAATGTAGATAGTTTCCAACTGTTTTCATTTGAGATGTTTTATTTCTTTATTTTACAAATGGCTACTGCTCGATCGAACAACAAGAATGAATGCATACGTTTTATACTGTGTGGTTGTAGCGAACGAGTATTTTAAGTATAAGATTAACGAAATCACGAACTTGAAGTTGTAGATTTTCACTTATTAGCGTATAAAGATGCAATAAAGCTCGGTAGTTGCCAGTTACAAAATGTATATTGGATGCTATTTATTATACAGCTTATATTGGTACAATTCTTTTATTGAATCTTTTATACGCGCTTTTTCTTTGAAGTAAAGAAAATTTCATTTAGCAGTTGTTTCTTTGTTCATGTTTTGAGACGCATTACACCATTACTTCAAAATAAGCTACGCATGTGAAACATTATTAAAAGAGTAAATTCTTATGTGATACCAGTGCTGATCTATTCATTCGGAGTTATCCCGACATGTACAACTTAGAATACAACCCATCGCAGAACATCAAATCAGAGATCAACAAAAAATAGATTTTTGTTGATCCACATGCTACACCACGAAGAGGTAGGTAAAGGGGTTTCTACAAAGTGGATGTGCATTGGCAACGTATTTCCCAAAGGAAGGAAGTATTACAGGACTACATCGTGTCAATATCAAATCACAGGCGCTACATAATAAGAGATTGTGCAGTATGTGTACTTCTGATGACCTTGTAAAGACGATATACGAAGCTTTGTGTTAGAAGTATAATCTCAGAGAACAGAGACTTCCCTACTATCAGTATATACCACAAAATGTAATTAAGATCACCTGTATCAAATTATACTGGAATCAAACCATATAAACAGATAGGACAGTATCCCACAAGAGAATAGGCATAACTCTGACCAGCGAAGATACCAAGACCGCATATCTGATAAATGTAGCTGGCCCCACACCCAATGACATCTTGTTCAAACGATCATAAAAAATAGTATTCCCCATTGGAGAAATCCCATAAAGAGCTTGAAACACTATATCTCCCTTAACCGGTAAGCACTTTCTTCTAGGATGATGAAAGCTCGCCGGTCTCTTTAAGCTTGAAGAGTGAGAGAAAACAATTGATAATAGTTAGAAAAGAAGTACTGCTAGTTATAACGTTAGGTTCGGCTTGGTTTACTGATTATTTGCTTTGTAATAGTAATAATAATATTAAAGCACTAAAGCGATATCTAGTAATCTAATCTAGTAATCTAGTAAGCTAAATAATTATCTTCTAGAAGCGTAATTGTATAAAAAAAAAATGCTTATGCACACATAAAAAATTCAGTTTACACAAACTCCGTGATATTAGTACCACTAATAAATAAAATATAAAAATAAACAGCAGGACTGCCGCTTCATCCTCGTACAATAACCTGCGAATAATTTAAAGTTGTATTGCCGTGTCGGGCATTCTTTTCCAAAAAGACATTGAACTGTAAGCGAGGTATCAATTTACAAGTAAATAACGCCATTGAATAGAAATTGCCCATATTCCTTTTGTGAAATTTTTGTTCTATTTGCGGTAGGTGTTGGAATTGAATGGAGAGAATTGTTTGTTCTCGACCTAGACCAACAATGGAGTCCGTATGGCCGCTCGTCGCGTTCAGCAACCCTCTTCTCGAGAGATATCAAAGAACGCTACGCTAACCAGTCAACAATCCGGGGCGATAAAACCTTAAAATTATTACCTGTTTATAATAGATCTAAATATTTGTTAAGCTCTACCTGTTTATCAAAGGTCATAAACCTGGCCATGTGAAAATTTATGCAAATTTCTTTTTCTTTTAGGAAATTGTAATATTCTACAGATGCTCCTCCATTTAGAATAATAAAATAGGTGCCTTGATCGCTGTTCATCAAGCGCCATGTTTATACGGAAATTTTTTTGAAAGATTATCTGAATATTATCTGAAATATTATCTGAAAATTTTTACGTTCCATCATCAGCTCTACCCAAGTTGATTTGATTTACCTATAAGCAAATTCATGTGATAATCTGATATAAACGAAGATACTCGAAAGCGTGTCGCGTTTGTGTAGATTACGCAACAGTTTTATGGAAGTATGTACAAGGCTCTTAACACATAGAGCAAACAATGTTACGCTTTAGCGATTGAATGGCGACGATACAGGTATTAATTTTATCACCCCTCGTAAGCTAAACGTAATATTTTTCCTTTAACAACTTCGTAGATTACGTAATACATAACGGCTTGATTACACCAATTGGACAATTACCAATAACTTTTATTACTTTTGAAATAATCTATATCGTGAAACCTCTCACCAGCGGACAACTACTATCGTTCCTTGTAGTGAGGTATTCACTATAAGAAGAGTTAACTAGAGCAAAGGTTAAAAATAATTTGCAAAGAATTGTATGTGCTTAATGAAAACATATACAATATTAAAGATTGAAACAATTGAAAGATTTATTAGTTTATTAAATTTGAGCTTCAACATTTTGATCAATGGTCGCGTTCATCCCCTAGTATCGATCTACCTAGGTTCTACTTGAGCATCTGGAATCTTAAGTAACGATTTTTATTTCCTTTGTTTGGTTGCGCTCAAAAAACAAGTTGGTAGCTATGGTTACGTTCTGCTTGAGCAGAAATTTGCGATGACCATCACCAATGTCTACGAAAGTTGGCGAATCTACACTGTATTTCATATTTATGAAAAACACCGACAATTGCAAATCTTCGGGTCTACTTACACCGTCCTATTTAGCAAAACCAGCTTTTAAGAAGCATTTTTCTAAGCGACCACGATCTAAATTAGATTATTTATAATTGTTTGGCCTTTTCCTAGTTGTTCAGTTGAATTTGAATTGTCAGTAAATGGGAAAAGTCTCTTAATTAGTTAGCCGATGTAAATGTTTTCAAAATTTTAATAACACGTTGATTCAAAAGTGAAGATCGAGCTGTTGTATATGTATAGATGTAGTATAATAGAACGCAACGAGGCGTTATCTAAAACCAAAATTATTTTCCGCTTCCGTTTTTGCAAGTTTTATTAAACTTTTCTACTCATCTAAGCTTCTTCGTTATAGCACTACTCCACCAACAATTTTCTACGTGAGAACCTTGCAGCTTTACAGCCTAACTCGTTAACTTCTTGACGAGTAACCGCTTATTATAATCGGCGATCTTGTGAATTTATGTCTTGCTTTGTCCTCTTCAGGATATTTTTTCTGATTGCTTTTTAATAGTTGAATAATAGAATGTAATACTTCTTGTTGGTTAAAATTAAATTTTTAGATGGTTTATCAAAGGATGCTTTTACCTTTAAAATGCGGTCCAATTGTAATCTGTTCTACCAAGGATTCCAATCCAACACTCAATATTTTGAATGGTTGACCTAATAGCATTCACTTCGGACGTTGTGGATTAACAATGTGAATTTAGACTGCTGGGTTTCAAATAGTGTGTGTGCGTGTTGTGAGTTTTGAGCATTTTTACAGAAAATGTGTTTCAAATATAAATTATTGGAAACAAGTGGAGACTTTCCTTGCCCCCCATATAGTAATGTAAATATAATTAATTAAACAACATAAATCAACGTCAGAATTAGTATTCTAGCCAAAATTAATTCGAATTCTGCAAATGTTCAATTAAATTTTGATATTTTATCCATCTTGACATGAAGCAATAAAAAATTAATGAATTAAAGTGCAAGAGCACGTACTTCAAGGCAATGCCTTGAAGTACGTCTTGATGCATCTCTTTTTTGAACAAACGATGATTAAAGAGATTACTTCCATATATTATTTGTCTAACTTGGTGCTGGCGGCAAAAGTAAGCTTACCAAGTTTTGTTCATATTCAAAACATTATTGCGAAGTATAATGTTTTCTTTGAAAATTTAGATTGCAAACTGCTTACGCAATCTTCCTATTGGCGCCTATTTTTTGCTCCATCTGGTATACTATTCTTAAGAATACCACAGGGAGTTCGCGTAACTTCACAGTTTTTTTTCATCCGAATTATCAATCCGAATTTCGTAAAACGTTATTATTTGCTGTTTATTTTATTTGAAATGCCAAAAAAGTGTTTAGGGGACACTCTCAGAAATAACGACCCTGAAAATGAATTCGTTTATTTAAAAACCCTATTTTTCTGATATTCATATACTGTAATTTTTACGAGTATACGTTCTTTAATTGAACGTTATGCTATTACTTAAAAATTAAAACGTTTTAGTTTTATTTCGGTGCCAAAACATGGAATTTAATGTAAATAATTTTGAACTTGACCAAGTTATTTTATGGTGAATATAGTCAGTGTCGATGTTTTAAGTGTCTTTGGGTGTGGCCTATTATTAATTCTAGTTGATGGTATACGTGTAAATACATGCAGACAGTCAATTACCGACATCGAGAAATAATGTGGAATGAATATGCGTACGGAAAGAAGGTATCGTTGATTGGGATCCGTAGAGTATCATTTTCATGGCTGCTCTATTTTAGTACATCCCTGTATCGTTTTCCCGATTAATGGGTAAAATTTATGATTACGTTAACCTCGGTTATAATTATAGTAAGAAACTTTCTAATTGATGTTTGTAATCGATACATATAATACGAATATTTACCTATGCTAGAGCTTCTATTATTCAGCTAAAGATAGACGAGATCTTTTGTGTCTTTTATCACAGCTGTTGATTAAATCAATAGAAACAGATTCTTTGTACCGTATTATTTCTTTATAAAAGACTTTTTACGTAAACTTTCTATTTTCTTTCTTTTGTTCTTGCACGTTACCTTTACTTCATCATTCTCTTGCACAACTTGGCTTCTATTTTTTACATTTTCCACATGATTTCTAGAAATTTTACTTTAACCTATTCCATAATTGTCTTTCATTAAATATTTGGCTTTCTTCCTATTTCTGTTTATTTTTTATTCTCTAAATCTGGCAAAGTACGAAAAAATAGAATATGATCAATAAACTTAATTTATACATTTAAAACGGCGTTAATAACGTAAAAAATACATAAAAACTATTTCGTTACAAAATTGTGAACCAATTGTAAAAATAAAAAATAATCTTTATTTCTATTAGGTACTACAAGCGGTTTTGCATTTGATCATTAGTTGTTCATCTTCTGTTCTTTCCTTGTCCTACTTCTATTCGTCTTTCATTTTTCCTCAATTCTTCTTCTGCTCTTCGATTCTTGTTATATTATACAAGGGTAGCAACTCTGTGAGCGAAGTGGATGTCGATGTTGTTAAATTTGGTTCAAAAAGAAAGGTGGCATTCTATTAGAAAACCGTATTATAAATTTAATGTAAGAATTCTTCTATCCTGTATTAGACACCAAGGCCACGTAGGGAATGTCAAGGCGGACGAACGATCCCGTATTGTGCGACTGCATAAGACTGGTAGGAAATCTACGTAGAAGGGGTAGGGTTGGTGAAATACGTAAACCTATCGTAATTGATCTAATGATGGAGGAAAAGCAGAATATATCAGAAAAGGCCAGCAGGATAGATCAAGAGCTGATACTGATCTATTCTGCATTAACTGAATAATAATAATAATAAAAAAAAAATAGGATATTCCAACAAAAAGGAATAATTGAAATCATATATTCCGATATAGAAGTGTAAGTGTTTTTATTTTCATTTCTATACCATCGCTAATATAGAGTAACGTAGGTCCTTGGTTACGTTTGCGTGCATCGAGATACATGTAGAACTGCGTAGCATGTGCGGACGCAACCGGAATTCTAATTAGCGTTTTAGAATTTTATAAGTGTGATTTCAAATTTAGATTAGTCGTCATGAAGATGAGAACAAAGCCGTATAAAATACTATTAGTAATTTATACGGATAATATTACCAAAAATAAAAATTAGATGCAAGAAATACCGTCAACGGTTATACGAGATAGCTTTGAATTTTAAGAAAGCAAGGAGATGTGCTAAGTCGGGATCTATTCCATTATTCCGTACATTTCCACGTATCTCTTCCCTCCCAAATAATTTACGCTTACTTTTATACTCATGTACATTAATTTCTAGTAATTTTGGGCACGTTTAGTACGTACAATTTTAATATCATTGGAATTTTGTAAGCATAAAAAAAAACGTGGAAATGTCAAAGTATTCGAACTGGTTTAGATTAGTATGAAGTATCAAAACAGGGTCGCTCTTAACATGCCCACACGTACCAATTATTGGCAGTACCTACGTTGTGAATCATGAAACACTGGAAGTAGAATACCTTGAGGTACAAGAATATTTACACGCGTATCAGATCTGCGTAGAAATGGAGTAGGCTCGTCCCAGTGGCGAAATTAAGATTGAAATTAGTTCCTATTTGTTCGAGTGTACGAAGAAGTAAACTTCGAATTGAAATTCGCAAGTTACCGTCTTGTTTTGCTTCGTTCAAGTTTAATCGAAAACGAGATCGTTTCGGGAAGGTTAGCTTAACGCTAGCTTATATTTTTAATAACTGGTTTTTATATATCTTTTGGATGATTGCGCGAAATAAATCCACGATTCGGGATTCTTAGGAATGAATTTACGTATCATTAAAATCGTATTTACCATATTAGGCGTAAGGTATAAGGATGTTTATACATACGAGAAAATAGGTAACATAATAAGGACAAATGACGCGATAAATATGAATTAACAAACTTTATTATGATATTAGTAAGCTTCATTACAATTATCTTATATTGTTATATTTCCCATTAACAAAAATTTGGTTGTTCCTAATTTATAAATCACACCTTGTAGACAATATCTATTCTTTTGAGTATGCAACGTTTTCGCTTTAATTTAGTGGACTCTTACTTTGGAATGTCTGGATCTAAAACTACGGAGTAGGACTGAAGCATTTATGTGTTATAGTAAGAAATCATAATCGTACTAATTTGAAGAGCGATGAGTCTATTTGGTAACGTTCTTAGTTTGTTTGCTACATATCTGGATGGTTTTAAATCATAAATTTTTACTTATACACAGTCTATAAATAACGCATTCTAAAGACTCTTAAGGTTACAGCCAGTTTCATAGTAAATATGTCCTGCTGTGTGATCTCCGCATGTAAAAAAGAAAAATAAAAATTGTGGAGAAGTTTCAAATACGCGTAGATCAGAAGCTAGAGACAAGCTCCTCAATACCCGTAAGCTAGTATCTTAATAGGGCACTGAAGTTCTCAATACTTCACTTAATGAAAAAATAGACTACGAGATAGATGCACATCGTACATTATCATCAATATTTAACGCTGAAAGCTATGGGAGATGGTCTTATTCTAAGTAACACAGTATTTGTACATTTTGCAACATCCTCTTTTGATTCATCTCAACGAATTGCCAGCTGCGTTGTTAAATAGGTGCAGTAGATAATTCGTGTAAATAATTTGTGTACAGGATGCGTACCTAAAGAGTCAATTAGAAGACTTTCATAGAAACTAATTCGTCACATATTATTAGCGGATTCGCCGAAAAGGTCTCTCATAGAGTTCGTATTTTGCAAGAATGCAAGCCCTTTGATTGCGCAGTGAGAATACAATGCTGTAATTGGTTTGAAAATCACTTAGATGATAATAATATCCCTGAGAAATTCTTGTTCTCAGACGAAACTAGGTTCCACGCTAATGGTTTCATTAACAACCAACCTGAACCGGTCGGTGTTTGGATAATGCTAACGCTTCTGTTTAACAACGAAACATGAAGCGACGAATATGGATTTGTATTGGAAATAAAGGAGATCACTTTGAGCATTCACCATAGTTGTTTATTAAATTCTTTTAGTCTTACAGAGAAATGTATATTTATTTTATTCTGCTAGCTTTATTATTATTGGCTTAGAGTTCTTCATTAACGATTTACTCTTTAAGCAAAATTATTATTTATTTGCATCATTATTGTCAAGAATCAAAGGTAATTTATTTAGCTGTCAAACGTAGCTGTAATCAACATAAAAATGAATTTAAAAAAAACAATACAGCTCTCCTGATTACGTTTCTTTTGCTATGATATTAATGTAGATCATACGTTTGTATTTTTGATATGATGCAAAGAAGGAAGTTGATGCTTGAGTCTCTCGAGGTGTATCTAGTGTGTAGTTGGAGTATTCTTTAAGAATCAAATATGAATACTAGGGATAGCAATAAGATAGGAGGATTGCAAATTTATGGGTAGAAGCTGACAATATGAAATTAATAGAACTTGTATAACTTATATAAATCTATCTACTGGTAACTCGTGAAAAACAATAATTTTTTTGTTTCCGTTTAATAGAGCTAAATAAATTAATAAAGCTAGTGTCGAGGAATGTACAATTCATGATATGATACATACGTACCAAAGAAATATAGTTCGTGCTTTGGTTGGAATTCCATAAAAGATTACCTCAACTATATTGTCATTAAAATAATTCGGTCTTTCTGCAGAAATATCTTAAAGTTCTGTTAAAGTAGTAAATTCGCATTCACGAAACCTCATCCGCATTATTTGGCAAATATCCTTTACCCTTCGGAGAATTTAAATCAACTACTGAAGCATAGATTCCATCCATATGACGACACTAACCTTGGAGGAGCATTCAAAATTGACCATCGCCTTTAAACGGTAGCATCCTAAACAACGAAATATTATTAATACATTTAATTATTTAAATAACAGAACGGTTTGTAGAATTCCCATTTATGCAAAACAGCGTGAAATCCTCTTTACTATTTACGTATCGCTGATTGTACGGAGATTATTTTACATATTACGTATGTACATGCAAAGGATGTGCCGATTGAATGATATCTATCTCAGATTTATCGGTTTGGCATATATTTGTATGCAGTTTGACAACGCGCGGAGCATATACATACCCTGCTGTATTTTAATAACAATCGTGATCGATTTCATAATTAGATTTTTGCTTGGTGTTCGATTCTTATTGTGGTTAATCTTCTTCTCATAGGATAATATCAGATCACGTGACGGGATGTATTTCGTATATAAGTACAAATTACGAAATTATCCAACAAAATACAAATTGTGACAGTGTACAGTAGAAGCTCCTAGCAATCAAACGAAAATGTTCAAATTGGTGAGTAGACGTTCAATTAACTCGCATATTATACATCTCGTATTTCTTAGAAATGTCGTTGCGAAATAATTTAGAAAATATTCTTGTCCATTTAAATGAAATAGTGAACTGGGCCAATAGCAATTGATAAATTTTTGAGCGGAGAGTTGTTCATTGGATACTATTAAATTTTCCAGATGTTTACGCTAAGTCCAAAAAAGAATGTTGCTTGTATATCAAAAAAATTATCAAGAAAGGTTGATTTGAGAGAAGTATAAAATTTTTTTAAATTAGAAGAGCAGCTTAATACGCTTCTTTGATCAAATTGTTGATTTGACAATAACCACAAACGTTTAATTTTCAATAGCACATCGATCAATCGAAATATTAATTCCCTTCAAATTAAGTTGAGAAGGAATTCCTTAAAGATATAATAGTTAATACTTCGATAATTTCAATTCAGTTCAATATAAATAGGATAATATGGTTTGGTTACCAACATATTTGAGGCGAAACAATACCGACTTAATTAACGTAGCGTTTCTAATTTTATTCTTTTTTTCAGCTCTTGTTGGTTATTGCCTGCATCTTGGCCTTAGCAACAGCTGCTCCACATCCCGGACCAGCACCTCAATATGCATACTATTCATCTCCACTCGCTTATGGATATGGATATCCCTACACCGGATATGGATATTATGGCTACTGAAAGTGTTTCCGTTCAACGATACCCATGTTTTCTTTGTAATAGAATCTGACAATAAGTAATTGTCTTTTGCTCCATTATATTTGATTTCTTTTTATTGAAAAATTAAAAACATTTGAAAATTTTAAATTTTCTTTATTTACTTTAAACTACATATTCCCAATCTTTTTCTTGCATCGAACGCTTTTAGAGAAATGGTATTTTTTATCGACGTCTTTAAATTTTTCTCTACGATACGCAGTCTATGAAACAACAACCACAATACAAATAAGTATACATAACTAACTTAAAGATAACAATTACACTAAGAATATGAATAATTTATGAAAACAAAATTGAGTTATGCTTTATCATCTTTAAGCTTACAGGTTTTCAGAAACAAAACCACAAATTATCGATACTTTTTTCAAATATTTTGTCTAAAATCGGCTCCTTGAAAATTCTACCCGTTTCTTCTTTTCTGTGGTCAGTTATTGATTTGAATAAATCTTTCTTCCGTTCACCGTTGATTACGTGCTTCTTAATTGTATCTAGACGTTTAATACCGTTTATTCGCGTTAGTGGATTCGGCTACTGATTCTCAATCGGTTCCTTGTTTTCAAGAGAACCACCTACATAAATAGGACATTTTTTAATTCAGCGAACTAACTTGACTATGTATTGCCAACTTGAGAATGTTTCATTGGAATTTACGCCAAGCTTTAGAACTAACAGTAACCCTAAAGTAAGTGCTAAAAGTCTACTTCTGCTACTTATAGTCAATTGTTTGTTTTTCTTTGGGAACGATACCACCATTTGAATTTTTGAATTAACATACACAACGAAGATGTCTGTTTGTGGGACTCTATGATATAGGTGTTTAGAAGAACAGGGTCTCAATACCATATAATTAACTTTGATTTACTTAAACACGTTTTGATTATTGTTTCTTTTCAATTAAGTTTTGTTGCTTATCGGTTCGGTTATGAGCTCATTTAATCCGACAAGGAGCTCAAATCCGTTTGGCGCTATTCCAAAGAACTCCTTCTTTACGAAAATAAATTTTCACAGATATGTATTGCACTTGTTTTGGTTTTAGAACGATTTACTTATTACGTATTTAATCCGTAATATACTACAACACCAAGTTCTTCCTTCTTTATATGACATTATTGACAACGAACTGATGACGGACGCCAAAGCAAAGTTTCTATTAGAAAAATGTTGGAATAGAAATGTTGCAATTTTATTCAGTTCACTTTTAGGACTAATACCAGCCTTCTGTAGCAATTAATATTGCCGAATTTACTTTTGACTTAATAACAAAAGGTAATAACCAGAGAAATGGAAAAGCTGTTGTTACCTCAAAAGAATTACTCAAGTTACCTCAACAACTACTTGCTAGTATTAAAACTATGAGGATCATTTCAAGTATACGAAGTTATTGTAAAGTATGTATGTATGTTATCTCATTATACAGCTTCAACAAATTAAGCCAATAGAAATCAATAGAAACTGAATATCTTGAATAATAGGATTTATATATCTGGCATTGCTTATCCCATTTGTTTAATATGACCTCCAATTTTTGAAATGTATTTCAAGCAAGTCCATCAAAAATTAAATGTAGATATTATAAGACCTCGGAAAAAAACTGATATCCTTAAAAGAATTTTGTTTTCGAGATTTTCCAGAATGTTCTTGCGAGTTTTGCTACATATCTTTTTTAATTGGCAATGTTAATTGTTTAAAGTGGCTAGTAACATAGTAAACATAGTAGTACACGCAGAAGAACATGCCTTAATCTCAGCAGCTGATATTTTTCGCCGTATCGTTTCGGATAGGAATTACCCATTACGAAGGAAATGGTAAAATAAATACATAATATTAACTTATAACATTGAATCTGTATTTACACTTGACTGTACAGAGCTTTTCGATGGCCAAAATATAACATCCAATTGCGAAACTTAAAACCATTGCGTTGATCGATTTATAGTGCAGCATCTACCAAGTATTGAGTGGGTCAACTAATAGAAATAGCTGTAGGGGTACGCTCCATATCCATAATAGCCAGCAGCATACGGTGCCAGGTTAGAATAGGCGGTGTAGGTGGAGCCAGGATAGTAACCGCTATAGAAGGTGGTTAAGGGTTTCGGAGCGGCAAGGGCGAAAGCCAAAAGGCAGGCGAAGATCAACTGCAATAAGAAGAAAATTATTAAAGTCACTATTTACAGGAATTGAATCACTACTACATTAAAGCACAATATTCACTCACCCACTTGAACATGTTTGCGGAGAGTTGTTGAGTTGTTCAATTTCTAACAATGAACTATGCAAACATTTTCCGTCTCTCGCCTTATATACGAAAAATTCGCGAATAGAATTATAAAAAATATGATTTATAATTAAAAGTGGTATAATTAGTTTATTTAGCAGGTCTGTTTTAGCATTTTTTTGCACTTGTACGTTGCCAATTTTGTTACTGCAATGTACCGGCAAGGTCTTGCCAATCGTCACA
Source organism: Oryctes rhinoceros (assembly GCA_020654165.1). Taxonomy (NCBI): domain Eukaryota; kingdom Metazoa; phylum Arthropoda; class Insecta; order Coleoptera; family Scarabaeidae; genus Oryctes; species Oryctes rhinoceros. The sequence goes on along the minus strand of JAIOKQ010000008.1, from coordinate 17,263,522 downwards.
CATACATACGTGAAACGAAATCGAAGCAAATTTTTATTTGAATAAATGAAATGTCACTTTATCTGCCTTTGTTAAAACTGGTTCCTGACAATACTTATTAATACACTCCTACAGAAGTTAAGTGGATGTAGGCACGAATGCGGTGGTTATTCCAATAAATCCGATTATGATAGATTACGGCTGTTTTACATTTTAATTGTATATTTAACACTATTTACAAAATTAGATAACATCGATTTTCAATCAATGATATGATTTTTATGCCACCATGGTGCATATCGGTTTCGACATTCCATAGTTTCAATATATGTACATATATCTCTGAACATACGTCTGCTTTAATGAGCTTTCTAAAGCTGAACATACGGTTGGGTCAATCGCTTTAGAAAAAATAAATAAATGTACAAGAGGAGTTCGATAAATACCCGATATTGGCAAGAAAGTGACACTTTTGTTTATAAAATTCATTTTATTTATCTACTTTGAGGTCGATACACTTAGTCGAACGTTTTTTTTTTTTAACTTTTGCGTCTCATCCTATTTCGTCCTCTCGTCCTATTTCTGCGACCCTGCAAAATGGAGTTTTTTCTGCCTATTTCTTTAATCGACCGTGTCAAGTCTTTTTCCGTCAAAATTCGAAAATAGGAAGTAATCTGGTGTGTGCTTGGCTTGCACACAAGTGTGCAAGCGTGCATTATCTTCAAGAAACAAAGCACCATAATTTGATCGTTAAAACAACGCAATAGCAGCTATAATACTCGTCATTATTCGTTTTTCCCTTTTTAAAGTAGTCCATGTAGATTATGCCGCATACATACATTCCAAAACACGCTGGCTACGAATCAATGGTCGATAAAATGGCTTTGGCCTTCTTGCTGATAATACATATGCATTATAATGCCTACAGGAGCATCCACCAACAATCTTTGTAATTTGTTTTTCAAAAAGTTGAAGTATTAGGTGGTCTCTTGTTAGGCGATGTTTCAGAAGGAAACGATTAACTACTCCACTCCGCATGTGAATATGGGATATAATATAAAGTATTAAGCGCTTAGGTGTCACGATAAGAAAGTATGTTTTAGTTCACAAAATACACTCAAGAACACGCTTGATAATCCACAAGATAAACGGTTGGGAATTTAGTTCTGTTTGATTTATTAAGGTAGACCGTATGTTTCGTACTGTAATTACAAGAGGCTTTTTCGTATTCTTTTGTCTTTCTGTACTGTTTTAATTTTAGGTTGAGTAGTCGGCAAAAGCAGGTACTTGTAAATAATATTTTTTATCGAACAGGCATATTAGATTTAGAGTCCTTCGATCAATAGTTGAAAATGTGGATCGACTCAACCTCCCGCGCTGTCTCGAATTAATTAATTAAACTGTGTTTAATTAATGTGTTGAGTATGCCGACACCTTTGTGTCGTTCATTATATATATTTTTAATGAATACAGATTGTTTTGATGAAACGTGGTAGGATCGTGATTCGCTCGAGACTGATATGAAAAATTACTTGCATTCGTGTATGTTGTTTTAGATCGTTGTCTAGAGATATACCGCAGCTGCCTGTTCAGCGACTTGCAAATATATTTCTGTGTGGTGAGTCCAAAATTGTTTGATTTTTATGTTTGTGCTCCTCATATAGAAGTTTGAAAACTAAACATTCATTTTCATTAATTTTTCTTGAATACTTCATTCATGATAGCCTTTCTCCATCGTACGTGTGTCCTGCGATTTTTCGCTATTCTTACTGGTACATTAAGAATCGGAATGTTCTTTGACTTCCTCTAAAATTTCAAAATGTCCTTCTTAAGGACCTTCACTAAAATGTTACTAGCGTTTTTTGAATATAATTATGAGAGACTATAAAGATGAGCTAAATAATCCAAAGTGACCGCATTAACATTCTCTTAATCATTTAAAACCGGATTGAATGATTCCCCAAATAATTGGCCACACTTACATTTATATCACCGCACGTTTACCGATGTAAAGAAGAGATATCCTTATTAAATAAATAAATAAAGCATTAAACTAAATAGATTGTAATTTCAGTTTAACTATACAAGAAGGAACATCCACAATCAAGTACTGCGTAAGGAAGAAAAACAGGAACCAGTAATTAAGGAGCTGTCGGTCATCTTCTGTTTTGCGTCTATTCATCAATAATAGAGCGATCGGTATGGATATGCGGAGTATCCGTAATAACCACCGTAATATCCAGCAGCATAAGGGGCATAGCTAGAGTAAGTCGTGTAAGTGGAGCCTAAGGCAGGGTAGTAGCTACTGTAGAGAGTGGCCGAAGGTTTCGGAGAAGCAACGGCGAAAGCCAAAAGGCATGCGAGTACCAACTGTAAAATAAAATAATTCGCGTGGATTTAGTTTTATGTATTCGACTGTGTAGAATTACTTACCAACTTAAACATTTTTGGAAGATAAGAGCTGCTCGGTTGATGTGAACGAACTATATGCAAATATTGTGATGTAGCGCTTTATATACCAAAATGTTGTATACGGGATACTAAAGATATATTGTTGATAAAGTGGACTTCATATGTCAGTATTGTTTTTTAGTATTTCAGGTGAATGGGAGTTTCCTCCTTGCGATTTTATAAAGGTTATTGAATTCGCAATGTTATTTATACAAATAGTGTAACGTTTACCTTTGTTTGGTAACTGGTTCTTGGGTGTGCTGAGTTTAATCATGTAGATAAGATTTACCAGTTTTAGCTAAATATCGAGCGAAAACATGGTTTGTATTTTAAACAATGCAAACATGAATGTTCGTGTTTTTTCATGTTTGTTACAACTTCTGAATTAAACAAAATTTATCTAAATTTGCAGGAGAGTATTTATATGCTAAAATAATGAATAAACAAAGCTTTATCCTGTTACACTGTTACACACCTACATGTACATACAGCGTGTCTATTTAATGCACGGGCGTACGATAATTCCTTCCTCGAGTAATTTAGAAAAAAAAGGTTTCAGATGAAAAATACTTGAAGACTGTCACTTAAAGACACGATACAAGTTCAGCTTTTAAATGGAGCAGATAATAATATACGCTTTTGAACGTCTTTCTTCTTTCTTCAATTCACGCCAGCTTTTATTAAATTTTAGTACTTTACTTCTTAATATATTGCCATGAGTTATTGGAGTGAAGTGGGTAATGCATTAATTTTTAGCATTTTAATCTCAATATTCATTCATTATCAGAATTTAATTTAATATTCGTGGAATTTCAATAAATTTTAGTTATTATTTGGAATTCTAGCATTTTGGCATTTTGTATTATTTTTTAGAAGTTTTCGTTAATATTATTTCATTGGGGCTAGCCAAAGTCACAAGTTATTTTTAATAATTGGGAGTCGTTGGATTGGCATTCTCGTGACCATCGGACAGAAAATATACATAGACAATATTTTCTGGCAATAGAAATGTAGAAATCCAATTTAAAACAATACTATGTATATTTATAAACTATTTAACGTAACCAAAATGTGTCCGAATAAAAAAAAGAGATAACTAGCTCAGTAGCATAATTGGCTGGCTGACAGTTGGTTGGCTTTCAGTTGGTATAACGACATACCGTAAGTAATATCCGTGACGGTTAGCCACGCTCGGTAGAAGAGTCTCAGTGACTTATATAAAGCCAATGGTACTTTTCTATCCTTGCATGGATCGGCTCTAAGTTAGCAAAATTGGTTAAACGTTGGTCGACAGTCGGGAAGTGATAATTAAACTACGCTTGGCAACGATCACTTGGGCGACATAAGTAAGTCGATGATGAATCAATACAATCGATGCTGCGTCGGTTGAAGACCAGTTACCAAGCGTTGTAAATATATAATTAGTCGGCAGACAACACTGAGTCAATTTTCAGGGATTGTTCGTTAAAGATTGGTGCATGACTAAAGATCAAAGGTAAGTATGCGAGCCAATGTTCGGCCTTAAGCGTGAAATGTTCACCTTTCACGTAATGACGATATCGCTGTCACGTCACGCCGAGCGATCTGCGGTCAGGAGCCAACATTGAGCCAACCGCCTATGCTATCCGGATAAAAGTGATTAACAGTAAAGAAAGCATTAATTAAAAAAGAAAGAAAACAGGATTAAAAAAAATTTCAAAAGAAATTCTAACATACACCATACTTTAGTTGAGTAAGACAAAAATCATAAGCAAATGGTGTGTTGGAAATAAATGTTTTAATATACATGAACAAGTTCCTATCTACATATCTACGGATTCTTGGGATGTGTAGACGATTTAAACATATTTATCGTCATTAATGTCTATACAGATTGTAATCAGCTACAGTAATTGAAAACTGCCGCATGAATATCTTTAAATATCAACAAATGCGTAGGAGTCTTCTATTCCAGTACATTTAATTACAAGTTCGTTGCCAATTCGAAAATAGGTAGCAATCTACGGAGAATGGTTTAGGAGCTATTTCTGGTCTGACTTTAATGAATATTTGAATCATTTATTTGTCTGCGTGTGAAATGCTGGGATCCTGCAACTTCAACAATGCGCCTGCGGTATGGTAAAAAAAATATTTTAGGCATTTGGAGCGTATCCTCGGCGCGATTCTGAATCACTGGAAACATAGAATCTAATTAAAAATACCGTAATCACATGTATTGGATTCGACAAAAAGTATGCTTTAATCAATATCTTCTGCGAAACGTAAGTTTATCGCTGTACTATGTCCTTAAATGAAAATTTTATCTGCTTCGAATTTTATTTATTAATGTTTATAAAAAAGATTTTAGAAGAACTTCTCTATTAGCTTCTGTGTATTTTATAATTTCAAAAAATACTCAACCGAATAAAGCCTGAATCGACAATTTAGCGTAGAAGAACTTAAAATATGGACAGTGAAAGTACCAGTGAGATTTTGTAAAATCTCAAATCTTAAAGTCGAGATAATTGGCTAAGCTGACATGAAATGATAGTACCGTTGATTATAAAACAATAAAAATAGTTTCTGGCGAAAACTGAGCGTTGGGTACGTAAACGTAGTCTTATGTTATACAGAATTTGTATCCGAATATTTTTTATTTGGAATCCTTTTATTTAAACTAGTTTAAAGTTTGAGAGTGCAACGAAGCTTAAAAGTATTCCACGTTTGATTAAAATCGTTCTCCTGAGCTGAAAAGATTTGGTTGACTGTTCTTCGTTACAGCAAAAGCGTTTAGTACCTTACCCAAGGGTTGAGTTATAAATTGCAACAAATGCGGTGTTTACATATATGCAAGGTACACGCTTAATATTCAGACCAGCTAAATATCCTTTCAATCTTATCTACCTCGTCGAAAGTTAAACGCACGTAACAACCAGTTTTATTAACGCAAGGTAGATATTCCATTACTGATATAAATAACGTTGCGAATTCGCTAATGTAAAATAAAATTGCAAGACCTTGCAGATATCCTACTACATCCATCTGAACTGTGAAAAAGCATTACTGACATATCAAGTTCACCATTTAGGTTTACATTTTAAATATAAATCAAATTTTTTAATGTCTTGTATGTAAACATTTTGGTATATAAAGAGCGACGTTACAATATTTCGATATAGTTCGTTCACATCAATCGAGCAGCACTTATATTACAAATATGTTCAAATTGGTAAGTAATTTTACTTGGTTGAGTATATAGTCTGAAAATAAAGTTAAATTTGAATTGTTTTAATTTGCAGTTGGTACTCGCATGCCTTTTGGCTTTCGCAGTTGCTTCTCCAAAACCTTCTGCCACCTTCTACAGTGGCTACTACCCAACGTTAGGCTCCACCTACACAGCTTACTCTAACTATGCCCCTTATGCTGCTGGATACTACGGTGGTTATTATGGATATTCAGCATATCCATACCGATCGTTCTATTATTGATGACAATCAAGACAGGAGACAAAACAGAAGATGACGGACAGCTCTCTAATTACTAGTTCCTGGTTTTTTATGCAGTTCTTGACTGTCAATGTACCTTGTTGTATAGTTAAACTTGAAATACAATTTATTTAAATTTAATACATCTTTTTGTATAATAAGATAAATAAGATAAATAAAAACCTCTTCCTGAGTAATCACTTAGTGCGTGGGTGTAAGATAATTCCGCATTTGAGTAATTTAGAGAAAAAGTTTTCACATGATAAGTAGTTGATATGAAATTGAGTTGAAATGTGATGAGTTTCCCCAGCACACGATAGAAGTTAGCTTTGTAATAGAACATGCATAAGTATTCTAATTTCAACATTCATTGCTTGTCAACTGAGTACCTGAATATTACTTCTCAAGATTACTACTTCTGGAATGCACGGAAGCAAAATACTCTATCTGAAGACTTTTGCTCAACTCAGAGCATTTCACACAGTGTTAATTCTAATCGTGTGCTTGCTAAATTTGGTCAATTAGGTGATAATTTACGTAGAGGTTTTGTAGTACATATTGATCCGGATGTAATGATTAAATCCACTCGTTTAATCCAAAGAATATTGGTTCTGACTGGCAACAAAACGTGCGCAGGTTCTCCATTTTACATTTCGTAATATATATAATTAAAGAAACAGTCGTTTTCATCTCAATAACTTGCTGATATAACATATTCTCCAAAATTAAATCAATGTATTGTTGAGGAGTTAATTTTCCTGAATATCCTGAACTATTCTTTAGAAAACTACATTTATATTATATTTTGATTTATTTTCAGAAAATTATTCCAGTAAAACGCGAGCTTTTAAAATAAGCTTTACCTGTAGTATTACAACTTAGAAAGTGGTGAATGTTCTTCCAATCATTTTGAACGGCGTATTTACTTATTTTACTATTTTCAAATTTATTTATTTGCTCTTTCCAAGTTGAGTTGGATATTGACTCCACATTGGTCTTGACTGAACTTTAGGTCCTTACGATTATATTATTTTATATTTTATTTTAAAATCTGCTTTTCATGTTTCTACACGTGCACGTTGATTTAAAGTTAACTAATTAAGGTCTTGCATTATATACTTCGTTAGTTTTAAGAGAGCATTAAAAACTTTAAGGTATAATTAATACTGGTAGATAGAGTATTAAGCGGTAAAGATGCGGCGACGAGAATAATTAACTCGAATATTAGCACACGTGGAGTAATTTGTTCGGCAGCCAAATATTGTTCTAGTAACTTTTCTCCTTGATTTTCTTTTCTCATTCATATTATTTATTATCGATATTTTCTTTTATTTACTAGTTTTTGCTTAAAATATGAGTATCTTGTTGAATGGTTATGTGATATTATAACATTTCTCAGATGCGAGTGTAGGAATGGGACTTATTATAGGTATTGCACAAATATTGTTGTATTGTATTATTGTCAATGTTGTGTGAAAATTATCTTTGAAATTTGAGGTACGAAAATATACCAGATACAAAATCATTATATCTTTTGCATTATCATCTTCAAGAATTTCTACTACTTAAAATTAGACGTGGTTCTTACTAGGGTATGTAGAAGTACATATTCTAGAAGTATAAGCTTACAATTTCTACTAATGGAAAATTTCACTAAAGTCTTAAACAAGGAAAGAAGAGTATTTCGCTCTTAGTAGTGAGGAAAAATTTGCTAACCTGGGCGATGCAAAACTTAAAAAAAATTACAATACCTCAAGATCAGAATTTTGGTTAAACTCTTCATGAAAAGGAATTGGACGTTTTAAAAGCAAAATGACCTAAATTACGTGATATCTTCACGTAATTTGGGTTAAAGATAGTAAACGTTGAAGGGATGTTATGTGACCCTCAGAATATACTTTTTCATACCATCTAAAAGCGCTTTTTTGGCATTTTCAGGTTAGGATATATTGAAATCCTGCTGTGCTAGAGCAATTCTACTGACGGATTTAGATTCATTATCAAAGATTATGGAAGAAGCGATATCTCTGACTCAGGCGGCGAAACTTTGTTGAATCATATTACATGCGATGACTTCAATGTTAGAGAATAGAGAATAGAGAAGATTTCGAAGCAAAAACTCATCTAGTTAGTTTAGTGAATTCTCGTTAAATACTTCTTCATAAATTGTAATCAACTGGCATCTTTGCGAATCGATTGCAAGATGTTGAGTCCGGTGGGAGATATAGGTTAATGCTTCGGAGAATATATCCACTTTTATAAGATGAACACAGAAGAGGTCTGAGGAATATTGTAGGCACATAGTTTTGATACACTACCTCACATGAAATCTAATGAAAACGTTCGTCATGGGTATAAAATTAAGGTTATACTTGTAGTCCATTAATTGGACCATTAATTCATCCATTTATTCTAAAATATGTAGGTGGCTTACAAATATCTTGAATTAGTAAAGGTTAAAAAGTAAAAAAACGTACTAAAATCAAATCTGTATTTCAAATGTAACTTTACAAAGCCCATCAACAATCATAATTGCATTCCAAAAGAGTAATTCATAGAGTCAAGCGCGGTCTTCTTAAAGATTAAAAGCGTATGAGAGACATGCTTCAATAGAAAGTGTACGGATATGAGCCGTAATATCCATAGTATCCAGCATATGGTGTGTATCCGGAATAGGCAGAGTAAGAAGCTACGGCCGGGCCGTATCCACTATAGAAGGTGGTCAATGGTTTGGGTGCTGCGAAAGCGAAGGCCAAAAGGCAGGCTAACAAAAGCTGCAAATAGGAATTTCGTGTAAACATAAACGTTTCATAGACAATTTAGTATTATAGCTTTTTGATCGAAGAACAGATTTTATAGAAGCGTACTTACCAATTTGTACATCTTTACGGATTGAGAACTGTTCAACTTGCAAGAACAAACTGTGCTTTAGTTTTAGACCGTCGCACTTATATACAGAAGATTTTAAACGTGACAATAGCAAAAAATGCTAATAATAATTTAAATACGGCGTAATTAGATTACTTGACAGGTGTGCTTGCTTTTTATGGTGGAAGTTGAACACTACAAGGTCTTGATTCTCCTTACAGACGATTATCATACCTGATTATTCATTTGAATATAGGTGTTACCACATTCGTATATACCTTCATAGCTTGTTGTACAAAAATGATACTGATATGGCGAATAAAACTGAACGACAGAGCGAACAGTATCCCTGTCTGCATAAGTTGAAAGATAGCTTGATATTTAGTGATTAATAATAAGATATTAATGTAACTAAATCCAGTAAGTACAGGTGATGATTTACATCATGTAACAAATACACTTCATTCAATAAAAAGTGATTACGAAATTTTTTCCAGAAAGAACAAAATGTTATTTTATACAGCTACTATATTGCGCCGTATAGGAAGATGTAGATTACATGTACTTCGTAGGATATTTTGCCAATTAACGGTAGTTGTTTGAACACTATTGTTCGCAACGAAAATATTGTCGCACAAATTTAACGTATGAATATCATTTATGAGAAATTCTAAAATCAACAAAAGCTTCAACAAAAATGTGAAAAACAAAACATGCATTGTTTTTTAGGACAATCCTTTATTTGTCTGTTGAGGTTTAATTGCTGCATCTGTATTAGTTACAACACAAACTTTTAATTCCTTTAGGTGCTAACATAAGTAAAAAAATAAATAAAATGAATAAATAAATTAACTAGAAAGCATTTTCGAATCAAGATTTATTATGATTTCAAAAAAGAGCCTAGCAGCCCGGAATAAGTTTAGATGTAACCTTCAATTGAAAAGGAGCTACTTCGGTTATAATTTAACAACTTTAAAGACAAAAGAAGTACTGCTTGCGATCAGAAAGCAATAGGAAGTCGTTGTATTTAAAAAAGTTGTCGTTGTGTGCCGCATTAGCTTTGTGACTTTCAAAGAGCAGACGGTGTTAATTTTTGCTATAAAACCTTAACTCTTTCGAAGGATGGAATTGAAAAATTTGACAGGGGGAGGAAAATACATTTAGTCCTTCTAGATTCTACACGCCAGGGAATCCTGTATGGGTCCATAAAGGTGAAGATGAAGACATCAACAATGACAAAGGAGCCGTGTGCTATAAAAAAGCACTGTATGTTACGTTCTATAGAAATACAGGCCTGATGGAGAAACAAAAGATAGCTAGAGCTAATTAGTATACCGAAAACTGTTAGCTTGCTCATTATAATATATTAAAAAGTAAATAACGTACTCAAGCACTGTGGCACCGGAACACTGAAACGCTTCACTAAAACTCTAACCACAACATCTTATGAACACAGGTATGTGAGCTTTAGGCTGCACTGCATAGATGCAAAGGGGAATTTCAGCAATACGAGTCGACTCAATCTTGAGTGAAATACAGCGGCTAGTGAAGAAGCCACAAATATAAGAATACGGATTCCGGGAACATGGGTGAAATATTGCGATTAGTGACCAAGTTACGCTTATTAACGTGTTTCTATATTTACCTTTCGTCCGTTTTCGAAGCTTCGTATCCGCTTCTTCCCGACAAATATAAAACGACCCCTGACGTTTTGTATTTGTCGGTAAGAAGTCCCCTGTCCACAGAACATCTACTCATAAGGACAAGTTTTGTATAGAAATGTACAACCAACCTGGTTCCAGAAATATTGACCGTTTCTGAGTGCTGTCTGCTTGTGACAATTGTTCATAAAGAGAACTTTCACTGCAGCACGTCCAATGTCAGTGAAATGTTTCGTAAAGGTTTTAGTGGAGTGTTTCATATATATTAAAAAACACATGCCGGATATTAAAAGGTCAAAAAAGCTTTTATAATCATAATCAAGCGTATTAACATGATAACACTTATCAAATTCCTTTTATTATCTATTTTTGTTTGTACTCTCGAAAAAAGACGACCATAAGAATTGTAACTTCATCACTTCGACCTTATATTAGATACTCAGATTAGACACGACACTCTTATTTAAAAATATATTACATTTGCTTCTTTTCAAATTTTCAATTAATTTATCCTCATCGGCATGTCCATTACCTATGTCCAAAGAAAAAATCTTTGCGGATCGCTGGTTTTGTTGAACTTTTCACTTTATCAGGAAGTCATTATCATATTATAATACGAAATGTGTAGAACACACGCTTACGTGTTTTCGAAGAATGAAATATCCCACAGATTGACAGAAGTAGGTTGACTAACTAAGAAGCAATGAGGGTGCTTTGGAATAGCTTGATTTTTCTATATGACTATTACATAAAAATAGCCCGCTACAATCACATTATTTTTCTTACTGACATACATAATTTAAATTTACGTTGTAGAAATGTGTTAACACCATCAGTTCACCGGATGACGTACGTTTCCCTACCAAATCTACTCTTCACCATGCGAGTGTCATCTGTTACCCGAACTTGTTTTTAAGTAAATGATTGTCGATATCTCTAGATGCTGAATATTGTTGCTTGCTGCTCTATTTCTTTTTCTTTTTTTTTTTCATAAACGTAAAAAGTAATATTCGTAAAAAGTAATATTTAAATATTACTTTTTACGGGTACGAAGGAAAAAAGGAAAGAATAATAAAACGAAAAGGAAAAACAAACAGCGCCTTGTATAACTATTATTATTTTTATACTTGTTATGTATTGGTCGAGCAATAAATAACATTCATTATTATTATTAACATAAATGCATGAGAGAATCTAAATTAGAGATACGCTAATCATATAATTTGTCAAGATATTTGTAAACAACATAAATCTACATTATAAATTTAATTAATTCTTTAGCTAATTAGGCTGTTAATCAATACGTGCAGCCCTCAGATGGTAATGCCAGGGACCTCTGGTCGCAATCGTCACAGTATTTGCAAATATTTCCACAAATTATGTAATTAGGGTGGCTTTAATTAGATTCTCTCGTCATGTATATTTCTACGTCATGCGTATTTATACGATAATTAATCGACTGACTACCACCTTCCCCACATGTGCACTGATCAGACGTTATACAAAGTAACGTGAATCTGTACAGGATGATTAGGTAAATCTTGAATATTCCTATATTAAAAATTGAAAGAAATATTTTATAAAAATTATCTTATGATATATATTTCGGGAGTACATATAACATAAATAGTACTTAATTTCACTCTAGGAAAATGTAGTTTAATTCGATTAAAACTTTGCTCAAATAGTCTTGTATTAGCAAGCGACTTGAAGAGACACTATTTTCGTTGTATGTAAAGTAGTTAACACAATTCAGTTGCTATATCACTGCATCATATTTAGTTGTACTATTTAGTGATGTTGCTCGACAATAGAACGGTATGCAAGTAATTTAAATGCCTTTGTTGCAATTCGTAAATTGAATCAAGGTAAGATCTAATTCAATGACAACATGACAAAATCGAGTATGTGTGCATATGTGTAGGTATGTAAAGTTCAATTAAGAGACTCAGTAAGAGAAGAATAACTAGTTCCGCCGATGTAAATCACTTTTTTTTAGGACAATACTTGCTTGTGATCCAGTAATCCAGAAGAAAAAAACTTCAAGTTATCCCTCCCAGATTTATGCTAATTTGCGTATTGTCTATCCTATAAATTGTTACCGTTTGGACAGATCAAGACATAGTTCGATTGTTTATCAAATCAAACGCAAAATGTTCAAATACGTAAGTTTTTAAATATTCGATCAGTCAGTTTATTCATTTTATTCTTGGTCTCATATTGGTATTGTTTCAGATCTTATTCGCTGCTCTCTTGGCTTTTGCCGCTGCTAACCCAGAAGCGGAACCAAAGGCTAAACCGGCGGTCGTAGCTGCCTACACCGCTCCATACGTCACTCCTTATGCCTACTCTGCCTATTCTCCAGTTGCCCCGGTTGTTTCTGCTTATACTTACCCTTACGCTGCACCTGTCGTCGTTTGAGCTGACCAACTTGCCTTCAATACAGTTGTAAATATAATTGTTACACTTTTACCATGCGCTCTGTACAATTGAAAAATCAGTTTGTTTTGAAATATATGCCACTAATCTAATCTAGTTATTGTTTTATTAATCGTCTAAGTAAAGGTCACCGAGTCTTTTGTGAAAAAAATTTTGGGAATGTTTGCGAAAAAATGAATTTTATTTAAGTTAAGGTGTTAGACAACGCGGCTCTTTGCGTGTCATTCTAACTCCAGAGTACACATGGTCGACAATAGATAAGAAGTGCACATTGAGAAGAACATGTGAACCAACTTATTCGCATGTGCAAAAAACTTAGTCATCTTGGGTCGGATATACACAAATGTAGAGAAAACTAGAAATAAATAATAAATAAAAAGTTATTGGAAGTTAATTATCTATAGCATATGACGCAGAGAGAAGAATGCTAAAACGAAAAGAAACAATATAAATTAAAAGTGAAGAAGAATGAAATGTACGAATTGGAAAATAGAGAGAAAACTAGAACAGGAGCGTTTACAAAGTACAAAAAAATGGAAACAAAAAAAATGAAGAACAGAAAAACTTAAAGGAGCAGCCGAAAAAGCACAGGATACTTAAGTACAGTTGCGACGGCTAGTAACACAAATAGGAGGTCAATTACAACGCTTTGATTTCCTAATGTATATCCGATGTATGATACACCTTATTCTACAGAAAAATTGAGAGATTTGAAGCGTTGTAATGCAACTCTGTAGCGTTTCTCAAAGTAGGTAGGAGCTTTCCATTCGTATGAAAAGTTTCAGGGACCAATAGTTGAACCTGGGTTCACGTAATAGATTTACTCATGTTAGATTGATTAAAATCGGTTTCTATAATGTAAAATGTAAATTTTGTTATAAGGAAGTATAATAAATAAATTACTTTCCATGGCGCAAATTTCACCTGGTATATTCAAGCTTCGTTTTTAATATTTTCAACACAATGTTTTTTTTCAGTAAATACATCACAATTATATGGATGTCCGACACGATGCTACGACCTACGCGCGTCCTAGCATTGAATGAAAATTCGTTTGTCTGACCTTGATCTCGGTTTGAATATGAAATACAATTTAACGAACGTTTAACGGGTGAATGAATAATGTTGTTTGTAAATTGCGAAATATCAAACAAGATGCCGATGAATTTAAGAAAAACCTGAATCGTTGTAATCTATTTTATATATAGCAGATTTTTTATATTACATCGAGATAAAGTTTAAATAAAAACCAATAGTTATAATAATGCAACAATGTAGATGCAAAACAATATAATATAAATATAAAAAAACCGAAAATAGTTGGTATGTTTCGTGGTGTAAATCGATCAGAAATTCTAGAAATCAACAGAGGTGAAGTTGTGAACACACAAGGAGAGCGCTACGATTACATTGTGTATTTTTTTAAAAAGAATGTGTACGACATGTAACGGAAATATACGAGGAAATCGAAGCCTTCTACCTAATCTCTTATTTACGACAGCACCAACACTGACACTGTAAAAGCGGTATACTGGATATTGTCGGATTTCATGTGACGAAACCAAATTATCATTTTAGAAGGACTAACTAAGAGAAGGCTAAAAAGGAACGTTTACAATGTTGGTTCATTGCATTTTGCCGTTTTTTAGGTCTCCGAATCTGTTCCTAACAAAAGAAAAACAAAAGAAAAATTATTTGGAGGTACCTCCAAATAACTGCGTTAAACACTCACAAATACAAACGGTAAAGTTAATACCGGATAAGTGAACTAAATGTTCACTTATCTCATTGAGGCTGCTATGTAAACTAAAGCAATATTGCCTACTTAGGAAAAAAATCGCTAGTTCTAGCAGAATTAAACTTTAAAATGGCAATGGCAAACGACTTTTGATTGATTTAAAACAACGAAAATCTAAAATCTTTTGAATATTTATTTTGAGCGGTCTGATAATGCGATTCTTTTTTACTATTATTGCAATTATTGATTGCGTTAACGTAAATCTGAAAATTTCATGATGCAATGACGCAACTCAATCATTGAAAAGCAACATTTTGCGAAGGGAAGCGCTTTTTTGACGCGTCCAAAACTCTAACTAAAAGAAGATACTGTGGATATTGTAAAAACGAGTGTAAAGTCTTATTGCCCATAATAAAAAAATATTGCCCAACAACCAATCACAAACATTTTTCAGAATTGTTATTGAACGTAATCAGTAACGTTCTACAATTCGGCAATCCAATACATTGCAAACTTCAGAGCGAAGCTTGGACAAATCTTACAAATTTTACTTTTAGAAGTCTCAATTCCTGCAGGTAGTCCTTGGAAACATTAAACAAAAATGAAGAAATTCTCAATAAAGTGATCGTATTTGACGAAGCTTACTTCCAACTCAATTGACACGTTAATAAACTGCACTTATTCGTTACTGGGCAGACAAGCAGCCAAATGTTGCTTGTCTCAATGCATGCCTCAGCAAAAGGGAACGGTATGGTACGGAATAATCCACATTTGTTGTGATCGGACCATACTTCTTTGAAGAAAACGTTCACACCGATACAGTCAATTGAATTCCGTATGTCGAAGTATTGGAAACATTTGTAACAGAGATGCTCCAAAGAATGGATCAAAACGTAGCCCGGTTTCAACAGGACGGGGACTCAGCATACACAGCTAGACGGACCATTACTGTATTATATCGCCTGTTCCTGAATAGCTTGATATCAAAGTTTGGTGAGATTGCATATTCAGCAAGATTGGTAAAATTTCCAAAATTGTGCTTTTATATTTAGTGTATATCTTTTATATCTTCACAGTGGCCTATTATAGAGCATTCATTACTATTTGCCTAATAAATACAACATTTACCCAATGGTATGGTTTGCTTTAAGTTCTAGACAATTGCGCAACATTCAAATTTACTAAAAGCGATACAGTAATTTTTTATTGATTTATTTATATACTCTTGACTTACAAATTTCGTTTCTTTTAGCTTTAATTTTAATATACCTTGAAATATTATTAATTATTATGGTTAAAATACTAAAAAATGCACTTAAGGCGATACCGCTCTCAATGTAACCTATAATATAAATTTTTATAACTTAATTTTTACGACAATCAACTAATATCAGTTGATTGCCCGCCTATACTTATAAACTTCAGACAACACACGTATTAATTACCTCCTGCAAGCTTTTGTGCAATGACATTTATGAAAGATCAACATGATCTTGAAACGTACGACAACCTGATAGGAATTAATTCCACTTCGTGAAATTGTGACACTTGCACCGTACCCCACTCTCTACCAAAAAAAAATATAGATATGCACCTTGGCATGGTATAAATATCCCGACAGAAATTAATTTCGACACAGTTTGATTTTACTTAGGATCAAATAAGCTCCGAGAAAATGTTCAAAGCTGTAAGTAATTTCGAAATTAATTTTCATTGTTAATGCAGATCGCTCTTTGTATTTTTATTTACAGATTGTATTCGCTGCTCTCTTGGCTTTCGCCGTAGCTGCTCCAGAACCGAAAGCGAAACCAGGGATAGTAGCTGCTGCTTACACCGCTCCGTACATATCAGCTCCATATGCCTATTCTCCGTATGCGGCTCCGTATGCTTACTCCGCCTATTCAGCGTATCCAGCCTACTCGCCATACGCATATTCAGCGCCCTTGATTTACGCTTAGATATAACTTATTCATAATTTATCAAAAATTGCAAACTTATTTGAACGATCATGTAAAAATTTCTGGTATTTGGCATTAAACAATTATATAATATAATCTTATGGTTTTATTTTAGCATAATCGATAATTTGCGAAAAGAACAACAGCATAAAAAGAAGGTTTTATATTTTACTGTCAGTGGATTAAAAAGAAATGCTGTGTGGTGCTGGGTGCTATCACTCACCAAAATCTAGATTCAGCATTAATGCAACAATCGTCTTTCGTGGTGACTTACTATTAGTCCTGCGAAATTAATGGTTCAGTGATCCAGTTAGGGCCCGTTCTTGACTCGGAGTTAAACGCCGTGTGTTCGGGTCCCGTAGAAAATTTTTCACATACAATTTACACGAAGGCTCTTCAGGTTTAAGAAAACTTATACATGAATACAAAACGATTTTTAAACTGGTGAACAAGAAGTGGTTTTGCTGCTGGTTAATATGTACTTAATAGAAACATTAATTATTTTTTTATGAAAGACGTTCTTAAAAACTTATTCTACTTAACTTAAAAGGATAGCTTAATTACTGATTTAACGGACTATTGTTTTGAAATGAATAGAACGAAAGTTTTCAGTTTTCAGCAAAGGTACAAAAAGTACAAAAGTAGGTAGTTCTTTTCACGTTTGCAAAGAAAGGTCAACAATCTGAATGGTTCATATTATTACGTTTTAATTAAGGAAAAATACGTTTTAAGATTAAATAACGTATATTACATCATTTCTTAGATATTGAACGTTGAAATATGGTCCAGAATGTATTGTTTGCCAAGCCATATTAATAGGATTTTGAATGAGAACCAACGGGATATCTTATATAATAGTAATGTGTTTTTATGAACTTAGCAGCAGCGTTCTGAACAGCTGCACGTTAAAAATATTGTACGTCGATGACGTCTTTGTTAAATGCATAAATTTTTAGATGTGTAACTGCTCGTTCTATGTATTCATGCGATAATATAATTTTCTATGGACTACAACACACCAACGTCAAGACAATAGCAATGACGAAGTACATGTATGGCATAACTATAACAAACCTTTCTCACCGCTTGCTCATGAATCGGCATCGTACTTAAATAAACGTGAAGGTGCTCTATGGAGGTTGCTTAAAAAGGTCGTGAATGGATGCAATTCAACATGTTGGCTGGGTTTCTGAATAGAATACACTTAAAGCTGAAAACAGCAGAAGCTCACAAAAAAGTATATCAATAACATTCACTTTTTGATTTTCAATAAATAAACAAACAATGTTGGCGACAAACGAACAAACGAAGTTAGCAATCTTATGAGTTTAGTCTGTATTGCTGGCAACTTTTACTAAGACGAGCAATGATCAGTGGTTTGATTTTTTAGTTTGGGAATGATTTAGCCGCCGAACTTTATGTTGTTTTCCGAAATATGTACTTGAATAAACACCCAAACAACCGTTATACTCTTTGGTAAGCTGGCTGGGAGTTTATTTGGAATACTCTTTACCATAATCTCGTATGGAAAGCCACGAGGAATGTACCACTTTGTTAGTTTCTTCTTCACAAGATTCAACAAGGCGAAGGAATGATTTTATTCCTTCGGCTTGTTGAATCTTTTCAACAATCAGTAGTGTATTATTATATGTTATTATATATATATTATATATTACATTATATAATACATATAGTATTATATGTATTATATAACAATTTTCAATCAGTAGTGTACATAGTATAGTACTCTCTTTATTTTGGCCAAATCCTATATTGAATTTTGATCCTTGTTTTTTCTTATATCGAGAGAAGAGCCTACCAGCATTGCTTCACCTCGCAAAATTTGCAGCCATACGCAACTAAGAATACAGACAACCTCGCTTGTAAGTAAATATAAATAAATAACAATATATGCGTATTACGTAAATTTAAAACTTTGTTAGAATTTTTTTCAATCTTTATATTTTCAGTTTAATTAACAACAATTCATAGACTTTCACTATGGACATTGACCACTTCTAGTGAAAAATAAAATTTGCTTCACGTGGTTTCATTGACTTTGAAAAACTACGTACCTATATGAAAATAAAACTATGGATCATATAGTACAATCGTTTAATCCAAAATTAGAAATTTTTACATAACTGCCAAATTTGTAAATTTGGACTAACAACAAATTAACTGCATCTAAGCGTAAATCAATGGTGCCGAATATGGATAAGGCGAATATGCTGGATATTCCGAGTAGGCGGAGTAAGCATATGGAGTCGCATAAGCCGAGTAAGCATAAGGAGCTGATATGTACGGAGCGGTGTAGGCAGCAGCTACGATGCCTGGCTTCGCTTTCGGTTCGGGAGTAGCTACGGCGAAAGCCAAGAGAGCAGCGAATATGATCTGAAACGTAAGTTCAAACTCTCTAAAACTGAAGAATAGAAAAATACAATCGAGGCACGTTTACACATAAAGTAAAACCTTTAAATTTCACACTTACAGCTTTGAACATTTTGTTAGAGTGGATTCGATCTTCAACAGAATCAAACTGTAGCTAAATAAATTTTTGGCGGTGTATTTATATCACTCCGAAATGCTCATAAAATTTATGTATCTGTAGTTTTTGGTGGAGAGTGGGGTTACGGTGCAATTGAAACAATTTTTACAAAGAGGTATTAATTCGAATCAGGTTGCTGTAGGTTTCAAGATCAAGATCTTTCGTAAATGTCCTTGCACAAAAATCGTACAGCACGTAGTTAATACGAACGCGTTTGAACTTTATCGACGATAATAAGAGGTCAATGCAAGACAATAAATTGATATTGCCTAATTGTCCCAAAAAAAACAACGGAAATTGACTTCTGTATTTTTACGTTCTCTTGAAGGTGTCAGATGTATATTGCAGGGATGAAGGATTGTCTTTATTACAGGAAAATAGCTCCGTCAAGAAAACGTCCTGATGTTGGACATTTGTCTCTGGAAGAGGAAAACGACATTTTGAATACATGTAGGTGTTTTCATTGAAAGGAGGCGATTGTGCAAATGTGTTTGATTTTTCTGATACTTTGGACAGGCTACAAGTTTATATTTTTGAGTATTTATGCATCTGTGATAATATTATTATAAAACTAGTACAAAATTTTGTGACAGAATACAAAAATAGAGACCTTATTTCATCAAAAGGAGCCCAGCCTTCTAAGTTGGGGCCATTTGATGAAGAATTCTTTCACAATATTGAACTGCAAACGCTAATAAATTATGGCAGAAATAACTTAATCAACTTTAATAAAATTTCTTGCTTAGTCGTGTTATCAGCTTTACTGATACGACATCCTACTTTACTACATAAGTAAGAAGGCGATCCGCAAAGTATAAGCTGGTGGATAAATACCGCTTTTTATTAGTCATATTCAACCACCCCGACATACATAAAGCACCAGGAACATGCTGATATTTACGAGTATTACAACCAAATGTAAACATGCATTTTGCATACGTTACGTACGACTTCCACTGAAGGCGTCCAACCACGGGCCATACATAACATCAACATAATCAATTAATGTAAGCACAGGCGAATCTGCCAATTACAATCTTAAATTGGTATCAAAGTAATAGTGGTCTATGTAACGAGTTCTCAAGGTAGCGTATTTCTTTTTACCAGTATTTAATTCTTATACACCAAGCATCATGGTTATAATACATATATACCCTTCACTCCCAATCATCTCCCAAACAAGAAAGTTAATTTTTAATTGGATGTGTTCTTTTGGGTAGGAATCAATGAACTTTGCAGGCGATATCTGGCGTTAGGGGCATTAGGTTAGAGACGTTGTCTGGGAAATGTTAACAACGCAAAATTTTAACAGTTGTTTCCAATCTTCGCTATTTAATGTTCTACATCTAACTGTTCATCTGTAAACTTGATGCTCTTAGTCTTAAACTTCTTGGTACCATTTTGCACTCTTCATCCTTCGAACTTATTAATACTCACTTCTGCAGGATTTCTTGATCGTCTTTGTGCTTTAGAATTGATGACAGAACAAAATAAAAATTCATTTATAATACTTGATAAATGATTTAATGTCAAACAAGTAACGTTACATCAAATTAAACTTTGAATTATAAAATCTAAATAATTTAAACTATGGGTAGATTAAAGGTGCAGAGTAAGCTGAGTAGCCAGGATAAGCTTGATAAGAAGAATATGCGGAATACGCATACGGAGCTGCATACGCGGAGTACGCGTAAGATGCTGCAAGGTACGGAGCATTGTAAGTAGTCGCTACAACACCTGGTTTTGGTTCCGGAGCAGCCTCGGCTAAGGTCAAAACAGCAGCGAATACAATCTGCAATTAAAAACATGGGGTGTTGCGAAAATAAATAACTTAGGGTACTTACTGCTTTGAACATTGTATTTGAGTGTATTTGATTTTCCTCGAAATCAAACTATATTGTGACGTATCTCCGGCGCTGTATTTATGCCTCCTGAGTGTCAGTAATAGATTTTTGCCTCTATTTTTTTGGCAGACGGTGGGAGTAAATTCACAAGTGCAGTATTAAAAAAAAGACGAGAATTCATTCAGATCAGGTTGCCGTTACATTTCAAGATCACGTTGATCTTTCGTAAAAGTCCTTGCGAAGAGACCTGTGATACATAAATAATGTATAATTGGTCAAAGTTTATTGTTACAGTGAGTACACACAAACATATACATTTGGGAAATAAAATGTAATTGCTTGAGTGTAGTAACAATTTTGATAATATTCACTGCATAATGCACGTAAATATTGAAATATTAAGGTACAACGGAGGTAACGAAAGTATTATTTAATTAAATGTTTATATAGACGATAAGGATGTGTACAAACATCGGTTACGTACGAAGGAACAAGGGCGTGAGATTTGTTTCAACAAGTTTAATAAAAAGTTCTCATTTCGATTAGCCTTCAAGCAACTGAATCAACATGACGCCGACGCACTATTCAACATATTGAAATCGAAAAATTGAAAACGCGAAACGTGTTGTAAAATGTACGTATATCGACAATAAACGAATCTGACCTTCGTATGGAGTACGAAGTATTTCATTTCCACGTAACCACAAACACTTAGTTTTTCGAAAATATTCAGGCACTTTCATGAGCTTTTCAACTTATCATAAATTCACAAATTTTTGATCTGGTTAATGTACAAATGAAGATATGTTTAATGTTTAATATTTCCGGAGTTTAACTAAGTTTTTAACTGTTATCTATATTTAATTTTTGTGATGATGTCTACTGCCACAGAGTTAAAAATATGCCCTTTTTTGCATTTAAGCTAAAAGTAAAAGCTTGTTGAATTTAGCTAGTCTAGTCTTTTACACTAAACCATATTTGGTGTCCATCAGCATCAATATAATAAATAGTTACAGTTAATTTATTCACTGAATATTAATCTTAGTATAATTAATGTGTTTTCCAACAAATAATAATAAGTAATCAGATACAAACAAATCCCAACAAATGCCAATATAAGTAAAGTCAGATTTAGATGGAATAAAATCAAAATGTCTAAATGTTTTATGGTGTAGCTCCCACATAACAACATTCAATATGCATTAAGAGACGTTGCAGCAAAGGAAATTTAGGAAACAATACAAAATGGTAACCTGAAATCGATTTCACTTCATTGTAGCTGTGCCTAAGACAAAGTTCCGAGTATGTGTGGACTTCAAAGCAACCGTTAATAAGTATGTGCGATAAAATCGGAAATGGCTGTGTTTTCACTGCGTTTGGCTTGTCGAATGCGTACTTGCAACTGCCTCTAACTGAGTCATGCTAAAAGAGCTTTACTATAAATACATACATAGTTAGATACGATTACTTCATGAAATTATCTGGGCGCCTTCACGATTTCAATCAGTTAAGAATAGATAATTATTGGGCAATTTGGACAATATAGCCTACACATTGATGCTGTAATAATTGCTGGAAGAGATTCAGAAGAGCGTGTAGAAAACGTTAATCAAGTCTGGGAAAAATTCAATGGTCAAGTTTTGGAAATAAATTAATTAATAATAAACATGATAACTATGTTCATCTGCAGCTATATTGCTCAACGGAATAAATTATACTCGATTACATCGGGAAGCACTGGCAATAGTGTTTGCGGTTCAAAAATTGCACACATTGTCAACGTATGACTATAACATAGAGTATAAGTAGTAAGATGAGAAATGCGGATGTTTTGTCTAGATTATCTTTGCCAGACTACTATCAACGTAATGCAATCCTTTTATTATACATTACTGAATGGCGTGTCATCAAATCTGCTGGAAAACTATAATTTAGTACAATAGTCTTTCAAGCTGTTACGTTTTATTAAATTTTATAAAGACGTTATTTCTCGTAGTTTTGCAATTATGCATTGGAGGTCGTGGATGTAGTAGGAAGTAGTAAGTTTTGTCATTGATTCTATTTGTAAGCTAGGTAGGTAACAGACGAAGATCAAGGGACTTAACACGCATGCAAGATCTATGTTTGCGTTACAAGAGCCAATATTCGTGAACAACTGCGAACGTTCGATATGTCAAATACTGTAACAAGACGCCTTTAATTATGTCTTCTACAATATGTCATATTGAACATTTTTTATAAATCTCTATTTTTTATTGCTTTAACTCAGAAAGAAAGCTGTACGGTAGTTTTCAAAGAAATACGGAAAAACTTCTGATGAACATAAGCTTCGTTTTGAATTTTGTTAAGTACCATAAGCAGAGATGATTATGTTCCAGTTTTTGAACATTTTTTTGGCATTATCAGCCTAAATACTTTCAGAAATTAAAATAATTAACAAAATGTAAACCAGAACATGGTAAATCCCAATGTTTTCCAATTATTTCAGACAGTTGAACACTATGGGGGATATGTCTTTTGTACATTACTTCATTTGGTACCTTGTTTTTTTATTCACTTTTCTATAACTGTTGCAATATAAACTCATATATTGTCTTCATTGGCCGAGTGTCCTTGTAGTTAATTGCAACGAAGCTGAAATGCAACAACTTGTTTCTGACTTCTGTTCCTTTCGGGCATTGCTGAAGTACTGTCGAGCAGTATTGTTACCTGGTTGTAGGTTAAGAAAATTACCGGCACAAATGCTTCAGTTCCAAGATCTTCTACTCGGTGCATTAGTCCGGATTAAAAGCCGCACACTGAAACTATGTTCAAATTGCATGCTTTCGTTGCGTATTGTGACTTCAAAAGAAGCAATTATTTATTTCAATGAAAATTCCAATTCGTAATCATCATTTACCCTTCCTACCCCCCCCGTACCCTTAGAGGCTGAAAACTAACGTTTAGTTTCTTTTAAATCGTTAACTCCTTGTTGAAAGACCTTTTCCAAAAGTGAAGAGCGCCCTCAAAGGTATTGTACGCTGTACTAATATTAAAGTTATGAAGCTGGAATTATAGTGTGCAAATTTGTTCTGAAACACTTCTCTATCATCTTTACCATAACACTTTCCTGATATTAGACGCCCGTTTCGATCATCTGCAGGAGTACCACAATACCTAATTAAATATATTTTCATTCTGTTTAAATGTATCGTATAAAAATTAAAACGCATATAATATGTTTAAATAACGGTTTATTTCATACTGTCAGAATTTCTCAGAGTCAAATCGAAATCATAATTTTGAATTGATTTAATTTAATTATCCTTAAGCAACAACCAATGGCGCTGAATATGGGTAGGCGCTGTAAGCGGAATAAGCTGGGTACGAATACGCAGAGTACGCATATGGTGCATAGGCAGGATATGTGTACGGAGCAGCTACGACAGGGGCGGTGTAGGCAGCAGCTACAATACCCGGTTTGGCTTTTGGTTCCGGAGCTGGTGTCGCTACGGCAAAGGCAACGAGAGCAACGAAAACGATCTAAAAATAATATTTATATCATAAAAAATATTTAAAAAATTGTCATTTAAAAACACTAAAAATTGACATGTTACGTTACCGTTACACACATAACTTAGAAATCAAATAATACTTACTACTTTGAACATGTTGTAAAAGTGTATTTGATCTTGTCTAGAATCAAACTATAGTGCAACAAATTTTCGACGGCTTATTTATACCACTTCAAAGTGCATATTAAGTATAGGCTTGCAGAGGGTGGGGCAAGAGTGCAACAATACCAATTTCACAAAGCATTAATTCAAATCAGGTTGTCTTTCAAGATCAAGTTGATCTTTCGCAAAAGTCCTTGCGCGAAGACTAGCTCTGAATAATGGACGCAACTTTTATCGGTCATGAGCTAATAAAATATCGCTACTACAGAGAATCGTTTGTAATTGTTCTTTACAAGAAAGTAAGTGTTTCATAATGCTTTTTTTATTATTCTTATGTTTTAATATAATTGTGTTATAATATGTGATGATAAAATAATATTAAGGTGTTTATGATTTTTTATCGTTTTTATCGTCACATGGTACGAATATATTTAGAAAATCTTCGTTTCATATTTTTAGTATATTGTAACCAACAAGAAACAAATGGAAAAATTGCGAATTAAATAAAATCTAAAAAGTCTTGTCATCAATCAAATATTTCCTTAATTTTCTGTTTCTGAATTGTTTTAATTCTCTTAGTTTTCTTTCCATCACACTGCTTTTTGAAGTCATAAGCTATTTCTTGTTGTCTTGAAGATTGAAGCCGAAATTGGAAAGCTATTTTTCTTTTCAAAAATTTGCAAAAAAGATTGTTTAGCCAATATTCTGTTTCAAAATTTCAGGCATACAATTTTCAAGTTTCAAATTTGAACCTTCTCCGAGAAAAAATTTTCAAAATGGATAATTAAAAACCAAAAAAGGGGCTATAATTTTGTTCTGTTGTCTAATTTTTCAATTGGCCACGTAAATGATATAAAGAAAAATATCATTTATACAATCATCAAGGGATGTTGACAATGCTTTTGCGAAAGGATTTTATTGAGAGAGATTGGTATAGCTTCGAAAAGCTACTCACATCTGCATTTACGCCTTTTACCAGTAGGTGTCAAAATCTAGAAAGTTATGTAGAGATACATACATATGCGAATAAGGTGGAAAATCGAAAACCAATACAATAGATTTATTACGCTTTTGCGGCACTTTTTTTTGATGAATTTCAAAAATTTTCTTGCTACTATTCCTATTTCGAACATATTAAATATTTTTTCTTGGATATTCGGCAGCAGGCAGTATCAGAATTTTTCATGATCAAATTAGGAAAATTTAGCCGAATTTGATCAACATTAAAATCACCTATTTCAACATCTAGGAACTTCTAAAACTTACTTATTAGATTTGAAATAAGTTGACCATCGCTGGTCCATGTTAATTTTTTAATCTAAATTGTAAATAAAACTTTTGTCCCATTTGATTTCAATTCTTGTAAAAGCTAGAGACTTTTAGTGAAAACCGTTTTTCTTTTAGAAACAAGTAAAAGCTATACAACTTCACCTTCGAGAAGTCCTATTATTTTTTATTGAGGAATCTACGTGGTTTTACTTACA
The DNA here is from genome assembly GCA_020654165.1 of Oryctes rhinoceros. Taxonomy (NCBI): domain Eukaryota; kingdom Metazoa; phylum Arthropoda; class Insecta; order Coleoptera; family Scarabaeidae; genus Oryctes; species Oryctes rhinoceros. The sequence goes on along the minus strand of JAIOKQ010000008.1, from coordinate 17,237,432 downwards.
TGTACATGCATAACATTTATTTCAATAGATTTCAATTAGAGACTTTATCATATTACGTAGGTTTGCATTAGTCAATGCACTTTTAATTTCTATCATGAAGTAATGCAATTCTAGATACATTCAGATATCTTTGTATAGTTGTGAAAATTAAATGAGAAAGCTACATGGTGGATGCGTTGTTTTGAATACTAAACATCCGTACATATATCATATACATCACTTCTTTTTAGAAATTTGGATCAGGAATCGGCGACTGCTTGTTTCGTAATCGAAATAAAATTATTACCAAACAAATGAGGTCATATTCGTTAAATGAAGTTTTGTAAAGTTAAGTTTTCATTTTAGGAAAGGGAGAGAATTTCCTGAAATATTGTTGATATAGCGTTTGTTTAATTTCGAATGTGCAAATAGTAGAGCAATGCCGTGTTTATTAAATGTGTTACTATTCTGAAATTTCATCAACAATATCGGTCGACAAATGCTGCGGAATTAGTAGTTGTTTATAGCACCCATGTTCAATACGTAAACGTTTGTTGTGAGAGATAAATTTATTGTCGGTTTATTTGTGAGGGATGCGTGGTAGTATCAATAGATCGGAAAGACAAACATTGCTCCAGCAATCGTTGTGTTACCCGGTAAACACTAATCACTGTTTTTCAGTTTCACACAACGTTATGCTGTTTTACTTCCACAGAATAAGCTTTATTTCTACGTCTAAACCTCCTGGCGTTAATACGAGGCTAATCTAAAAAGTTTCCACTACAAAATTTTTTCAAAACTTGAGTTTCTGAAACGGAAAGAAGTGGTTGGGTGCTAGACCTGGTCATGGTGAATAGATCGGATAGTATTGAACCTCAATTTTTGATTTTTTGGTATGGCAACCGCTAAAGATTAGAATGATGTATTATTTTGGTAGAACAAAATCCAGTTTTTCTTTAAATGCGCCTGTTTTTCTGCAACATCAGCTTGTGTAGTAAATATGCTTAGTATGTCCCTGTTCATGTTTTTCGTCTGTGACTATTCCAAAAAATAGTCAGCATCCTGACTGATAGAATAATTTTGGCCTTTTCTAAAATCTATTCGCTCTTTGCAGTCCATTGTCTTGACTAAATTTTGACTCCAGCTGTGTCCAAGTTTTATTTATTTTTTTATTTTATTATTGATGCCAAAATCCTGACTTATTTCACTTAAATTGCTTCAACTAGGCTTTATGGTCTTATGTTTCTTTAAGGTGTCCACAGTCTCTGCTATTCCCTTAATCTTAATTCGATGGTCATCTAATTCCATTTGTTGAATTTTTCTGATGTTATCGGTAGTAGTTGCAGCTTTTGGCCATCCCGATCGCTCACCATGAACCAAGGTCTAGAGTCATCCCAAACAGCGTCCATATTGACTATAATTTGCTTAAGCGTATTGCTTTTACAATGCAGAATTTAATGAGAGCTCAATATTCGACTATTAAACAGCAATTGCCCGACACTGCTGAATTTATTTTGTATCTACACAATTATATCACTAGAATAATTTTGGAGCTCGAGACTTTTCAGACTATCCTCGTATAATTACAATTTGTGAGCTACTCGAATAGGGTAGAAAGCTTCAATGGATTTTTCTGTTTATTTTAGACAAATAAGTGGAGATTTAATTTTTTTGTTCAGTTGTAAACATTTTAAAATGTTTAGGTACCGATAATGCGTTGTTCTTAAAGGTGTTTTTCATTTCTTAAAGAACCATACGATATTACACAGGACATTAATTGCTATAGTTAAGGGACTTCTCTAAAAAATTATGTTCTTCGTACACGAAACAATGGCAGATGAATAAAAACGACAGTTATTTTAATATCATTTTATTGCGGATAAAATTTCGACAATGATTCCAAATAATCCACTTTGTATCACTCTAAAGAATTAATGGAGCCGAATACGCAGAATATGCTGGGGCTACACCGTAGGCGGAAACGAGTGGTGCTGAATAGGCTGAAACAACAGGAGCAGAGTACGCAGAATAGGCAAGAGGAGCAGCAGCAGCAACAACTGGCGCGGTGTAGGCAGCCACAAGTCCAGGCTTAGCCTTTGGTTCGGGTTCAGCAGCGGGGGCAGCTACGGCAATAGCCAAGAGGGCGGCGAATACGATCTGAAAATATAATCCATTTAATACACGAAATTAAACACTGCACCAATTAATACATACTGCTTTGAACATTTTGAATGTGTTTTGATTTGACGAATGTCTTCAAACTATACAATTTGTGAGCATTTTCGTGCTTTATATACTTAAATTCGCTTGGAACCTCGATGTGATACATAAAAAGTGGGAGAACAGGACTATGCAACAGAAGTCGTTTGTAAAATTTGTTCAGGTTTCAAGTTCAAGACAATCTTGTGTAAACGCATTACTAAATTTATACATGTACGCACTATTGGTAATCTCCAAGTTCGATTGTGTGCGTTGTTATAGAAACCATTTTTTTTTTACTGAGTAGTGAATTGCCTTGACTATAAAATTTTAAATGTTATTCATAATAGATTTTAATGGCATTTGGGCGTTGGATTACGCAAATGTATCCTTACTTGGTTTCTACGTGAATATTATTTAATTGTTGTAGTAGTAATAGTAATAGTAAAAATAATAGTAATAATAATTTTTTATTCAATATTACACATAATTATGTGATGAATACGTATTAAATATGCGTATAATAAAGCAAATATAACAAATTAAAAAAAGAACAGGATTATTTTGTATATTTGCTATTTAGGACCTTATATCTGAACATTTCTAATCCATTTTGTTCCTCGTGATTTAACAGGACAAAAGAAAAGAAAAATCAAAGTATCTAATTATTTAAACATCTCGATCGAAAAGTCGAATCATGCAGGATAAGAATGGTTAATGCCTCTAAACGATAAAAAAGACATCTATATGAGGCAAAAAAACGGTACAAGTTTGAGTAGAAACATGGAACCACGATGATAACGACGGGTAGGCAGGAACACGTCCGCAGATAGGGTGTTTTTTCTCTCCTTACATCGGTTTTGCCATGAGGAATATATAAATACCACGAGGAAGCTATTTTAGTATAATTTTTCTTTGTCCTTTCTGTTTTTAAGCATTTACCGATGTACGTGTCATGTATTTAACACATTACATTATCTGTAGCAGTTATTCTTATGAGTCGCATTTATGATATCTAACATTAAGCTCCCGAATTACTTCTTAAAGCACTCAACTCTCTATGTTCGCCTGAACAAATACAGAGAAATTGCGGCATATAAAGAATACAATTTTGTACCATAGAAGTGACGGCATTGTGTTCCTCTTATTTTCACCACATTACATCCACACAAACTCTTGATGTCGTTGTGTGTGAACAATTTAACACTAGACTTAAGACGTTTCTAACCACCTTACTCTGAATGTTACTTGCAAACATAAATATGTATATAATGCTCTTTTGTCACAATATAATCAAGGCTATTATTAAAATCGGTATTTCGTTTCTAAGTTTTTACAGATAAATATTTCCTGCGAGCATTAGTAGCTGGATATGTCACAAAGATTTGTTTATGATGATGTTATGAAGTTACCGCTATGCTGTTGAAACTTCGAGAATTAAGTCTTTTATTAGATTTTCCATAACCTTGAATGCCAAATACAAGATGCAATGGTAATAAAATAAAAATTACGTTTTATTTATTTTTTTTTAGTACCCGTATCTCTTTGAAAGTAGGGCACTTTCTGACAAATACATATTTCTTCAAATACTTCCATAGGGTGAATTTAAAGTTTCCATGGATAGTTAAACAACTTATAATAATACGTCACTTTTACAGCAGGACTTAAATTAATGAAACGAGGAGCTTTTGACAAACCACTGGACAAGAATCAAATTTATAGTAACGAAGTATTGGAATCCTCTTTTGGAAGAAAATTCGCAATTTGGAGTTCCGCATAATCGATCGTAACTCTATTCCGAAAATGTAGATACCTTCATATAAATTTCAACGACTTCAGCTCTTATAAAAACTTTACTATTTGTGTGATAAACACTTTTTACCTGTAAAACAATATTAACGTTGAAGAAACAAAGAGGTTACAACAATATTTGAAAATCAAAAGAATAAAATTAAAGTTTAATGTTTAAAAAATTTATTTAGTAATTTTCGCAGATTAGCAGTAATTGAATTTATATCGACCATTTAATTTATAATATCAATGGAGCGGTGTAGGCTGAATAAGCTAACGCTGGTGCTACTCCATGGTAAGTTGAGACAACCGGGGCGGATACAAGCGGTGCAGAATAGGCAGAATAAGCAAGCGGTGCGGAGGCAACAACTGGAGCTGTATATGCGGCGGCGATCAAGCCTGGCTTTGCTTTGGGTTCTGGTTCAGCGGCTGGAGCAGCTACGGCGAAGGCCAAGATGGCAGCGAAAACAATCTGAAATTTATCACAAGTTTAAACAAAAAATTCATACGCTTGTAACACTAAGACTTACAGCTTTGAACATTTTGTAGGTTGTTTCTATAATTTGATACGATATCAAACTGAAGCTACCGAGCGCTATCGAGCTATATATACCTGGCGATTTCTGTTGTACAAGACAAGTTCATGTGAAAGAGAGAGAAGTGGGGCGGATTTTTCGTTTAAAGTCACTCAAGTTCAAAGAAGAATTGTACGTAAGAGCTTTCATTGTTTATAAGTGTAAAAGAAGCGTTCCGCTTGTTAATCATTGTTGCTTACTCTTATTTTGTCCTTGCCGGAATAATATTACTGACTACATAATATACTTATGCTTCTTTATATTTTCGTAACTACAATTCAAAGGTTAAATTATAAGATTTTTGGATTTTTAAACGAAAAAGTATACTTTCAACAATTTATTCAATAATCAGCACAAAAGCGATAGGTGTTCGTAAGCTTAGCGAAAAAAAAACTAAAAATATTGCAAAATGTATATGTCGAGCTAAAAATATTTCACTCGCGTGGGTAGAATGAGAAGTTCTTTTTCTAAGCAGTTTTGAGAAAAACTGTTGAAACAAAAAATATTTGGAAACAAGAACATTATATGCAAATGTACAGAATGGTTTCAGTTCAAAAATGTTTATCAACACTTTCGTTCATCAGGACTTCAGATGAAGACAACCTCTTCTGATTTTATTTTTCCTATACAGCTCAACTTAATATGTTTTAATTTTGTAGTGTTCTTAGAGATACCTAACATCTATAAGATGGCAATCGAAGTGGTTGTCGTGATTGGTTAATGCTTTTCAATTTTTCTGAATGGTACATCCTAATATTTCTCCAGATATCATACGCAAAGCGCTCTAGAATTTTGTTTACAAAGATATATAAAGATACAGTGTTCTGTCGTTCTTTAGTAAATTACACATGAAACTATACAGTTAAGTCTTATTTAAATTTACTAAAATTTGTTGCAGCACTCGACAAATACTAGAAATGCTTGCTTCGCAAAATGTGTAAATGTAACTTTTTCTGGTACATTTACATCATGTTAATAGTCAAACCACGAAAACGTCAACAATTTTCAAACCTAAACACACTTTGATGTGTTTTGTTTATAAGTTTTCGTAACAATTTTGATAAATTAATCTTTGCAACTATGAATGATTAACGACTTTCCAATTTATTGGGCAACATTTTGGTATTATTTAGGTGTTATCCATATTATGGAAAGGAAGTAATAAACTCAGAAGAAAGTGAGAAGATGGGGAGTTACCATAAGCAACAGTTTATAAAGAGAACAGTAAGAAGTATGGGAAATAATAAGTGAATTGGAAAATAATAAAAGTTCGGGTAGTAATTAAATTACAAACGAATGGAAAGAAATAATAGTGCGACCCATAGTAAACAAGGGAATAGTGTTGTTTAATGCAGCTTACAGAATATATTTAGTACAAACTAACGGAGAGAACTTATCATTGGGGATCAAATATTTACTTTGAGAGAAATACAGACGGGAAGTTTCGAATACAGAAACCCGATTTTTGTAATATTTATAGGCTTCAAACAAATATACGACTGGGTAATCAGGAGAGAGTTGTGTAAGGTACTGAGAGAGATGGGAATCTGTAAAGAAGTTGAAACTAATGTTTAAAGTGCTATTAAAAAAGACTGAAGGATAAATAAAAGGATGACAGGGAAACTTGAAATTAGGGATAGCGTAAAGCATGAAGATCCACTATATCGTCAATATTAATCAGTTTTATACTAGACAAGAATATCAGGGATGCCGACATTTATAGATCGGCAATCATATATCACAAAAAATATCAATGTCTAGCCTTCGCTGATGATTCGGTGATACTAACAATAAATAAATAGGAGTTAAAGGATATAGTAAAAAGAATTAAAGAAAAGGTGCAGAAAATGGGGCACTGTATTAATGAAGAAAAGGCTAAGTATATAAGTTAGGTGGAAGATTAGTTTAACAAATAAAAGTAACATGTACAGACATGAGGAAGTGAAGGAAAGAAAATTCAGGACTGAATAATCAGGGCCTACCTAACATCCATCCTGTAGTAGTAGCTAGTGAACTTTGGACATTAAATAAAGCAGAAAAGATTTATGGAGGAAAAAATGACTAATAGAGAAAAAATATAGAGGATGAACTAAAACATCTTTAGAATGTTCATATCATAGGAGTAGCAAAAGTGCAAAGACTGCGATGACTGGAACATATACAAAGAATGACTGGACTCCAACAATATTATTTTCGATTTCAATTGGTGGCACAAGAAGATGAGGAAGACCAAAAGCAAGATAAAAAACTGACGTGGAGGCGAATATGAGAAGAATGAATGTAGATGAAGATGGTATATGAATATAGAGAAATCAGAAAATAAAAAGGTACGGTAAGAAATAACCAAACAAGCCATGTAACTTCTAAGTGCTTGGTGCTTCATCTACATCTATTCATTCAATTTTTATAAGCATTTAGTGCTCCTAATGGACATTTGTGGCAAACAAGCCTTTGCAAAGATTACCTAAAACGTTAAATTTAAAAGAGTTTAGTTACTAACTTTATAATTCAGCAATTTAAAAATGAATCTAATTCGATTAAAATCTACTTAATGTAATGGTCCACAAAATATGTATAATTATATTTAGATGTGTTCTCATTAATTTATAAAAACTTGTTCCTCAAAGTCTTCAGTACGCGTCCTCATAAAATTATAAAAATTGTTTCTTTCATCAGCCATAATTCCGAGAATCCGATCATTTATATTGTGCCTTTCACAGTAAGGAGCGCATTAATCTTGTAGCTCCATTGACCAGTTTTTTGATTGCCGATTCAACAAATATATCAGAGTCTCAAAGGACGTTGCTTGTATGATGATATCATTTAATACGTTTTAATTAAGTAAAACTGAAAATAATATATATGTTTTAACTAATATCTAGATATTTCTAATTAAGACATTTTTTTTCCAAAAAAATGTGAGGTTCAAGGTAGCCTCTTGTCGCATTCAAAAAAGTAGACGATATAATTTTTATAGAACAGGTATAATGAGTGGAATGTCCTAAAAAATTGTGGCTTAATCTCATGTCTTGTATTGTACTCAAAGATCCTTTCCTACGGACATATGTGCTTACAAGAAAATTAATTTTAAGCATAATTGTATAAATACATTGCCTATAGAAAATTATTCAAGTTTCTGCCAGCCTTAAACATGATTTCACGTTGAGTGATTCGATAAACGAATAGAGAAGATGTGATAACGTTATTTTTAAAGTGTATGCAATTATTATATAAGTTATTCAGTATCAGTGGACCTGATATTGTTCGAACTCGAACACGGAACAATCTACTCAAGAAACAGGTTAGCTGCCGAACTAATAATTTTAAAATATATTAAGCACGCTCACTCGTTTGCACACAACGCGCAATGACAAATAAGTGACATTTATCTGTTTTTCTTGTTTGCCATGCCAAAATGTAAATTATTTACGTCCGTTTGGTACATGTTTGTACAGAGCCACGTAGGCCCAGATCTAATTTGTATGATTTATAAATTGTATTGTATTTAAATTAATTATGATATTATTTCAATGATTCTAGCGACGCGATGGAGTTTTAAAATTTATTTGTTTTTATTTATTAAACACGTAGAGATATAGAAAGAGATATAGATATAGCTCTTTTGCTGCGTATAGATATGTGTTGGACAACTACATTTTCAAGAGGATTAACTATTTCGCCTGAAAATATATAACAAAGTTAAAACCTGGTCGTTAGATAGGTAGTTAACGAACCCAGTTCAACAAATCTGTCACTTTATTTAGTTAATTAATGAGAGATATTGCAGGATATGCTAATATATGGATGGAGGGCTCGAAAGCTGATTGAATTCCAATGTAAGTGGTGTTGATGGGAAAAATATGCATTCGTATCAAAGGTATTTGAAAAGACCCGGGTGGTCAAAATAATACTGGTAGTAATTTAGTTTAGTTCCATAAGACAATTAGTACAGACTCCTTCAAACCAGAGCCGTCATCTTCGGTGCTTTGTTGAGATTATATTAACACTTTATAAACCAATTAAAGAACGAAGAATCAATACCAGCTTAAAGGTTATAAATAACTTGTGCGAAGACTATCTCATTATCATTTAAAGACGTTCTTCGTGGTATGAAGGAATTAACCAACGGACATACGCGCACCCCACCTTAATGCGATAATGCACTATTTATAAGATACTTATCCGCTTAAATAATACTTCATATGTAAGTGGTCGGTTTTTAAGCCCGCATACCTTTAACATAATTAATTTAGTAATACTAAAGTTCCGGTGTCTAACTGCGTAGCGTATTGCTAACACATGTTTGACAAAACATAGTCTCGATAAAAACAAATGTACCAGAAAATGTATCGAATTATTTAGCCAGTCTTTATATTTATTAATATTTCAAAATTACGCCCAGCGAACTTCAATCCACAAAAACATAGTAATGATGAAAGGTGAATCAGAAGAGCTTCATCATGCAGCATCTTTTTACCACAAAAGTATGCTATTAACGTAGACCTTCTAACTCTAATTTTATGTATGTTGGTAAATTAAACAATCATTGGGGAAGCAGCGGATTTTGAAACTAAATACGGGATGGAAAATTTAAAGAATGCTAATAAAAACGAATGTTGCAATGAAAAGCTTGTAACATTCGTTGGGGAATAACCAGTACTCGTTCCAAGGAAGGAAACATTTGTTTCATGCATTTAAGTAGGCTTCGATATTGAAACCGTCTGTATGAGGCAGGTAGAATTATTACTTTTTTACAGCGACTGGACAGACTCATGTTTTATCATCTCTCGAGGAAACCAATAGGCAACACGAACCATTCCTTATGAGACGAATAGACACGAGTCTATCTAGTCGCTGCAAAACAGTGATAATTTTACCTACCTTTGTCCTCTCTAATGATGATTTACTTGAAAACTTCCTATTGTTTATTTTAAGATAGCGATACGGCTTAATGTAAAGCAATATTACGTTTCAGAGGTAATGATTTGCCCAACATGTTAGAGATCTATTACGTCGTTCTTTATTATTCGATTTTGAAAATATAGACATTACGTGATATTTTATTTATAAAAAAAAGAAAAACATTTTCGTCGTCATCTTTTTACATTTCAGGGCCTCTATGCAACATACTCCATTACACTCGTTTCTTTTTTTGGAGAAGGAGAGGAATATTCCGTAGTTAAAGTTGTTTAACTATCAAAAACTATTTTGTATTATTCGTTTCCATTCTACTGAACAACAATTGTCAACAATAAGTAAATAGTTGCCGTCCAAATAGTTGACAAATAGTTGAGCTATCTGCCACCAGCCGTACATAAAGAGCTTGTAACAGTTGAAAGCTCAGAGAACGAAAAAGGATAACTTTAGATTGTCTGCGAAGAGGTCCCTGAGTAACTTATCTATCTTACGCTAGACATTGCAGAAATGCGATCAGGTGAATCGATATCAAATGGCATAGTCTACGAACGGTAACTTTGTTAAAAACAGAGTACACAGATTCGATATGAAGTCTCTCGTGCATGTGTTGTGCAATTACATGGATTCTAGAGGCTTGCCTAATGTTACTTTAACGCATATTGATTGGTACTTACAGATATCAGTGCGGTCACTAAATTTGCATTGTGTTAACTTTGCAACTTAATGTCTAAGTTGCAAAGTTTGTCGAAGTATAGTGTAATTGATAAATTAATGCTATGAAAATATTAATAATACGTTTTTTTTTAATCTTATAAATATTAGAAACTTAAACTTAATGAAGGATCAAAATTTTGTAGTTGTGAAGTGTTATTTATGTAATAAATGCAGGTATACACAGGCGATACCTAACGAATCTAAATCAAAATTTGCTAATTCTCATTCAACCGTGACATTGTGGTAAAGACGACGTGTTGTGAAAGATTGACATTAAACAACGTTAAAACTAAAACAAAAACTAGCTGTCTCCCAAGTAAATGTTACCGAACTGGTTTTATTGCCGCAGATATATTGAAAAAGTGTGTCCCTTGACTTCCTCGACAGACACGAGTCTTATCCATAAACATCTTATTGGAATTAAAAGCTGCAAATTGAATGTTCTTTCCAGGATGAATGTATAGAAATTAGTTTATCACATCTATCCTCTTACCATTTCATTTGAACCATTATTCAGAATTTCAAAAGCTTAATATTTTTGTAGAATCTAAAGCTAAAAAATCAACATCTACCCCGAATTTATTTAAATGGCAATCGCTATTATGTTAAATCAAATATCCATGAAAGCTTTTACGAAACTAATAATTCCGATTACGTTTCAGATTAAATAAGAGCAGAGTTTTAATGATCCTTTTTATTGCATAAATTGCCTGCAGATTTTATCATAAAATTCGTGATAGCATGAGCTCGTGAACTTTCAATGTACTTTTCAGAATTTATATTTGATGCTATTCATGATTTCCGTGCCTACTTCCTAGAGTAACAGAAACACCTAGTATAAACACAGGTACGTAATTTACTACAGAATTTCTCCGCGTATATTCCGTGATGATCTGATTTTTTTTCCAGTAAGAATGTAATAGATTAGTGAAACGACACAATGATAAATTTATGCATATCCTTCACAAAGTCAACGCCGAAACTATTTGTACGTAGATAAAAGGCGTTCGGAATAATAATCGGGACACTTATGACTATGTCCAGCTTCTGGTGTTTATTGATGTCATGAAGATGTCTCGACAGCTCGTAGCCGTTACATAACAATATAATAGATCGCTCTGACTTTTTTTTCCTTTTTGGAAAAACGTTGGGCGTTGTTCGTATGCAGAGGTTCACGGACGGATTCCGGACTTGGCCTTGTCTTCAGATGTTGGCATATTAGTCGTAGTCGTTCTTATTATTACAATCATATTCGCAACAACATTAGATTTCATTACCCCACCTTGACTTGCTAATCAATATTGCACTGCGAATTTTGGTATAAAAAGTCGGTCACTCTGCCGTACAAGACACAGTTTGATCAGTGATCGACATCAATTCATCTAATCAAAATGTTCAAAGTGGTAAGATTATCCAACTATAGTTACTTTTTTAAACAGGTTTATTTAGCTATCAATTAAATTGGATGTACTTACCGTTTCTTCCGTTACAAACGTTCTCTTTGTTTTCAGCTTTTCATTGCCGCCCTTTTGGCCTTTGCCGCCGCTACCCCGGAACCGGAGCCGAAAGCTAAGCCAGCAGTCATTGCTGCCTACTCTGCTCCATATGTCGCTCCATACGCCTATTCTGCTTACTCTGCGTTCCCATATTCTTACCCATACGCCTACTCACCTTACCGTGCGCCGATAGTAGTAGCGTGAGATGGATTCCTGATTTAACTCCAAAAATAAAGTGGAAAATTAATAATGGTGGTTATACTATGAAAAATTGTTGAATCTCTGTACAATTGCAATAAATCTAAATTATAAATATTCAATGTTTGATTTCGCACTTACCTCAAACTTTAATTATAAATGGAACCTTTAAAAATTCACAGCATTTTCTATGCCTTGGTTTCAACATAACATCAATATTGACAATGTCAAGCAAAAATAATTCAACAAAAAATCTGAAAGAGTTTATAACAGCTTGCAATCTATAGACTAAATCAAAATTATTGGAAACAACATAAATTTAAGATATGGCTAGTCATTCAGAAATATAGTACAATAAGTAGTTAAAAGAAACGAAATAGGTTAAGTTCATTCTCGTTCAAAAGCTCTTGCAAAGCTGAAAGATAAAACCAATTAGCTTACTTTTTTTAATTTGTCTAATTAAGTAAATGTAGTGAAAAGTATAAGTTGGATAGAAATTAGATAAGACAAAAGTTAGATTTGGTTCATTAGTAGAGATGACAAAGGAAGGTGGAATTATCCTTTTTTGCAGCGACTAAATAGATTCGTGTCTATTCGCCTCATGAGAATGAATTCGTGTTGCCTACTGGTGGCCCCGAGAGTCGACAAAACACGAGTCTGTCTAATCTCTGTAAAAAAGTAATAATTTCATCCGCCTTTGTCCTCTCCATTCATTAGTGATTCAAGATGTGTGGCTCCTTGTCATTATTGTGTTATCAGGTAAGTAACTGAACATTCTAAATCACAATCTTCAATAATTTTGCCGGATAATTCAACGCGATTTAAATTGTTAATCACCTGTATTATTTGCGTTTGTATATAACGTGTCCTTTACTACGTGAGTGAAGAATAATCCCTACCATGAACAATTTAGAAAAAGAACATTATAACGTTTTTGGATGTTTATGTTAACTTACTTATACTTCTCTAGCCTAGTTTCTGAGATAATTTAGATGGAGCAATGGTTCAAACGTTACTCGATTAAGAATATCGAGGAGTTTTCACCAATATATTGAAACAAATGAAAAGAATCAGTGCTTGGGTTGCAACCTTACATTGTGTTGCATAATACCGCTTCTAAAATAGGGGTTTCCGTTTGTGTTTATGTCATCAATGTATTTTTGGAAATGTAAAATTATCCAAATTTGCTGTGTTCAAAAACAATGGCTATCGCGATTAAATAAAGGGATGAGGTAAGCTAAATTTAATTTTTGACTTTGATTCGAATTATTATCGAAGTGACTTGCGTTTGGTTGTACTTCCAGTCTGCAGATGAACACTATAAGAATTTTACTTGGATTTTGATGTTCGAGTCACGTATGGTGGTTGGAGAAAGCTGAATACCAGAAAGAATCACTTAAATATGTTGGAACATAGCTGTATTAGGTTAGTTACTTCGATATCTTGAGATACACTCAATTTCCTTAAATTTAATTAACTAATTTGGAAGATTAAGTATTTTTAATTTTTGCTTTTGCACATAATATTATAATATGTATCAGTTTCGACATCATTGCCATTATTTAAAAAATCCAGAAGAATTTCGCAAGCAGAATTTAATGAAATTGAAATAAAATGAATCAAACATGATGACGATTTGCATGGCCATCATGTAGAATCTAGCTAATACAACAAAGATCAATATATATATTTCCGAAAAGTTAATCGCACAAAAATTTGAAACATGCTCTAGCAGGTGATGCATTTATAATGTCGGTTGTTAAAGAAAGAGTAATACTTCTTACTTCTATTATAAGACAGCTAGACAGCTATAAAGAATCGAAGGAAGTTGATGTATTGAAGATGGTTGTCCAAAAATGTAGGAATATTCAAAATGTTCCATTTGCAATGCTAAACTTTTATCATGTGCAAAATTGCAAAGGCTGTATACTTAAGTATAATTTTAAGTTGTGTTGGTCTCGTCGCCGGATATTTTTTAATTTTAACACTGCATGCAATGCACTGTACATTATATTATTACAATTTATTGAGTAATAGATTGTTTGAAATTCCATAAACTTAAATTAAGCGTATCAATATGCGTAGATTGGCGATTGCATCTGAACGTCTGAAACTGAACTGAAGTTTCTAAAAAATGACGAACAATCAATCTTGTTATTTACAATATTGCATAATGTAAACAAATCATTTGCTTTTCTTTTATCTTTTAAGGATAATAAATGATGTGTGAGGATAGTAAGCGTGTAAGCTAAATGTATAACATTGAAATCGCTGAAGAATATGTAATAATACTAATAATCAACTCAAAAGTTATTATTCAAATATCACAGCGCTACCTGGTGCATAATAGAAACTATAATTCGCTTTAGTTTGCATACAGCTGCCTACCTAACCAGTTTGAATATTGCGTTGATGTTTATACCTAGATGTTTGGTAGGTTGTATACGTAACGTGTTTTAAACACGCAATTTTAAAAGAAGCGTACTTAATAATGCGTTAATAATGCGTACTTAATAAATGGCATATTTGAAATTATATAAGCTTACCTTTAATGAAGAAACTTATCGCAAATTATTAAAATTCTATAGTACAATTTACGTCTTTGCGGACTGATAAATAAATAATAAATAGTAAACCAGATACCTAGTCTGTTATGGAATATAATGCACCGTTTTGAGAAGATTGTATGTTATTACTGATTCGACATGTTGAACGTCGGTGAAGAAAATTTAAAGGAAACGGTGTAATCTGAACGGTGATGTCTACAATCATCAACTGCTGCCATTTTAATGAGAAGACAATATTTTAACAAAAGTTCGTACAGACTAACGAGAAATGATGGAAAGATAAGTTTATCAAAATAACTTTAGAAAAAAACTATTAATCTGTAGCGCTATTCAAATATACTATTAACAAACTTAATAATTGTTATTGTGTTTTATTACAATAATTAGTGACTACCCGTCTACACTGCATGTTCAAAATTCTTTCCTTTCACCTCGATACGCTTATGCAATTATTCGTAAAAGCTGTTCAGCACACAATAAATTATATGTATTAAAATACTTTTTGTAATTAATTTTGCAAACTACTTAGACTTAAAATTAAACAATAATATAAGCATGTTTTGTTTACTGTTTTCATGGTAACCAAACCTCTTCAACATAAGGAACCGCTTTGAAACAACGTTTACATCATTATACAAGATTGTTGATATATGTATCAGATGCAAATATCATTTATGGTGGATACAGATAAAATATATGGTCGTTTGAAATACGTTTCTGGTGTTTGCTGTTCAATATTGAAGATCCAGTACATTTCGAAGACGTTATAATACCATTAGTAGATGGAGTCAAGTCTGTAGCTAATCCCGTAAAAATATGTATTTCTGATTTTTTGAAAGAAAGCCAGTTATTTGTTGATATGCTACATTTGTAAAGGCAAATTTAACCATGGTAGCTAGTTGTATTCACTAAAATCGGACTATGAGAATCGATTGCCCCCGCCCTCATTTATCTACCTCGTTTATTTTTCAAATTACACCCCGAAAAACCAAAGATTGGGATCAAAGTTTCCTAACATTCTAAAACTTGTAGCTCGCTGTACCGTAAGAAATAGAAAATCGGGGTAACTTTTAATGGATCTAGCGTATCGAAATCTAACAAAAATAAAAAAAAAAATAAATGAAGTTGTTACTTGAAGAGATATAGAAAAATTAAAAAATTAGAAATTTGAAAGATTTGACGACTTAGACGCGATACGAAGTTTTTCGTTGGATAAACTGCTTAAAACCTGACGAGCAAGCTATGACAGCCTGTCAATAAATTAAATATCAGATAAACCGTAACTAAATATCCAGTAATCATTTTCTTAATTTTACGGGTTTAAATTGAGTGTTGCGGCGACGAAGGACACATTTGCCTGCAGTTAACTGACTCGTAATTTAATTCATTCCCTAAATTAAAATGCGCCATGCAGATAATATTTGTTATCAATTATTCTATTATTTTTAAATTACGACTTTTTGGTAATGCAAGAATTTGAATTCAATTCAAAGAAAAAAGCTCTCAACAACAATTGATTGAAAAAACATTGAGTAGATGTATCGGATGATGTTATACAGGCTGCTTTAGAAAGTGTGGTAAATACCTTAGAAGGAGGTAATATGAAGTATTTTGAATGATAGAGTTTCTATAAACATATGTTTAATTCATAATAGATATGAAGTTACAGTTACTTATAATATTTACTGTGTGCAATGTGATGAAGAAGTTAGTGTTTTTCTTTTTTTTTGTTATCTGGTTCATGCTTATTTCTATTACGCGCGTTTCATATGAGGGAGGAAAGCCTTACTTTCGGAAGTGTGTTGTAATAATACGTAGTAGCATGTTAAAGTGTCATTCCTTCAAGATAATTTATGCAATCGCATTTGCATACAATACCATACCGAAAAGGGCACATCCAAACAAATAAATTGATACATTAACCTCATTCCATCAGCTTTTATTGGCGTAGAATTTCACTTTTATACCTCAATGTAGGGTTGATTAAAATTGGGCCACGCACTAGTGCCCCAGTTTATTCGAAAGTGATACCGTGCAGTCCCCATGCCATCCGGCATTTGTCCTTTCTTAACTTATATAAATAGCGGAGAGGAAGCATTCGACAATGACTTGAACGATTATCATTACTGAACCATTTTGCTAAATTTAAACCGGAGGAGAGAGTTTGATCGATATGCAGGCTGCAACAAAACATCTCCGTCATATTGTGCTGGGCGAAAAAAGCCTCAGTTTCTGTTGGCTAATGCAGCAAGACATATCTTGATATACGTGAAAGTATCTAACTAGTTTGATTCTACTAATCTTTGCTATTAGCGTTAAGCAAAATGACGTTGTCTAAATACGATTATTATTGGTGGGATTACGATAAAAAATGTGAGTAACTTACAACACGAATTTTTCAAATGTTTCCAAACTCATGGCACATACTTGTTTTCTGGCACATGAGAAATTTATATCTTAATTTTTGTAATTTGATACCGCAAATAAGTTATTAAAAATAATTTTATAAACGAAATGTTAAAGCGGAACTACTCGTAATTTTGAAAGAAATGGAAATAAAGCGCGTACAACAAAATAACTGTGGGTATTAGAATTTATTTAATTATCTAGAGTTTGCTTTTTTTAGCTTTGAACACTTTTTTGTATTATTTGTAAGACTTGCTACTTGAAATAGAATAATTAAAAAACTTCAGTGACCAATATCATTTTCCAGTTCGTTTATAAGTTGTAAAATACAATTAAAATAAATGGAAGTAAAAGCAAATATCTTCTCTGAGCTTTAGAAAAAATACGTTAGCTGTTAATTCTTTCAGTTGCATTTAATCATTTTTCTCAAGATACCAACAAGTCGGATTAAAGGCACCAGAAGTACTACTTGATTTCTCATATTTATAATTCACTTCCTTTTTCATGCAAGTCATAGTATGCTCTGTTTTTATTTTAATCCAATTAGCGACGATCGAAAGGAAATATAAATGCTTGGCTTCATTTAATTCAATTTGTTCGTTCTCAAAGCTTTCCTGAAATAATGGTCCGAAATCGACGTGTTAGTGTGTAATGTCTTCATAGTTAAAATAAAAAATTATTGAGAAAATTTAAAAATTTATGATGTTTAAAAAGGAATATGTCCTCTGTTCAATTATACTCACAGAGCTTTTTTCAATATCTTTGGAAAGTTATTAAATTTCCTTGGCTAAGCATCTCTCTGATAACTTACTTATGATTTTAAAATTTGAGCCTCAAGCTAATTATTATTAACTTGAGACTCAAATTATTATAACGATAAAGTTATACATTTTAACATATTTGTATCTTCATATTTCATAGGCGTACCCAGCTCAACATACCCTGTTTACTCGAAAATATGGAATCTGTAACTAAGCATTTTGAAGGAGAATTCAGATCTTTTTGTTATTCTTTAAAAGACCCTTCTTTTTACCAGTACGCCTCATTTTACTTGTATTACGTGCTCTTTTCATTGTATTTAAAGGTAAAATAGGACTATCTACTTGATGTTTTAATCAATTTTTCCTTTTACTCCTACTTACACCACCTATTCGATATTTCTGATACTGTAAATATGTATAACCACGAGCGTCTCTTTCTCTCAATCGTGCGTCTTTAGATTTTATTTATTCTGCAGCTTTGATGCAATCCCTGTTTCGCAACGTGTCGCTTAGATAAATCGCTTGAATCAGAATACGCTACACCGCGCTCATCTCATCCAACAAATTTTTACCCCGTTCGCCTTTTTCAATGCGGGATTTCAGTTATGTTGTTGCAGTTCCATGAAAACGATATCCCGGTATACGCAGTTCTATAGATTCAACGATCTACTACCTATAGATCTCGCTTGCTGATTTAGCTGATTTAGCTCCTTCTCGTTCCCATATACTTAACGGAAACTTATCTGAACCGCGTTTACAAGCAGCACCTCTTCAAGTAATCTCAACAACACGAAGCAATACTTAAATACGTTAATAGTTTCATTAAAGGCTTTCAGCTTAAGCTACAATAAAACCCAATAACAGTTATCAATTATTTCATTAACGAAAAAAATCTGTTTCACACTAAGAATTATTTTCATTAAATATACCTTATTCTAAATTTTATATAGTCCAGGGACGTCCAGGGAATGGTCCAATTAACAGTGTCCAATTAACACACTTAAATCTGTTATACCAACATGACTTCCAATATTGTAGAATATTATATTGGAAATAATTCTTCATATTTAAAACACTTATAAATGCATTAGGCGAGACACCACAGCGTCCTCTAACCGCAATTGTTTCAATGGATTTTTGTATGATTAATATACACAATCTCCATCTTTCTAATTTTTCAGTATTTTATTAACTCCATCAAAACATTTGCAACAAGAATTCATTAAACAATTGCTAATTGTTTAAGCAATTGCTCCGATTTATTCAATAGTCGCATCAGTCTAACAGTAAAATGATTATTGGCCATGTTGCGTGTTTCATGTATGTTAACAGTTTCTGTGCATATACATACATATCTGTAATCTGCGCATTATGTTACCATATTTTTCCATGTTTGATATTAAATTTTTACTGATTAATATATTTTGATATAAAAGAGAAATTTTTCGATGTATTCTTATGTTACACACTACAATACTTAAAACTACATCTCACAAAAAAATAAAACAAGTAGTGCTAGTTATAAAATCTACATAAGTTTAAATTTATGTAAAAAAAATATAATTTGCTTAAGTTAGTTAGTTTGGGTATCGGTGTAACACTATGCAATGGTTTCATTACAAAACTAATTTAACCAAAAAACCAACAAAAAAAATGTGACTATCGGTATGTACTATTAATAATCCTCGATAGGATTCGATAGTCGCTATCGATAGTGTTCCATACTGCGTCAAAAATTTCAACTGGCATATTCTATATAAACCTCAGCTGAATATGTAATCATTTACTTGTATGCCTTCCCTTTTTTATTCTTTTTAGAAACGTATTTGTTGTTTCTCTTTAATGTTGTACATTTCGCACATTAAACAACCTAAAGCTGTGCTTGCTTCTCGAGAAGCGGCACTCACATTTATAGGTTTCTTCAAATAATTGCACACATTGACGATCATACATTCTTCTTTACAACTAAATTTTTCTCATACGCCGATTTCCATCTACAAGCTTCGCTAATGCAGTAAAGACTACAACGAAATGTATAAGTTATTAGTACCAATATCATATTTGTAAGAATCATGGAAAGTATCCATATTTACACACAAGTACGATAAAAATGTTTTAAACACAACAAGTTATACAATTACAAACAGTTCAACTTAACGGAAGTAATACATCATAAACACAAACATAAGATGATTATAAGTTTGAACATTTGAAAAGATTTCTTGACATACATATAGCAACCAGTAATATAGGTTGTGTTATTGATAAGCTTTTAAGGATACACTGTTGCTATCTTTTCAATTTAATGTTCTTATTAAAAAATATCTCCATTCGTGTTTATAAAAATAGAAACTCCGTTGGTTTCAAATTAAGATCTCTAAACCAACCCATTTGGAATGGTTTATTGGATCTTTTTATCGAAGGTAGCAGACCACCCAAGTAATATCAGCTTACAACTGTCATTTCCCACACATGAAGACTATTTCTATTTTTCTTGCGTTGGATTTTTGTAAATGCGCATAGTAAAACATTTTTCTTAGTTATAGTCTATTTATAAAGTTTTTATTGTTAAAAATGTTCTTCAAACACTTCCTTCTAAATCAATACCGAGGAAATCTGTGTATAATGAAGCGAAAGGATCCGGATAATTTATGTAAACTATCATTTTATGCGAGCGACATTTCAAAAACCTACGTATGTTAATGGTTTATCGGACATATAAAAGAAAAAAGTTATTATGAACGTATCCATTAAATATGCCTAATAAGATGATAGACGATTAATTCGATAAAAAAACCGATCATATATATATATTCATTTCATCTGTGCGATCCTCTATTATTATTTACGACTTTTGCGGTTTACATTGCATAACAGGTGCTAAACTGTTAGTGATTTAAAAAAATTTTAAAAATGTAAATGTTATGAACCTCTAATCTGCTAAATCTGCCAATAAAAAAGTAAAGATTATTTTCGTAATGCTAAAAAAAGGAGGGGACTAAATATTCAAGCAGTCTTTAAAAATCGTATTGGTCACATAATGTAGATAACACGATTTTTGTAGTCGCTGGAAACATTAATTTCGAATCAAATTCGTAAGTTCGACAAGGCCATACCTTGAGTAGCATCTAAAAAGATATTGATTTAGAACAAAACGAATAAAAATATTCTCTGTATGTACAACTAAATAAGTGTAAGCAATCGATATATTCTCTTTACATCGAATTGATAACTGATGATCGGTTGGAGATGAGGAGCACTTTATAAATACAACTTCCAAGCTATTAGTATTCATTATCCTTGAAATATCTCATTTTCGCGGCGATTGTAATAAAAAAATCCCGCACCGTTCAAATTTCAATTCTGATTTATAGCAGAAGATTTATTCGATACATAAATACATAATTTTAGATAATATATTTTTAGAATTTTGAGGCAATTGCTTCGTTTGTAAAGAAAATATTCTATACAATAGATATTAGAAAACATTTAACCTATGAGAGATAAATAACATAGAACAGACACAGCATGGGCGTTGAAAACTATCTACTTACAAAAGAAACAACATGAACTGATAGTCACAATTAGATTTCTCTATTTGTTGATTTTTAATATGTTCGTAATACACGCAAAATAGTATAACAATCTGAAAGTTCAGATATTCCCATCTAGGCAAATTTTAAAATCTTCTGTACATCCGCTACACGCATAACTTTCTATTTTTAGTTAGCTAATCATGCGGCCAATCTCTGAACTTTCCCTGGAAAAGAAAATATTTCTTTTAAGTTATGCTTCATCTCTAGAAGTCACTTTGAAACAGTTCCGGGAAGTCGAAATCAGATTAACCAATATTTGGTGATTTACGTTCGCTCACTTTATCGCGCTCTCATAAACCAGAATTCCGATTGTCGAAAAACCCCGCTTGCGTGATGAATGTAGTCAATCACTTTAGGAATACATAGATATTTGTCACATCCGAAAGGCTATTCCTTCCTGATTGTTGTCCCTGATTATTGCGTCATTAAAGATAGCGGTTCTACTACTGAAGTTGGCATTGTTTTTGATGCATTTAGTTAAACTGTTTCGCACGGTTCTTTCAACTATAGTTTGTTTATTAGTCCCAAGCTTTAAAAAGACAACAGAAATTATTTTTGATTTTTGAACACACGATACTTGTTTCTCCCGCTCTTCGTAAATATTTTGTGGCGCAATTCTCCCGAAAAATCAATACAGCAGTACGAATTGATTACCGTCATAGTTATCCTGCCCCATGGAATATTATTCAATCACATTTTAGTGGATAGACACCAATTCAAGAATTTTAGGTTCCATACTTGAAGCATCTATTGATAACCATTTCTGACAGTCAAGACGTAACAAACGTTTTAGGTATTCAATGAGATCTTTTATCTAATTGTTTTTGTTTTCGCACAACCACGTTTAATGTATCGTACATTAAAAGAAGATTGCTTTCAGCTGTGGTTCGCTTTGATGATTTGTTAGAGGGGTCTCCCATTCATATTCTTGGCTAAATATTGGATTCAACAACTATGAAAAGCTGAGTATGATTGGCATTTCCAACTAGCTTCTAATTTTTTCGACACATGGCGAAAGCCTTATTGCGGAATTATCTCTTCTAAGATCCATCCGTATTTCCCGTTTTATATTTAGCGAATAATTAGAGCAGTTACGCTTGGTACTTTCAGCGGCAGCTATACGCGACCTTTAATTATTTACCTCAAAAGAATGGATAGCTTCTCTCAGCTCCTAATATTGTACATATACTTATACTTCGCATAAGCTGATATCCTTTACTTCCTTTTTCGAGGACCTCCTCGCCTCTAAACCCACTACTGGTTCCTCTTGCAGCAGTTTAAGGCTCAAACTCAATCTTTCTCATTGCTAGTTATTAAGTTGAGTTTCCTAGATGTTAAAATTTTCCTTAGTTCAATTTTTGGAAGGGCAAACTGTTGGGTTCAGCTTGTGATGTGAAATCAATAATGACACACAACATTCGTACACAACAGACACAGAAGAGGGTCTTTCCGCAAGTAGATAGATAGATAGAAAGCAATATAATATCTGTTGTGGTTTCTGAGGATTTAAAGAATGTGAAACCTTGTACTCTTTGAGGAGGTCTGAAATCCAAAATCGAGCGATTAGGTTGTTAAACAAAACTAGTGTTTTTGTGATATTTTGTAATCCTTAGTGAATTAAGTGCTTACTATAAATATAAATTTTTTAATTAGCAAAATTTACATCAGGAATATAAAATTAGTATGTGTAAGAAATGCAGTATTGGTTGTATAAAACTTTTCTTATTTACATTGTACAAATTCTGTAATTGCATTAATGAGATATTGCTACTTTATCACTTTACAACATCTCTTTCTTGATCAACGGAAAAGTATCAAAAAAACAAGCAGGTTAAAGTTAGAAGATTCCGCCAATGAACTCCTTTTACCGGACATGTTGTGCTTCAGCAAAGCTATTTGATAAAACTGGAAATCCTAAAATAGAATTCTACGACCTTGTTCCAATTTTCCTCTTTTCATAATTTGCCTTCTTGTTAATATTTGATGCACGCACATGTCGTTGGAAAACTTCCGTGTGTTACATTAATAAGTTATAATCAATCACAACAACAACGCAATAACTTGAGATCAACCAGGAAGTACAATTAAAAAACATTGGATTTTTAAAAATGCATCAGTTTTTAGTTTAAAACCAAGGAAGTCGTTTGCCGTGAGTACATAAGAGATATGCGACAAACACGTCAAAATAAAATTACGTTGAAAAATTAATGCGATCTTTTTGAATGTTATGAATGTGTTATTATATATTTACACTACTCTGGATAATTGGCGCGCTATTACGAACCTGGTACGTCGTATCGTATAGACCTGGGCCTTTCTGACATTGAAACCGTATTCGCATCGATTGACATCCAGCGGAAACTTGTTACAGGAACAAGCGTAGGACAACTAAGCACCAATCGTAACATAAAATTGAATTCAAGACTAACTGTTGCTTACCCGTTTAAAAAGTTTCAGCTGGCTAATTTTCGTTTGTTGTAATCCTCCACATGAGCTGTTTCATTCTTCAAAATAGCCTTCTGATGAGCTAGTTACGTACATAAATAGAATCGATTCGCCAGTAGATTAATCTTATGCACTTTAGTTTTTTTTTGTTTTAAAGCAAAAAATAGAAATCTATTTTAGTAGTAACTTTTTTATTTATTTTATCTATTTACTTTTACATATCAGTCTTGCTACAAAGTACTAACTACTGCAATCTCTCGACATTCCTTCGTTGCCTTTTTTATAGCGCCGGTGCTTCGCCATATAATAACGGTCTTCTCCGTTATTGCATTGGATGTCAGCGTCTGTCTTTTTGATGTGAATACTCTACATCTTCCGAGTAACGAAGAAAAATGTAATTGTGAATTTTGGGTTCATAAATACGAGCATAACTTACATCTAATTATAATCGAAAGTAAAACCAACGAATTCGTGATGCTTGTTAAGCTTTTTCTTGTCTATTTTTATGTACTAGCTTGTCTTTTATTAAAAGTTACGTTGCACATCTCTTTTTTACCATCTTGTTAGATATTTTATGCATTTTTATACTTAGTCCTCACTTTGCCCTTTAATAAAATCTTGTTAAACATATAACTAGTATTGTCATTTTTGTTAGCTAACTTATTCGTAAATACGAGCTTAAATTTTTGTGTGAGGCTTCCAAAGAACTTAACGTTTAACGATGGTAAGCGGTTGAAGTGGGCTGCGTTACTCCTAATATTGTAGCTAAAAATTTCAGAATACAGTTGTTAATAAACTTTCTAGCTACGATCTTGACTTCGTTATTGAATAGGTTATGCTTCAACAACTGCTCTTCTTAGAACTATAACGTTTCTAAATACCATTGTTGAAGAATGTATAAAGAATATTCCTCTTAAATATAATTATTTATACGTTACATGAGTTTCAAGACAGCATGTCGTCGATATTAAATTGAAATTGGAATAATTCTGAAACTTGTTTCATACGATTGAATGAAAATAAACGAGTTTATAAAAAGCATTGCTAGATCTGGATGTTAATAAAGAAAAACAGTAAATATGGCTAGAGCAGACAAAAGTGTGAAAATGAAGTAAGCGGTCTAATAGTTTTTAAATTAAGGGCGGATTACGCCAAAGAGTCGTACAGTTTGTTTATAATTTTGTAATAGAAAAGACAATAAGAGTTGTCAATATTCATAGAACCGGGCTAGTACTACAAAAGAAACATCAATACTCCATATGCGCAAACAATAAAAGGCTACAAAGATCCTCTATGAAATCAAGACTCGAAATAAACGAGGAGAAAAGAAAATTTATGTACTGTAATAACTTTGAGCGCTGAAAGCGCTGATAAGTATTTGAAGATGTAGATTGTCTCTTATACCTGGGAGCAATGATGTCTAAGAATCCGGGATGTCAAGAAGAAGTACGTGCAGGATTGGTCACGAAAAATAAATGTCTAAATGCTTCTAAAAAAATTTTTTGCAGTAAACTTATCTCTGGAAATTGGAAAATTCGTATCTGTAAAATAGCTATCTATCTAGTTGTTCCAGTTGTTGCAAGTGAAGTGTAGGTTTTACTAACTAAATATTAGATCGTTCGCAGTATGGAAACGAAAAGTACTTAGAAAAGTTTTTGGAGGGAAGAAAACTGGAAGCGCTTGGGCAACAACAGCAAATGGAACTTTTAAAGAGCTTTATAAAGAACTTAGCATTTCAGGTGTAATAAAAGCTCGGGAATAGAACGAACATTAACACAAATATTGCAAAGCAGTGTATTGGACACAATTGGAAAAATAAGGTGGATGAAGGTATAAAGACGCTAAACGAAACAGGAAGCTAAGAAGAATGGAAATAAATTATATTTGGATCTCCTAGATCCGCAGAGCTGCTGTATATTGTTTATTGATAGTCGCTGTAGAGAAATTGGCGTCAGGCATAACCTTGATCGTTTTGCCGCTAATACTAGCGTAAAATAGAGCTAGTTGAAATCGATGTCGTACTATGATTGTTGCAATTGTATACTTAAGGCTGCATTGGGGTCTGGAACAGTGAACCTCTCATGAAGACAATTCCTGCGCTGCTAATATTGATCTACATTCTAAAAGGCACTCCTCGTGAACCTTCTTCAATCTATTAGATGCATTAGTTTTGTATAATTGAAAATATAATGTTTTTTCGCGCGTTTTTCCGTTTTAATCCCGGAAACTCAGAGAAACAGCGAAAGCTAGGGTGCGATGAAGATTGAGTTGTCTTGATTTGTTCCATTCACACACAATATATGATAATTTTATGTAGTAAAAGTTGTGAATTGTGAAAAACTAAGAAAGGCTTTATATACACAATTTTCCATTCTTTAACAAACGCAAGAAAAGGCATCTTTGGCTCTTCAAAAAGCAAATGTATATATTGTGCATCTATAGATATTGGCGGATTTATTAATAGCTAGCTATTAATAAATCCGTCAATGCATGGTTTAGATAAAATAATTTATCTAAACTATGCATTTTTCATGGAGGCTAGTTGCGATATCACCATATATTTTTTTAGAATATATCCATTTACATACTATTAACATTGTATACATGATTTCTGAAGGCATTTAAGAAATGTTTACGGTTGGATACGACAACTCATAAACTTCTTAGCATCATTCAAATTATTTGAAGCTTAACCTGAGGTGTAGGCGAAAATAGTAACCTATTACTGGTAAATTCCTTACATACAACGTTATTCAAATGACATTGTAATATACATTAATTAATCAAAAAAAAACAGTCACATCCTTTACATTGAACTTACTTATTGAACTTTGGCAGAACCAGAAATATGAATGAAACATGTTTTTACAAGTAGACGCAAAAAGGTGTACATTATGTATATTGAATTGCTTTGAAAAATATCATAAGAAGCCTTGACATTCTAAAAAATGACATAATTCACACAATTTTATTAAAAAATCTGTTAATTTAGAAATATGTTTGACTTAGTAGGTACCAAGGTCAAGAGATACTTTGCAAATATTTAAGTATTACGTGAATAAATTGACCACGAAATAGTGATAACCTAAAATTATAACCCTCAACGCAAAGCTACTTTAGTTTATGTGTTTAATTCCCTTTCTCTACGTTTCAGATTGCTCGTGCTGTTCACGATATGGTAGAAGCTACAGCTGGTGTTGCAGCACCTGTTCGTGCTATCTTTACTGTAGAACATGTAGACCTTGCAGCTGTTCATGTTACAGATCTTGTCGTAGGCACTGTTGGATATGTAATCCATATCTTTAATTCAAACTCACACCAGAACGTCACCCATTTCACCAGTTGAAAAGTTATATGAGCAACTGAAAGACGACAGGTCACTTTGTAGACAAATTGAGGATTCCTCGGGAATTGCAACGAGTTATCGTACGAAAGTTAAGCATGGTTTGCAATTACTTACACCCTTCGTATTTTGTGCATAATCTTCTGTACATAATTTCGCATATCTATGATGATATTGGTTATTAGAACCGATAGTTTTAATGTAAAATATTGAAGTTGGAAGCTATAGCGATGAGGAATTCACAAATATTCTGGTAATTAAGGTCTATTACTTTTTTTAGAAATCAATTAAAATGGAATAATATTCGATCTAATTAAATTTTTGATTATTAAACGTAGACGTGCAGAATATATGTGAGTAAGGTCCGCCAACCATTTATAAATATAAGAAAATAGTATGTCATTTTATCATATACAAATAATTGCCGTTATTCAATATTATGATAAAATGATTCGCATCGTTTGTCCTATATGGTTCCCAGTGGGTAATTCTACGAGAAAATCAATATATTTATGAAAGTCAATACTGTGCAAGTATCAAATAAAGTAAAGGGAATATAGAAACAAGTAAATATGAGTGATCTTGGTTTCGACTCAAATATAAAAAATTTTGAAAAATTCGGCGTCATCGGCGTCTACATCAGTAACGGTCACGGTTTTAATACCTAGTTGTTCTTTATCTTCATAAAATATTTAATTACGCCGGGGATACTTACGGATTTACACATTTCGTATAGGTTATCTACGTCGATACAGGAAATTTGTAAATTTTCCATTGGTTGCTTTTCCTCTAAGTATATTCATTCCGACAGGTAAAACTCCTCAGAATCGTGACGTTACTCTTTTACGTAAACTTTGTTTAAGTAGTTAATACATGTAAAATTATTTTCTTGACATTTCGATGAAAGGTACCATCTTTATCAAAACATTTAACGGCCGGTTTCGCAGTTACTTTCAATCTGAAATGAATTTCAATCATAACTCATAACGGTTAATGAAAATTTTTAAATTTAAAGGCGATTTAATTTTATTATGATTTCACCGAAAAGTATGCTCTAGAAAACACAGCAATCGCTACTAAAAATATTTTTATTTTTAAGGTATTCATGTAATAAGGAACCTAAAATTTTATTTATTTTTTTATTGATACTTTGTATTTTTTTTGCAACTAGATAACTTTTTTCTAAAAGTCAATATGTAAATCAAGTATTAAATATGGTAATATGCAAACATTTTTTTGTGTATATAAAAAACAGTTCTATATAAAACATTTTTGTTTATATAGAACTGCTTTATATCCGACTTTCTTACATTTTTCTTTCCGACTTGCTTTACGTTCTTCTGCCATATGCGCTTGTGAATATTTGCAAACATGTAGTGCTGACGCTAGTATTGTTAATTTTTTAATAAGTTAAAAACATAGAAATTACTTTAATTATAAAAAGAAAGACAGGATATTAACAAAAAAGAAAGTACGGTATCTATCTGTATTACTGTATCTTTCAGGCAGTTTTTTAATGTTTCGATAAAGATGTTCCTTCAAAGCTTCAGGGATCTAATTTTAAATCTATTAATTATGAAATTTAAGTAAAAGTACAACGATCCAACTCTACAGATTTATTTATTAGATTTAATTAGTTAGTTTACTTGGTAAGTAATAATAAATTGTCCGTCGAAATATCATTGCAGACACATAACAAATAGGTATTAAAATGAATATTTAATTATGTTACAATTTACCAAACATATAGATAAATAACGCTCTTGTTAACAAATAATATCTGGTTTTAAGGAAATGATTTTATTTTATTCTCACCCAAGTCATGTAGATTATCGATCCTGTGACTCCTTTCTTTGAGAAACAAAGAAATGCTTATTACTAAAATAGCCAAATTAAAGCGTATTAAACTGAAACAGAATCATGTTGTGTCGTTCATGTCTTTAAAGAATTAAGTAAATTCATTACTTTTAAAAAATGATTTGGAAGAAATGCTAGTTAAATTTTTGCCACTTTTAGTTCACGCGTGACTTTAAAAATACGGCCTAGAATAAATAATTCAAGAATCACAGCTATTTTTAAGTAGGTACTTTACTACTTGGTTGCAACCCTGATATTTCTAGCTATTTGTTCAAACAAGTCGTTTAAAATTATTAAACAATGATTGGAAACTTGATACTTTTTATGCTCAAAAGTATTAAAATAGCTTCATGTTTGTAACCATTTATGTTAGATTACCAACAAGTTCTGATTACTTGAAATCTATCTAAAATGTATAAAAGATATTGATTTTCTATATCCACTGCTAAATAAAACTGGACTTTGTATTTCTAAGAAATACGATGATAATGCCAGTTGAAATCTGTACATATCTTTGAGAATTTATTTCCACAAATGTTATAAAGATTATATGTATATTCAACTAAAAATAAATATTATAATATTAGTTGTTGAAGTTTTTAATATTAGAGAAGTAGTAGTGGTGAACTATAACGATCCACTGGACGAGTAACCATAATTAACATAATGAAATTCCTTAAAATCAAATCCTATAATTAATCAATACAACAAACTTGGACGTCTTAATTGGATTTTAAGACGTCTGTCAGTTGCAAAACCCATATTGTACACTAATCAGCAAACCAGTTTGTTCGCCATAATTTATTAGCACTATTGAATTGGAAACATGTACTTAATGTGTAGGTAGTCCGTTGAAGATCTCCTTCAGCTAAAGTCTGTTTAATATTTTTATATCTTTGCATATCTCAGAACCAGCGCATTGTGGGAGAATGTATGTATGTGCCCCTATTGAATGAGTGCGAATTTTTTTGTACAACGATTCATTGCTTTGGAATTTGGAATTTTGAATTCTTCAAGATTTTATTAGCTATAAAATTCAGAGCCGACGGAAGATGCAAAATATGTACTTTGCATATACAGGAGATGTTACATAATATGCCGTTTGTCCTTGTTACTTCGTGCCGAAATATACGGTGTGTTTCTTTCATCCTCTTATATTTTGCATTGATGCACCAGATAAATGCATCAGAATACATTACCATTATTTAAATCTGTTTTACAGCTTAGCTTTTATTTACTTCGATCCAATTCAAACCGAAAGCAACAACCTTAGCCGCATAAGAGCTTTCATAATTTCGACAAAACATAATGATGGAAATATTCATGCAAAATTACGTAAGATTTTAATTCAATGTACATAAGATTGAAATATATTATTTTAAAGCAAAATGTAGATATATAAGAAGTTTGTAAAGAGAACAAACAGCACAAATGCATAGCCAGGTTCATCTGGATATTCCATAGAAGCTTAGAAACAAATACAATATTCCTTTCAAGTTAGGGATTTGTAGGTAAACTACCACTTTTACTTTTACAATCACAAGATCATCAATTTTTTGTTATGAATTAATGGGACAGAAACATTACTAGATTAAATTGCAAGAAATGATATTGTTCACCATCCAAAATTGAAAAGGATGCTAAACATGAAACACACTAAAAGGATTCCTAAAAAGAATAGCCAAAGATGATGCCAATACATCTCATGGTATTGATATAAAATCACTCACGGCAAAGGCAATGTGGGGAAAGAAAGCACTAGCCAGTTCGTTGGCCGATGCTTTCGCTCCTAATATTGCTTCTGCTGTGAGTAATTCCATGAATACCACGAGCGTCATATTTGGTTATGTACTATGTTTATAAAATTAATAATAAAAACATAAAAATCGTTGAAGATGTACATTGAGGTGTGAAAATCACAGTAAGTTTAATTATGAAACGCGTAGGTAAGTTATTTTTTCACAACATTTCAAGGTTATTGGAGGATAGGCGAACCCAACATTTGGTTGATGTAGACCTTTCAGAAAATACCGAATACTTATAGGAGTAAACCAACTGATCGAGATTTCACATTTCTAAAATCACGCTGAAAATAAATCAACAACCAACGAAACGAACAACAATTGACGACATGAATCAATATTTAATCCCTAATCGTTTTTTCTCAATGAAAAATGTTAGTGGATCAGTTGAATAGCAACATGAAGAGTGACAAGATTTACTAAGCCAGGTCCACAAGATGTTAGAAATAGAGCACGAAGAAAATCTCTTTAGTTGAAAGTGCCTATAGTGCGAAAGGTGTTGTTTGAACAGTGCTCGATCTACCAGTCGGTTCAGTTAAACCTTACAGAACCAACATCAGGAGAAACAGAACATGGTTAATCTCTCTCGCCCATTGGCATCGAACCTTTCTCAATTGACGAGGAGAGCTAGACTAAGGCAAAAGTTATTATTTTCGGTCCTTAATTGTTACTTAGAGGTTTTACATTTTCTAAATATTTTCTGCTTTGCTGTTAAGAAATTTTGAAAATTATATCTCGAATTTTTGGAGAAGTTGTCTCCTTTCATTTCATTCATCCTCTCTTTTCATTTTTCTATTTGTAGGAAACGGCACTTTCTAGTTGCACTGCAGTTATTTCCTCTACTTCATACTTTTACACTTTTGGTGGAGGAGCATACACTAACGTTTGTTAGACTACTTGTCCTTAATGCCGATTGCTTATTTTTACTAGCATGATTACACTGTAGTTTGACCTAATACATGTAGATCATAGTTTATATATTACGTTGAAAATAATAGCAGAAACCATTTATTATTGGAATAATAATAATAATAAATCAAGTAACATATTTGCAAAATATGCAGCACAACTACTTTAAAAGATACACTTTCATTCCGTTTCAATATTTCATCCTGTATTTTGTTTAAGCATTTAGGATGAGCGTTGCATTTAATTAATAATGCAGAAATTTACATAAGGCGTTGTTCATGGTATTTTTTTTTTGGTGATCTAAATATATACATAGCTTTCTTCAGAGACGATTGTCCTGAACTTTCACGTTCATACATAATTATTTTTACTATTTCGTTAATATAAATAATATAATAAAAATAAAATTATCATTTTTAAGTAAAGAACAGGATTCGTGCGAAAATTAAATGAATAATTCACCGATTAACTTTCCAAATGTTGGATTTTTTTCATTCACATTAGCACCTGTCTATTGAACGGAGAAAAAAATCCCCATAAATTGTGCAAGTATATATAGAGGCAATTTTGTTGGATATGAACACAGTTGCGTATTGTTAACTAAGGTGACGCGAGCTAACAAAAAAAATAAAATGTTGAAATTTGTAAGTACTAAGCCTAGAGCTAACACAGCATTAACTAGGTATAAAACAAATTGATATCTTTCGTTCAGATTAGTAAAGGTAGTAAAGGTGTTGCATTTGTTATTGCATTTGGTGAAGCACTGTTCTGTTTCGTAGAGTAGTTAGCGGTAATTAAATTTGCTTAAATTTTGAACTTTTATTTAAATCCTAAAATTGATATTGTTCATGTATTTTTATTTATAGTTAATATGTGGAGCAAGACGTGTAAACTTGCATCCCAGCAGCTTGATTAAGGGGATGAATGCTAAACGCTTTATTGATATTAATTAATTAAGTTGTAATTTATTTTGTGAACATCTTAGGTATTGTGTTTGGCTTTGGTTATTGTTGGTGCATACGCCACTGGAAAAGCTGCTCCTAAAGCTTCAGGTTTCGGTTATGGTGGATTAGGCGGTTATGGCGGATATGGTGGATATGGTGGTTTGAGCGGATACAGTCTTGGTGGATATGGTGGATACGGCGGTGGATATGGTGGATACGGCGGTGGATATGGTGGTGGCTTGGGAGGATACGGTGGATATGGTGGTGGTTTAGGTGGATATGGTGGATACGGAGGTGGATATGGAGGATACGGAGGTGGATATAGTGGATACGGAGGTGGATACGGTGGATACGGAGGTGGATATGGAGGATACGGAGGTGGATATGGCGGATACGGAGGTGGATATGGTGGATACGGTGGTATCGGTGGAATTGTATATAAGAAGTTCTATTAAGAATGGTTTCTGTTAAACTTAATAAATACCGTTTAGAAAACTAAACGAAACACATGTTGTTTATTTAATATAATTAACGACAGAAAGTGATCTAGTCAGATCATATTCTGATTTTGTGACTGAAAGTTATTTACGATTTGTTCCATTTCCGTTAATAAAAAACTAAATTTAAGCTCATAAGTTTTATTATTCGGAAATTTTTTATTAGTAAACATATGAATATTCGCCGAAGTCATGTATTCACACAAGCTTAGAAGCGTTTATTTAATTTATATATGTTTTCCATCGGTCTATCTCAATTTAATTTAACTAAGACAATCTTGTATTATTTCGTTTATGAAAATTTGTGTATTTGGATTTTTGCTATCCTACTTTACTAAATTCTGCAAACAACAAGAAGTAGTTGTTAATCTTGTTCAATATTGATATAAATGTTCAATATAATAGTGGGAGATCTTGATTAACAGTTGGATGTGATAACGAGCATTACACAAACAAAACGTAGCTTTTCTGTAACTATTCTAGAAGGTAAATGGCAATAATAATAATAATAATTATAATAAATTTTTATTGCCCAACAAAATACAATTTCAATAACAGAGCTAAATACAAAGATGAATTGAGTAAATGGAGATGTAAATAAAAAAAAATAATATAAAACAAAAAAAGAAAATTAAAGTATATATTGTGTTCCTTAAATTATAAAGTAATCAAAGAAAACGAAAAATAATAGGAAAAAGGGAAAGGGACTAATGTCGAAAGAATTTCTGTATATGTGCGATAAGTAGATCTATGGTTGTACCGTAGAATTACAAAGCAAATTTTGGAAAGTAAAGCCGGCGAATCGACAGCATTGTTCATCACCGTCAAGAAGAACTTAGATGTCTCACTAGCACTAGATGTCTCTCTCCGATGAGATAGCGAGTTAATACTGTGTCTACTGAGTAAGCTGATATAATCCGTGCCGTGAAGAGGGTATGTATCGTCGTATTTGAATGAAAGGTATTTCAGAAATCTTTTCTGAGCACGTTCAATTTCTAGCTGAAGATAATGATAATGAGGGTACCAAACCGATGATGCATATTCCAATTGTGAGCGGACAAGGGAACACCCTTCAACGTATTATCATTGGAAAAATGTTTGTATATTCTAAATAAAAAGTCAGACGATTTAGATGCTGAAGAACAGATATTATGTATATGCGGCGAAAATGTCAGTTTGTGGTCGAACAGTACACCCAGATCACTAAACAAGGTAACCCTGCAGATGGTATTATTTGCGGCATAATAGTTAAATATTTGTGAGTTCGAAGAACGAGTGAAGGTGAGTACAGCGCATTTATCAACGTTTAAATGGATTCTGGTTTTGCAACACAATTGAAAGATTTTTCTGTAGATGTAAGGAGTCAGATGGAAGCGCGACTTTATTAAAGATTTTTAAGTCGTCGGCATAAACAAGAATGTTGCAATTCAGAGACAGTAAAAGGTCATTTAAGTGAATATTAGAAAGAAGCGGGCCTAGGTTAAAACCTTGAGGTACGCCATTTGTTGCAATAAAAGGTCGAGAAATAAATCCATTGTAATGAACGTAGCAGGAGCGATTGCAGAAATAAGAACTAATTAGTGCTACGGCACTAAGACAAAATCCAAGGGAAGACAGTTTGGACAAAAGTATCGCATGATCTATCGTATTAAAGGCTTTACTAAAGTCAGTATAAATTACATCTGCTTGATGGCGATTATCAACACATTCGCTAATATACTACGTTGGTTCAATCAAGTTGGTAGCAGTAGATCTATCCTTAATAAAACCATGCTGGTGGATGGATAAAAATGGCTTAACATTGTTATACAGCCTATCATAAAGTAACCGCTCAAAGACCTTAGCGCAGTTAGATAGAATATTGATAGGTATGTAATTACGAATGTCCCCTCGGTCACCTTTCTTGAAAACAGGCGAGGTTCGTCTAATTTTCCAATAAATAGGGAAGGTTGACGTTTGAATTGCCAAGTTAAAAATAATACATAGAGGTTCGCAAAGTATCACAATCACGAATAAGAAAACTAGGCAAGGCATCATGCTCACATATTATCGAAGGTCTAAGTTTTTTTAAAGCACATAAAACTTAGACCTTCGCAATAGATCTGCAAAATATCTGCTGTAAATAAATACTTTTAAAACGTTGAATAACAGTAAATAAAGAGTCACTGTTTCTTCTTCATGTTACGTTTATAGGTATTGTCTATCACTTTGTATAACAAAGAAGATCTAAATGATGTAAATATGTTGATGGCATCGTAGAGCCACTACCACACTCAAAAAAGAAAAAAAAAACCACTGAGGTGTGTGATTTACAAAATCAATATTTTCTACAACAGACATGAAAAATAAGTTTAGATCAGGCTAGGAGTATTTTCGATTTAATAAGAGGACCAATTGTTGACGGTGAAAGAATTCCGGGTAACATTTACTTAATTAAAGGGAAAGAAGCATTAACAACTTCAAAACGTAAATCCCGCAGCATAATTACACAGTAGAACTTAAAATGTCTGTGTTAATTACAAATAAGGTATTTGAAATAA
The DNA here is from genome assembly GCA_020654165.1 of Oryctes rhinoceros. Classification (NCBI taxonomy): domain Eukaryota; kingdom Metazoa; phylum Arthropoda; class Insecta; order Coleoptera; family Scarabaeidae; genus Oryctes; species Oryctes rhinoceros. The sequence goes on along the minus strand of JAIOKQ010000008.1, from coordinate 17,201,896 downwards.
AATAAGCTTATCTAATCTGCAACTTTCGTATCTGGACTTCGTTTATCAATAAATAATGTAGCACAAGTTTACTGACTTTTTTCTAATAGCCGTCAAACTTACCATCCAAAAAAAATATTTGATTAACCTTAGGGAAAAAAGTAACTGTAGGTCCCACCGAGATTTGAACTCGGATCGCTGGATTCAGAGTCCAGAGTGCTAACCATTACACCATGGAACCATTTCTTAAGGGAGATTTCGTTCGTCATTTACAGATTAATTCTAGAGAATATTGAAAATTTTCAACCATGCAAATATACGTTTAAAAATGTCCAATATTCATGAATCTATATGATATTATACTTGAGCTATGGCATATTTACTTTATTTTAATGAGTTTTAAAAACTTTTAACGAGAAATAAAAAGGAAGGTGTTTTGCTTTACACACAGGTTCCACCGAGATTTGAACTCGGATCGCTGGATTCAAAGTCCAGAGTGCTGACCATTACACCATGGAACCGTATAACAACAAATATCACTTTTTATGAAAAGCGTCGTGCTAGTTTCCATGAAAAATCAATGAAATAAACATTAGTTAAAAGAAGACGTTCAACAAACTACCTCACTGTCACTCAACGAACAACAAAATTCGTGAATTTCGTTAAAACAAGCAATGAATTTAATTAGTTCACTTTCATAAATTGTACAATGAACAATCAAGTTTTGCCTCGAAATTTTTCGCCAGATTACTTTTGATGCTTTCTAACAACCTCCCGCTTATCACTTTACTGAAGAAAATTGTTGTTCACAATTTTGTGTGGATTTTTTATGGTCAAATAGTTGGTGCGTATTTTATTGATGAAAATGTAAATCAACATGTTTATCCGTGTTCTTTGGAGGATTTCTTTGCTTTCTTCTGTTACCATACTTTACGATCACAAATGCGACGTTATATTCTTTGGTAGCCTGGTACTCTGCTCATTCCACACTTTTGGTGCGATATTCGTTAACAAATCACTTCGGAGAAAGGGGGTGGGAAGATTTGGTCCAATTAATTGGTTTTATACCAATGAACTCTTTCTTGTGACCTATGTAATTGCAACATTCACAGGGCACATGATGTATTTGTTTAATTGTACTATCAATAATTATTGTAAATGTTTATGGATTCAACTCAAAACAATAAAATTCCACATTTCGATTTAAAATTTTGTATTTATGTTTGATCTTTCTTTATAAACAACTCTTATCTGAGTTTTGTCTAAAACAACGAGTAACGCCACTTTCCTTGTTTTTTTTTTTTTCAGTTTGCTAACACCAATTACATTTAAACTTGGTTTTTTTTACGGTAAGCTGCGTTTCTTTGAAAAGCAAAATTTCTCGTAAAGAATAACTTTTCGCTTGTCTTCTTGTTATCAATATTCTACATAAGTCGGGAAGAACAGAGTAAACTTATAAAATAACATAAATAGTACAAAAAAATACTCTTATTCAATCTTCATTTGTTTTTAAGTTGCAAAGCAAAATTTCCTACATTAACATTTTTTTAATCATAATAAATATTCAAAAATAACGACATTGACCTTTAAATACTTTATGTTTCGATGTAATTTTTGTACTGACAAGTATTGGGGTCCTATACAGTTTGTTAAACTCCACTAAATATATCCTACCAGAATTTTTCTGATGTGAAAAGCGCCGGCGATATTCCTCAGCAGCAACTGTAGCATTTCCATTAAAGAAACTGTAAACAAATATAACATTTGCATATTTTTCATTTTAATTGAATAAGCGTGTAGCGTATTTTCACAAAATAATATACAAACGAAAATATTAAATTAAATCATTGACACGGCCTTGCTTGGTTCAGATTTTAGAGCAAAGTTAATTTTATTAAAGAGCAACAAAGGGAAGGTTTACATAAACAAAATGCGTTTCCGTACATAGTGTTAGCCCAATTCATTTGCTTATTAATACAATTATTAAACAGGTTTGTACATTTAAAAACTTATAAATTTATTGTACATCAAAAGGAAGTAATAAAAACAAAAAGAAATTATGATAATGCTGCCAATGATTTCATGAAATCAGTACCTAAACGCCGTAAAGGAACGCATGTACAGAAAAAATACCTATCCAGGTTTCTACCTACCCGGTGCCATCAGCGTGGTTTCGAGGATGTTTGTTTTACTCCATCCTATATCGCTGTTTGCCTCGCAGTTAATACCACAACACGTCATATATCCTTTGCCGTCCATTGGTGCTAAGAAACACATGCTTTCCGCATAAAAAACAGCTATAAACTGGGTACTGTTCCCCAAACTCTCCTAATTTTTTTGATTATTGTTTCTAAGCGTTTACTGATGTACTTGTTGTTTGTTACGTGCACTGTTGGCTGCCTACATTGTTCAGAGAAAGAATTTCAAATATTATTTTGCATTATACTCGTTCTACTACTAGCCACTACTAGATGTAGTGATTTGATTTTTGTTTGAATGCTAATAAGGAAGCGCTCAAGTTCTCTTTATTACAAATAGTCAATTAAAAGTGTTGTTGATCATATTCCATTCTTACAGTTCAAATAATATTAATGATAACCTACTATGGTATATTTATTTTGAGTGAATACTTGAATCGTTTACGCCCACTAAGAACAAAAGAACTTTAGCGAAAATTATAATGAAACTCTTTGGTGAAAAACTGCGTCAATCTACTTGAAGAAATATTAGTTAATATAAATTTTTTAAAACGTTTAAAAACACAGTGCTTTCGTCTTTCGTGTTGTATCAGCTCCGTGTGCTTGTTTTTATATGTTTATTTTTGTTTATTAGATCCTTTTTTTTTCAAGTTTAAAGTTAAAAATACTTTAGTAAAAATGGGCGCTAATTATTAAGTTATAGCACGTGTTCTCATTATTTTTTGTACTATTTAGTCACCATGGTCTAGGATAATATGTGCCAGCTTCTACTAGTGCTATCATATATACGTAACTAACCATAAATAGGCTCCAAATTGTAGGGGAAATATTAAGGAATATTATTTTGATTCTTAAGTTTACTTTATTTTGAATCAAATGTTATTATATAGCTTTGTAGACGTGCTTATTTATTTATATCAAACATTACTATTACTTCACTACCCAAACATCAATAAATGTTAAGGAATCCTACTACAGATTATATGAATGAAAAGGATGTTCACTTAAAAATTGTTTACAAAACTAAGAATTACTAATATTTCATCGCAGATGCATTTTGGCAAAAAAGCCTATTTAATTTATTAGAGTATAACACATTTTAGGCGTGTAACTAACAAAAATGGTCATCTTGCAGAGAATATTTTTGGATGGACCGGAACAAAATTTCAATCACTGCACAATTAAAGTTATCCCTGTTTTGGTTAAAGAGAAGGTTTCAAGTAGTTTCTTAAAGGTTCCAAAAATGGGCTTTCTGAGTACTGTGATTAAAAAAAATAGTCTAACATGTTGTTCGGTCGAATATCCAAATTCCAGCATGAGTTTTTATTAAATTCGTTAACTGTAAAACGAAGGCGTAGCAAGAGACATACTTATTCGAAACAATCAAACGATTAACATACACATAAATAGAACACACACATGCATAATAGTAAAGATATGAAAGGGAATGCGTTTTAATAGATTATAATTTGGACATAATTGCATAATAAAGCTATATTCGATACTACTAATTAAATAATTATGTCATTGTCAAGCAGTGATTACCTTGAAAATTCCCTTTATGTGATCATCTGCAAATGGATTTGAATTATAATAAAGGTATCGTATAAAAAAGATGCGGCAGCCTGCATAAATTCAGTAAATTCTAGTCAGTAGTTCAGTTAACACCATAGAACATAGGACTAATCAAAATGTTAAAGCTGGTGAGTTAGTTGTCCGAAGTTATTAGTTAGTATTTAGTTAATATTTAACGTTTTTGAAGTAATCAATAATCTCTTTAATAATTTATTAAATTATATTAATAATTTTAAAGGTTTATAGTGAAAATTAGCTGAAAATGTTTGCGGAACCAATGCTTGTTAATGGATTTTAATTAGCACCATTTCAGATTGTTTTAATTTAACCGAATACAAAAAACGTATCAAAGTAGGCTGAATTAAATCTGAAAAAAATAGCGAGCACTGAAAGAGGTTAAGAGTTGAATTTTATAATTTGTTTTTTATTGCAGCTACTTTGTTTGTTGGCCGTTCTTCTTTGCGTTACCGCAGCGCCTAAGCCAGACTACCTTATAGGAGCACCTGTAGCGTATGCGTCTCCATATGCCTACTCTTACTATCCATATGCTTATGCATATGGATACCCCTATTACTACTCGAGTTATTACGCATACATCTAAATTTATGATCACACCTCACAGGATATGATGTTAGGTTGCTTAACATATTTATTATATTCTTAATAGTGATTATATTAATAAAGGTGTTCTGAATATAAATGGTTTAATTTAATTCACGATGTTTCGCTCGCCCGTAGTTACGGACGGATTCAATATTCACGTAAATGAATTTTTTAAAAGGATTCGAGTGTATCGACTTTCTGCATTTAGCAAAAATCGTGACTATTTTTTCCTTTAAATAGGTCGCTACTTACACACGAAGTAAAACAGAAAAATACCAGGAAAAAATTGGTAATATGCTTGTTCTCTTTGATCTTCATTTATACAAGGTGATCCATTTAAAATACATACCGGTTAACGTTTGCAAAATATACGAAGGAATTAGATAAATGCTTGGCCTTGGTAAGAAAAAATAACTCATTTCATTTTTCAGCATAGTCTCTTTCGAGGTCGATGCACATAGTTTAAAGTTTTTCTTTTGTATCCCATCTAACAAAGTAGTTTTGGCTTCTTTTGACTTTCCTCAAAAATTATAAATCGACGCCAAAAACTATTTGCTTGCCCAAACATTCCGTTCAAGTTGACATACATGTTCATAGTGATTTGTTGACATTCGCGGCATCCATTTTGCGGAAAGTTCTTAACATTTAAATGAGTTGTTAAAGCGTTATGCATCCGGTCAAGGGACGTGCCCGCAAACTCAGTAATCTCAGGCATATCATTCCAGTCGTGCACTACCACGTCGTCAATTTTTTCAACTATTTGGTGATCTCATTTGGATAATCTTGACTTTTTTTTATAAGAGATGTTCGTACGGCCGCGTTTAAAATCAGCTATGCAATAGTTTATGGTCCATACCGAAGACGCACTAGGTTCCACTTTTATCTTGTTATTCAGTTTCTTTTTCGAAAACAAGTATTTGATTCCAATATTTCTATTGTTAAATCGCAAAAGACAGATTAACTGACCATCTATTTGAAAATTTTTAGTTAGCAAAGATTACTTTTCGAAAAAATGGAGTCATGCCCATATCTGGAGCTGAAAGGCAATTATCGAACTCCCCTTTTATATACAACGAAATAAAACAAATATATAAATAAAACCAATAAATAGAAGCATACATACATATAAAACAAAGCAAGCAAAAGAGAGACAGGCGATAAGCGCTAAGACAGCAGGAACTGTTGGATCGTGTTACATTCTATTTAAACCAATACGTTCTTCATCTTCCCTTTGAAGACGTTTGGAGGCTGTAATAGCGGAAATTCCAAGAAAAGTCTCAGGTTAAATAACTTATCTCAGAAACTAACATGCAACAAAAGAATATTGATAGTTAAACAATGTTAGAATTTAATAAACCAAACTTGTAACTTGTGCTGTGGAATCTCAGCATCTTCTGAGTATAATTTTGTGGTATATGAACTTGTTCCTGATTATTTTTTGCTTCAAAGCATTTGACTCAATGTCAAGTTTGACGAAATATTTTGTAGTTCTCTTGCCAACTGTGCACCTCCTACTATGATATATTATTAAATTTAATGTCGGATTCTTCCTAATTTTTAAATAAATTGTAACAAAACCAAACGCATGAAAATTTTATAAATTCAGAGCTTTATATCAAAATCACATCTTTATTCGATGATAAATAGTCTATTTTGATATTCAGTGTCGTATCATATGAAAATGCCGCTCGTGATTTACATATTTTAAAGGTTAATTGCAAATCAAGTAACGACCGATCTAAATATACTTCATATGGTAAGAACCAATAAAATGATGTAAAATAATAGACACTAAAGGGGAATTGTAACTGTTATAATTTAATAGACAAATTAAACAATAATCTTAATCTTTAAAAATAAACCAGTAAACCGTTCAAATTCTCTTATTCAAAGACTTTCAATTTTTAAATATATATGTATAGTCAGTAATAGTCAATATAGTCAGTAATTTTAAGTTGCAAGCAGAATCATCAACACACAATAAGTGCAATTGTCTTTTGTGGTAATTACTGGCTTAGCTTTGATGTTGACGATGAGGAAAATCATGACCAAATGTCTGAAGAAGTTTGATTAAAAGTGCCAAAATATTCTTATCGTCAAATACGACAACACGTGTTAAATCAAGATATTATTGAAAATTTTAAACCGCTTAATCGCTTAAAAAAACTGTAAAACCAAAGACGTTTCTTAAAAGTTGATTTTGATGAGAGTGCAAGTGAATTTATTCTGGAAAGATTATGCTATTTGTTAATAGAGTGCATTGATTTAGAACTAGAATGTGAACATTTATTTAACTGTTAACTTTTAATATAAGCCCTTCTGCATACATTTAACATAAACAATAAATAAATATATTTAATTGTGCACACTTTGTTAAAATATCAAAAGGAAAATATATCATATCAATGCTTTATATCTAACATAATCCTATGTATATTACTAGATGAATGTTACCCATGCTCTAGTACCATTATCATTAAAAAACTCTTTAATATACAAATAGACGAGACACATTAACATGCTAATATCATAATATTTAAGTGTAAACGACCTATACAGGATCCACAAGAATTTCAATGAAATAATTTTTTTAATACGAAGTACATACATTTATGTACAAATAAATCTCGTTCAGGAAAACAATTGCTGATATAGTTTCAATAAACAGGGGGGCAGTTACCTACAGCAACCTGGACTTCCGGTTTTACTTTAAAATTGCCAAATTTTTCATAAATAGACTCATTTAATCTCACATCATGGAAAAATATATAAATGTCAACTGTTACATCATCACGGTCACGTCACTTGCTCTATTTTTTTTTGTCAAAGCAAAAAGTATTAGGCCGAAATCATATAAAAGGAAGACGTTTTCTTGTCAGAAGTATCAGTTCCTACAGAACACAGCAAGTTAACCGAATCAACATGTACAAATTCGTAAGTATATTGGTCTATTTTTGTCGTTATTATTATATTGTACTTCTATTGTAGGTCTTGTGCTTCGCCTTTTTCGCTTTGGCTTCAGCCGCTCCGAAAGCCAAGCCAGGCATTTTAGGCGAAACATTCGTGTCTACTCCAGTTGTAGCTCCAGTTGCTCCAATTACATCTGTTGCTTCGGTTGCTCCGGTCACTACAGTTGCTCGTGTAGCTCCATTGACACATGTAGCTGCTCCGTTGACACCTATAACCGCTCCATTGACATCCGTAGCAGCTCCATTGACGTCGGTTTCTGCTCCACTTACATCTATAGCTGCACCTTTAACATCCGTGCAAACTGTTGCTTCTCCTCTAACTTCATTGACTAATCCAATTGTATACTCTGGATACCCTACTTACTCTGGATACCCTACTTACTCTGGGTACCCATACTTACATCTTTAATTTGAAATTGGGATAATCACTCGAATTTGGCGAATGAATGTAATTTTATACTATTAAAATAAAGAGATGTAATCATTTTTTTACTTTTTTTATTAATTTCTTTCTTTCTTTGAAACATGGAATATTATCGATCGTATTAATTGTACCAAGGTTTATCATGTCACGGACAATTGATAATGTTATACTCAAAAGGGTGTTTTAAAGACGTAGACAATGTGTTCTAGAAAATGCCTTGTAGTAAAACATATAATCACCTAGAATTTTTCATCATAATCCCTTTCGGGGGCGATGCATTTAGTTCAAAGTTTTTCTTTTGTATTCCATCTAACAAATACGACTTTTCCAACAACCAAAAAAAGGTGACTTTTTGCAGTCGCTTCATCGTTTCAGTCAAACAGAAGTGGATTATGCCCGTGTATTATAACAATTATAAATCCAAATAAATAGCCAAAAACTATTTGCTTCGCCGAACATTCCGTTCAAGTTGACATACGTGTTCATAGTGAATTGTTGACATTCGCGGCATCCATTTTGCGAAAAGTTCTTAACATTTAAATGAATGGTTAAAGCGTTATGTATCCTGTCAAGGGACATGACCGCAAACTCAGTAATCTCAGGCATCACATTCCAGTCGTGCACTAACACGTCGTCACTTTTTTCAACCATTTGCTGATCTCATTTGGATAATCTTGACGTTTTTTTTTTTTATATATAAAAAGTGCTCGTACGGCCGCGCTTAAATTCAGCTATGCAATAGTTCATGGTCCATAACGAAGACGCACTAGTTTCCACTTTTATCTAGTTATATGGAATTTAGAGAAATATTCAAAATAAAGGAAAGTTTTGGGGAAATTAGTTAGAATTTTAAAGCAGTCTGTATTTAAAAAGAAGATATTGGTTTTCAATAAATAGTGGAAGCATTCATGGTATAAATTCAATGCTGCAAAGTGGCGCAAATATGAAACCACGCAACTCTTTTTATTTAATGGAACGCCCGATAATAGACTAAGGTTTGGAGAACCTGCAGACTGCTCCATGAATCTCTTACGTCCAATTCGTCAACTTGGAAACGTAGCATCTAGAAAACTTTGGGTAGTCAATATATCCAAATGTACTTCCCCATTCAAGTTTATATAAAAATGGTCCTGTTTTCTACAATTCTCATCCAAACATTCAAATTTTGCGGTTAAATATATATTCTATCAATTCATTGAGAATTTTCTTTGACCAGTATCTTGACTTATGGCGACAAACAAGTCCAGTGTGTCCCATTTAAATAAAAAAAGTCGAAGATACTTCCGATTAAACTGAAAATGCTGCATAAAAAGTTCTAAATCAGAAGCATTATGTGTTATTACACTTATCTGCAAAATTTTATCCATACTATCGTTTTCATTTTAAAGATATGCACTTGCTAAAGATAACTGCTCAAAGAATGTTATAGTTAGAGATGTATTTTTAATGTAAGCTTAAGTTTTGCTAACTTTCATGGTCTACTACACTGTACGCATTTATATTTTATAAACATAGTTATTCATAATGGTCAGGCTTATTATTAGCGGTTGTTAACAGTACCATACTCCTCATAACTAAAGAGAACCGTCCCAGGCGAATTTAACGTCGTTCGGTTCGAAGGGTAAGTATACTAACCATTCGAATACCGAGACGATCTCTAGAAATGTTTATTATGTCATTAGAAAGTTCGATGTAGGGATTATGTGAGAAATTCTGGGAGCTTAAACATGTTATAACAGTGGTCAAAAACATTCATTAAATACCAGATGGGGCATAAATGTATCCTAATGAATAAAATTGTCGGTAACTCGTTACAATATATAGCAATTCATGGCTTAAGTGATCTTTATTCACAAATCCAATGAAGATCCTGAAGTGTTTAGTACTAAACTGTTTTTTTGTAATGTAATGGTGAAGATTGCCACCTGAGTTACTAAATAAGAAGAAATATCTTGGAGAATATCGGTTAACAATTTAAATCTACGAACGTGTCGACAATTTAAATATTTTGTGGTGCAGAATATGCCGATAACAACAGTATTTGTTATAGTACCCAATAGTTCATTAAATATATGCGATAGTTTAGCATTAAATGTAACACTGGGTTCTATTTTATTTCGTACTTAATAAATAACGAGTCAATAGTTTGGAACATATATTTTTACAGAACCCATAATCAGAAATCGCATGATTATTTTTAAATTCGTTGGTAGTGATGAGCAAAACTATATTTATTTGGTAACAATAGGAATATTAATATTCAGATACTTTAAAATTAGGATATTTCCCCAACAATAGAAAAATATTGCATTATAAATGTCATTATCACATAAGCATAAATATTATAAAACATAACTAATCAATTAAAATGCAGGTTTAAATGTAATTTAATCGTAAAAATTTAAATGAGTCGATTATATTATTATATAGTTGTATAAACAAAAAGCGAGAAGATTTATAATTTATTCGTTATAAAACCGATTCAGTTCGCTTTTTATTGTATTTAGTTTATTTATTTAATGAATTAAAATAGTAATAATACAATAACAATTGGCTCTAGTTAAGACGAAATCATTGTTAAAAATAAATTTATGTAAGATCCTTTAAAGAAGATGATCACCAGCGTGACATTTAGCGAACATCGGCTATTACATCATCCTGAACGAATTTTGATCTATTTCGACGAGTTATAGATCACAAACATTTATCAATGCATGCTATTATATAAAATGACTAATGTCCCGCTGGCAGCAACAATTTAAATAATACATATAAATAATTGATATGCATCGTTTAATTTATTGCTAGGCATTTAAAAACGAGAAAAAAAAAGCTGGAGCTTATAAATTTTTAAAAGAAGCTTATTAAAACGCTATTTGCAATCAAGGAATTAAATGCGCCATTGCTTCTTTACTATTTATTTTGATTTTATATTTGTTGGAACCTTTATATTTTTATGTAGCAGTAGCATAGAATTAAAGAATAAGTAGTTGCGAACGTGACTTTCCTTTTTCTTCATTTAACTAAAAGTATTTCCATATTGTGGCTCTTAGTAGAGTTTGTCTTGCTGAGTTTTACCTCATCCTGCATTGAATGAGTTTATACGAGGGTTATCTTTCAAGTTATTTAGTAAACTTTTAAGCATCACAAGTCGCTGGACAAATGGAATTGAGCCGAGAGAGGTTTCGCTCAATAATTATTATAACTTCCGGATAGAATTATCTCGACAGCGATTTTCGAGTTGGTTTCTGTTTTTGTTAACGAAGTCCCAATTATGATGAGACCACCAAAGACACTAACCATTTAAAAAATACCGTTGCTGATGGTGAATTGATCGAGAAATTTAGTTTGTCGTTAGATCCTACACCGTTTAACTAAAGGACAAGAGGTTGTCATGTTAATTGGAGTCAAAAAGCTTTCATCCGGTTCAACAATGGAAACGTCTATAGTTTGTCTATAGTCTACAGAATTGTCTATATGATTGCTGGACGTTAATCCGTGGTACGGTTGTTTCAAGATGAGGATAAGGCAACAAAAGTTATCCAATACCAAACGAAGAAAATAGTCGTAACTTTTATCTCAATCTTGGGTTATGTTGCTCTAATAGCTTTAAACAATCCAAGAATGTTTAATGCCGATTAGTATCGCACCATTATATTAGCAAGTGGTTGCTGTGTTCCAAAAAATTCACCCAAAAAAAAAAACGAATCATTCTCCGAACAGTCCTAATCCAAGTCCCAACGATTATTTTACGTTTCCTAGAATCAAGAATGGAGGTTACGTGGTCAACGGTTCCAATCACCGAAAGAAGCAATCAATGTTTTCAAAATAGCAATTTTGATTGTTCGAACTAATGACTGACATAATTGATTTAACTGACTGACTTGAAAGAATAGAAGAATGTATTAATCTTTGTGGATTGTACTTTGTTATTATAGCTACATGTAAAAATTAAAAGAACTACCCTACTAGTTTTAAGTATCGAAAAATCAAGGAGAGGTCTTGTGCAAAATATTTATTGCAATTATCATGAAGAATTACAGCTCTCTGTAGTCATTTTGTTAATTTACTTGTTACAATAAATTCGCTAAAGACCTCCTTGTTTCAAATAATCTCGCTGTCCGTTGAACTGCTATATACATATAGTCGCTACCATTACTAACTTTTCTAAAACAAAATAAAGAAAAGCGATAAAGATGCTAAGTTTATCGTCATCTTGAACTCGCTTCGCCCAAAAAAATTGTTAATATTTAGTTTCCCTAAAATTCGAGAACATTTAAAGAACGTTTTGGTAATCATTTTAAACTAATGTTAGCTTCAAAGTCATTGAAAATGAAACGTTACAACAACACAACAGCATCCAAAATTTCCTTCAAATTCTATATATAATTATTTCCCAAGTCACTTCTAAACTATTCAATATGAGACCATTTGCACTAAAAGTGAGCTAAGTCAAAACAATTGGAAAAACATCTGAGAGCATGTCATTTACTCATATAGCAGTTAGTATCCGTTAAAATCGTCTATCTAAAACTAAAATCGCACCACTTAATATTTTCAGAATAAATATGAGATAAGAAATTGAATGAAAATTAAACAATTTCTAATACCAAAAAATTTACAGCATTTATTGAACCAAATAATTATATTTCTTCTTGAGAGAGTTTTGAAATTTAATAGATTGCCCAAGGCGATCCCTATTTGATAGCTATTCATGACAATTGAAATTTTTTTAATTCGTTTGGCCAAGTAATGGATTTTGTAACTATCGACACAACTTCCAATACAATATCCGTCAAAAAAACGTTTCTCTTCTACGGAGATGTACGTCGAAATTTTGAAGTGCGGCTAGGTCATACAGGTCGTCGTGCTTGTCATTGTATTTTACTACTGCATGTGTAACAATGAGTGATATTCAATGCAATTAATGAATGTTCAAAAGAAACAATATAATTAAACTATCCGTTATCGAATTTTGTTTCTCACATTAAAGGTTATTTGCAGGACAATTGCTTTATTTTTTGTAAAAAAATAAGTCTTGCCGACATAAAGAAAATGGACCTGAGGGAAAACCTGAAGGAAAATGTAACAAGCATTGCTTCATCTCGTAGCAAATGTAACTAAATACAACTATAAATATCAATGGACGTATTTTGAAACAAATATCACAAGAATATGACATAGAATTCATTTCCTGTTCACATCTCAAAAAATTGCAAAAAATCTAAACTGTAATTATAAGAATTACAACAATTTTTTTTTAACATCCCTATTTCGCTTTAAGAAAATTTAAATAAGCAGTGAATTTATAACTAATTAAACGAACAGTCCGTATGTTACGTATATTAATAATAAACTTACCTGCTTGCTGTGCAGAGACTACACCAAAAACTACTACATTTTCTGCATTCATAACCGAGCTATAAATTAATTTTGTTCTATTTACCTTGAATCGTAGTTTTTTGTTATGATCTCTTTGGTATAAATAGGATGCACTTTATAGGAGATGCTTCAGTTATTATTCTGTGACTAATTACAAGCGATAATGAATAAGTTGGTAAGTAAATCAACAATTGTATTAATTGTACACAAATTGATAACGATGATTATTTGTTTATAGGTTTTATTTACGTTGTTTTTGGTGGCAGTTCAAGCTGCACCCAAAAGCGCACCCGATGCAAAACCGAGTTTGATTAATGATGTAATCGCTCCAGTAACTACATATAATGCTTTAGCGCCTGTATTGGGCCCTGTTCATTCGGTATATGCAGTAACACCCGTTCGTACAGTCTATTCAGTTCCGCCAATCGTCCCAATCACTTATACAAAACCACTTTATCCAATTGTCTACTGAAAGGAAGAGGCCTTTTAGCGTAAGAAGCCTTCATATATGGCAAACTGCAACATTTATCACTTATAATAAATATTTGAGCAGCATGTTTTGTTTTATTTTACCGCTTAAGATTTCTGCTTGAAGCAATTAGTTTTTCGAAGAAATGCTTGGATAGTTCAATGCTAATTTTAAGTTTTCCCTAGCTCTGGTTTGCAAGTAATGTAATCGATCATTTTTAAAATAACAAATCCAACTCTTTTTTGTTTTGATAGATCATTTGTTTGTGGATATCATTCTAAACATTTTATTTTTTGAAAAAACCAATGCTTTCCTTTCTTGAATCACAGCGTTTAATGTTTGCTTTTGTTATTAATACAATTTATGGCTTCCACTATTTAAATGACTTTTATTCGAAAAATTTGTCAACGTCAAGATTAAAAAAAGCAGAGGTTGCCAGGATTGAAATAAAATATTTTTTAGTTAAATAATTAGCATTTTCTTGATTGAGATTTTTACCATGCTCCACGCATTCATTTAGTCTGTTGGGAATGGATCTTATATGGTTTTTCAGATTCTTTCACGCATAAGAACATCTAGGAAAGACTATCCAAAAGCGCATTTTCTATCTCTGGGGAAATTTTAGTTGGACTGATTCGTATACGCGTTATGTTCCATATGTTCCACGCGAGTGGAAACGAAGCATTCTTCGACTGGCGGATATGAAGAGTGGAGGGGAAGAGGGAAAGAGGGAAAAATCATTAAAGTCAGAAACTTGTTAATATCTTGATTGTACAGAAACTCCCAACTCGAAATGGTGGCCAAGCTGTTTCTCAATAAGACCTGCCTCAGACACATGTTGTGCTGTGAGGCGTTGATGTAAATGACAACATGTGTCGGTCACTTCAAAGCTTGAAAACTTCAAAGTAAAACGTTAAGAATGATTACAAACAGACAGAAAAACAACTTCCTAATCCTCAAGAGCATATCCACGAGTTAACGATGAGCACATCGACAAGAGTATAAGACGTGCGAAGTCGAGGATTCACAGGATCGGCTTATACTTAGAAGCAAGATTGATAGAAATGAGGAAAGAATTTCCGTTGCTTAATACATAATAACTGTAACGAAGAGATACAGTAATAGACAATCTACAGAAAAATATTGGCAGTGTTCCCTTAAGGGATCTAATCAGTGTAGTAATAACTATTGAACGGTATACAGGAAATACGCGTGCTTAATCTCGCATTTTGAAATTAATCTTCGGAAACTTCTTCAAAATTCCACTCTTTTACATATGATAATTTTTTTCTCCCTGTTCTCAAATTAAGCGTTGGAGGTAAACGTTTGTAATAGGCACAAAGGATTTGTACAAGTATATTTTAATATGATACATATTACGAAAGCTTATACGTCAAAACGAAATATGTACATAATAGACTAACGAGTTACATACACATTGCTTAATGGCTATGCACTTCGGAAATATGGTGGCGTTACAATTGATTAATTGCCAGCCCACTAAAAAAGCGTTGTCGTTGTTGACAAGTTCAGAAACAATATAATTGAAAATGTCGAAGACACTCAAATGGCCACCATGCATTGCATAATATTAGGTAGTATATTTTATAATGTTTCCCATATTCTATGTATTATATATTTGTTTGTAAGCATGCCATAAGTTTTACAAAGGATGTATGCAATAACATAGTGATCTAACATTAATTTTCATTGAACCTAACAACTAGGTCGAGTATGACCGAATTTACCGTCTGTGCTCCTGTTAACTCAACATGCTAAATAATTATGATTAGTTTAGTTCTACTAATAATCCCACGCGTTAACAAAGAATAAATATTTTCGAACCGACTTCATATACGAGAGTGATTCAAAAACCCCTTGGATCATTTAAGAGATGGCGCTGGAAGTATCGGAAATAGTTTGCTTCTGGTAAGGATCATTGGTAACTAGATAACTGTTAAAGTCTCAGTTATATCCATCTCGCGGTATCGTTGTCAATTTAAGCAAAGAATTGTTTATGCCGATAAATGGAAAAAAGTGAATTTCGGGCAGTAATTAAGCTTTTATATTTAATAGGCTTAACACCGAAAGAGATCAAAGCCGAGTTAAATGAAGTTCGTGGCACATGTGTTCCTGAGTTGGTAACTGATTGCAATTGGATAAATTAGTTTATCCAATCCAAATCATCGTTCTGGATACACAGTGGAAGTGACTACTCCCCGAAGTGATTAACAAAATCAACGATACGGTTTCAAATGTTCGACGAATTAAAGTGCGCGAAATAGTTGAAGCTACAAGCATATCGTAAGGTACAGTGTTTTCAATTTTGCACGAACAAATGAAAAATGAAACGTGAATAAATTGCAACACTCCGGAGACAAAGGAACAATCAAAACAGTGAAATCGCCCAACAGAGTGATGCCTTCGGTTTTTTAGGATCCACATGGAGTCATCTACACCGATTACTTGGTAAAAGGGCAAACAATAATTGGGAAGTATTATGTGTCGTTATATGGTCGGCTGAGTGAAAAAAATCAAGAAGAAGTTCCCCCATTTGAAAATGGAAAAGATCCTCTTCCATCGAGACAATGCACGGCACTTTGATAGTCAAGATGATGGAATTGATGTTGGAATTAGTACGACATTTACTGCATTTATCGGATTTGGTCCCTAGTAGCTTCTTTCTACTTCCAAGTTTGAAAAAGTGACTCGGCGAACGACGAGCTCACGTCGAATGAGGAAGTCATCAGATATCTAATTTTAAAGCTTTCCGAATTCTTATTTTTTGGAAGGCTTAAAAAAGCTGAAGAAACGCTTGGAAAAGTAAATAAAGTTAAATGGAGATTATGATGAAAAATAAATCAAAATTTACAGAAAATATCTTGTCTTTCTTTTTCCAATGATTTATTGAACGATCCTCGTTATATAGTGCTCTTGTTTTGTATATTATAAAGCTTAAATCTTTACCATATCCGGCGAAAGTGCGCCACAGAATAGTTTATTCATCACAGTTAAAATAATGATACCTAAAATATTCATCTTTAGAGTTGTTTATAGGCCTCTTGGTATTTGGACTAATCTTGTAAAATTAAACATCTTCGACAAAAAAGGAATGTCAGTCTTTTGAGAGGAATATTAAAATTGATCATAAATTAATAAGATTGGACGTCGCCTTGAAAATATCTTGAACACTCTAATTTTTCAATGCGTAATGTTCCATCTCAGATGTTATCTTATAAAAGGCAAGTGCGTTGGTGGTGAATGTGTCAGTTCTCGATAAAAAGTCGGCAGCTAACTTTCGCAAAAATGTTCAAAATCGTGAGTATACTATGTAACTAGATCTTTTTGGGTGCTTGCGGTTGTCAATTTTTGACCAGTTACTACTCGTAAATTTTCTAATTAATTTTGAACAACGTTCGCCGTTAAATTATTTGCTTTAGCAGGTATTCTACAATTTGGACTATGTTCGAAATTTAAGTTTAATGAAGAAAACCTTCGGAAAGAAAGCAATCGGAGGCTACTCTAACTATTGCGTGTTAAATTATTACTATAATTGTAATTCTTTTTAGGAATAGCGAATGTGAATTATTGTTGTAACTTAGTTTGCTTGGATTTAATTTTTGTATTCTCTTACTATCAAAATTAATAGTTGTTTTGCGTATTTGGCCGTGTCTTAAATAGGTCGTTCCTCCTTACCAACACGGGCTTTACTGAAAAAGAATCTATTGTAACCAATGAATTTCTGATACTGTAAAGCCACCGCTCTTTACTTTAATAATTTTTTGTAGCAATTAATTATTGTCATTTGTTTTTATAATTTTTGTTTAATTAGCTATTTGACCAGTAAGTAGTAATTTATTATAGACATTTAAGAACGGCTGGTGTTCAACTGTCTTAAGCCAAATCAAAATTTTAATAACCTATAAGAAGAAGAATTTTCTATTTTCATTCTATATTTACCATTACTCGTGTTTATTATTTTAAATACTTTGAAACATTTCGAATCTAACTAGAATGTTACAACTAAAATAATGTGTTAATTACATAATTTATTTACTTGTCAATTATTTTATTGTACTTTTTTTTGCATTTTTGTTATAGTTGTCTCAATTGTTTAAAATTCCAATAAACCTCATCTAACATTTGCGAGGATATAGTAACAATTGATTTATTCCTGTTAACACAGCTAAATTGCAGTTAATTTTGTTTTATTATAACTAATAATAAAAAAATAAAAAGAAAATTATTAAATCTCAGGCGACTTAGGAACTCTCCAAATAGCGCATATCGGCAAGTTATATAATAAAATGGCCTATTTACTAGTATCTTTGGATAGTTGTCAACAATACCTTTTAAAGCAGCACTATACTTCGTCTAGTCTTCTAGTCGTCGTCTTTCGTCTCCGTCGTCTATAAAAAGCTCCCTCAAAACAGATACAAAATCCTCAGAATCAATAAATATTCGCTAATACAGTTCCAATTTTAGAATATAAATGAAAATATTGCGCTTTTTCCAATTTTTACAATAAAATCCGATAGTGAAGGAATATTTTTAGCGCTAATTCCACAAATGGTTACTTGTTAAATCATAACCACCAATAAAGGAATGAATGGAATGAAATATATTTTCAAATAACCACAACAACGATCTATTCTGAAATAGAATAAATTTCCAAGGATCTCGAAAATGTTAATACTACGTGATTTACAGGCCGTATTCGTTACTCTATTGGCATTAGCTTCTGCTGATCCTAAAGCCGATCCAAAAGCCAATCCAAAACCAAGTTATTACAACTCATATTTAGAATCACCTCTGGCCTATTCAGCTTACGGAGTTAGTCCATATTATGGATACGGAGCTGCCATCCCTCCAGTCGCTGCAGTAGCTCCTGTAGCAACAATTCCAGCACCTATCACCTACAGCGCTGCACCAGTTACCTACGGTGGATATTCCGCCTATCCCGGATATTCTGCATACGCCGGCTATCCTGCTTTATATGGATATGGTTTAAATTCTTACCCACACCCGTATCATTATTAAATTAGTTGAGGATGTATTATTAGAACTATATGATATATGTTGTATATATCCCTTAATAAAAGTAAGAAAATCTACTAGAACTTTTTCCTTTCGATTTCCCAAATGGTTTTATGTAAAAATCTATAGATCTATATTAGCTTTAGATTTAGATCAAATTATTCTACAAAGTATCCGTAAAAAATAATCGGAATGTACGCATATGAACACGTATGAAGGAAATTCGATACTTAATAAGTACTACCACTTCAAGCTTAGTACAATAGCAATGGTACGTATTTCTTTCTAAGCACAGACCAACTGCGTAACCTCAAACTTAAATGTGTGTTATATATATATATATGGATTTTATGTAAAAAAAAATCAAAAAAAATCTCTTCTTTTGTTTGGTCCGACAAAAACTAAAGACATATTCTCTAGGCCACTTTCGATCTTCAATCCGATGGTATAGTCGAAAATTCTATACACGCCTCGGTTCTTTCTGTTCATCATCTACCATATTATTCTTACCAGGATTCTTACATCTTCAGAAAAGGTTTCTACACTTCATCGTCGGTAAAAGTCCCTTCAGCAAAGATAAAAATTTAAAAAGTGAAATTTTTGCTAATAAAGGGAGGGAAATAGTTGGTCTTATTTCCGTCCCTCCTACTTATGGACTTACGGACCTACGGATAACGCGTATGTATGAGAATTACAAAAATAAGAAAAAAAGGAAGGAAAGAACAGAACACTAAAACATTGTGGGTAGAGTAGTCACGAAAAAGCCTAGACTCAAGAGAGAGAGACAACGTGTAAATAAAGTTGATTTGTAAACAAAACAAGCAGTGATTAACATTCTCCATATCTATTCTGCGTTTAATAGTTAATAATTTAAGAATCTTTAGATTTTTTCGTGTATAATAAATTTGGATAGAAAATTAAACAACAAAAGAAACATTTTCTAAATAACAAAAAGAAAAACGAATGAACGGAAAATAAACTATAACATTCAATAAAATATTGGATATTTTATTAAATATCTACATCTTTTGGCCACTATCCCACTGTTAAATTTGACCGCAATATTCACGTTTATTGTCTTTATTCTTAGAAGTATCAATTAAATGCCATAATTTTGAATACAAGAATTTGCAAATGTTTAGAATCATGCGGCGGTATTTCTTATTAATTATAATCATAACACGAAAGATCCAAATAACTCACAAACTGTTACAACTAGAGGATGCTGATTAACTTTTATAGAGAATCATAAGACCAATGGTACGCGTTGATAACATATAGGATCTTTCATTTAGAATAAGTGAATTAATTTAATTTTTTAACCAGGAAACTTCTTTTTATCTTTTGTTATTTAAATACCTTCTCAATTATTGACTTTGGTCCCGCTTTAAAAAACACTCTCAAAAAATGTAGAAAATATTCTATTTGAAATCATTCGTTTTCGATATGACCTAAAATAATTCAGTGTTACCGATACTTTTATCGGAGAGTATAAAAAATCCTTGAAGACACACCCTCTATACGCTTTAAACACTTCATTGCTCTTATGGTAAAACTCTGTGTATTTCTTTTTGTCTTTTGACGATTTTCTGTGTATCTTATGACTACTTCATTGGACGTATCGCAAACAAAAATATATGTTCTTACTGTTCATGAAAAGCCAAACATTTCAACAAAACCTTTAATAAGTAAATAAAATACAAGGTAAAACTAGAACCGGATTCATTGATATTTATGTCCAAGTTTTCTTTGAAACCCACATGCTTGCAAATTGTGATACATACTACTTCTGGTAATTTTGCAATATCATATATGTATTTCTAATACCGTTACCTGTTGTACCTGTGTAAAAAATATTAATAACTTGTTCTAATTTATTCCATTTTTCCAATCTTAATTTATGTAATTCAGGAGGTTGTCCTGAATTGTTTGGCAACCGATGATATATGTATCAAGTTTTACAGTCACGTTCTACAAGTATTATAATTTTATTTATTCCAAATATTTAGAGACATTTCATATACGGACGCAAAAACTAAACTTACAAAGCAATTTACAGCTAGACAGTTACATCGCCACCTGTGACGTGTCGGCTATAAATTTACCACAACTTTCCTTTTCAAAACTGCTCCTATTAGTAAATATTAAGGTGAACAACAGACCTCGTTGAAAATAGTGAAATGATCCCACCTTCTTCGCGTTTTTTGCACAAATTGGTCGTTTTGCATTAATTTGTTTATGTGCATCGATCCAATTATATAAGAGTGATCCCAAGCCGTAGAAATTTAGTTCGGTCTCAATATTCATCGAGTGTCAGATAAAGTCCGAAATCCAAGATGTTCAAGTTCGTAAGTTCACATATTTTCGATACTTTGATTTGGTGAAATTAGTTTGCGAATTTTTTTTTTAATCAAATTCCCTCTTTTGAAAATGTGAAATCTCTAACAACTAAAAAGCAATTTAGAAATTCATGGCCGATAGAAGTAGTTTAGATTTTCCATATCGTTATAACGTTTCAGCAATTCGCTGTAATTTCAGTTTCAGCAGATTGCTCGGCATTACATATTTAAAGGAAATAAATATAAAAACATTTCGCGTTTTCGTTGCAATTTGATTTAAACATTTAACCGTTTTGGTTTCATTCTTTTTCAAGAATATTAACTCTAACATTACTTCCTTTTTTTCAAACTTCAATTACTGAAATTCTTGATTCCAGTTGTTCGTCGTATTGGCCCTTTTTGCCGTAACATTCGCAACACCGGAGCCAAAAGCTGAACCTAAAGCTAAACCAGGCCTCATCGACGGGTATATTGGATCGCCAATCGTTTATTCCGGATTACCGTATGGATACTCAGGATACTATCCATATTCATATGGTGGATACTATCCTTACGTAAACAAATATACGGGATATTATCCTTACGCAACAGGATATTCGAGCTATTACCCATATTTGGGCGGATACTCTTCCTACTACCCTTACTTCCGCTAATTAAAATGCGTTTAAATTGTTCTGAAAGGAGATGGAGTTAATTTTACGAGTTATGTATAGGTATACACATAAATTAACAGCTTAAAATGTGGTACGTTATAAATAACTGTGAAACATAATGTATTCCAATAAATACAAATTGTTATGCAACATTTTTCTTTATTCGTACACGCAGCAGTAGGATTTAGAGTAGGATTAGGACACGCGGAAAAAACATTTTTGTGGCAATGAAATTCGTTTCAAACCGGATGCAAATTTATCATGTTTTTTGAAGTATTTTGCTTGTGTTGAGAATATAGATGTTAATAAAACAAAAACTATACAAGTAAATTCTGTTCTTTTTTAAATATATATATCTCAAATAGACCATATAACGTAGATTCGGTCGAAACCTTCATTTTGTTAAGTAAAAAGTGTATTTTATTAAATCAAGTAACTATATTCACTCACCTCAATAACTTTTGGTTTCAAACGAAATATGTACACAGCTGTTTTACTCGTATTATCTGATGTAAAACAATCGCATTTAAAGAAAACAATTTCAGTTAATTAATAAAGTCAATTAGAATACTTCCTTTTCAATTTACGCATTCAATGGGGGTGTAAGCATTTCATGTCTCTCCGCATTTTTTTCGAGTTTCCAAAGCAGGTATCAATTTTTCAATTTAAATTTAAATGTTCAAAAGTTTCATCTTCACGAATTGTCTAACGAGCATTTAAGCAAAAGAAAGGGTAAGTGCATTTACAAGGTAAGTAAGGTGAAACGAAACAGAATTATCTTTGAAACTCAAGATTTGTGAAAAGAAAATTGGGATAAGTAAAAAATTCGTTTTACGTAATAAATGTATTTTATCAGCTTTCCAATGAAATCTGCTTTTTGATCGTCTCGACGTGGAGTTGCGAGTTCTTTAAATGGAACAGAACTGATGTACTATCGAAAACTTGGAATATACAAAAAGAACAAAAGTAGAAAAATCAAAAAATCAAAAACTTTAGTCTTAGTAAAAACTTTTAGTCTTAGTAAGAACAGAAGAACAGAATTGCAGTATGTTGCGTCTGCAGACTGCAATTAAGCGGAACTTTGAAGTATGGGGATTCCAACTATCGGGATATGTTCTTTGAATCTGTAAGAATTATATAAGAAATTGTCGTTACGGTCGATTGGACGCGTCTAGTGTAGCACAACAGATAAATGAAATCAGACATAAAAATGATGACAAATTCTACACCGATAGAAGCCTAATATAATAAACACATCAAATTTAAAATAATTGATACTTAAATCAAATCGTACAGTGTCTCTTGATTACAGTTCAATAACCTGCAAGAAGTATCCGCAATGATAACAAAGTAGTATCATCTTTATTAATGTTCGAAACATCACGGTCAAAGATTGTCCATGAAAATCATATCGTTAATGAAAACTTTTCAAGTTGAACCTGACTAGATTATGGTAATATATGCGAAAATGTAAATCGTCTAGATATTCGAGGAATTTATGAAATATCAGAGGTTTACTCGTCAAATTAGCAGCTGCAAATATAGACTAAGTTTAGATATAATTAGGTAATGTTGGAAGTTTATGCAATGCATTAAAAAAAAAAGAACAAGCGTACACCTATTGACCTATTCTACGTCCAGTCTATTCAGACAAACACGTTTGACAAAAACTTATGCAAAAAATTATATGTTATTTGAAAAATATACAGTATGTGAATAAAATTGCAAAAGAACTACACGTAGTCGTATATTTTACGACATTCTCAGTAGATCCTCTTACACTAAGTAAAGGTATTATTCCTCTGCAGAATAGTAACCTTTCTTCTTTTAACATCTGTTGGTTAAAAAAAGAACTATGCATTTCCATAAAGACTTATTAAAAAATGGATTTTCTACAAATAGTTATACTAAAAAAATATGGCGCTGTTATTTTGTTCAGCTCAGTACAAAGAACACGCAATCCTTTTAAATTTTGTCCAGCTCTGACCTGCAACAACAGCTGCGCAGTTACAAGAAATATTCGAAAAAGGATTCTGGTACATCATACTTTAATCAAAACTAACAATATTTGATTATTAGAACAAAACCTGTTTGTTAAAACAAAATTTCTTTGATTTACACATTTTAAAATTTTTATTTGCTGAAGAAGCTTTGTTTCTAACACTACCGGTGTGTCCGTTCGCTTGAAAAAATTAGCAAAGACTAGGCAGACACGTGTATATTCACCTCATGAGAATAAGTTTCAGTCATCTACTGACTTCCTGGAGAGTCGACAAAGCACGAATCCGCCTAATCTCTGTTAATTACGTGAAACGCAAGCAAAGTGGCAAACTTTAGTGATAAGTAAGATTACATTAAATGGGTTGCGCTTCACGATATTAGCAAGGAGTGAACAGATACGTATTTATTCGCATCAAGAGAATGGGTCCATATCGCCTACTGGTTTCCCCGAAAGTCAAAAAAACTGTCTAGTCTTTGTCTAGTCTGTTAATTTCGTGAAGCGCAAGGAAAGTGTGCTTGTTTCTCCAGGCAGAGTGATAAGACACTTGATTAGGTGACGATCTGTTTTATATGGGAGATTTTGATAATTTCTATGTGATATGTAATACCCGCTTAAATAAAGATACAAAAAATGTACGAAGTGCAAAGAACTTACGTATTTGCTGGAGGTTTAGGTTATTGTCGTAAATTTAAATAAATTGAATAAAAATTCTGAAGAAGTGGAGATGTGAATACAACTTTTAATATTACAGTTTTTGTAAGAAAATGATTTGAAATTGATTGTCTTCTCTTCCAGTTTTATTGAGGATGCGTTCTGTTTAACAGCTCATCAGCAAACCTCTGTGACCATCATGATGTACCGGCTAAATAAAAAAACCGGCCAGTGTTGAGTCGAAGTTTATTTTATTTTTCCATTTGCTTCTATTCATCGTTAAAATTCCAGCCTCTGCACTCCTATTCTTTTTCCTCCAGATATTTGTGGCTCTCGTTATTCCATTCCATTCGTTGCCAACCCTACGTATTCCTTTTCGGTTTCTCAATTTTTCACATTTTGGTCAGTTTCGTATTAGGCAAGCTGCAAATATAGCCAAACCATCTAAGTGCATTTTCACTTGTTCTTTTCCCTACACATTTTATCCCTACCTTTTTCTTTATTTCTTTGCTTGGTCTTAGTCCTGAAGTTCTTCTTAACATTATCATCTTATTAATTTAAGTTATCCTTCTTTGTTGTTTGCTCAATTTCCATATTTTTGCACCATATGTCAATGTTGGGATACAGCCTTTGTTTTCAGTGCATAGTTAGTACATATGAAAACCTAAAAACTTACATTTACGAGAATGCATGAATGCAATGTTAAGTTAAAACAAGCTATTTCAGCTATTCTAATCTAGGAGGTCGTTCTCAACGTAAACAATATTGTCTCAATGCTGCTTGCATACAAAAATTGCAAGGCGTAAATGTTCAACAATATACTTTTTGACTAGTTGAGGATAACGTATTTTATTATTGTGTCGTCCTTTCAGTCTATACATAGGCCCAAATTGTTATTCTTACTCAATTGAAAAGTTGGATTCTATAAATCTAACGTGAGTTTTGGAACATTCTGCGTACAGTCTTAGAAATGTGGGCCATTTTCGTAAAAACTAAAGCAATTATACTTCTATTACTATTTTTACCATTCATTATGTGAACAGCTAATGTATTTGTTGGCATTTACTTTGTGTTAATTTGAATATTTTTCAAATCAATACAACTTCACTGCGTAAATATGACGCATCAAAACAGACATTCTTCACCTCGTTTTCGACATCTTTTTTGGTGAACGAAGCATTTTTTATTACCTTTTTGAAGATATCAACGCAGATTCTCCTTGGTTTAATCTGAGCTACGCTGGCCTTAAATCAACGACACAATCGTTCGCCGAAACCCACTTATCCTATGTACAACACAACCTATCGATGCGGAATTCTGTATTAATTTAAAATGCGTTTGTCACTGAAATTGCTATTATTTATGAATATTTCGTCATTACTTTATAGCTCGCAGGCTCGAAGATGATCTGATTTGTTATGATTAAAATTACTACCAAAGGACACTAGAAATCGTATAAAAATGCGAGAAGCTTCAGTTTGGGATATCAGTTTCTGAAAAAAAATAGTTCAACAACAATGTTCAAATACGTGAGTATTATTTTATATGTTTATGTATTTTATTTATTTTTATATAATTGTAAAATTAAAATTGTTATTTTGACAATATTTTTGAAAGCTAATATACTCCTATAAATGTTAATTTATGATATCGTATGCATGTGTTAGCTAACAACAACGTGTTTCTTAAGTCTATGACCATCCCTCACAACAGAACGTTGGTTATCCTTGTATTCGAATTTAGTTGTTGCCTTGCTAGACACTAACTTTCCAATTCTTCAAGTCACTCTTTCCTTCATGATTATTGTTTTAATAACGACATCTATAAATCTATTTCGTGGATGTGGCAGCTAAATTCAACAAAAACTACTTCTTTTATTCCCATGAAAACGACTAAATCCGCTTTTGGACACTGTTATTGAAATGTCTTTTTTTTCTTTTTGAGGGAGTTAGAGAACTAAGTTAGAGAACTAAATAAATAGTTACCAATTACTTTCTGCTATTTAGTAGTTCCATTTTCTACGCAATCAATGAATCTCGTTTGTATCAAGCACACCTTACTTTGGTGTACTTCGATTATTTGTGGTTTCCGTATTATTCATATTAAAACAATTTAAGTTACATAGTCATAAAGGTATTGTGTGGTAGTAATACCACGGAAACAGCAAGTGTCCTGGCAAAAGTCCTATTTCCTGGACCATAATACCACGCACGTGTTCATAGTACCTACAATTAATTACAATTGAAGAAACGTGAGTATAATCTTGATGGCGCAACAGTTCGGAAAGATTATGTAACGTAACCGATGTTAGTTAATGTTCCACGATATTACTTAACAAATTTAAGATATTGAAAGATCGGTCTGTATTTGCAGTTTACAGTGTCGTATGCAAAGTTCACATTACACTGGATGTTTTTTCTGTTGACCAACTTTTTAACCATGTAATTTTATTTGTCAAAAAAATATATGAAACTCATATGTATAAAGATTGTTTTTGAAGTGTTTGGGAAATGAAGGAAAAATCGTTTTTTTTTATTTTTTTCCAAATCACCAGTTTTCAACTCTCTAGCATAACTTTATCTTGTTTGACATTTTTTCATTAATTTTTGAGTTATTCTAAATAAGGTAAGCTTGCATAAAACTTACCTACCATCACATACCGTTTAAATATAAATTTTACTACCTGCTATTCAACTCAATCATTATTATCTCCCTAAAAGCTAGCTATAATCGAATTTTACGTACTTATACACAGAGAAGTTCGTTTGTTAAATCAACAAAAGCTTTTCTATTAAGATTGTTTACTTGATTGAACAACAATAATAGTCACTTTTATAATTTCAGTTCAGTTACAACATAAAAATAATTTAATATTCCTTGGTGCTTTTCGTCGAAAGAAGAACTGGTGTTTCTACATGTTTCCACTAAAATTTGTTGTTATTTTATCATCAAAGTCTCCGCATTAAATCAATAAGAAATACTTCAACCATTGAATTTTTCCAATTTATCGCGAGCAAATGTAAAATGCTGTTTCCTTTTCAACTTTAGAGCCGGTAGTGGGAAAAATGTTGTAAGACACTTGGGCCGTAAGTGCCACTGCATTAATTAAAAATTAATTAATTTAACGAATGAAATTAATTAATTTAAAATTCCTTACCAACCTGTTACCGTAATAATAGAAGTACTTATATTATTTTATTATGGTAGGTAATCCTCGCTGCTTTGCTAGCTGTAGCATTGGGTGCGCCGAAACCCGAGCCAAAAGCTGAGCCAAAAGCCGATCCAAAAGCGAAACCAAGTATTATCATCTCGGAACCTATCATTCCGCCAGTCGTGTCACCAATTCTAAACCCTATCAGCTACGACAACTGGCTTCATCCAGTAATTGTACCAAGTTGGAATTCGATTGCACCATGGAATTTGTGGCACCCAAATTTCTATCATTGGTGAAAAGAGTTTGAAATACAAATAATGCTTGCAATATCTTTTTCCACACTTTTCATATTGTAATATGATTAAACGTTTACAGCTTAGAATAAATACTACATTCAAGCCCTAAACATTTCGATTTATTTTTAACAATACCACAATCGTTCGTTTGACGTATGTACATACGGAGACTATGAAAATTTTTGTAGAATATTAGTACTTATTAGTTTTTATTTACCTGTTGATGACGAAGTTTACTACATCATGAAAATTAAAAAAAAGGAAGACGCTTATGTAAGGTACGTGCGACGGAAGAATGCAGATCTAACTTATTCTAGAACAAGGTACGAGTATAGATGAATCATGTATTTGAATATTACCGTTAACAAAAACGAAAAAATCTTCGAACTGTAGCAATATACAAAACGTTTTGTGACCTTGATATTTCTTAAAATGAATTGACCAACTTCTATAATAGAATAAATATGAGGGCGAACTTGTAATAGCTGTGAAATCTAACACAACAATCGTAGATCTGGCACCAGCTTACAATAACGGCCTTAAGTTACATAAGAATTGCAATAGAGGAGGTATAAAAAATGTGTCATGTTCATTTAGTTGGATTTGTGTGCCGGACACGTAAAGCGCTACAATAGGTGTTACAATAAGAATGTTGCTGCGAACCACTATGAATGAAAGTGGAAGACCGTTAACGCGAGACGCCATAGATGGACTACTAATGCAAATTTTCACTTTTTAGGCACACACTACGTATAAGTTTGCTCTATATTTACGATATCTTGTATTCAACGTTTTTGTTTTTAGTAAGCGCCAGTAATCTCACCGAAAATTAAAATTTTGATGAAGCTTGATAGGACGGAAACTCTTTTTTTTTATTTCATATTAATTCTTTCTAGATAGTTCCCGAAGCGTAAAATATAGAAGCGACGTTTAAATATAAGAGTTGCTTCATATCCTAAGTTTCTTCTTAACACGGTGATGCAACATAACTGAGAAGTGTTGCGATGAAACGCTATGATATTTGGAAGAATATGGCAGTTAATTAGTTGACTACCATCTTCTATAAATGTGCATTAACGAGTCTTAATAAAGTGAAACACCCGTCTGTACATGGCGGCTAAGTGATAGTCTAACTTATTACTTTCATTAATTTTCTGGCTAATTAAACCGTTAGTCGATCCTTGCAGCCCTCACAGATCGTGATGCCTGTAATTCCTGGTCGCGATTGCAGAGGTTGTTTGAAAATATTTAAATCAATTATGTGATTAGATTAGAGACACTCACTTACAACAAACAGCTTTCAGTAACTGCTGAAATAGTACAGAAATAACGAAAAGTAAACGTCTACCACAATAATATTAAAATTCTGAATTGAAACCTTGGCAGGAATAATAATAACGATTAAGCTTGATAGTTCTCCTTAAAATAAAACTTTAGGAAATATTTGCATGTTGGTTATAGTGCATTATTACCCACATAACAAAAGTGATTGTTATCCGTGTCAACGTTTTCAAAATTGTATTTACTTGCACCAAATTAATTTTTTTAAATTATTTCTTATCCTTCTTTAATAATTAATTTATGGAAGGAATCATAAACCGATTTCCGTTCACTCCCAATACTTAGTTATACAAAAGAAAAAAAAATAGATATAGAAATGTATATCGTTCCATTCCTAAGATTTTAAAATGCTCATAAACTTTATAGCCTTACTGCGCATTAACAGGCATATGTATAATTAATAACATTACATAAAATAAGATTTCACTTTTTTAATGATTACCTAATTAACATACTACTAATTATTAACTAGCGACGATTACCAAATAAGCCTATCGGCATTGCGAATCCTCGTCCTTAGATCGTCTTTGCGGTCAAGGAATTTACGCAATCGAAACTTAATGTTTACTAGTCTAAAAAAAAATGCGAACGAAATAAATTCCTACGATTCTTGGAAATAGAAATACCTATAAATCATTTCTGAACGAGCCTACTATATTGGGTAAACCCTGTGTGTTTTATTGCCGTTTCTCTCGCGAATATTGATGAAACAGGTGTTTAAAATATTGCTTTTCCTTGAACTGTAAAGTAGTTTAAATTGGCAATTATGGTAAAACGCGAAAAATTGAATCAATAAAAATATTTACCATAAGCATTGCTGCAATCATGCAAATTTTACCAAAAGATTTAAAATGTATTTGAACATAATCGATCATTTCATAAAAATAATTTCTGTATATCGCATTCCTTTCAAGAAGGAAATCGTCCTTCTCCATAATTTTTTTCTTCTCCTACTTTATGATTATCTTTTTCTTCCATTACCATCAACAATTGCAACAATTGCTGTCTTTTCTCTGTTGTTCCTGTTAGTATAAACAATGAATTAAATAGCAAAAACGTGTTATTGTAAAGCATCTAGACGTTGGTATTTGGACTACTATAAAATTATAAATACATTTTTGTTTTGTCTTAAAAGTACAATAGAGTGCTTTTTATAGATCAATATTCTATAATGAGAAATTGAAGTGAAGTTCGTACACTTACATCTTCATTTACCAACCTTTATTATTTTAGTTTCAATTTCAGTTTGTAAAAGTTATTTGCAGTTATTATTCGACTTCTGGAGTTTTGATAAATTACACTATTAATTAATGGCTCGGTGGCCCAGTGGCACAGTGTGTTTATGTTCCGCTAGAATTAACAAATTTTCTTAGTGGGTCCGGTACACCATTCGCAGATGGGGTATAATTAACTGCGCTTCGCCCTTTACGGGAAAGGAGTGGCACACACATGATTTACATATTAAAAGGCTCCTGAGGTTATGACAAGCTTGAAACAAGCTTATACACCCCATTAGGCCGCCACCACACCACAAAGAAATCTTTATCTCTGAAACCAAGGGACTCGATATTATAATCAAAGTCACAAGTTACTTTATTTTGAGAATATACATATATAGTGAGAGAGAAATAAGCAAGAAAATTAACTTTAAAAGTTGAAAAGCGACTAACGAAAGAGAACTTAAAAAGAATCTGGATTATTAATTTAAAAGGAATAAAACAGGATTTCCGAAGGAAACACTAACACACATCTAAGTAAGTCAAAATTAATGTAAGTGGATTGTTGAAAGTTATGATTAGAGAGGTAGAGAGGACAAAAGCAGGTGGAATTATTCCTTTTTTGCAGCGACTGAATAGACTCGTGTCTATTCGCCTCATGAGAATGGATTCGTGTTGCGTACTGGTATCCCCGAGTCTCGACAAAACACGAGTCTGTTTAGTCGCCGCAGTAATTATGTCCTCTCAAGTAACGATACTGTATCTACTTAGTAAAAGCTATGCCGAAATAAGTCACACTATTAAAAAAAAGTGAGCAAGAAAATTAGGCATGTAAATTCGTCCCTTATTCTGAATAGCGTTAACTAGTAATATTATTAACAGCAAAGGCATATAATATCATTAAGTGGATAATAATTGTTTCTGGAATAAAGACTATTTAATTTATTAACAATTAACTATAAACACGCATCCGTGTCAAGTTTCAACAAGTGTTTAGCGATGTTAAAGCGCAACCCGAATAACTGTTGATGTCGCTTCATAAATGTTGACGATTCATCACAATACACAGGAGATCAAAGAATAGTCAAAACAATGGATTCTTCCTCGCAAAACGGCTTTAAAGAAACGACATCATAGAATGTACCCCGCATAATTCACGTAGATTACCTTGAACAAGATAAAACAATTAAATGCGAGTATTATGCTAACTTGTTGGATCGTTTTAACGATATCGTGAAAGAAAAACGTCCGTATTTGGCGAACAAACGAATTCTGCTTCTTCAAGACAATGCACGATACTAAAAAAAATTCACATCCTATACGAAAGGAAGTGATTCCTAAATATAACTATGCCGATCAAGCGTTTTCCGTCAAATTACCGAATAACTTATAACGGTCAAAAGGTTAAAGATAATAATTTGCTCTCGTTTGAGTCCTGTTTATAGAAGACAGCCGATGTTCCAATATGTTATGCTTCTTTACATATTTACTTGTATTATTATTCGGTATGCATCTTTCATACGTACAACTTGCGTAAAATTACGTAACTTCGCCTAAAAATCTACAGGATATCAAGTCGATTCCATTGTATAGCAGATACCGGAATCCATACCGCTGCGGTTCATTGTTCTCGACCAACGTTCTCTGCATGCATTGTATGCATTTTACATTCGCATACGCCTGTTGAGGTTAATCCACACGTATCCTCGCAAACTTTTTAAAGTCTTGCACGTGTGAAAAAGAAACAATATGATACAGCCACAAGCCGATAAAAATCGAAAATAAGAAAAATGTAACATGGGAAACTAGAATGACACAAGGATAACAGTTTGCATTTACAAACTACGCAACCATGCATAATAAAAATAACCATTTTAATCATGTTTTACCTCCATTTATCAAAGCAGAAATATTTGTTACAAAATAACTTGTTTATTTTGTTCACCACACACTTGTGTATATAAATACAAAGTAAAATTAACCTGTGGCAAGGTTTTGTGCTAAGGCCGAACCTGATTTTCTATAAGCAATTATGGTTGTGCGTCTAATAATGTTCAATTGCATTGTTGAATATTAAATGAAAGAAGTATATGCGTTCAATTTTAATTAATTGCAGTAATTGTGGCTGGCGATTATAACGATTAAGATAGATAACAAAGCATGCGTTTTAAAAATAATTTTATTAATAATGTCTTGTATCAAGCGGTGGTATATTTCTCTTGTTTAAAGGAGTTCGGAGTAGATAATCAAAGATGGTGCTTTAAAATAGTTCTTCCACAAATTTATTTCAGTGCCGTATTTATCAATACGATGGATAAGGTTTATTATTATCAAAAAAATAATTTTTCATAAAATTTGTGTGATTAATAAATTGTTTTCTTAAATTGTATTCTCAAAGGAACTTTCCACCAATTGGGACGAGGACTGCGGAGCGCAAATATTATATTCTGGTATACAATATAATTTTTCATCACTATCGTCCTTTATTCTTTTGAAGATAAGGTGATACCTTATATCACCATGATCACTGCCAAAGCGTAAATGGTGTCACAGTTACAAATAGTAATCTTTGGCCGACAGGATCACAATTTTATTGGCCTTTGTCTCTGAGTGTTTACGTGCTGCTGTATTTAAATTCCTTAAACAATCTTAGCTGGCATATCTAAAGATTCAGTCTACTAGAAATCGGAAAAGTGCCTGAAAAGTTGGAAGACTCTTTAAAGGTGCTATCCCTAAAAAGTAAAATGTTTTTCTGACTGACTGCACCTTAACACCTGACTGGTATGTTGAGGATCAATGTTAACCGTGTGGGGGGCCAAATCTGGCGAATATGATACATCAGCCAACTATTCGTACTATAACTGGACCGGTTTGGCAATGCTTATGATGGTAGATGGTAATTTTTCCTTGCTAAGCAAGGCCTCTTTCTCTTTGGTTCAGCGGTTCTTCCTTTCTCAAAATAATTTACTAAGATTATGCTTTGAGAATCTCAAAAAATTGTCGCTGTAACTCTTCCAGCTGATGGAATCATGTTTCCCTCCTTTGATACATATTCGCCGTATATCTTGGCGACTTATCTTTGGTTTCTGATTAGTAACAATGTATTGACGTTTCATCTACAGTCACATAACGCCCCAGAAACTCACTCTTATTGTGCTTAAATATGTCCAACATTGTTTCGAAGTTATCATGCAATTCTGCTTTTGATCAATTGTCGGCAGATGTGGCACCTTTCTCGGCGATAGGTTTCTCGTATTTAGTTTTTCGTGAATTGAAATGCTTACCATGTTAGCATTCTCTCTTTGATTTCTGTAGTCATTTTCCCATCCAAAAAAATAACATCTAATCACTTACTGGTATTGTTCTTTTTTAATAATTCCACAAATACATAAACTATCTAACTTTAACATCTTTCAAAACAACACTACTCAATGAGTCTCTTCGAAACTTTGACAAACGTTGACGCAAGAAGACTACTTATAGTCAACAATGGAGATTATGATACAAAGTGCAATCTGTCTTCAAAGACAGGTACTTCTCATGCCATCCTCGTATTTTCGTTTGTTTAAATAATGAGTGGTCCAGAGTAGAATTTGGCCGCTGTGTTAATCAGAAATTCGTACATTTTAAGTACCTACAATTCAATAACTGAGCTAAAAATAAATAAGTTCATTTATGTACAGTGCTTTACTAGGGTTTTTTTGGTGTATTAGTTAGATAATTGCACGAACGTTAATTATTTATTTCTAGCATATACAGGATTCGTGGAAACTCTACCGAAATACGTCGGATTCTACGTCGCATGTTGTGACAAAAGGTTCGTATTCGGGAGTAGCTTTCGATTCTGCGAACAAAAATTCACGCAAATTTTGCAACCCAAAGATTTCCTAACTAGACTCTCGTAAACTGAGGTACTCCTGTATACGACTTATTAATGTTTATAAAATCCCAATCCTTCTGCCGTGCCCAGTATCACGTATTGTTATTACAAACATAACCCTATAAACTTTCAATAAAATCAATCGTCAATAAAATAAAAACTGTTTAATTAATGGAAGCCACACTGCTGTAAAGTAAACCAAATATGTTCTAAAATAGTTCAACAAAATGTATCAATCTAATATTTTGAAGGGTTTAGAAGGTACTCCGAAGTTTATTTTATTCAATATATTTTTTGACCGATTCCGAAGTTTTAATAACTTTAATTTTTACCTTCAATAAAAAGCTTTGCGAAGGTTTGTTTGAGAAGAATATTTGATGAAAATGTTCAAGACTTTATTGCATTTTCTACCCTTCTTCTACCCTGAAGAAACATTCAACAAAATTTTGCTCGTCTTCATGAACATTTGAATATTAATGGATTGGAAGTTTTCATAACGTCTAGACGTAATTTTAAAAATCGTCCACTATTTAACACAAATAATGAAATTAGGTGAGATTATACACGCTTGATTCATGTTTACTTAGATTTCTCTTCAAAGCTCGCGAAAGTATAAAATAGTAATTATGGCAACGTCGGCAAATTACCGGTTGTTCCTGAACAAAGAAGTGGGCTGAAAACTCAAAAATTGCTTTATTCCTAAGAAATAAACTAAAAATCATTTAATCCATTATATTTTCTTATCGCACAATATCAAGAACACAAAACGTACTAATTTAAAACAGATCTGGACCCGTATTACCTCATTCTAATAGTAGTTTTACGTAAACAATAAAATTTATTGCACCGCGTTATATATTGGACATTTTTAATCGATTATGATGCAGTTGGTTAATATATCTCTCTGAATGTTAAAATATAAAGCGATCTGTTGACATTTACATATTAGTTTCCTTCTAACTTTTTTTTATGAAAGACTATTTTAGCAAAAAGTGTCGATGATGATATGAAAATGCTATTAGTGGCAGTTATAAAATAATCTTTATCGGGATATTATATTTAAATGCAGCCATCTAGACTGTATTTTATGAATATCAACATGTTTTGTAGAAATTACTTGATCGTTTTAAGCTCTTAGGTATCAAAGGAAGCAGTTGGAAACGAAGATTAAGATAAAAAATACATACATAAAAATAATTTTACGATAAATTATGATAGCTATCGTCGTATGAAACATTAACAAAATAGAAAGAGGTCAGTATTAAATTATAAATTAAACAGATTCTAGCGGGCATACGATGATACGTAATAATGTACAAATGTCTCAATTTACCACACCGCACAACTACATCGGAAGACAAACAAACGCTACGTGTATTTTGTCTGTGTACATACATACACGTATCGATATGTGTCATTAACCACATGCAACACGTTGACATTGAATTTAACAAATTTTGCGAACACAATGCATTGCTTCGTAGAGGGGTAGTCCTTGATCACCCTGTACGCGAAACCAGCCCTTCCTGTTCTCTACAACTTCGTCAACTATATATATACAGCGCGATTGAATTGGGTTTACCATCAGTTGTTCTTCTACATTGTGAACAATATCGCCTTAACTTTAAAAAATACCCAAAATGTTCAAATTGGTAAGTACATTTACAAATACGGTGATAATTATATTTTCTATATATATACTTCTAAACTTCTATATATATACTTATATATATATATATATATATATATATATATATATATATATATATATATATATATATATATACTTCTAAAGTACTTCTAATGGAAGACTTTAATTAAAAGGAAGTTAATGAAATGTGATAAGATTGAGCAGCATCGCGACCAGATTTGATTTGGTTGATGTTTGGGTTTCTTATTATCTGTTTTCTTTTATAAAATTGTGGTTGTAAGTACTGAAACCGGTTTTTGAATTTGGAAAACTCGTGTTAAATATTAACAAAATATAGAATCCTTTTTTATTCCTTTTACAACATAAGCCATCTGCAATTATTAAATTAAAGTTGTTAATCTTTTAATTTGAAATCGTATCGGGTGTGAACATATTGCACTATAACTAATATTTTTTGGAGTGAAATAAATATTCGGTATTGAAAACGAATTTTTTTTAATTCTGCTTTAATCATCTTCATGAAGTTACAAACAAAAACAAGCAAAATGTTGAGAAAACCGGTTAGAAGTATTTAATTTTTCTAAATTCTATAGCGCAGCTTCTGTTTATTTACTCTTGGTTGGAAAAATTGGTAATGAGAAGGTCATTTCCTTAAAAATTATTAGTATTATTATGTAGTCTAGTTCTTCTGTACGTAGTTTAGTGAGATTTTTATTAATTCATTTTATATATAATAAATTAATTTTCATTAATTCTTGAATTGGATAGAATTCCTATTATTCTTGCTGACTCACAGAAATATTTTATATTCTATAATAAATACTGTTGAAAATTTCGGTTACGTATTTTTTTTTTATTTAAAAAAATAAAATAAGAAATAACAACATCGACATATTCTCATCCTCCATTTCCTTAAAACTTATCTATCGCAAAACCAAAATAATGACCTGCAGTGCCGCATTTAGCCTCATTTACTAACTATATTAACAAGTAAAAAATCGATTATTTTTTACTTGTTAAAAAAATAATCGAATTAATAATTTTTTTCGCCATAATTAAAATCGTGAAAAATATCAACCTCGATAACAACAAGAACTTAGGTAATCGTATGTCTTGGAAAGAAATTAAAACATCTTTCTAACATGACCAACTGAACCCTTATTAATTTTTACAGTTCGTATTCGCCTGCATCTTGGCTTTCGCCTTCGCTTCGCCAGCACCAGCACCAAAACCAGGCTTCATCGCTCCAGTCGCTTACAGCTCACCCATTGCCTACACTGCACCGCTAAGTTATCCATACGCATACTCGGCATACGCACCTTCGTACTACAGCAGTTATGTGTCGCCGTATTCGTACTACAAATCCGCATATGTGTGGTAAATTGGGGATTGTAAT
Organism: Oryctes rhinoceros; assembly: GCA_020654165.1. Classification (NCBI taxonomy): domain Eukaryota; kingdom Metazoa; phylum Arthropoda; class Insecta; order Coleoptera; family Scarabaeidae; genus Oryctes; species Oryctes rhinoceros. The sequence goes on along the minus strand of JAIOKQ010000008.1, from coordinate 17,164,680 downwards.
TAGTCAATGGATCGAAAACCCATATTCATTCGCACTGTGTATTTAAATTAACACCTCTTTAATGTTGGCTATGCAAATATGTATAAGACTACCAGCTGTAAATCTGTCAACGACATGTACAGTGTTTTGCATCAAATAAAGTTTATCATTTGATGGAATTATCGTTTACGTTCTATCCTTAACGAGCAGAAGCACTTATGTTCTCTGAGATGAAAACTCTTTCAGGCTACGGAAAATGAAAAATTCATTGTAACATTTTTAAACTTCAACAGATCATAGCCTACTTCAACTTGCACCTTTATTTTTTATTGGACACAATTAAATAAAAATGATAAAAGTCAGAGAATGTTAAGGCTGATCAGTAGTAAGACTTATTAGAAAATATCTTTGTTGCAAGTATCTACAAAATTTATCAAAATACTTTTTTTGTGGAATAGAAAAAACGTGGTCACTAACAACCACTTACCAAGAGGGAATTCAGCATTAATTTAAATATCCGTTAGGTGCATAAATAAGCAAGTATTGGTTACGGATTTCAAGACTATACAAACCAATCTTGGACAGGAAAAATTTAAATAACCTATAGGTGCTTGTTTAAATTTTTAATACGCATGTTCGCACATTCCTGTTAAAGATTTCGTTATTTAGTAGCCAAGATGGCAAGTTATTGTGTGGTTTATTGAAATAATTGCAAATGGATAACTGCGGTCTTTGACGGGAAGGCAGTCTGAGAATTTGGAATAGACTTCGAAAATGCAATCAGTGTCACCTGAAATAAAGAGTAAACAGAATTATTTAGAATTCTACGTTAGGTAAGAGGAGTTGCTGCTCAATTTTTGAGGAAGATAATTGGATTCAGATATAGAATTGATCCTTTGGATAAGAAAATAAGTAACACAGTGTTTTTGAGTTGAATGATGGAAAGAAAGGTCATTGAGATATCCATCTGTTGTTGCCCGATATTAATATTTTCTAACTGCTAATCACTGGAAGAATTTTGAAACTTGTCGCTCGGTCAAAAATTATTTACTCTCCATCTTTCTTGTTTGTTGGATACAGGATGGATACAGGTTTGAATAACAGTTATCATAACAGCCTCGTGAGGTTACATAAGTGAACTGGACTTGCCAGTACTTTACGTTAAACGAATCACCAAAATATAGTTTTCTGAGAAGGATTCATACATCCTGATTTTTTTCTTTTATATCAGATTATACCGTAAATTTACAATAAGCATGTTTTGATAGTCTTCCTGGTAATTAATATCGCTTTCTATTTCTTTCTGATAAATTATAGGGTATACACAGCAATAAGACATTGCTCTGAACTTGAACCGTAATGTTACATGACGAGCGCCGACCTTGCGTCTGGACGTTGTAATCTTCCGATCGTTCGATTATTGAAAGCTTTCGCTGGTAAGCTGATGTTTATGGTTGATTTATTTTCGTAGTTATCGTTCCAATAAGGTTATTGTTAAGTTCGCGATTGCGTGAAAACGTAATTTTCTATTGTACCCGGTTTACCGTTAGACTTCAATTAAAGAAGCACGCTTAACTAAGCACGCATTCCATGAACGGGTGTTTCTATTATACGGCATATCTTCCACAATCGACGGAAATTGAGTAGAATCGTTACTAACTGTTTATCGTGTTATCTACGTTAACATGCGTTGTTGTATGACCTTCAAATTTTTAGAATTCTTTTACTTACTGATGCTTATTCTACACGGTATTTATTAATTTCAAATTTTATGATAAAGAAATTTACTTGATATCACAAAAACAGGTCGTAAGGATCATTTATCAACTATAAATAGCGATTTTCCAAAGGATATAAGTCTATTATATTCCGTGTAATATTTTTTAATTGTATAATTCATTTGTTTGCCCACTTTTAATGGAAAATTGGTTCATTAGTTTATCACAAACTTACAACATTCTGGAAGATAATTGAAACAATATTGCGCATATACAAGCGGGCACTGCATTTTTAATATTTAATAATAATTTGTAATGATATTACATACTTGTGGTGGGTAATAAGTTAAAGTATGACATTAAGTCCAAAAATTGATTATAACTTTAAATCATTCGAAGAAAATTATGCTGGTGCGGCTTTTTTTAATTTTACATTTACAACGAGACGTCAGATGAAGCTTTATGAATAGAAAGGACAAAAGCGAGTGAAATTGTACCTGTTTTACAGCGACGTGTTTTGTCGACTCTCGGGAAAATCAGTAGGCCACATGAACCCTTTCTTATGAGACGAATGGACACGAGACTCTCTAGTCGCTGCAAAAAAGGTATGATTTCACTCGCTTTTGTCCTCTCTATTCATGAATAAAATTTGCCGTGCGGTTCACGAAATTAGCAGAAACTTAACGGAGACGTGTATTTTCGTTTCATGAGAATGGGTTCGTGTTGCCAATTGGTTTCGCCGAGAGATTACAAAACACAAGCCTGTCTAGTCTCTGCTAATTTTGTGAAGCGCGAGAAGAGTGGAGAACTTTATTCATGAATCTTATTTATGAAAGGACTAGCCGCTATTAGTGTTAAGGTCCTGCAATTTTCAGAGTCCAGTTTTCATGAGTTTCGTCGTTCCACTATTCTAAAATCTTCTTCCTTCAATTTTTCAGTATGCGACACATTTGGATAGAATGAGTTCTGCCGTATTTGCATGACCTTTGCAGTTTTTATCAACATCTAACAAAGAATAGTTATTTGCGTACCAAGTCACCAAGATACTTCGCTGACGTAGTGCCTACAAAGTTTTTTTTTTAATCTGATATGTGATCATGTTTTATTATGACAAAATAAACTGAGGCAAAAATAATACCAAATACAGAACAAATCCACTTATTTTTTTATCAGAGTAAACGCGAACCTACACACTAACGCATTATAAAAATGAATTCCTGAAGCCGAAGGAAAATGTTTGAGAATTATTACAAGCTGTTAACATGTAAAACTGTAACATGCCAAACCTTTGGCAGAATTATCATTACTATCTTTTTAGTTTGATCTGCACCTAAAATCATTTTCGTGATTTTCGTTTTATTGAGCCCAGATTCGTCAACGTAGGATCCCAAAATCGTATCGCTTTTCCACCCTCCATAGCGTTTATTTTTTCCTTACTGCTGTCTGCATTGTAAATACATAGTTGGCAGTTTCGCATGCTACATATCCAAAACTATGGATTCCAACTATATGGATTATTTGGAATTTCTATAAGCTAGGAAATATCAGTCGTGTGGCATCTGTTTAGAAATTTCAGTTTTCCTTGAAATTCTGAAGTGCTAAAAAATAGTCGAAGGCTATTGGTCGTTGTTTTAGTTATATAGACAACCAGAAATGATTTTTTGCGCTATTTTCTTACTACGTAAAATTTCCGCAATTCGAATTGATATTCGAAGTTTGCATAAAGTATCTTCATCATCAAGTGGATTTTATCCGACGCATTTAGTAAAAATGTAAGTATTTCTTTCTCACTTACATTCTATGCGAATGTATTGCCATCGGTCACGTACAACACCAATATTTCCGTAGACCATTTTTAACATCTGCCAATTTGAAAGCATAACATTGCACATAAAGGCAAATAAACTAAGTAGAGAATTTGTTCAGATATTTTTTTATTTTAAAAATTGTTCTTCTCAAACCAAATAAGTCTATATACATATCATGAATTCATGGCTGATATAACCTATCGAATAACAATTGATTGAAATCAAATCAATAGATCTTCGAAACTGTTATAAAATTCCATATTGTTCGTTGTCGTTATCGTATTTATCTTTGGCACACCCGGTTTGAGAAATACTAGTCAATAATTTATTTACAGGTAGATAGCTCCTGCGTAGGGCGACGCAACGTACGGAGACAAAGCCGGGGCGGCTACGTACGGAGCGGCTACAGCAGGAGCAGCTACTGCAGGACCAGCCACGTAAGGAGCGGCTACAGCGGGACCAGCCACGTAGGGAGCAGCTACTGCAGGGCCAGCAACATAAGGAGCAGCTACTGCGCGGCTGGCGACGTAAGGAGCAGCCACAGCTGGTGCTGCAACTAAAGGAGCGGCAGCCTTAACAACTGGAGCGGCTACAGCGGGCGCAGCAACTACTGGAGCAGCCCTAACTACTGGTGCGGCAACAACTGGAGCGGCTCTGACAACTGGGGCAGCTGCTACGAGCGGGGCGGCGAGGGTATTGTAATTTCTCGCGATAACTTGAGAACTTTGTGCTGTTACTACTGCGGGGGCTACTACTGGAGCTGCGGCAACAGCTGCAAAGCCTGGCTTAGCTTCTGGAGCAGCGTGGATGGCCACCGCGAAAGCCAAAACGACAACCTGAGAAGACACGAAAATCATTACTAGTATACAAGAAATTATAAATACTTACAAATTTGAACATGATTATAGAAGGCTTGTTAGTGTTCAGAGAAGACACGATTGAATTATGTTGGATTTTTTTCTCAATGCGTTTTTATATACCGAAAATGCTCCCCACGAATACAAGCCCGGGTTACACAAATGTTTAGCAACAGAAGAATTAAAGAACATTCTGCATTACAACGCCGAAGCACATTTGTATGCGCAACAACAAATTGTCTACGGCAGTCGTTTCTACAAGAAATAATTTACGTAATTGATATGATGCGATGAGTGTAGAACTAGATTAATCTATGAATGAGATAGTAACCACGTTACAGTTATGAAACGCAAGTAGTAAAACAAATATGTACACCCAAACGCATATTCTACTTAGAATCATGCACGAGTTTATCGGACGTGACCAGCACACTTTTACGTTTTTCCATACCATACAGTATATGTTATTATGATAAACGTTAGGTTATCTAACTAACATCTAGTGTGTCTTCTACTCAGTTATTATCAATATCATCAGTTTTAGAAAATAATTTCTTTTTATAATTATGTAAGTGCATTATTCAAGAAAGTAAGAAAAAACGAAATAGGTCTCGAAATTACTCTTTATTTTAGATAGTTGCAGTATCAAATCTAAGCTTGTTTTGTAACCATACACATTACACTTGGTATTTACGCTGGGTTTATCATGGGGATTACTCTTGGGATCCCTCTTATTTACTACTTATCTACTTATTTATTTACATCAATGACCTGAGTATGTAGACGGATTTCCGGTATCATTTGCGGACGACACCGATAAAGAATCTTAGAGCATTCATAGGACGAAATCTTCAGTCTTGGGTAAATCTTAAATGATATTCAAGCGGCTTTTGTGTTGGTCGTTTAACAACAAACTTATTGTAAATTTAAAAGAGTTGGTAATGGGGCACTTTCATAAGAGCTTTATTATAGATAATGAATCTACAGTCAATATTATTACTACAGAAACGTGCCATTCACCTAGTGTTATGTTAAAGCTATGGGTTTCTTGCAAATATCATTCTTACACCAGTAGTTTCACCACCCAAGTGGACAATATTCACGCGCAATTAGTTACAAGTAAATATCATTTTTTATTATTGTTTTGTTGACATAGTCAACATATCTACTCAGCTAAAATCCCCACGAATAAAAGTACTTAAACTACAGCCTGGCTTTTAGTAAAATTAATGAGATATGACTAAATATTTGAAGTCTCTTTGTTTAATGATGAAATGAATTATGCCAATTTTATCGGTATTAAGCACGAAATTTCAGTTGTTTTACAAGTGCTTCACTTACTTTAAAAATTAATTAAAGAGGTATTAAAAATAAATTTTAATACCTCTTTAGCACTCAAGTTTTGGTTCTGGTTTTGATTTTAATTTTAATCTAACTGCAAAGCTTAGTAAGGTCTCATTAATTTAATTTAATTAATATATTCCTTGAAAACGTACGAAAACGTTCATTACAGTATACAGGAAGTTGCATAACGTACTTTAAAGAGCATGTTCTTCAGATTCCTTCAACCAAGTGATGCACAAAGAACAAATGCCCAATTCGCCATGGATAGCAAATATATACATATAAATATGTAATGTTAGTGTAGGATGCTACAACTTCAAGTTTTATTTCTTTTTTGATTGACGTTTGTTACATTTATTTAGTATTTTTTTTTTTATTATTTATTACATTTCGTACAGATTTGGCGGATGAACTTGTAACAGCTGTGAAGCAAAGCTTAGTTGAAAGCAAGCTAAACTGTTTGCTCCACATGCAAAGAAAAACTGTCGCAAGTTCCTCCCCCGAATCCGTAGACTCGTATAATTATAAAAGTTTAATGCAAAGCTCGATTAATGTCGTCCCACCTAGCAATATCGCACTTGGAAGTACATGAGAAGTTAATCAAATTCCTGTTACGGACGCTATCGCTAATAGTCGATCGGGAGAGCTTTTGATAACAATTCTGATAATTATTATATGTTCCGAATTAATTAAATATTTTGAACAATACAAGGTGTGCTTAAACCTTACCGTTTACCATTTTACAGTCAAAAACCATCAGATCTTGCTTAATTATTGGATTTCTTCAATTTCTTTTTGTAGAACGATTATGTAAAATTTCACAGTTGTTTATATTTCATTGCCCAAATTGGTTCGTTTCACTCATTTAATGTTTTGCATGTCTTTAGATAACAAAAAATTAACGGAATTCCATTAGCAAATTTAAAATGTATAATGCATATACGTCAGTGTGTATATAATAGGCAATTGTTTGTACGAAATGTATAGTATTCCATTGTAGTATACTCTATCAATAAACATTATACCTACTGCATTACTAATGAGCTCTGATGATAGAATGACAAGCAAATAAAGAAATGCGTGTGATTCGGATCTATGTAAGTGAAAGTAATCATGTGTCAATACAATAGTTTCATCAAGATATACCCGGTATTCAAGTCGGCAGCGTATATTTGAAGTTTAGTTTAATATCCCAGCTTTAATAAATTTTGGCACAGATAAAGGAGCTACTATTGTGATAATTATAACAACCAATTAAAATAGAAGCAAAAGACATCGGCGCATCTAAAATGTTTAATAAATGGTTATACAAAATGTTTAATAAATTCGAAACGTAGGCTTTGAACGTCTAAATTTATTAAATGCTTTGTGCGGTGCCGAGCGTACCGATACATTTTGTATTTGTCTCTTGCTTCTACGCCATAATTATTCATTTTAAAGATAAGAAACACTTTAAGATTCTCTTTTGACGCACGTTAATTCACATCGATATTTTGAAGATATATATCTTCACGCTATATAGGGTGCTCCAGATCCTATATATCTTTCTAGAAGAAAGAATTGATATGTTTGTTGCAAATATTGTCCTACCCCAAAAATGCGTTATTCTAAACTAAATTAAATTTCAGGCTCCGCTGATAAATTTGTAATTTAAAAACAACAGTATTTCATCAGAGCACTCTACGAATATCAGCAAAGAACGCACCTGCACAGCTTCATAGCTAATTTAGGGATGATTCCGAACCCAAAAATTCAAAAGACTATGAAGCTTCGGGATCATGTATGTTATAAACATATAACATTGTTACATATGCATTTTAACCGAAGTCTTTTGTTAGAATGCCACATGTTTTTATAGTGCTACTCAGATCATCTAAATTATCTCAAAAGCGATAGATAGGAACACATATGGAATACTGAAGAAAGTTGCTAGAATTGAAGAGAGATATTCGAAAATGTAATAATATGAAAGATATTACATTTAAAAACTTATATAGCCTATATATCTATCTCTAAACACCTTTTAATTTGATTTTTTTTTTCTCTAAATTGTTTAAAAGAAGAATTTTCTTCCGTCCATGAGCTAAGTATACCAGCTTTTCATTTATGAAATGTTTCAAAGCTGATAATGGCTGTAAGTCTAAGTCAGATAGAGCATATGAGAGCAATAAAGAATAAGGAGATTGTCTTATAGAAAAAGAAAACTTAAGTGTGATTGTAAAAATTAAATTGACCTCTTCAATCTCAAGTTAAAACTCCTGCAGCGTAATATGAATCAATTGAATAACTCATCTTTACATAAACTATGTTTCCAAGCTTTTCAAAAGAAAAACTGCTTTGTGTGCAGGGAAATAATACTCGTAAATTATTAATTACAATTCCTCAAAAATATCTAAATTATTTCTAGGTGATCTTCTAGAGATATTGTTTATGTTACTGTTAAATAAAAATCCTGTTTAAGTTATATCAAATTCTATTTCCTCAGCATAGATTTGCATTAATTTATATGGCAACTGCATTCCCAAACCCACATACATACATACATACAAACGAAAACACACGAAATGTGAAAATTTGATTTTCACCTACACTTACACATTATCGGCGCCAGCAAATCGGAAGGCCGAATAGCACGGTACTTGCTTCAATTTCGGTAAACGTGACCATTATTCGCCGCACGTATCCGTATCGATTTCACTTATTTCCTCTTTGCAATGGGGGGCAATCATTTGGTCAGGGGGTTGTTGTTCCGCTATAAATACTTCGTAACCTGCCGACTTCAAATTACAACAATTCGATCAATCAAAGTTTATCGATAACCGACGCAGTTTAACGGCTTCGTACGTGCAAAAATGGTATCACACAAGGTAAGTGGGAAGAAGTATTAGTGGTAGGCACGTAAAATGTGTAGCAGTGTATCGTGTTCTCGAGGAGAGAGAGTATTGAAGTGAAACTCGTCCCTAAATATGACTTGATTGCGCGATGTACTCGAATTTCTAATAGAATATAGGATGGCTACTTTTAAGAGATATACAGCGATTTATAAATAAGTTATTTTTTCAGGTAAACGTTGCTGTATTACTTCTGCTTGCATGCAGTATCGATGCCAGTGTGGTAGCCCCCGCTATAGCACCTGCGATTGCACCTATAGCTTACACTAGAGCCGTACCGTATAACGTCCTGCCTTTCGCCAATAGTGTTAACGTATTTAGTAAAACGTTATCAGCACCTTTAGTAACAGCTTACGCAGCAGTCGCACCTGCCATTGTTAAAGCACCACTTCCAGCTGTTGCTCCAGCTTTGGCTCCAGTGCCCGCCGTTGCTCATGCTTTTCCAGCGTCAGCTCTTGCTCCTGTCCCCGCTTTTGCTCCTGCTTTAGCACCTGCGCATGCTCCGCTACCTGCTCTTAGAGTTTCTTCTTTCTTGCCTGCACCTTTCGCGCCGGCTCCTGCTGTTCTTCCTGCTGCACCGGCGCTGGCTGCTCCTGTAGTAAGAAACTTCCTGCCTTCTCCTTTAGCACCAGCAGCAGTAGCTCCCGCACCTTTAGTCCCAGGTGCTCTTCCTCAAGCTTTCGCTCCAGCTGTTATTGCAAATGCTGCAATCGGTAGAGCTGTCCATGCTGTAGGTCCGGCTGCTGTAGCTGGTCATGCAGTTCCTGCGCCAAGTTGGTAAAATAAAAATTAATTAGCTGCTTGACTGGTGATATTTTTATACTAGAAACCTATATGTGTGCTGTTTTTTTTTAGAAACATTTTGTATGAGATTATTTTATTATAATAAAATGAATTTAATTTAAAATTTTACTATTATTATTATTCCTTATCATCTACAAACCTGTTACAATAGTATAACGCGTACTCACCAAAATTGTGAAGTTTCTTCAAGGAAAACAAACTAATTCTTACAAAAATCAGATGGTGTCAACAATTATGTAGAAGTTTATACAAGTATTCAATAAGTTTTAAATAAATTTTGGGTTAAGTTGAAGATTTGTGACAGAGTTAAGATAAATGATTTTCAAAACGTCTTTATTCAAATTTCAGTATTTTAACAGAAGAAAATTTAGCTTCATGTGACGCCATGAACCCGCGCGAACAATACTAATGAATAGTGGAGTGATAGTTAAACGGATCAGTAAATATAAATCGTTAACAAAAGACGCGCGGATTTCACTTATATTTAACAAATTCATTTTTCACTCTTTGTAGTAGAAATAGGAAGTTAATTTGTGTTTGTCGTACATCAAAATCCTTAATTCTTCACGTACCTCTTTATTACTATGACGCTGAAATGGTGTGAACTTTCTATTCAATTCTAACCGTAATCTATTAACGAATCGTTTTTCCTATTGACTACGCACATAATGTTCCGCTCTAACCCGGAGCTAATTAATTTAATCCAATATTTTATTGAGTCATAAATATGTCAAGACTTTTATGTACACCTTTTGTACCTCCTCGTCGTAAATCTGCCACGTTCTAACGCCTGTTGACAATTATAAAGAGATTTTTATATATCAGAGTAATACAAACAGATTAATATGATTCAAAGACGTAACGTTTCAATCTTCCATTCTAATTACAATAAATTGATTGTTTAATATTTAAAATTATATTACATTATTTAGGGCTATCGAAATTTAGTCATCAACGGTCATCAGAAAAGGTCTGAGGGCCTGAAATACTGTTGGTAAAAATGATCAGAATAATTTTCAATAGATTATTTAATTGATAAAAAAAAACAAATAAATACGGTACCGATAATATATAAATGATCAGAGCTTTATTGCTATTTAGATACAGGAAATCAAATTTTACTTATTTCGTACAGGGACCGTATTGATTTAAAATCGAACTTACTAGAAATGTTGGTACTTAATAATACTCGATAACGTTATAATCCAGAAATTCTAATGTTTACAAACGTGACGACGTACAATTTTGCTGACATCTCTATGAATGAAATTATTTTATTGGAAATCTGTCACTCTGCGAATCGAAGAAGTATCAAGAAGATTCCAACGTTTCTATACATATTTCATTGCAGCACGCGGTATAAGACAGCTAACACGTTTGTGCCTGCGTTTCACGACGTATTCACATAGCATCGTCTCTACGACATATACGTTGTTCGAAATCTCGTGTTTTACACTCCAGAACAGCTACTGCACGTTTCTTAGACTACGTCAGTTCTGCTTTAGAAGTACATTTTGTAGTTACACTACTGTCTATCGAATTACTGGCGATAAAGTGGCTACCGAACGCTAAATTAACCCCACGCAACTTAATTAAACTCGCTATAATTTATGTTTGCTAAACTAACGTCGATGATTCGGTGTAAGATAGACACAACACAATTTCAATTGTATTTTGTACGCTTTAGACGACTACTTTAATGCCCTATTTTACGTTCATTGTTTTATTGTTACCATATTTAAGATACCGAAAAATAGGGCTTCTTGAAAAGATCGGGTTAACATGAAAGTATATGCAATCAGTGTCAATAGGCAGTTTTCTTTTCTTTGTGTATGTTGTAGAAGTAAAAAATATAACAAATATTAATTCTTCTATAATAATATGCCAGTACCCATTTTCATGGCACTTGTTTTAGTATTGGATATTATCGAATCTTTACAATTTTTTGTGTGTGATGTCAGGCCAAAGTGGTAAATAAGCTCATCATAGCTTCAATGACATTTAAGTACGTAAGTAGAGTGCATAAAGAGTACCACGACTTTGTTATTATCAGCCATTTGCCGTAAAAGACGAAGCATAGTTAATAATTCCCCAACGTTCCCAAAAATATGCCACTTGATCCAAGTAAGACTCTAACGTACAAATACCTTTACCACTGTCAAGATCAGCTATCAAGAACGCTATCATGCTATCAAGAAGAAGAGCTATCAGGACATGTAAATTGCTGTTTACGAAGATATTCTGAAAAGTTTCCGGACACCGAAAGAAGTTTTGGTTTTCTGAACTTCAGTTTTATTTCTTTTTCACAGCGATGCTTCAGTTAAGAAACTGAAAAAACTGAAACTGACGGATTAAAGATAATCCGTCTAGATAGTATCTAGTTGGCAACTTGTTCTGCAAAGTAGTCATTTACGAATATGATGGCTTTCCCAGTCGATGAAAATTCTTGCTCTCCGACTGAAAATTTTAGCTTAAGAAACAGTGTCTAGTGTATCAATTCGAACATCAATTCGTGCATTTTTGCCACAGCAACCACTGAAGTGCGCTGTCCTAGTGGAGCGAAGCTGTCTTTTTCATCAAATCCGGCTGCTTTCTGGCAAAAAAAAGCCAACTATGGTATTTGTCAATAATCCAATTATTTTAATGTATTTTATTTTGTACGTTGTTTGTTAAATAAATTACAATCAAAAGACTTCATTTCTTCTTCTAAAGGAAATGACACATTTTAATTCTAATCTCTTTCATAATTAAACAGGAAACTGGACTTCCAAGTATGTCGCTATTCAGTTTAGTTTATTTTTGGTATTTCGGGTACACGGCTACGCCTAATCTGTTAAGAAAACAAAATAGATTGTTTACATTTGCTAAAGTTCTAAATATGGAAAAATTCAACAAATGGTAAAATCCAACCAAAGGGAAGATGTTGTAGCGAACCTGAGAATGGTGGATTTCCGATGACAACCCAATGACGTTAATGGGTTTCGAAAGGCCCAAAAAGCATAAGTCAGTCTTAAATTAAACAGTATGACGTAAGTTCTTACTCTAGAGGTTTTCTTAGCGAAAGTACGATTTAAATAAAACCAGGGCATTAACTTGCACTAATTTTTAAGCAATGATAAAAAGAAATTGGTTAATTAACAATGCAATCTTTAGAACGTCAGTTAAAATTTTATCCCAAAAAAGGAACAACTAGGAAAACTTTACTTTTATAAAATCTTGATATAGAACGGACTTGTTCTTTTATTTTCTTCTTGGATTGGTTAGCTCCGTACGACCGATAGTCTCGACTTCTTACGTCCACCTTCATTTAAAGAAAATTCCTGAAGAACACAGATTCTGTATAACTTATTTCCAAGAACCTTTTGATGATATTTGACTTGTTCCGAAGAACTCATGGTCTCGACTTGTTCCGAAAAACTCACAATCTGATGATCGCCATTCGTATGTCTCCTTATTGTAAACTCCCGCGGGAATAACTCGGAGTACCACATTGCTTGGTACATCTTTTGGTTAGTTGTTATTGGCTCCTCTAATAATCCTGTCAGAATCCTTGGATGTAGGTTTGTTTTCTATCTTTTCCCATTTTATTGATGTAATCGCGGACTTTGGATGCTAACTAGTAAACAGCGAATTCTTTTATAAACTATTTTCTTTCTATATTATTTAATCCTTCTTCTTCGTCCACTTCCTATATTAAGTTTTGAATATTAGATTTACAGTAATCAGCGGTGGTTCTTCCGCGTTCCTTCACGTTTCACTTTTCGAGTCTTCAGACTCGTTGTTTTCGTCCATATTTTTTTTTTTCCTTTTTATTGAAAACTTCCGCGATCTTAGAAACATGCTGTGTGGCATTTTATCGACCTGCCTCTCCACAAGGGTCTTTTTTCCAACAGGGTGTTTGCATATTTTTTATCCTCCGCATTAATTTGGAATAATAACGGAAGAAAGATTTATTTCTTTCCTAACCATTTACCAAACAGAGAAGGCGGAGCTAACCGGCCTACGTATCCGTTACATATAGAGAATATTTCTTGCTTTATTAAAATTCTATTAAAATTTGATCATATTACAATTTATTTGTCGCTCTTGCTGATTTAGTTAAGATGATATCGTATGACTGATTAACAAATCAAATGTCAATCAAATTAAATCTTTTGAATTCCATATGATATTATTATATGTACCTATTTCCGTTTTCGAAGACCATTAAGGCAATCTTTCGATCTGATTTTGTTAAAGGAGTATGGTATACAATTTGATTTCCTCGAAATTAACATTTCATATTCTATTTATACGCAGTACAATAGGAGTTATCGTATTTGCATTTTAATATTTCAACATTTAATTTTTAATCTGAGCACTTAGTATTTCGTCGAATAAGACATCAAATACAACCTGCATAAAATGTTTTTTTAAATCGCATTAAAATAAATTCGACAAGGAACAAAGAATTACATTAACTATTGCGACAAGTACCAACTACGTTCGAGTACGCATTAGTTAATTATCATTCATGGAACATCCTCCGGTGAAATGAATATTGGGCCACGTTCAAAAGTTGTTACAGTTTACGTAACGTTGCTACCCCACCGTTATAGTAATCAATTACTATATATTTGAGAGCCCGAAAATACATTTTACACATCAAGTACGGTACAACAACAGTACAAACCACTAAACAGACATGGCATCATCACTTGTACGTATTACACAATACTTTGAACGATAATTACTTATATTTTGTTTAATTATTCGTCCATTTGCATTACAGAGCATTCTTGTTTTGGCTTTGGCCGTTTCCGCCATTTCTGGCAGCGTAGTACCAGCAGCGTACTTGGCAAATTACGCTTCTTCATACACCGCAAATGCAGTAAATCACGCAATTGCTGCACCAGTAGCTGCTGCGGCGTATGTAGCGCCAGCTGCTCCCGTTGTTGCTGCTCCGGTTTCACCCTATGTAGCTGCTCCAATTGCACCCTACGTAGCCGCTCCTGCTGCCAGGGTAGTAGCCGCCCCAGCCGCTCCATTAGTTGCTGCTCCCGCTGTAGCTGCACCTGCAGTAGCCGCTTACTCAGCCCCATTGGTGCAAGCAAGAGTTGCTCCTGTAGCCACATCCGCTTATGGTGTTCATCCCTATTAATTTCCCTAAACAATTTCTGAAACCGCCAAACTAGATGTAAATATTATTTTTTTGTATATATGTATGTTGTATATATAACAATTAAAATATACTGGTAATATATATACTTTGTATAGCTAATTCCTTAAGCAGTAGTGCTAGACTGGTTGCGATCACTACGGTAAGTAAAGATTTGCATGCCTAAATAATTAATCGCTCATTGATCACAAATCTATTTATTCATCTAAAATTTATATAAAGCAAACTAATATTAATAGAAAGCATTATTTTTTGAAGTATCGGATGTTAAACCCTTTGTCTTTTTATAATAATTGATGATAGACATACACAGTAACACAATGCTCGTATAAGTGTGATTGAGGGAATCAATATAAGAAATAAGTGTATTTGATTAAAGGAACAATCTTTTTATAGATTGCTTCTTATGAAAATTTTCTGATACAAGCGACGTCTAGTTGATCGCTCCGGCTACACCTGTAAAGATTAAGCCGTTGTGACTTCTTTTTTGAGTTTTAGCAAGCACTTATATAACTTCCCGTTCCTTCTCTTTGAGATCCAAGAGAA
Organism: Oryctes rhinoceros; assembly: GCA_020654165.1. Lineage (NCBI taxonomy): Eukaryota > Metazoa > Arthropoda > Insecta > Coleoptera > Scarabaeidae > Oryctes > Oryctes rhinoceros. The sequence continues at coordinate 17,149,575 of JAIOKQ010000008.1, read as the reverse complement.
ATCCACGAAAACCAGCTGACGATGTCATGTTGCTGACAATTTTTGGGAAAAATTTGTTTATTTAACAAAATCTATTGATACTAAGTTAGAGGAAGCGTTCAGTGAATTCCGTAACATCATGAAATTCATGTAAAGAAAGTCAAAAGTCGCTGTCATTCACACCATGTGAAGTGATGTTCACCAACTCATGTGCAGTTCGAAAACTAACGTTTAGAGCGATCCTGTTTCGCCATTTTCAATTCTTCAGCGTCTTATATAACCTCAAGCTGTCCTGTTGCGTTGCGTTCCTTTGGCAAAAACGTACAAAATAGATTTTATTGTACAAAGTTTCACAAATTAAATATCAATTGATAATTAATCATGAAGACCATATTGTTGCCGGTATTCGCTAATGTGAAATAATTGATTGAGATGTCAAATCGCGAATTCCCATGACATATTACAGGCTGTATATAGTAATTTTGAAGAAATTGTTTTAATTGTTTGAAAATTTCATTCGTAAGACTGTACAATATTGTCTATTATGAAACGTGCATCGTAATTGGTTGTACTTAAAGGAGCGAAGCAACTCAACAACAATCAGCTTCTTTAGAAACAAGACGAATTTGGCTAAGGATTTCCAAACAATTTCACATACCACATAGTGCTCAATTTTTACTTTAAGAACAAGTTCAGGAAAACGTTATTAGTTGCAATTTACAATTTCTTTAAACAGCCGAAGAACCGTGATAATCATCTTTTAATTAGAATTTCTTATTATAATACATAATTAAGGTAGTTATGCTGTTAAAAATTAATTGTAAATTTTAAGTTAAAAGAAGTCTTATTTAAGTTTGACGGTAAAGTAACAATTCCGTTCAATTTTTAAAGGCATCAAAACAATTGGTTTCCTTAAACACAAGTTTTTCTAAAATGCCAGTATGAGTACCAACGGTGAGTTTATGAGGCTCACTTGGTAGAGTCAAATCGAAAGCTCACTTAAAAATTTCCCGGGATTCGAATCCATTTCTTTTTCTCATTAAATACCGAACAGAAAACGCCCAAAGTCAAGATAGAGTGGCCTTAAAAGAGATTTATGAAATATCAACCAAGTTCTCCAAATTGCCAATGTTCTATGACATTACAACACCTACAAAAACTATTACAAACAATGGTGATTATATATGGTGTATATGGTGTACATATAATTATTTGACATCAAAAAATTACACCACAACGAGATTAAAAATTATATATAGAGCAAAGAGAGTATTGGCATTGGCACATCTATCCGGCAAACGGGAAATGTCAGCGTCGGTCCATTACTGAGGAGATATCTTTTCAAATGTATGTAGGTAGTTTTTAATAAGAAAAATATTAATACCTTGGTAATCTAACACTGTATCAACCGATATATTTACCGACGAAATATATTAAAAAAAAGCACCTGTATAAGCATGCGGGTGCATATATATGTATACCCGCATATATACACATGTACGTATATTTTATGTGTCGTTAGTTAGATACAAATAAATTGAAATCAGGTTTGTGCAATGCGTGAATTTTTATCATCAACACATATATTGGACAGTTGTGAAAGGTTGATTTATAATTCAAGTCGCGTGACTGCCAAATGCATATTAACTTGACTGCAGCATTTCAGCTCTGGGTTAGAATTTGCCTTATACAGATTGTTCAGTAGCTACACGTCCGGACGGCGATTATTAAATCCCAGAAGCATTAATCGATTGTAAAACTAGGTTCCTACACACAAATTATCGGTAACTAATAAGTACCAAAAAAAGGAGACATTTTTATTCTTCTAAAACAGTTAAACAAAATACTTCTCTGTTACAACTGGGTTTTGCTTCAAGTGATTAAATTACAGTTTGAAAGAGTTAACTTATTTCAATTGCCTGCTACTGAAAAAAAAAATTGTTTCAACTATTTCATTCTTCAAAGGCAAAAATATTTTATAAAGAACATTTGAAGTATTTGAATTATTCTTCGTGGTATTCAGTTAGATATTACATATACAAAATAAAGGATTTCATTTCATCAGAAATTTATACTTTTCGTAATTAATCTTATGAATTCTGCTTATCAGTCGAAATGCAAAGGTAGCCAATAATTTTGCATCTTAACAAATGGACTAACAATCAATCGATAAGGAATAAATATTTTCAACTAGATCCATTCTAACTTAAGGTAATAGGTTGTATTGATTATAGAATAGAATACTTTTCAGCCGCAAATCTACACTTCTTAAGAATAAATGTTCAATAATTAATTTAAGATATTACTTGTAAACATTTTCATCTGAACCTAAAAAAATTGTGCTTAAATATTTTGTTTAATTGGAACTTATTATATTGCCAGCTGGTCTTACTAGAACATCCGAAAGTGCTATAATTCGCTTAATTTTAGATCAACTTTTAAACGATATTTTCACGTCGTTTCAAATCAAATTGAAACATAAACGAATAAAGTTGTACAAGGTCTATGATCGTCTCGATAGAAGACCATTCAATACCAGATACTAGCTGAACATGCTTTATATATACATATATACAAAATTACAGAGATTAAGACATGTTAATCCACTTTAAAAACAATATATGTAGGTGTAAACCGTTCGCGTTATAGGTAGATTCAATGAACTGTGATGGTGTGAGTGTTTATTTAATTTGGATTAATATTGGTATTACAAAATTCGTATTAAGTTTATCTGACATAGATAGGTTTTTTTACAATCCCGCTACCTCTGTAAGCTAGTTGGGTGTGTCGTCACGGTCAACCTATCGTGAAAGTAGCAGTAGCGGCCGGCGCAGCCACTTTGGTTTCTGAATACCGTAGATTTAAATTATGAATAAAAATTAATGATATCGATTTAGCCGCACGTGCTTATATTATCATATACATCATAAAATCGGGTATGCTTCGTTTATAATGTTGTATTAATGTACGCTGTATCCTTTATAAAAATATCTTAATTGTTTCTTGGACATTATATACCGTAGCGGGATATTGGGTGCACCTATAATGTTATTTTATATTATTATAGTTTAAATTTTCAGATTGACTTAAATTTCAACATTATATTCACAACATTTGAATCAGCTGGCGTATAATATTATGAATTCTAGCATTTTGCATGATCCGTATTCGCCGTCTAAACCTCGGATCTGAATTGGTCGTGCGAAACTTTGGATCTGGATTCGTTATTAAAAATCTCAAATATAAATCCGTTATCCGGATCAGCTGTTCAAAACGTTGAATCCGGGATTAGTTATCCGAAATCTCGGATATGAATTCATTATTTCCGTTCTTAATAACCTATTCGAGCAAAAGTAAGCAGCGTAAAGTTTCATTTTCTTTTGAAACTATTCTACGTGACATGGAAATTGCAACAACAAGCTTGACCAAGCCTGTAACTATTTAATAGTAATAACTAATTATAATTTTAAAGAAAAAATATGGCGTCCCGCTATTAGCCTCACACTCCCTCACTCTTTGTGACAATAATTCCAGTAGGTGATCGAAGTAGATTATCGTGTTCCAGGCAACCTACAGTTCATATCCGAAAGCTTCCAGTGTTTGTGGATGATTTGCTAATTTCCTCAGTTTTCTTCCTATAATCTTCTACATGAGATGTTGGCATCTTCGAACCGATTTAGAGAAGTTCTCGTTACACGGGGATAAACATTATCCCGCTGGAAAAGTGGATCTTTCAGCTGTCGAAGACATGGAAGTATACACGGTTCCACAACCTAGTCAATGTAACGCTGGGCGTTCGTCGTATCTCAAATGACCATCAACTTACTTTCATGGGCTTCAGAGGCTATAGCATCGGATACTATACTTGCTACAACATGACGCATTCGCCTTTCAACTTATGGACGAATCTATACCAATCGCAGATGATTTCTTCCTCACCCTCTAAGTGCAAAGTGTCGGAAGGGACTCGGCGGACATAAAAACGGCGAGGTACTGAACGAATTGGCAGTTAATAACCTGCAGCATTACTTAGATCAATGAAAGATCCGTATGTAGTGGTGAACAAATATAGAAGGAAGATGTTTCGGAGAAGTTGTAAGATTCTAACAATGAATCTTACCTATGACAACAATCCCGCTTACAAGTAACTACATTTACCATCCTTCGGGATGCGGTGCCTTCGTATATCACTTTTGTACTGTACGAGTTTTATCTGGTTGCATTATTTACTAATATACAAAGAAATTACCACTGGTACGCCCTAATTGACAACAACGTGGGTATCTATCATTGGCCGTTTTTTAACGAAGTTAATCTGCATGTGAAACTGTTTGCTTGCTAATATAAGCTGCTATAAACATCGATCGTAAGCACAAAGGGCAACAGAGTTTCTGATACGTGTTAATATATACGCTCCTTATTAATATATACGGCTTGATTAAACTAAATGATCCAATACCAAGTTAGATTACCTCAGAAATCATTAAGTACGTAGGTGGTCAACGGCCTGAAATTATGTCGTTACCACACAAATAACTTTCTTCGGGTATTTGGTGCTTTATAGGGAATTGGAACGTATAGCAGTAAATAATTAATAGTACGAAGAGTATCCCACTTTTGTTTTATCTTAGCTTTAAAGCTTGTTGAGATATATTTCCTCATTTTTTTTTATAATAAGCAAACCAATCATAGGAAATTTAATGCACCAGGAAATTTTATGAATTTAATAATTTTTATAGCACAATTCGGCGTTGATTTCATGCTCGTTATGCTCTTCATAGGATCTATTAAACACCTACTACCAATTTAATTAAGTTCTGGATAAGGAAATTCAATGAAAATGATGTGACTGTGTATGTTCGCCTTCGTGAACTACCGCTAAGTGTGCGCACTAATCAAAACATTGTCTGTGTTGGTAGTGCAGCGGGACATGATTTACGAAGATTCGGATTTTGCAATTATATAACTCTACAGTTTTTTCCAACTTAAAAAAAAAATTGAGAAGATTTGACAATTTTAACGGAATCTATTCTGTTATGCATATTGGCATTATTGTTTAAAGTTTTTATTTTGTTAAAGTTAATATTTTGCCAACAGTAAAGTTACTGTAAATTCTGACAAATACACATCAATGATCCGTGAATTTGTTGGCCTCCGAGAAAGCCGAACTTCGTTCCAAACAATTCTTTTGTAGGATTATTTTGAAAGTCGAGTTTATAATAACGTCCTATGAAGTTTGATTCATTTTAAAAATCGTATCTGGGAAGGCAATAGAGGTGATTTAATTTTCCATAGATGAATTTCCAAAAAATGTAGTTTTAAGTTTTAAATATTTCAAAGCAGACTAAAAACAGTTTACCTTCTATTTAAATAACAAGCATCTTTACAATCAAAATGAACGCTGCTGTTAATTACTGATTTACCTGCGTAACAGCAATATTTTAGATATTTCAAAGTAGACGAAATTTTCAACAGCTTTGAAGTCACCTTTCCTTAATCTTTGCTAATACAGTTGTCGATCTTTATGTTTGTACTGCAGGAACCGTTACAGACTAATGATTTTATTTGTTAATTTCTTTTTTTACCGTTTCCTTCCTTCGAATACTAACCGCCCACCTGTTGCACAATGTTTCTCTCTAAATTAAATACTGGAATTTTGTCCCATTTTCATCGCCTTTATCACGAAAAATGTGGGAGGAACGGTCACCGCTTATACTATTACCAAGTAAAAAAGAATTTTAGGATTAATTGTTTCGTAAATGATCTATTAATTAAATACGACATCCGTTGATTTAAAAGTACTCCATATAAGACTTCGAATAAAATAGGAAATTAGTTGAAACCGCATTTTACGCTCCAATTAGTCACCTACACCGGCCGCGATTCACCAATTATTTGGTTCGTTGGCGGTATATACAGCTTTACGATATTAACGCATCTCAATATGCCCATACATTGGATTTTTCCGAATGACTGGCCATGAATGATTTAATTGGCGCGCGTTAGCCGTCCCTACGAATGTCTGCGTTTCTCGCATAAACAACAAAAACAACGTCGGCTCTTCTGGCGCGGATTACGTAACAACAGAAAGGACGAGCGCGCGTGGACATTATTTCACAGACATTTAGGGGTATTGTTCGGACCGCTCTTTCAGTCATATTATGTAAACGTTGAAACAACAATATTTTATGTATATTTTAATTACCATGGAAATCATGTACATAGAGAGCATCAACATAATACTTTAGACTTAAATAATGTAACGTCATGTCAATTACATGCAATTGCATCACAGATCTACAAATTAATTAATATTGCTGTAATTATAGCAAGCACAAAAGTCGTTTCAGAAGCTTCAATAACAATTAACATGTAGGAATATTTCACAGAACGGAACGTTTAACTCGTTTGTACGTTTATTACAATTGGAAATAAAAACATAATAATTTACATGGTGAGGATTTACGGAAGATCTGACAAATTCAATTTTAAATTGAAGATTTGTGCTCTAATAACCAAAATATTTATTTCTTAGCAAACGTGATAAATAGCACCATCCATCATAGCTAAGTGTGCATTCTTAAGCGTAGGTTAAGACACTTTATTTATTCTCAATACAAATAAACACTAACGTACTTTAAAATATTTTTACTAAAAATTACACAATGTCTCTCCTGTTGAAACCTTTATAGTTTGATACTGCGTTATAAATCCACAAAGAATTACCTGAAGAATCGACCGATAAAACTCTTTATAACACAATTACAATGAGAAGTATTAATAACAGTTACAAAAATGAAAATAATAAAGTATTAATTGGTAACTTTATTTATGAGGTAACAGTCACAAGAACGAAATAACTGTTTGCATGTATACAGTGAGGTCCTATTTTCGTTCTCTATTCTTTTGTCTGTTTTATTAATCGTTGTTACGTCCTTATTTCAGAAGCGGGCATTTCAGACCTAGATCTATGTGATTCTTCTCCACTCCTTCCTATCTTTTGCTTAGTCTGTTCAATTATTCATCTTCTTCTCCTTCATATCTTCGTTTATTGTTTCACTACACCTTTTCCCCGGTCTACTACATATTCTTCTGGATTCATCCAACTTACATCTGACTACAACTCCAACATACATCTTTTCTCTTACAATATGTCCCAACCATTGTAATCTTATTAATTTTACTAGTTGCCCAAAGTTTATCTGCAGCGTTCCTCTTTCTCTTCCAGCCAAGCTTGCCTGGTTAAGGATTCATACCTTATATCCATAGGTTAGAGTCGGTAGTAAAACTGTTCTGGAAATTCTTACTTCTATTTTCATAAATACTTCTTTCGATTTTAAGATCGTGAAGCTTCCGTAAGCATTTGTTACATTTTTCAAGCGCAGATCTATTTCCTTATTCTTTACACTTGTTAGTTATTAGATACCTATAATCATTTTCGTCCTTAAATTCGCATATATCACTAGTTTGTATTTGTAGTTGTAAATTTCGAATTCTGTTACGTCCTGCGCTGTTTTTCAAGTACACATGAATTTGATTTTATGGAAGTTTCATCATTTCTACCGTTCTCATCAGCTGTTCCATGATATTTTACAATTCTTTTTTATTTCTCGCTAGAAGTGCCATAGCAAGACATTGATGACGTTTGCTAAACAGTGTCCATTCTCCATCGATCATACCTTTCATTATTATCTCTTCTAACGCCAAGTTAAATTAGGTTGCTAACAGATGGTCCGCTTGACGTAGTCTTCTATTCATTTCAATCTTCGCTTACTTTCCCCTTGTATTTAACTACAGTCCTTTGAAATCTACGATTACCATGTACGACGATGGTACGAGAAATATCAGTGGTTTTAGACAAATAGAAAGTAATAAGGAGAATAGAAAACAAAAATATGAAGAGTGTTAAAACGACAAATAACAGGAAGAATTTATTTAATCTATTATTAAATATTTATAACTTGACGCTGTACGTCTAAGCGCTGAATTTTTTTGAATTTCGTCCATGTTCTTTATTCAGTCTAAAATTAATTCTATGAAATTTGCCCAACTTAGTTAGGTATCTCAGCTTCATACGTACACGCGTTGCTGTTGAATATGCGTACATACAGAAGACTATTGACGTTGTCAGTTTTTTCTTGCGGATACGAACTGGTGACACACATATTTCCGCAAACCCACGTTCGAAACTCAGTGTCAGCCGCTGGTACAAAAGACAAAAATAAGCCAGGCCGGAGCGTTGTATCCAACGGCGGTATCTGCCTCTAGACAACGGAATTGAATCATACCCTCAATATGTATATAGATACTGTACGTAAGCAGAGATTCATGCAATACAATATTGTTTATGTGCGATGAATGCGCGCCAGCCAGGCATTGTTTAGGAAATAAGCGTGTATAGCTGATTGTCCGCAAAACAAAAATGTCCGTTACGCTTTTAGTCTAACATACTTCACGTTATATTTAAGTATTACGAATAGTGCTTATTGTTTCAAAGGTAGACACCTTTACGTAAACTTACAGTATGATTGTTTTGTCCGTATAATTATAATTGAAAGCTTTACTAACGTAATTTAACATGTATTAATAAATGTTCAATCGCTTCGATCGATCTCAGGAAGCGCATGATATTTTCCTGACAAAAGTGGAGAATTCAAATAATTATCCATCCTCATCCGTGGCCTGTTTAAAACGTCGCAATTTATTGGCTTCTCGATTGAGGAAATCGTTTGAAATATGCTGCTGATTGCTCGGTTAGTTCCGTTAGTAGATTATTAAATATGAGATCTTCATCTACTTATAAAAATAGGCAGGCAATCTTTCTTGTCCATGGCTAAAGCTACTTCGGTTTCAGTTAATTAATTCAAGTTATTAATTACATTGCCTAGTGAAATGACCCCTTGCATAGATTTGGCGAATTTTTTTTTTCTGATATATCTTTATGTATGATATATTGCTATATCATACATAAAGATCGTTGCATCCATTATAATGAATGCAACGATTGCATCTAGAAGTTATTTATAAAAAGGCTTGTGTAATAAGCTTTTACACCGGTTGTTAAAAATACAATTGGTGCATGCCTGACATCTGTATGAACCATATGCATATGTAATATTAAGAGCATAAGAGATACATTAAAAGATATACTTCTTAAATCTTTATGAGTGAAATCAACTAACACGGTCGTTTATTAGGTCATACAATCAAACATGTTCCACCTTTTTTTGGCAACATACGAAACGTTTCGGTCATCGTTTTAGGTATAAGATTTTCTTCCTATCATGTTTGCTTATAATTTCCAAATCTTTGTTTTCTTTCAAACTAATTTAATTGAGACCGTGTGCAGTTTGAATTTCATTTTTTATCTTGTGCAAGTACCTGCTGAGGCTAAGAAGATGAGAAACTTCAAAATATTAATCATCTTGTTGATGCTTCAGCGGAACTATTGCTATAGGATGTTGTCGTGGGTATTTTAGTGCAAAAAAAAACAAAGACAGTAGCTATTTAGCTTAGGTATTTCAAGAAGTAAATAGGATGAAAGATCAACATTTTGTAAAATATAAACATTAACACATTAACGCGCACACACAAAACAACAAATATAAACATTCGATTATACAAAGACTATTTAATTATTTTTGAAAGAGAGGAATATCACTTCCGGTTATGCCGTGGATGGAGACGTTCTTATTTTTACTTTTTATTTAATGTTTACGCCAAAACTACGGAAATTATTTTTTTTCTGCCTATATCATATTTATCAATTGATTTTTCACAATACGAAGAACTTTGTGGATTCTAATGACTACAGAGAAGAACTTAAAAAACTTAGAAAACGATTGTCCTTCGTACCGTCAAATTTAACACAGTGTACACCTAATGCTCATTAAAATCTCTAATTAAAATCTTAACATTTCCACGTTACTGTAAGCAACAACTTTACTATGTACAATCCATACCAACATCTATTTAGCATTATTAATATGTATAAATTTATCGAAATGCGCATAAACCGAACTTGATCAACTTGATCCAGTATGCGAGTAGGCGAACGGTTCCCGGCCTATTCCAATTTTTTCCTCATTAGTTTTCAGAGTAAATGCCTAAACGCAATTCTAAATGCGACATTTTGACATATGGAAATATTTACATATGGTAGATATATGGACTTTTTATCTCCGCAAAACTCAGAGGTAATCGACATTATTGTAAAATGAATTGGTAGGACTGAAACAACATTTATTATATTTGCATTTTGGAAAGGGGGTTATTTTTCATGATACTGCTTAAGGGAGATGCAGTGGGGTTGAATAGGTTTGTATAAAACGCTTAAAACGCGTGTTCTTAGTCAGATTAAATCGTTCCTTCGACTAATTAACTAACAAATAAGAAAACAGTCAAAACAGCCAACATGTTCAAATTGGTGAGTATAATCTGAATTTCGTCAAAGTGTTGTGAACGGCGAAACGGGTAAATTTAGTGAAATTTCGTGTTTTCTTGTGTAACTCAAGCGGTTTTATTATATGCCGAAGCTCAAGTGAATTATAACTACCATTTCGTTCTGATATTTACAATTTTTCGTTTTCAGTTCATGCTCTGCCTTCTCATCGCTGTCGCCTACGGTGCAGTTTCTACCATCAACACGAACCTTCGTGCCTATCACACTCGTCCAGTTATTGTCGCCGGTGGTTATGGTGGTTATGGCGGTTTGGAGGGTGGCAGGGGATATGGTGAAGGCATTGGAATCGGCGGCGGTATTGGACACGGGGGAATTGGATATTTAGTCCATTAAGTTAGTTGTTTCTTATAAGAAAAAATCATTGTAAAGTTTCAAACGCCTCTCAAATTGGCTTATTTATAATTTAAAACTGACTGTTATTGAATAAACATTTAGGAACGCAAAAAATTGTTTCTTTTCATTTGAAAAAACTATTAATTACAATATTCGATATATAAAAAACATTAACAATGACATTATCAAATGTTATTGATATTGCAGTAGTGATCACCCTAAACCAAAGAATTCTTTAAAAAATAAAATTTTGCACGGTCTTTATTTATTCTTCAATCAAATCAATTCTTCAATCATCCTTGTATGAACGTATATACGGATATTGTTGTAACTTCATAGGATAGCGCAACCGAGTTTCTTTTTAATGTAACGTTATATTAGATTCTATCCTTCAACGCTACATTCTGAATGATTTTTATTCACAGTGCAGTACAGGGTATGTAATACAGCGTAACTCTACTAAAATGGGCTTTGCCTTGCCAAAGAGAACAACAAAATTCAATTGATAGTATTTGAAATGCAATGTCGCATATATTATAATAATTGTGCTGATACCTAAAATATTTATTTCTCTTGTCATGGAACGAGCTTGAGGAAACTTTGTGTTAATGGTCTTAATGTTCTAATTGAATGATAACCGGCCCCACGGAGGAAGCTCATCCTATTTTGTGGACTTCCTCTTTGAAAAGGCTCTATATTTCCCTGTCTCCAACGTTATTTTAAGCTATTCTATTTGTAATTGTTTCCTCCCAGTGATGTCAACTTTTCAGTACTTTCAGCAACCTGATCCTCCGGTTTTACTCATGACCATCCTCATCGTAATCCTACCGCAAACTCCGTCTTGCATATTTTTTGTATAACAATAACTTCAGAGCCCTTTCTTTGTTATATGACCGTACAAGCGTAATCTTTCAGTTTTAATGGCGGCTTTTTCGATATCTTCTTCACCCATAATGTTTATTGCTTCATATCGTTCATCATGATTATCATCCTGTATTCTCCTTTTTCTTGATTTTCGCTTGAATGCTCCTACTTTCTCTTCGTCTTAGCTTTATTGCTGATTAATACAGTTTCAATTTTGTTTCTGTGCTAAGGTGTTTGATTTTTACCTGTCTTTTATATTTCCAATATGTGCTGTTTACAACTAACATCCTCTCAGTTATTTCCATAATTCTCCTGCTTTGCCTGTTGATAAATACTCGTAGGTATTTGAAGTTTTAGGCAAATAGTTGAGCTCGTATTTACTGGACACCGAATGACATTCATGTGAGTCGAAATATCACATCTCCTCCAGATCTATGGTCCAAAAACGTTAGCCACCTTTGCAAGCAAAGAAACTTATCCATTAATCCTAATAAATGTTTAATTATATTATTTAGTGGAGCTAAGTTACAGACCTGTACGTACCTAACATAATGAGAAAACTAGGAATAAAATTAGAAATGTTGGACATCGTGTGAAGGATAAATTACTAGACATGACCGTAACACATATATTAACATTGAATATACAAAGTAAAGCCTTCAACACTTTAGCCATGTTTTCTTTATGTTAAGTCAAATTGTTCGAAACTTTGGACCACCGTTACATCATCATCATAAAATACCTCATTTCTGGTTAAGGCTTTCAGATGCAAATTCCCTAAGTTTTATAAATAAATGCAATTCTAAGTGTGATAGTTTGGAGTATGCAAATATCTACATATTTGCATACTTCAAACTTATATGGGCTTTTTCCTCCTTGCTTGCCTACAAAATTCAAATGTAGCCGATATTATTACAAAACGAGTTGGTGTAATTGAAGCAGTATTTATTCTATTTGCATTTTGGAAAGGAATTTATTTTTCACAGTTACGCTTAAGGGAGGTGCAGTGGGGTTGAACAGATTTGGTATAAAAGGCCCGGAGCGCGTGTCCGAAATCAGATCAAATCATTCATTCGGTTATTTAACTAACAAAGAAGAGAGCAGTCAAAATAGCCAAAATGTTCAAGTTGGTGAGTGCAATCTCAGTTTCGTCAAAGTACAATGGAACTAACATGAATTATAACTAATTGTTTTTTCTTCCATCTTTTTCACATATTTTTTTTCTGCAGTTCATGATCTGTCTTCTTATTGCTGTCGCCTATGGTGCAGTTTCCACCATCAATACAAACCTTCGTGCCTATTACACTCGTCCTGTTGTTGTCGCTGGTGGATATGGCGGTTTGGAAGGTGGCAGAGGATTAGGTGAAGGCATTGGACTCGGTAGGGGAATTGGACTAGGGGGCGGTTTGGGCTTAAAATTAATCGATTAAACTAGTTGTTTCTTACATTGCAATGTTTCCAATGCATTTTAAATTAGCATATTTATAATTTAAAACCGACTGTTACTGAATAAACATTTAAGAGCACAAAACGATTTATTTATTTTTATCTAAAAGGAATTCGTATTTTGGGGTGAGATTTACGAACGTATAAGCTAGACCTTTGTTACAAAGAATCGGGGCAGAGCCATTTCGATTTTCCAGATCAAATTCAGAAAATTCCATAGTTTTCTGGCAATTTGCAAATGTTCTCTTGCAAATTGCCAGGTCAAATACATAAAAAGTTTAAAAAATTAAAAAAAATGAAAGTAGTATTACATCCAAATAACTTCTTATTTACATTTTTCCTCTTCTATAATTATTTGAAAATATTCACGCAATGGTAAAATTTAGAAATGAAAGGTTTTACATTTGACCTTTTCAGGTTATGCGATAAGTGAGTCAGAATCAATTAAATCTAGAAAATCAAGTAAGATTTCCTAGAAGATTTACCTACGAGGAACAAAAGAGTTCGTTTGTCATTGTTTTGTCTAACAATAATAGAAGTTAAGGTTCAAAAAAGACAAGTGACCTTAACCGCAATTTGATATCTTTCTTACTTCCTCTCATATTACGTATTCAATAGGAGTATAACCAATTATTAACTGCTAACATACTAACTAAGATATATATTTATATATAGAGTGAGTTAAAATTATGAAAACATTATTTTATTATTATGCATTTTACGAAAATATAATCAAAAAGTTTGTAAAGAAATTATTTTCGTTCAATTGTTTGCTAGAAATGACATCAGCCGGTCTTTTTCTTTAAATAGGCACCTACCACTTCTTCGGTTGTTTCATAGAATATAAAGCCCTCTTTGTGGTAGAATAAAAATATTTTAAGAATACATCAATTATTTCAAGAAAATACCCATTTAAAATTTGAAATTAAAATATATATACATATTAACTTAGCTATAAAACAACAAATGATCATTTAAAATGTTCTGTGTTGTTCCCCAAAGTATTGGTACGATTGGTTTGGAGCTGGCTAAAACTGGCTAAGATTTTACTTAACATTCCTAATTTGAACATCTAAATTATCTAATGTTTGGTGCCTTATTAATGTACACTAAACTTTATCTGCAATAGAAAGAGTTCATTAGAGTCACATCTGTGAACCGACGAGGTAATTCAGTCTGCCTTTTCGTTCAGCTCAGTTTCCCAACATCCATGTGACTAAAGTAATCACGAACCTGCGAACCAAAGCGAGGTGGAGGTCCATCTTACTCTTATCAAAAATCTAGATGTATAAATTCATTGGATTAGTTATTGTTACATATGCTATGTAACAATGATGCTGTGAAGCCAAGATTTACATAACAATAACTGCCGCAACGCCTCTCTTCGGAACCGTTTAACTTAACGTAGCTTTATCTGAAAGCAATAGTATTATTGATAATACTTTAACAATTCTAGCTTACGGTTAAAATCCTCTTCTGATAGTTTCTTCTCATAATGTAGCCCTTTAGGGTTGCATTTTAGACTGCTTCAGTACTTCTCTTATATGACTATAGGTACCAAGTTGTCTGGTTTATCAAAGCTTCAAGTAAAACATTTAATGTAATATCATCATCAGTTGTTGTCTTTCGTCTTACTGAACTTGAACGAAGCTTTGCCCCTTTTATATTCTCAAATGGTTGAATTGTTCTAAATATTATTGATCAAAAGTTGGAGATATGTTATCATTAAACACATGACAAGCCCTCCAAAAAATTCTTCTACGATCACCAAAGCCAACATTGATCATTGGTCATTCGATAATTTCTATTTCAGCTACTTTAACTTTAAATTTGACACTAATTTCAATGTTATTAGGACAACAATACGACAACCACTTTACTTTAAATGAACGACCTTTATTATACATTCATTTTTTTCCATTATTCCTTTATTACTTTAGAGCAGATAGAGCAATAATGTATTTTTTGCGTTTTCTGAGTAAACACTTTTCAAATGAAAGTTAGACTCTTGTTATTATAAAAAAAAGGCGGCTTCCTACAGACACTAGTTGCATAAAAGTAAAACATGTCAAAAAGTGGATTATAATAAATAGTTTATCGCCAAGGAGTATTACGACTAACTGTTTGCACATTATCTTACCTTGCTATACTTTATAGCGCCCTGATAATAACTGTTACAAGAACATAATTATAATTTTATAACCGATAATCGCAAATATTACAATAAATAACAGGTACAGACCTGTAATGAATTACCTTTCAAAGTTAACCAACACCTAACGGAAAAAGTTAATTTATCTTCAAAAAACTAGCAATTAATAAGGGAATTACGCAATCCATACGTATCATGTATTCGTGTACATTTGAAGTCGACATGTTCTAGCAACTGCATACAGTTTTTTTTTTCTGGTTCGCCTTTTAATTATCTAGTTCGACACAAAAGCAGCAAAATCCAT
The DNA here is from genome assembly GCA_020654165.1 of Oryctes rhinoceros. NCBI lineage: Eukaryota > Metazoa > Arthropoda > Insecta > Coleoptera > Scarabaeidae > Oryctes > Oryctes rhinoceros. The sequence continues at coordinate 17,134,035 of JAIOKQ010000008.1, read as the reverse complement.
TAAAGTAGGTTTAAAACATTCAGAGACACAATCCGCTGGAACAGCTTTACAGCCGCTAGCCAATCCGGTCTACGTTACCTCAATTGCATTAAAATTCAATGTCCTTTTTTTGTTTTTATATGCTTGCTACCTATCTGATCCAGATTTCTTTTATCTAGATTATTATTTCAAACGCACACAATATGATGAGTAATCAGAGTTGTACATACATATTTTTACATTTGGTACGATAATTAAAGAATTAGATATGGACTACAAAATTTATTCAGCGTAAGTTTAACAAAAAAAAAAGCCGATTGCTGTCCACTTAATGATAATAAGATTGCCAAGAAACTCACTCCATATTTTTTCACTCTATATTACTTTCCATATTTAATACACACATTTCAGATACAGTGTGTACCAAAACGTTGGTACTAAATGGAAAATTTTTCTATTGGTAAGATTTCAAAAAATGTTGATAAGATAATAGTTCTTGCGTTCTTTGAAACTAAACGTTAGCCAGCCATATCTAAAACTACATTTGCGGTTTAGCAAAAATCTCCCGTGTTTACAAAGATGATGAAGAGGAAATTATTCGCTTTGTTTTCGGAATATAACTGACGCATAAGTAATCTATAAATTAAATTAAAAAAAAACACACAATTGAACGCATTGCATCTTTGGTGTCCTATAACATTCATTTCATTGTATCACACACCCCGAAAAATTAAAAAAAAAAGATAAGATCTCTTTTTGGTACACATTCTCCTTCAAAATTGATATTTAAATTATATTAACAAATTGTAACAATATTCTTACAAATAAGGGCACTTTGCTCTTATGAAAATGTTAAAATTTCGCCCATTTCTACCAAATCAACCTGCTCAGTTAATGGCGGTTGTTGCAGTTAATGGTGAGTGAGTGAATACAATCATTTTTTCAACATTAATAGTGATTAATCAACAGTATCTAATCCAAATACAGCAAACATTTAAATTCGTGCATTTTGAAAAATTTCAATGACGAAATTGTTTATTCAGTTAAAAGATAAATTATGAGTAGAGATGACAAAGGCAGGTGGAATTATTTCTTTTCTGCAGCGACCAGATAGACTCATAGCTTCATGAGAATGAATTCGTGTTGCCTACTGGTGGTCCCCGAGAGTCGACAAAGCACGAGCATATCTAGTCTCTGCAAAAAAGTAATAATTACATCCGACTTTATCCCATCTAATTATGAGTTATAACCTCGCCCAATTTCTTAAGATCAGTTTTGGAGATAATGATTGGAAAGGACAAAGGCAGGTGGAATTATTCCTTTTTTCCAACGATTAGATAGTCTCGTGTCTTCGTGTTGCTTACTGGTGCCCTCCACCCCGAGAATCGATAAAACACGAGTCTGTCTAGTCTCTGCAAAAAAATAATTTCACCCGGCTTTATCCTCTCCAATAATGATTTATGCGGGTCTGCTATGATAACAAAATCACAAAATCCTTAACTTCTGTCGGATAGATTTACTCAATCTTTATTAAATAAATAGCATATTTTTTCGTGATTTTTTCTTAGTGTCAAAGCATATTCCCCTACAATAAAATTACTCTGACATTTTAATTTAAACTACTCTGAGAATAGGACAGTGTTTTACAATTACGTGAATTTTTCAGTACAAAATTGTTCCTACAAAGTTGTTGCAAGATTTTCACATATTTCTTTTTCTTTACAATTTTCTGATTAAATTAGGAAAGGTAGTAGTCCAACTAATATCTAGGACTAGAAAGTCTAGATTTCACACGTAGGCAGCATTTATTTTAGACCTCACTATCTACACAAGCTCATATTTTAAAATTCTATGTCATTTTAACGCCACACTTAGACTTCGTTAAAGTCGTTAAAATTATGTCCTATGTTTTCCAATAATCGATAAACTAGTGGATTTTGGATAACGAGGAAACTTTTATATCTACTTCACTTGCTACTTCACCTACGCTAAAATGTCGCGAGAAAGATATCTAATTATGAAATTATTTATAGAATTTTCTATGCAACATATATAATACTTTCGTCTGTTTACCTTTTATTGGTCATCAAACAATTGAAAATTACACAAAGTGATTGTTGTTTTAATTTGGAAAGGATACGGTAACTATGATTTCCTATTAATGTTTTGATATGATTGCTTTGTCCTGAGGAATATTAAGTATAATATTATTTAAGACGTGTATATATGAGAATGATCTTGATCCAAACACATTTAATCACACGCACGTTTACTTAAAAAAAAAGTATGCGTGAGTAAAATGTCTTCTTGGTTCGACCTTGTATTAGTAATCTTGCATAGAAACACTGAACGTACTAAATTAATTATGATACCGTATTCAATCTAATAAAAATATCCATATAATGACTGCATATCCTTCGCAAGGACCGTGTCGGCAAGCCGTACCTACTTGACAAATGCGCTCTAATTCTGACAGAATTATATCTTTTTTTTTATTCTTTTGTCGCTATGCTTAAAGGTAGTTAAGGTACGACCGATGTTTGTGCCGTACTTGTAAATGGCCCGAGTAAAACGGTCCACACGAGATGTTATGCCGTTCTCCTTTACGCCAATGTCGGGTATAGGCAAATATATGGATCGGACATACGCTTAACCATCATTAACCGTAACAATTGCAGAAAGTGAAACGGTGAACCCAGTTACATCATTACCATGACCTACACGGCCACGCTTAAACGAACCGTTCTTACAAGACTAGGGGCTGGTATAAAAGAGACAAACGTAAAATTCTAAGTCATTCAGTCAATAACCACTGGATAACATCATACCTATTTCTCCAACAAGTACCTACAACCAAATCCATCAAAATGTTCAAATTCGTAAGTATCCATCCCTAAAAATATATACTTACTAACAATAATTATTTTTTTAAATAACTCCATCATGTATAAGTTGCAGTGAACACTCTACATATTAAATAAGAATTAACAAAATTATAGTTAATGTAATTATTTATTTATTTATTATCAGTTTGCCCTTCCATTGCTCTTCGTTGCCGTCAATGCTGGATATTTGGGAGTACCAACTCTCAGCCATGCACCAGCTGTGGTAGCAGCACCAATAGCTGTGAAGGCAGCTCTGCCAGTAGCGACTTCATATCAAAATAGTCAATTGGTAAGTATCTTTATCCGCACCCTTGGAATCTATTATTTGCAACTGGTGTGTTAGCTCGAATTATTGTAAATGTAAAGGTATATAGTTATATATAGATTTTCATCAGCTAAACGTTCAACTTTCTGCAGTAACAATGTAAAGGCTTCGAAAAATCCCTTTTTTCAATTACATAGATATTTATGTCGGACAAAAGATCAGAAAAATGAAACATCAAAATTAACAACTTCGCATCCTTTATAAAGGACGTTTAATTCCAAACAAATTATTTCCAAAAAGAACACTGAGAAAATATTGATCAGCTCACTCTTTCAAAGTCACTGTTTACTAGATTTTTCTAATTGAAGCTAGCTTTAAAGCTATCGCATGCTACAAATGAAACTCATCGATTAAACTAGTTAATTTTAAATATGAGTAAGCGGACCTGCCAGAAGAATTAATTAAACATATTGTTAATAATTACCGATATCTTAAATATTCACCCAATAAATATATATTTATAGCTCAAATATTTACTATCATATATATTACTACGCTACTGCTTTTATTAACTATTCACAAGAATTTATAGCAAACCTACACCAAGCGACATCTCTTATACGTTAACCACATCTTCGATCTCTTACAGATTTCCACCGGAGCCGTTGCGGTAGCCGCTCCGACAGTAGTAAAGGCAGCTCCGATTGCGGTAGCAGCTCCCGTAGCAGCTGCACCGATCTTTTCGGCCCCAGTAGTTCACTCGGTCGCCGCAGCTCCGGTTGTTCATTCCGTCGCTGCTGCTCCGGTCCTCAAAGCTTGGTAAGCTGAGGCGGAATTTCAACAGATGCATCATCAACCTATTTATTAAATACTTTCATCTTTTTTCCACGTGTAATATTAATGTAGAAGAGAACAATACACAATGGTTGTAAATATTTTTATACGTGTTAAAACGAAACTGCCATAGTTGTTTGCTTAATATGTAAATATAGTGTATATCAAAAATCATTATGTTGTTTAACTGTTACAGTTAGGTAAATGATCACATATGATGGCCAAGTGTAAATTCTAGTACAGCGAGTTTAATTGGGTTTCCAAATTGTAAGCATTATGATTACGACGTAAAATATTGGATGACATGTATAGTTGTACATGACCTTCGCTATCGTGTTTGCATATTCTACTTAATTACTATAAAAGCAATTACGTATAGTATTAATACGTGCGTTATTATTGATTATCGTATACGTTTCAAGATTTCCGACACGTCACTTAGTATCTGAAGTTATTTCTTTCTCAGTGCTTTCATGTTTTGAATTAGATCAACTTAGACAAATAATTTTGGAAGAAATGATCCGAAGGATTGCAATTGGCTCAAGAAGCTAAACTAACATTATACCATGAGTTTCATTTGTTACTTTTTATAGTAATTCTGGCAATGCTTTTTTCAAGGGCAAATATGTTCAATCCTCAAGAAATGAAGATGAAGAAGAGGCCAGATAAAAAATATATTTGCTTCATCTATCAACATCATCGTGACATGACAGTTAGGGTTATTGCATTTGTTATAAAAGCCATCGACAACACTGTAATCTAAGATAATGTTCATTTTTAGTTTATATGTATTTGTTGTTTACAACTTGTATATCTACCTACATCTAGAACTTGTTAAGGTTCTGTTAGGTCTAAACTGTTAAGGTAATACTGAAGCAGATCACGATCTCAATTTCTGGAAATATTCCTCTTGTTGGACATTGGCGATTAGAAGACATTTTCCCGTAGAATTACTTCGATTAAATAATAACTGGGGACTAATCTAGCAGATTTTTTATTTCTCAAATCGTGAAGAACAAGATTGTGAAATTTATGAGATACTTAGTTCTAAACAGCTTTCTACTCAATGACAAATATGATCTTTCGTTCAATATAACATCGATTGGAGTGCTTCTCAAAAAATCGCTACATAAACGGAAAGATTTTTTTAAGTCATCAAACTAGATATTTGAGATCGTTTTAAGTTTGGTTAATACTAATTATAAGACAATCTATTAAAATCTATTATTCAATAATACAATTACATAGTTTGTAATTGTTTCGTTTCATAAAGAATTTTTAGAATGAAACTACACGAAACGTTATTTCATGGTCAAATACCGAACATATTGTACACAAAAGAAATTAAATATACACCGTGTAATGAATTTAATTCTTGGTGCGATTCCTTTACACGTTTTGACTGATCTAAAATGTTTAACCTAATGCAATACTTTGTTATTTGTCTGTGACCAACCTTCAAGGATTCTTGAAGAAAATTGCGAATAAATTATTAAATATATATTACACATACGTAATTATCTTGAATCAATTGAATCAAGAGAGATTAATGTATTTCGTTGTGTACTTATGAATTTCGCGGTTAATATAGTTACATTTCTTTATGAAAGCAAGGTTAGAGACATTAATTGCGTTTTTGTAAATACGTATGTAAATTGTTCTACGAAATCAATATTGACATTTACAAATGACTTTGTATATATTTTTTAATATACAGAGTGGATCGCCTCCAAGGACTTTAAAAACCGTGCCTGTGATAAGAGAGATTTTCAAAAACATCTTTTATTTTGTTTATTTTGATTTGTTGCTTGCTGCCTCTCTCTACCTTTGTTATTTACAATAAAATATATCGAAAAATTGCTGCTATATTATAGCAGGGTTAGTCTGTAGCCTGCAATTCCAACGAAAATAAGCCATCCTATATACTTTAAAAAATAAAGTGAAGAAAATATTTCACGTTGTCATGAAAACCCGTTATTGGCGGTTACTTCACAAACTCTTAATACATATATTTTGTTCATTTTGTTGGTATACTATATTTAACAAAAATGTGGTATACCAACACTATATTAACAATTCGGAACCATGTAATCGTGTGTTTATCAGGTCCTTTTATGCTTAATCACTTCCAAAAAATAACGATTTTCTAAAACTCAATAATTTTGAAACTCTTTGTTTTAAGACACTACATTTTGCTTCCGAATTTAAGAAGACTGCGGAATTGACTCGCCGTATAATAATATTTTTAAAATTGATAATTGATAACTAAAGTTCGCTACTTTTCGAGCGCTTCAGGAAATTAACAGAGACACAGGCTCAAGTTTATTTGTCTCATAAGAATGTGAGAATCGACAAAATACGAATCTGTCTAGTCTCTGATAATTTCATGAAGCACTCGAAAAGTAGTGAACTTTATTGGTAACTGAAGTGAAATCTTTGCAGATTAAAACAGTGAATCTGTAGCATAGATCGGAAATTTTTAGATAATATCCTCTATCCTCTTACATCTTTCTGTATCGGAAAACTTGGTTTATTTACGTTCAATTCGAAAACAAAGACCCTGCTTACTATAATCATAATCTCAAGCACATGTCACGTTGTTCCGGTTTAAATAACAGAATATGTCGTGAAAACTACTTAATAACTATAATTACTATATAGCTTGCTCGCGCTTGATGCAGGTAATGAAGTGTAGCAAATACAAAAGGCAAAAACGCTACCGACTTCACAACGTATATGTATATATTTACGGTTCACGATTCATAATAAAATGTATCTAACCATTAGAGGCGGAATCGTTGTAGGTCATCAAGGTCATTCTCCAACTCGAATTTTATATAACGCAGAGTTGACATATGTAATGCTTTGTCCGAATATGATAGAAATAAGATAAATTAGCATGTTGTAATATATCATATTTAAATTGACGCTATTACCTACGATCAATCTTAGTACATATCTTTTGATTTTTTGGGAAACACTTAAGGTATCGGCGTACTCCGCACCATATAGATAATTACAACTTCACAAAATGTCTAATTTTTAATACTTGATCGGAAGAATATGATTGAATATGCATATTCTTTTTGTACTTAGTATGCTTTTATACTAATATTAAACAACTGTAGAAGAAAAAAACAAGCTGACTTAATTATTAAGTATCCTGTATTTCTATATAAGATGTAGAAATGAAAAGAAAATCTCGGGAATAGAATGGCATCATTGCCCCACGTTTTCGATACACTTCATAGTATCATGGAGATTGAAAGACCTATCAATTCATTTCCCTCATTAATGGCATCGGTAATGTAAAATTGCCTAAAACACTCAGACATCAGTCTTGGACTCCCGAGCTTGCAACTCTTTCATAATCAAGTCTTTCATAATTTACTTTGCTTCACAAAATTTTGGCGAATACTTGAATGGTGTTCACCTTAAGACGTTTTACGAGAATTTTATGGTCGAGTAAAGCTCTTTGTTAATGGCGAAAACTGTTGGAGACGCGAAAACATGGATTAACCACCGTTACTTTGTTTATTCCTTCTTTCAGCCATTGTCATATATAACAACGAATTCAGCCAAAGAATTCATTACACAAATACAGTAAAATTTAAATTCGTTATGTAAATTACAATTCAAATAAACACGATACGCACACTTGCAGAATTGCCGAAAAATAAGCCCGTTTATTGCAAATAGACATAATATTATAATACATAAACCTAAACATAATTTTATAACAACTTACGGTGATATTTGCCATTTGTAGAAGTAGTTCCAACATTTTTGTCTGTGTAGTTACTGTTATACAGATGTTGAAATAAAGGGTCGGGAATTTATAAAATTGTCCGCGAAGATTGTATTAGACCTTTCTAGTTCTTAAACAAAACGGACCATAAGCCCCAGATTCAAAAGGGGTTTCCGCCAAGAGAATTAAACACCTGTAGAATCATTTATGCTCTCAACCTCAAAAGCTCGATCATAATCCAGTGGTAAGAGTACCAGCGTCTAATTGCACAGAATCAAATTTGTTTAGTAGTAGGATATCCTCCTGACTTATCACTTTTAATTGAACAGTTGACAGCAACCAAGCCATGGAATATTTTACACACATAAAGACATCTGAGGTTATGTGGGCCATCACAACACAAAGAAAAAAGTTATTTGAAAAAAAGATGAATGATATTCCAAAGAAACTTTGTTAATTCACAATTAGGTATTTCTCTCGCCAAAGCAGCATCCATTATAAATCAATTATCACTTAAGATTACTAGTTTCTTAATTCACAATTAGATATTTCTCTCGCCAAAGCAGCATTCATTATAAATCCATTATCACTTAAGATCAGCAGTGCCATATTTGTACTTTTTATAGGTATATGTTCTCTGTTGTCCAAAAATATTATCTAAACTATAGAAATCTTTGAAATCCGGAGAAGGCTTAAGAAAAAGTCAATAGCTTCTGAATAATATTAAATTCTAAGCATGAATACCAATGCATGCAAAAAATCAAGTATTATCTTCTCAATACATACAGCTGAAAAGAAATACATTATATACTATAGCTGAAATAATGAGCCCTGCACTTTTGAGAAAATTAAATTTAGTGTTTTCTCAATTATCTTTAGCGGGACGGATAATGAAGTATTCAGATTTTCTGAATTTAGATTCAAAATTCAGAAAATAATTAGATGTAATCGAAGTAAGAAATAATAAATAAGTGCTATAAGAAATTATATGTATCATTATGTTTTTCGTACGGTGAGAGTGAATGTATTCCGTTTATAGCAACCACTCAACGTGTACTGCTTTAAAAATGACTAAACGTTTGCGAATTAATGAAAAAATAAACACTTTGTTATTGTTACTATGTACAAAAATTTATTAAATGGCTATAAAAAAGATTTGGACAACTGTACAATATTAAATAAATGAGGAAACATCTAAGGTAACAAGATCAGTCAAAGAAACAGATCGCTTTCTAGGCCCTGAATTCTCTACCATCCGTGAGCGGCATAACCATGTCCAAGGACACCATGACCGACTCCAACTAATCCACTTCCAACCAAACCATGACCAACTAATCCACTTCTGACCAAACCATGACCAACTAACCCAACAGCTGGTGCACTATATGCAGAAACTACTGGAGCAGCAGCAACAACTGGGGCGGCGGCGGCGTAAGTTGTGGCAATAACTGGTTTGCTGACTACATCAGTTCTCGATTGGTAACTGACCGCTGATGGAACAGCAACGGCTGGTGCTACGGCACTGACTACAGGGGCGGCGGCTACTACTGGAGCGGCAGCTGCGTATGCGGTGGCAACGACAGGACTACTGACGACGTCAGTTCTAGCTTGGTAGCTGACAGCTGATGGAACGGCAACACCAACGTGACCGAGACCGACGTGTCCAACACCGACAAGACTTGGTTTAGCGGCAGCAAGGGCCAAAAGAGCGGACAACACCACCAATTTGAACATCTTGAGGTCTGTGTTTGTCTGAATCTGTCTTTGAACGACTGATACCAATGCGGAGTGTAAGGAAGACTTTTATACGAAACCGGGAACGGAACTTGATGACGTAGAATGGTCGCGTAATGACCTTCGCATTGCTACAGTTTTCTTGGAGCGGAGGAAAGAGGTAAATGGGATGACGAATTTACCTCCCGACTAACGTATTAGCGAACCATGTTATGAAAGGAAAAAAAATTGGCCGTCGTTTGCGTATAATTTACATATTATGTGTACACAAATAGAGTTAAATAATTGATATAGCGGTGTCTCTCTAAGGTTATCGAGGATAAAAGACAATTACCCAATCGGCTACACTTACGTTAGTTTATTCATACGTAAACATATATTAATCGTAACTTCGACAAATTTGGAGCCTTGGAGATATCTGCAGTATATCATTCAGTTCATTATGCGATACACTTTCCATATACCTTGCATTCCTAACATACTTTAATAGTGGAAACTCAAAGAAACGTTTGTTTTACGCAATTAATTTTTGTTTTTCACGGTTTCAAAACAACCGTATTTTTATTTTCAACATAATTTATGCAATTTCAAACTTATGTCACATCCGAAATATATTTTGGCTTTATGATTTGAACCAAGTCCGTTCTTTGAGACGATTACCTTGAGTTGGTGCGCCTATTAGGCATATGGAAGATTATGCAATCAAAACCTTACATGGCATTCAAAATGTAGATCACAACAAAATTGTTCTTTGTATTGTAATCTAAGCTGTCTAACAGACTTCACAGACAGTAAAACAAGCGATAATTTAGTTGCCGTCCAGTTGAAACGTTAACAATAGCATTTTATAATTTTTAATTATTTTATACGTATCGTTTAGAATTTATAAGCTAACTTAGTAGTTAAATCTACAGATATAGCAGGCAAAGTAGACAACAATTGTATTTAAGTTCGCAGATTAAAAATAGTTGCAATAGTAATCTGTCAATGTAAAGTTGCGAAAAACTCAGACAATTAAATACCGCTAACCATGTGTTTCGCCGATTTGATCAATAATGTCAAGAAAATCTGTAATAATATAAAATATTTGATGTTGAGAAGTACGCCTCGCTTATATATTCGTTATATAAAAACATTGTTCAGTACTGAACGATTTTGGAGAAAATTTCTTTTCTTTTGGAGAAAATTATTACATTTGTTTTTACCTAACGAAAAGTATTTGCTAATGAAGGTAATCATAAATGCTTTATCTTATTGTTAGGCTTGACTTGCAAACAACTTGCTTTATTTGACGTCGTTTTACTTATGGCAATTAGGGTACTTACCGACCTGAAGCTCTGACTAGTTACTGGCTGGACAAGACAAAATAGACCTATTGATAGTTAGAATTCCAAACATTGGAACATAACCAACGCTTAATGGAATTAATACAATTGGCACTTTTTGTAAATTATATAAAAGGATGATGTCCTGTACAAGCAGTCTGTCTAAGCTTTCTAGATCTTCTAGTCACAGTACTATAATTTAATTTATAATATAATTTAATAGACTATTCTGCGGTTCCCATTATTTGACTCAATTTTTCCGTTGTCCCAATATTACTTCTGTTCTATTTGCAGTTTCAATAACAGCTAAATATTACCAGTGCTCATCGGCGAATACAAAAAAGTCGATTTTCTGCCTCGATGGATCCTTCTTATGTATGTAGATCTTCGACGCCTGCAACATCTTCGTGTTCCAAGTATGTACTAATTAATGAATGTATCGGATTGGTTGACGGAATGTATTAAATCCTGTCGCTGTCTAAATCTGTAACCATCGTATCAGTAGTTTCCTTCTATAGCGCGTGGATTGTTATACAACTGCTTCTAATTAATTTGTTGACCTTTCCTTTCATATCACTAAATTTTTAATTTCGAAAGACGGAATTACAGGGCGTGTCAAGTTATCGTCTTAAATTAATACTTCGGTGTTAATTTAATTATCATTCGTACAATATATATTTAGAGATACTTCATACAGATACATAAATAAGTGAATTAAAACCGCTGATTCATTACAATCACTACGAAGGCAACTGCTATCAGATCATTTATTTAGATTTATTGAACACCTCGCAATTAGATACTTTTTCTGTGCGTTGGGTACCCTGAATGCAAGACATTCGCTCTCTGAACTTTAAATATTAAATTACTGCTTACCTACCATTGAACGTTTCCTTTATTGCTTCAACGAGGATATGTCTACTATTCGCGTTCGATAATTAATATTGGCGTACCGTTGTATGTGACATATATTACACAATTCGCGTCTATGGTAATAGCAGGTTCTCAGTTGATTTCGTATTTTATAAAAATATGAAGGCGGTACAAATCGATGGTTTTATGTAAAACAAATTTCACAATAATAGTAGGCGTGTATTGTTTTAACGCCGTCTTTGTTTTCGTCCCATGCAATAAACAAGGTTTACTTCAAGGCGTGATTCCAGTAATGCCATTAAACAGAGGACGTCAACATCGAAATGATCGGAACATTGGCGAATTTGCAATTGCACATTTTACGCAACGGTCTGCGATGTGGTTCAGACAATAAAGAAAGCAAGTTTGATTAAATTAAATAAGTCTGACAATGCACCAACCAGCGTTTCAACAAAGAAGCATGTACACAAATAGCCATGAAAAATTCCAACATTCAGCATTTATTGTTTATACGAAACTTCCTGTTGAATAAATTGGACTCACGTACGATATCGGAGGCTTCCAGTAGTATACATAGAATTTGCCCTAATTTATAAAAAAAGGAATGAACTTCAGGTTTTGTCCGCAATCGTATCGATCATATTAGAGATGAAATTGACTACGTAGTGGAAGTAGTTCAATATATGGGCTGTATCGGAAAATAGGTCGATCCAATTGTTTATTGATTATGGTCTCTAGTAACATCTTGGACATATTAAATGTCGGTTTTCATCCCTTCATCCATCTAGATTATCAATATTTATGATAATCTGCATACCTAAGTAAATGTGGATTCAATAAAATTTGGATTATTGTATGCGCTATGAAGCAACCGTCTACAATCTAACTATAAGCTACTTATCACGCCATGTAAAGATTGAACTTCTTAGGTAAAGACCATTCCTCCTTTATAATTCGTGAATTGTACCTTTTTCGATTTAGATTTGCGCCACCAAAATTCGAAGGCTTGTGCTTGATTCTATCTCAACTAATTCAAAAATTCTTCTTAATCGATGCTCAATAAGGATAGACGTTCTCTCTGATTTTGTCAAGGATTTAAATTATCTGCTTCCAGCAGCCTTTGTTCTACTCGTTTTATAATCTTTGCATCAGGGTGCCAAGTATTTGAAGAGCTTCCCGCATATGCCCGAACCGTTATCATCACCACCATAGTCACCTTATGAAATTTTGTTACACACCAAATTGGAGCGAACGGGCAATGACAGTTATTGTGTACATCTTCATCAGCAACTCAATAAATGACAAAGAAAAAATGTTCCGGTCTCCATATTTGATTTCTTTTAGCTCTCCGATTCAAGTTTCAGGAGCGCTGGCGACGATTTTGCGACATGTTGTTCTTTCGGATTTTTCTTTAGACATATAATTATTCTAAATGATACAGTACTATGTGCTCCATATTTAGAAAAAGAAATGTGCAAAAAAACGGGAAAAAAACAAGCAAAAACAAAACGCGACGCCAATATAATACACTGGCTACTCAATTTATTTTGGCAAAATGTAGATATTTACAACTTGATCTCTTTCATCCGAATTCCCTTACAAAATAAAATTAATAGACCGGATGTCCCAATAAGCCTCCTCCTAAAGCAAGACCCAAATGTCCGGAGTTCGTCACATCGACCCTCGCTACATGACTCACAGCTGGCAGTGCGATGGCCGCACCATAAGCGGGCGCTGCTACAATAGCCGGTGCCGAATAAACGATCGGACTGCTATGGATGTCCACCCTGGATGTATGACTCGTCGCAGTTGGAATAGCAATTGCATGTCCTAGTCCCAAGATCCCGGCCGTCGGTGCAGATTCGGCAGTGATGGCAAGAACTACTAAAACGACAAGCTTCAGCATTTTGTCGTCTTTCTGCTTAATTGAGGACTAACCTCCAACTGTTCGTAATCATGTTGTCGTCTGAATTTATTATAATCAACCCCTACCTACTCGACTATTTGAATTTTTTTGGATATTACGCCCGAATGAGTTATTAGGTCACATTAAAGCAACGTGGTTCCTATTACCGGTGTTAATTACGTTCAATATGGGAACTCGAATATGGACAAAGATATATTTTTGTTTGTGTATTACCGGCAACTAGATCCAGGGCAAGAGGAAAGTTGATCTGTAAACAATCTATGCGAAATATTTGTGGCGCGCTTTAGTCAGGGCGCGTGAAAAAAGTAGTTGGTGTATGCATATAGTGTGATTCATCATTGTGTATTTTGAATGACTTCTACAAATGAATATTGAAGTGATCGGTATAAAATGAAGATTTTTATCTTCTTTAGTATCATTTTCTGCTTTTTAGGGGATCAATTAGGGTTTAAGGGAGTTCAGATCTTACCTTTCGAGGCTAACTTTGTTCCTACCAACTGTTAATGATCTTCCTTATTACTGGTTTACGTTTCGTCAAAGATGGAAAATAATAGATAAACAGTTGAGAAACCATTTTTAAAATAATCACTTAATGTCTAGATTGCAGTCTGGATTTAGGGCAAGTTATAGCTATGAACGTCATTATCTCTGTTATATTTAGACCTATAGATGATGGTAATGATAAGCTTCCTTGTTTAGATGAATTTCTCTAAGGCTTAAATAATAATAAATAAGATGCAAAAGTTGGTTAAACATGGAAATTGCATGAGGGTTAGGTGAAGAACAGATTTGACATAATATTAATATAAGACTTATAGGTTGCCATATTTCAACGATCCTTTAGTTATAATATTATTATTATCTTTGGCAATTATCTGTTCAGCAAGCGAGTGCGTCCTCAATTTCTGTTCGCGCAGAGCATGCGCTTGTAAAACAGTATGCTCCTCTCAATCAGAGTCGGCTTTTGTTTCTTTTTCTTTTTCATGGTGTTTTCCTTTTTTTAAGAAATAGTTTTGCATACATCTCAATGTACCTTCATAGACTAAGTTAATATCTAGGAACTGCGCCGACCTAACTGATATGAAACCTATTGGCACTTCTAGATTTCTTTTGTTATGTTCTACCCTTATTTGGTATATTCATCTTTTTGTATACTGATTTGTTTCATTTTTTCTGCAAATACTTAATTTGACAAAAACAAACTATTATTGTTATTATTAATTTTTGATATAAGATCGTTCGTAAAATGTACGAGCTTTTTGCCAACTGTCCTTTATGTATAATGATATTTTATAAGATCTACCGGAAGACGAACCGCACCGGAAACGATCAATTTTACACTTATTAAAAAGCAATAATTATTTTTCATTGAACCAAAATTTCAAAAAAAGATAAAGTTCTAAATTCTCAGAATGAAATGTTTTTGTAAACAATAAACAGTAGAAAAAATGAATTCAACAACCGAAGAAGTCTTCTCTGAAAAGCTACGTACACCCGTCTACAAATAAAATCAAGGTGACAAACAGCGAGTTCAACGACTTCAAATTTACTGTGTCGGTGGCGTACCTACCTATGTAATCCAGTTTTTGTAAGCATCAAATAAAATTGCGTAAAAGCACTGCTGCACTACAGCGTGCATAGATCCCGAATACGTGACATTCTGGTAGTAGCTCCTGAAAAAGTTAAGTAACTTCTGGGCTTTCTTTGCAAATAATCTGTCAACTAGAACGTTAATAATTAATTTGGTTTATTTATTCATTTACATAAACTATCTAAATTCTATTTTAAAATTTAAATGAGTTAAAACGGGAACAAATGAAGCGGAACAAGAAATAATTTTCTAAAGCCATAAAAGAACAGTTGAAATAAATTCTAATACTCAAGCAATGGAAGAAACGCATCAACGATCATCAAAGTAAGAGTAACTTTTGTATAAACAGGAACTTTAGGCAAAAACTGCGCAAACATGTTAGTTACGGAACAGAGCAGGCGGACTGTCTTTTTGATTGATTTTCAATTAACGTAGGGAACCCCACAACAGAACACAATAATAGCAACAACAATCTTTCAACAACGAAATTAATTAGAATCCATTCCGTTTGGGTGACTATAATTAAAATAGCAAACAATTTCGCAACAAGTGTTTTCGTGATGTATTGGCGCATTCCTAGAACGATAAAGCTGTTGCTACAACGGCAGTGCATGGGCTCTCTTGCGAAATTTAATGGTGTGTGGAACATATCAATTTCATTTTATGTGGAATGTTATCTGGCAGACAATATCAACTTCCCAACAATAACATTTTCGCTATAATTTAAATCCTACGCAAAATTCATGGAACGCGAAACGCTCGTACTTAGAAAAGGCTAGGTAAGTACCTAAATGCAGAAATAAAGCCCCACGTAGTTTCGCGTTATTACGAAGTGTATAACACCTGTTCGTTAAGTACCTAATATGTTTGGTGTAAATGTATGTATCAAATAACTCAAGTAACGTTATCAAACTAGATGTTCATTATAAG
This sequence comes from Oryctes rhinoceros, assembly GCA_020654165.1. NCBI lineage: Eukaryota > Metazoa > Arthropoda > Insecta > Coleoptera > Scarabaeidae > Oryctes > Oryctes rhinoceros. Next base: position 17,117,944 of record JAIOKQ010000008.1, on the reverse strand, counting down.
ATTTTTATAATCACTAAAAAATCTGCTTTTCTCTTTATTGTTGTTAATCGAACGTGCAATTAGCTATTGCCAGTTTAATACACATGTAAAACGGCGTTCATATCTATGCATTTTAATGATGTGACTGCGTGCGTTATTATGCTCGCACCACCCAATTTTTTCACGCAATTTGTGCTACTTGGACAAAAGTCAATCGCGAATTTTTAAGAAGAGATATTAAGGAGTGACAAATAACCCTTCCAAAGCTAGGTTTTCAAAAACTGTTTTGCTACTAATTCAGTATATGCTGATTCCGGTCAATGTATAAAAAATGAGTAAATACATTTATAATGCTGCTATTACTTCGTACAACATATTTTTATGATAGATTCTGAAGCTAAAGATAAATATCTTTAAAAACGAAAGCAGAAGAACGAAAAAAAGAAGATGCAACGAAATAGTTTTGTTCAGCTAACTTGTTCTGATCGAAACAGTGTACCGTGTACAAATGCAAGTTTTATAACTTGTCTTAATGTCTATTTCTTGTAATAGTTTCACATTTCCTTTGTATGTTTAATATGATTTCAAGAACATGCATGATTAAAATACGCAACTATTAATTCGCATTACGAGAATGCCGCTTAAGGGTTAACAATTGAAAATATTGATGTTCTTCTTAAATATTAAATGTTCTACTAGCAATTGGAATGAATACGATTCCAACGCTTTCTTTAATCCTTTTAATGTGTGGAATAAGTGTGAGAATGGATCGTTTATTTAGAAGAGCAGGCAAGAAAACACTTTAACTCTTTTCCTGTTTATAATGGTCACAACCAAAAAGAAATTTTATTTCTTTTTACTGAATCATTTATTAGTATTTCAACAAAGTGTCCCTTGGAACTCATTGTTTTTAGGCCACAGTTTTTCATTTCTTCAAAAATGTAAGCTTAAACGAATCCTTGAAAGTACGCGTAAATTTCAACGATTACCTCCTCATTCGACTTAAATTTCTTTTCATCAAAGGAAGTTTTCTTGTGGAAAAGAACAAAGTCAAAATGACTTTGTATATACAAGTTGAAACTCCAAAGAAATACTTATTCGAATAAAATTTGAACCGCCTCTCTAGCAGGTATGATAGGTTTAAGACATCGGCAGAATTAGGGCAAAAATACACACACACCGTTATACATGAATTAATTGACACGTAAAAAAAAAGTAATAATATACTAAAATTCCAAGCTTATAATATAGCTCAAATATAATATTATGTTATCCAGAGTTTGCCTGCGAATATTCTATATCTGAAAACCTTTTTTCGACCTTTTTATTCGACGTATTCATTATGGTGCTGTGATCTAGGCACTAATTTATTGAATTTCAGGACCAATGTCATTAAGGTTAAAAGTGGTACGGGTTTGGACCACGTCATGGTAGGTAATCGAAAACTTAACGTTTTGTCCACAATCATGTAAAGCTCCTTCAGGAGAACGAAAGTTCAACATGTAAATTACGCCAGAGACGAAGCTAACTCAGTCGAAAACAATTATCTACCATGACACGGTCCAAAACTGAAACACGTTTAGTTTTAATACCATTTTGTTATTATAATGCTACAGTCAAATTATGCAAATCTCTTGTCTCCACGAGACTCTAACTCCAATTAATGTTTAATACCTACTTATTATTTAGTAAAGTTAGAAGCAAATTATTAATATAACGACGCGACATTTTTGAGGCTCACTCAAAGTTTTACAATCTTCCTTTTCCCCACTTTCCCCCACTTTGCTTGTTATAATTGTTTCTAATGTTGGATATATGCGACATGCTGTAAATAGTTTTACTTGCAAAGAAAATGAAACAAAGCAAACACCATAAATCAAACAGGAATGTTTTGCTGTCTGTTCGTTGTAAAGAAATCCATCATTTGCAACTAGATAATTGAGGAAATCGTTCTATATTCCCTCACTGAACATGCATTATTCACAAAGAGAGAAATAACTCTTTTATATGTGTCTTTTTTCCTTGCTATATGTCATTAATGTGCAAATCAACTCTGGCATTTAACATTCCTTTTTCTTTAAAAGCCAACCGTTCCATGAAAAGTAATCGCATTATAATTTTGACTTTTATCGAAGAATTAAAAAAAACTAATGCTAATTCGAAAAATGCAAATGGTGATATTAAAAAAACTGTAGAAAAACAAAATACATCAATATTTATTCTATAAATAAATAAATAAATAAATAAATGTACATATATATTTTTGCTGTTATTCAGTCTTTTTTCGATTACTCCTTCGATTACGTTATCGCTCTTTAAGAAAACTACCTTCAAATTCCAATGATTTATTGCCCATTTCTACATCGACGATAGAATTTAATAGTAATTGTATCTCAAGTTTCCGGGATAAGCGGGATAACCAGGGTAAGCTGAATTTCGATTCGGCTGAGGAACAACAGTTGCTTTTCGATCTAATTGTACTGCCTCTCTACTTGGAGGAAAATGGACTGGTGGTTCGGTGTCTTCCTCTACGATTGGCGTTGCTACTCTCTGCGCAGGGCCGGCTAAGGTCGAACCGGGCCCATAGGTAAATTCGTTACCCCTGCCGTCGCCGCCGCCACCACCGTAATATTGTGGGTACTGTGGATCGATATAATTTCCTGGAAAACAAATTTATTGAATTTGATTGGATATTAGTGCTTCATTAATCGCAAGAATAAAAAGAATTGATTTTTGCTTTATTATGAAATAATATTAAGATTCAATGTTTCGTTGATTATAAAAAGGTATTTAAGCCAATTAATAATTACAATTAGGTACACAGAACAAATCGAATGTATACCAAAGGGTTGTCATGACTGGTAAACAACTATGTGGTGGATTTCAAAGTTCTAACGACCTTTGTCTAGAATTTGGTAAAAAGCACAAAATAAAACAAATATAAGAAGAAATCGAGATATCGAAAAATAGTACGACTCTAATACACCCTGACGGAAAATCGATTGAAGGATGAATCAAGAAATTAATAGCAAAGGGGCTTCCTTTTCTCATCAGTTATTTCTATTGTACTAAATAATTTAATCCTAACGTTAAAATTTAAATATTTAACTAATAAAAACGATATGATATCCATTTTACCCTGCGGTGTCCTTAACGTATTTCAGTGAGTTAAATTGAAATAATTTCAGTGTTCAGTGGCATCTTTCACCTGATATAGTTCTGGCATGATGATGTGATTCTTCACGAAATCGGCCGCATTTATATTTTTATATAAAGAAGTCGTGAGAAAAGAAAAGAAAGAAAAATATTAAAATAATCTCACACAGAGTACTCGATCTCACTCGATCCTTTAAATAAAGAAATCGTGCACTTTGTTCGATGTACATACATATTTGTGAAGAAGGAAAGGGAAAGGAACTACACAGAAAATTTCCAAAAAGGCAACCGGAGCGTGGGTCTAAATAGGTGAAATGTACAAGAATGTAGTGAAAATAAAATAAATAAAATAAAAAATGGAATCTTGTTGGCTTTTTATGTTAATAATTAATAATGAAATTGATCACTATCTACAATTGTGCACTAATCTAATGAAATCATTAGATTAGTGCACGTTTGTAGAAGGTGGCAGTCAATAAACTAATTGCGACCAGGAGTCTCTTGCATTATCTATTGGGGTCGTAAGGATCGACTAGCAGCTTAATTATACACAGAAAAATAATTAATAATGAAGCTATGCGATAATTACTAGATTGATCGCTACCTTCCACAAGTATACACTGTTGAGCTGTTACACTGTGAGTTCTATTATTAGTTATTTAATTAATTCTCTGGTTAATTCTTGTAGCCCTCGTAGATCGTGATGCCAATGGTTCAAAGAATCTAAAATCTTAACACGTTGCTATTTTCTTCTGAATTGAGTAAGTATCCTGGAAATGCACTAATATATTTAATTTGAAGAAACACTCTGTATAGTTACGATATTATTAGATACTATGGTTCAATGTAATTTTAATGTATATTTCTTATCAGGCATTATAGTGGGATAGGACAAAATTTTTAAAGACCCCTTACCGCCCCTCTGTGCGCGGTAAAATACAATATCTTTTTTTGCTCTTGATGCAATACAAATTAATAACACATAACCGTAGCATCTAAAAATTTCTCTCAAAATATGGAGCAATATAGTACATTAATGATTTTACTTAGCGTTTAGCAAATCATTAATATTTTAATTAAAATTTCTATCACGCCCCATATTACGAAGGAGAAACCCACAGAAAAACAACCATAAACACGCACGAAATACAAAAAATTGAGTGCATGTTTATGGAGACCTTACTACGTGTAGATATGTTGATCGAAAAGTAATTATATAAATGAATTAAGTGCTTTCGGATATTATTAACAGAACCATATGGCGCTATCACCATTAAGTTAATACGATTATAAATAGAGACATTTCCTCTTTAAAACAATTTAAAACTAACGAAACAGCTCAAACATCAAGCAATAAATATAAAATTTGTAATACTAAACTGCAATTAATTATTACGTATATATATGATTTTTAACACCTTTTCTTACAAGGACAACAAGATTTAAAATATATGTAGTTATTTTTTTTATACGGGCTACAGGTGGGATTACTAAAAATAATTGAGAACAAATTAATACGGTTTCAAGGGAATTTGACACAACAAGCACCGCTAACTGTATAATCAAGCACATTTTAATTAATGAGCGTTTGAATTAAATTTCAGCCTTGTAACGTATTGATTCTTACCTGCTAATAAGAGATCATCGAATAATTGAGCAGAAACCGCTGCAATTGTAAAACAATACACAATAACGACCGCAAACTTGCTCATATTTAGTAATTCTAAGCGCGTAGGTGCTACTCTATTGGCGGTAATAGTACAATTAAAAATTAAAACGTTGCTTTTTATAGATCGAACCGGTAAAAGATGTCCCAACGGAACAGTAGATACCAATTTCACATTTTTTTTTATCTTTGTTCTCGATCACGTGCCGTCTTTCTCTTCTCCGGTTACCAGTGAAAACGAAAGCGACTCCTTGAACCGAACGGTCTGGACACCTTGAAGTTGCTGTTTTTTTTTTTATATTTCCTTTTACTCAAATACACGATTAGAGGTCGATATAATATGATACCGCCCGAGAAGGTTGTGACCGAATAGCAGAAGTCACTACCGCTGGAGCTACCAGATCGCACAAGGAACAAATGAAACAAGTCTGAAATGTTATTTAAAGGCACAACTCAATGAATGAAAGGTGCACGAGGGAAAGTTATGCAATTATAAATGTTAATTTTGACACAAAAGCTACGTAGCAGCCATTCTCCTGTACAATACATCGGCTTAATTGATCTCATATAATTGTTATTTATCTTCTTTTTTAATGTTCGGAGAAGTTTTTCGTACTATAACATTGAATATTGTTAGTAAACCGGAGCCGGATCTTCGAAGGATCTAAGTAAAGTTTAGATACGGCTCTGCAGAAACGGTATGTTACACAATCATACTCGATATAAGTGGGACACAAATCCATGTGCAGCCTCCTTTCGAGCAGATATATTTAGAATATATCCATATTGCTACGTGCGCGGGTTAGCTAGACCAAATGTTCAAATACGCCGATTAATATCGATAATTATTATAGGTATTCATAGAAATTCAAGACTCTTCTACAGATTTTTATTATGCTATTTCATATTGAGTTATGATGCGTAAAAAGATATAGATAGATGGCGTTTTACATTCTCCACTAAAGCAACAGGTTACCATTTTCTCTTGTTCATTTTATACACAAACCCGGGTGAAACATTTTTGTTTGCAGCGTAGTTCTCCCCAATTAGGCAAAAATGTAACGCTTTACGAGGGCAGGCTGATATTATTAACAATAAAAGAAAACGGTAAATACATAAAAATACATTTGCCTCATCTCTCCTACCAGTTCTCACCAGAAGTCACCAACCAATCTTCTTTTCGAGATACTTGAAATACTGAGAATTTTAATTTATTTCGTACGCCACAAATGTTTAACAGTCAAAAGTCACATATTACAAATCAAACGTCTTTCAATGAACCACTTAACTCCAACTGTTTTTTGTTCAGCCAATTTAACAGACCAGACCTAGCCAGTATTTTTAAATTACGCAACATACATAACTTTTTCCATGAATCGCTGCTGTTTTGGCATTGTTAATATTCTCTCGTCTTCATGACTGTCTTTACGGGTGAGTATGTTAACAAACGCAGTACATATTTCGTTACAATCTAAAAAAGGAATGGTGGACGCTAATCTTTAAAAGAGTTAAAGTTTCATAGCAAATTCTTACCCTCTCTTTTTGTTCTCTGTCTTTATTCCGTCATTAAATCGTAGTCAAAGGAGGTACTTCTTATTTTTTCTACAATGTTATACTGGCTCTGGTATACTAATTAATAATAACAATAATAATAGTAACGATACTACCTACCTACCATGTGTAGAGGCGCGTTTCCCCGTCATACGGCTCATCAGTACACATTTATGGAAGATGGTCATCACTTGACTAATTATCGTATAAATACGGATGACGTAAAAACATATAATATGTCGAAATATTTGCAAATATCGTCTACAGTTGCGACAAGAAATTGCTGATGTCGCGAGGCATCTAACTTCTATCTACCATCATCTTCGATAATTCTCTGGATAATTAAGCTGTTATTCCATCCTTGCAGCCCTCACAGATCGTGATGTCGGTTATCCCTGGTCGCAATTATAAAAGTTGTTTGCGAATATTTCGCAATCTATTTCATTATAAATCTATCGCAAGTGTTGAGAAATCCAAATACCAGAAAGCAACTGTTAGTATTGCGCTGTACTATTTAATGTCACAATAGTAAGAAAATAATAGCTGTATACATATTAAAGGAATAATAAAACAAAATTTTAAAATTACAAAATTTCGTAGTAAATAGGAAACAATCCAAACAAGCCAAATTCAATGCGGTAAATTAAATTATTGAAATAATATCCCCGAAAATGTTTTTCTTAGCACGCGTGCAGAAGAAGCTTGCTAATAAATTTAAAATAAAGATAGGACCAAAACCAAACGAGTCCGAATCCTAATAATTATACGAGATAAAACCTCTTTCTTCGGTGAGAAAAAAATATTTGTTCTTACCACAACAAGGTAAGGGTAGTAGTCAACCGTATTTCGCTGATAGGACCGCATATGAATCTATGTACTTCTTAGGCGACCAACCATATCATTTATTCTGTGTAAAGGCAATATAAAAGCTACCCCAGAGACATTTTGCAAGTTTACCGCATTTAAATAGTAGAACCCCGCATGGATAGGTATTATGTGTGGCGAAGTGGTTGATAGGAATTTTATTATTTTGTGTGGTAGCAGATCAAGAATAAAATCGACGACAAAGGAGGAAAATCCGCTTTATTTGTATACACCTATGCTGAACCCAAAGCATCGGATGACCGGATGCTGCATTGATATCTCTATTATTCTCCTAATCTTGTTACAGTACTTACTCCAGTGATTCCTTTGTACAGCATTCTATAACTTGTATATGTTTGCATTTGCTAATTATTCATATTATTAATAATTACCATCGTATTTCTCATATCACTTGGTACGTGAAGGTTCTACATGTTTTCCATTAACTAAGGCGATTAATACCTTTATCAGAGATAAGTGCACCGTATAGTCTGATGAATTATTATACACATTCTTCTATCGATTTTCTTTATTTTTTATCACACTGGTGTATTACATAAAGAGTATCATTCGTTTCAATTTTAAAATAAATATTTTGTATAGCTGCGATTGAATTTTGACCTTTTCGTTAGCGATAGCTTTAGTTTTGTTAGGCAATGTTCTATATTTAGATTGTAGGAAACATTTTTTCAGCCAGTTTTAACAAAGAGCAACAAAAAATGCGCTAATTAGCAATATTACTCGGCACTATTCCCACAAGTTTCAAAAAGTTTAAAAGAGATCTAATCAAACTTATAAATCATTATAAAATATGTGCAACTTATATAATAGATAATAACAGCTTTTTAGAAGGCGATCGTAGTAACAAAGAGCTGTTAATTTTGCTTTTATCCCGCGATACTGTTTATTTTTCTCCGTTTGATTTCTACCGTTCGACACAGAACAAACATAGCAATGCTTATGACTAATATCTTATGATAAAGAAGTGCCCACATGTATCGCAGTGCAATAACTTCTGTTTTATTTCTTCGTATTTATTTGTTTCTTTAAAAAGTCATGTACGTATACACTACACTAAATATACATATCTAAGGTTTTCTGATGAAATTATGTAGGTATTCGTTGGAAACTGCGGCGCTTAATGGGTCATAAATTTTCCTGTTTTACGGCTACCTACTCAAATTACCTTGCAGATATATTCACCGACTGTGTAGGTAACAACTAAACCACGCACGTTCAATATAAACTTCATTACAAGATAAGTATGTACATGTATGTGAACATGTCTTACTGTGATATTTCCTGTGATAACTATCCGTTTTAGATATGAAACCATGTCCCCTTACTGCTCGCATCTGTCTGTCATAGGTACAAATAATTGTTCTTGTTTCTTGCGCGATGTTCGAATAACTAATAAGGTAAGATTTTTAAAATGGAGAAAAGTAGCAAAAAGTGTTGCACGCAAATACACGAAGAAAGATCTCAGTTTCTGTTGAATGAATCGAAAAGTAATCTTCGCAATATTTTTGCTCATTCTCAGTCAACAATCACTTTATTTATGGAAGATCGGATTACAAGTTAACTCTATTACGCCGATTTTATCGAAACCTCATCGAGTCGGTGGTCAACTGCTACTATGAATATTAAGCTCTTACGGACTTAGAGGAACTCTTTTGTCTTGGTTCGAATCGCATCGCACTCGGTATCTAAGCGTAGTGATAGCATCGCACCCAACCCAAGAAAGAACAGCATCAAGTATAGTTGATCTTTTCTACATTCCTACTATTCACAGGTGACTTAAAATTATTTCTTTGTATCTCCTCTTCATTCGATCGCAACGTCTCTACTTCATGTAAAGACAACAATATGATGTAATGTGAAATGTTAATAACACTTTGTGTAGAACATAAAGAGTTATTAGGCTTTGGTCACTCTGTTTCAAAGTTCACTGTACCCTATTCTGGTATATGGCTCTATCCTGGAACCCTTATCTGTCTTAATAGCTCAAGATGGATGAAGGCAGTAATTCTGAACGTTTAAGCTTGGTACATGTTCAATTTATTTGCACGTCGTAAAATTATCCCGCTACTTTCTGGGTTCTACTTTCGAATATCTGGACCACTTTAGTTCTTCACAAAACCTCTTACGGGTATAATTTCCCATTAAATTTGGCTGCAACCAAACTAAACCGTCTTTCTAAAAAATCTTGTCGATATATGTGAACTATTTTGCAATGCGCGGATAGCTACAAGAAAATTAATGAAGATAGCAAGTACTACACAAGTACTATAGCAAGGGGGCAGCTTGGTAAATACTAATGTATCGAGACAATCTTCACCGCACACCTCATTAATTTGGAAAAATTAAGTATTTCGGAAATTCGTAGATTCCTAGTAATTGTCTATTCAGTCGTACAGTTAACAATGAGAATCCACCAATTCCCGAAGTAATTCTTCCGAGTTAATTAAATAACTTGAAAGGTAAGAAGTGTGACGATAGGTACTTCACTGCTTATCGGATTAAATTAGATTTTAGTTTTTCTTCTTGTTTTGGTTTAGTTTTGCAATTATGTTCAGATAACATTTTTGGGATATTTTTAGGAGTTTCTCCCAATATGAATAAATAAATAAAAATCGGGAAACCATTCTATTCATTTAATTATCCATGAAAGCGTTTACGGAGGCTATATCTTTAGATTCGACTTCTTATGTCATTAATAGAACTTCGGTTCGAAAGCAACATGATAAATTTCGTAAGATAAAAATGTCATCAGAAGACAAAAGCAAGTGAAATCATACCTTTTTTGCAGCGACTAGACAGACTCATCTAATGTCTATTCGTCTCATAACAAAAGGTCCGTATTGCCTGCTGGCTTCCCCGGGAGTCGACGAAATACGAATCTGTCTAGTCGCTCTAAAATAGGTACGATTTCACTCGCATTTGGCTTCCGCAATTTATAAGATACTAGAACGTTCTCGTAGAAGAGCATTTAGTTTTGATGCGACCCGTCCGAATGCACAAATACATAATTACGTGTACTACGCATTATTTGAGCAAAAATCGAAATGCGTTATATTATGCTTTGGATGTCGATACAATGTTCTTGAACAACAGCCTTCATAAAAGACAAATTCGTCATTTTCTCAGCTCAAAGTAGCTGGTCTAAAGTAAGTGTATTAAATTTCATTCCTAATACAGAAGATTGAAATCAAACTAAACTGAAAATGACACAAAAAATACAAAATTTTTGAGACAAAAAGAAGTTTCCTTCAATATTCTGAGAAAGAATGTTGGATAAAATTAATAATAATAAATCCATAAAGGTATTTCACAGATAACAAATAACTATTTTTCTTTTTGTAGTTCGAATTGGCCAGTTATAATGAACATAAGCGAGGTTGAAAAACTAAATGTAATAAATGATTCAACCGAAAGAGGTATAAAACCAATTCAAGATTTCACAATTTTAATGACCTCATAAAACATGGAGGTGAAAACGAAAAATTGTTATTGTAAGTAAATTACTACTTCATATTTTTACATTTTTATTTGATTTTTCAAACTGTTTGGGATTATCCTCAGCAATCACGAAATTATCTCGTGAATATCACGAGAATTTTCACATTTAACGTATTTTAAACGGTGCAACGATAGTAATATTTCATCTTGTCTTTATTTTACGTCACACATTTCGCCAAAGCCTTTGAGTCTGCATTTCCTTTAGTGAACAATCACTTTCTTACCTGCAGTAGAGCACGTATACCGCAGTAAACGTAATTGATTTTTATGTAGGTCGCAGCATAATAACCCCGACTTAAATATTCAAAATACCTTTCGATGCCAATGAAACGGTTGCATTTCTTTCTTAAATCTTGATGAAGCCTTAAACCGTAATAGAATTCTTATCGGGTATCTTTTGGAGTGCGTAAGCTACGTTACATACGTTTTATGTAACAGTACCTACTTTCCTAAAGCAGCGTTGGAGAAGAACGGAATAATGTAAAACCAAGGATGGTACGCGGAATTTTAACGCCAGGTAACGTATTTAACTTGATTTCGGAATTAATTTGAATAAATTACCGAACAGTTATTTCTTTAACAATAAGGGAAGATACCGAGAAGTCATTCACCGATCAGATTGAAGCTTGGTTAATTTGTTAAACCCACCGAGTGTTGTAAAACGCCACTTTTCGTTAAAACGAAATTCCCCGCCTATGAGGTAACTAAAATCTACCTCTGAAATTTCAGATTTTTGCAATTTGTATGTATGTACAGCGGCTCCTTGCAACGGATAAATATCGGTACTATCTTTCGCGAGGCAAGGACAGGTTTATTGGGTTTATCACGTTTATTGGGAATATCCATCATAAACTGAAATAGCAGCAACAAAATCTATTTGCGAATCGTACAATTATCTAAGCGCTCGGCTATCAAAAAGTATAGATACATCATCTCGGAGGGAGGCAAAACATAAAAAAAACCACTGTATATTTATTAAAATTCTAGATATAGATTCTGTGTGACGTTTGTCACCTTTTTGTTGTCTCTAACAATACAATTGAAATTTTGAAATGTTCATTAAGCGTAACTTCTGAAAGTTAGTATTTCGCTTTTTTTAGAGATGTTACAAATACTTAATAGAAGGTGAGGATTATAGGTATTTATTCTTCATTACGAAGTGTAACGAACTGATTCTGCAAACCAGTAACGATCTAGTAGACCAGTTATGATTAAGATAAGCAGCCAATCAACAAACAATGCTAACAATCATTTTGAAAAGAAAATATGCACTCAAATGTTGTCGTTATGATGTGTAATATTTGTAAAACCGGATCATGAGAGATTGGAATTTTAACATTTAATCAGTTGATTAATTGTTGTCCATTAGTTTATTAATATATGCAAATTATATAATAAATTTAAATAAATAATGAGAGGTTTTGATATAAATATACGCAAATGTACGCAAAGTTATACGTTATGAACACAAGAACATTTAATTATTCTAAAATGTAAAATAATAAATTTATAACAATGGAAAACAATAACATTTCAACTTTTCCTAATAAAAATATAGTACAATTTTTCCATAAACAAGGTAAAATATTTGTATATATGTACTTTATCGTGAATACGAGGAAACAACTAGTTTTTTTATTTTTATTCTAATATTGATGACGTATGTTTGCACAAGAACTAACTGCTAACGTAATATTTTCTTTTGTTAGCAAAAAATAGTCGCAATAGGAACAGGTATCACCAGAATTCCCTCGTTTTTCTTTTTTTTATATCACGACTGACTGAATTTCATACTTTTTTGCTCATATCAATAGTGGAATCCGTTAGCCATGAATATCGCAACATTGGTGCGTACATACGCACAGCCTTTCAGTAAACGAACGATGATGTAAATCTACCGAAAAGTTACATTTTTTATATTCACGCGTACAATCTAAAAGTACTTCTACGTCTGCACAATCACATAAGTGACATTGAACAATAACAGAACATATCTAATAGTCAATTGCAACCGGAGTAGGGTCGAGGAAACATATAACAATCGCATTAGTATATAAACCTTGATTGACCCCTCATCCAGTACAGTCTACTTCAGTTGACGAAACGACACAGACCTAATCGAAAATGTTCAAATTGGTGGTGTTGTCTGCTCTTTTGGCCCTTGCCGCCGCCAGACCTGGTTACCTCAGTGCACCAGCAGTTGTTGCTAGCAGCGCCGTCGTAGGTAGTGTACCGACCTCCGTGAGTCACAGCAGCAGCTCAGTTGTGCATAGTGCCGCCCTTGCCGCTCCAGTTATAGCCGCAGCTCCGGCCGTAGTCGCCGCTCATGCTGCTCCAGCCGTAGTAGCCGCTGCTCCGGCCGTAGTAGCCGCTGCACCAGCCGTTATCGCCGCTCCAGCAGTTTTAGGTAGCGTGCCCACATCTATCAGCCACACCAGCAGCTCTGTAGTACATAGTGCCGCGATCGCTGCCCCAGTTGTAGCTGCCGCACCAGCCTTAGTTGCTGCACATGCTGCTCCAGCCATCGCAGTTGCCAGTCCGTACTTCGCAGGTCATGGCGCTCATTACCATTAATAAATTATATTTAAATTGCCAAATGAAAGAACTGTCACAAATCTTTTGTAAATAAAGTATTAAATTATTTACTACTTATTTATTTATTTTGAGGATACCGCATCAATAAATTAAGCTGAATGGAGCCCGTAAAAATTAAAAAAGGCGATGACTTAACAAAAAATCTACCTGAATACAATTAGACAAACAGTTTAATAATTAGGGAGCTATACCGAGTGACACTAAGAAAAACTACAATGCATACTACCACAAGAAAGAGCACCATAATAAAAAAGGAATGAAAAAGAGTTTTACGCACTCTTAAAATTTGTGGTGGACTTGCCTACGTTTTAATTTGATTCTATTTTCGTTTTTAAGATTGCTTCCAAAAATGATTCTCTATACTTTTGAAGAATACAAGGATATGATTACGACGGATATCCGTTAATTATTGACGTGTATAGTCGTTTGGAAGGAAATGGTTGTTGTAAGGAAGCAAAAAGAATTGCTAGAAATCGTCGTGCTATTGCAAACGAAGAAGCTATTTTACAAGTAATAGAAAATAATCCAGAATAAGCCCCAGAAAAATAGGTTCAGCTGTACAGAATGTTATCATCGTGAATCAGTTAGACAAGTCCCCAAAGGACAGCTTCTTCGCCCGTTTCATTTACAAAAAATCCATCCCCTACTAAAACAGAATTACTTACTCCGTGTACAATATTGCGAGTAGTTCCAAAATCAAGGACATTTTCTTTCATTAATCTTATTCATCGATAAAGAGGGCTTTTGTCACGAACTCTATCGATTTTTTTAGAAAATTAACTGAACAGTTTATTACACTTTATTAGAAAATGTCCCATTGAACGTTGTTGAAACAATGTACAAAATGCCTGACGGCGCCCCAGCTTACTTTTCTCAAAAAACAACGACATTTTTGCATAGACGATTCAGAAACAGGTGGATTATCGTTAATCCCGTCGATTTTTCAGTCATTAACACAAAGATTGGAAAAGTGTATCCAAGAGCAAGGCCATTAATTTGAACACCTTGTTTAGAGTGAAGTACCTTTTATTTCTTTGAAATTAAGTCGTTGTTTCCTTTTGTTATGTTGTGTGGTTATTTTCAAAGCACGTGTCGATCAAGTAGCGACGTTTTTTTTTTGTTATCGGATATTTAAGGGAATAGGAAATTAAAAAAAATATTGAAACTTTCAATATCCTGCATCTTGCAAACAGAGGCTTACGGACGTTAATTATAAGTCCTTTTATGTAGCCCTCTATCGGGTGGTTCTATGCATTTATTTTTTTCAACGTCACCTCGTATATACCGCTTGTATTCCTTCAAATTTAAGATATCCAACTAAAAGTGAGATAAGTGCTAGAAGAATTTTTTTTTTTTGGTGACGGTGGCTTTTTACTATTGAGTTAATTGTCCCGTAACTACGAATGGTGACTCAGGAGTGTACCGGGACCATTAAAAAAATTTGTCCTACCAGGACTTTAACACACATCGCCTAACTTTGCCTGATCAGACGTAAGCCCCTTCTTACCACTGAATCACCGAGATGCTATTTTAATATTTGCAAAAGCCTAAGTTTTTTTATTAGACAATATTTCAATTTTAACAAATAATAAAATAAATATATTCTGCATAAATTAAATTTATTGAATATAAAACATTACAAACTAATATAGCACACATCGACAATTGTTTATTTGGCTTTTACCACCATTCTTCAGCCCGAGCAGCTACTACTGGACCACTGTGTACCAAAGGTGCACCATGGATTACCGCAGATCTTACAAGTGCAGGAGCACTGTGTACTACGGCTGATTTTACTACAGCTGGAGCAACGGCAACTGCTGGGGCAGTAATAGCAGCGCTATGAACTACCGAGCTGCTGGTATGGCTGACGGAAGCAGGAACTGATCCTACGACGGCAGTAGATCTAACTACGGCTGGGGCAACAGCGCTAACAAGTGGTGCAACAACTGGTGCAACAACTGGTGCAGCAACTGTCCTAACGACCGGAGTTGCGAGCGCCGCGCTGTGAACTACGGAACTGCTAGTATGGCTGACAGTGGTAGGTACTGAACCTACGACTGTGGTGGATTTGATTACTGGTGCAACTACAGCAGCTACTGGATGTACGGGAGCAGTTTGTACAACGGTAGCTTCAACAGCTGGAGTCGCCTTAACATCAGGGGTTACTTCAACGGCTGGGGCCGCTTCAACGACCGGGTCTGCTTCAACGGCCGGGGCTGCTTCAACAGCAGCGGTTTTAACAGCGACAGCTTCATCGACAACTGCGGCAGCTACAGGTGCCGCTGCTAGAGCGGCGCTATGAACGACCGAGCTGCTGGTGTGGCTGACCGAAGTCGGTACACTTCCAACAACAGTTGATTTTACTACAGGTACGGCCAATTGTTGGATGACAGGCGGTGATATTACGGCACTGCTAACTAGAGGGGCTGAATATAACGTAACATCGTGGCCAACGCTTGGTGCAGACGCGACAAAAGCCAAACAGACGGACAACACCACCAATCTGAACATTTTCGTTTAGGTCTGTGCTGTATTGTTTACAGATGTGAACTACGTTTGGACAATTGTCTCATCGGAATATATATACGACGTTGTTGAGGACACGCCCGTGATTTAATAAGCAACAATAACCTTCTGCCAGCCGAAAACTGCAAGAACAGGTCTTGTATAATGTCAATGAAACTATTCAATCATCTTACATTAAGAAATTTGCAAAACAATTTTTTCTTAATTTTCTTCGTAGAGTAGCGATACTTGTTCTAAACTTTATGTTGTCACTATTATCTGCTAGTATTCCATCTGGATCTACACCGAAATTAACAACAAAGAGCCGAAGTGCGCGTTAGTTCTCAGCAGTATGTTATTTGTATATTGCTTCAAACGCAAAAAAATTATCTACTAATTATATTTAGAAAATTTCGCTTTGATCGTTAGGTATGTAATTAATCTAGAATATATACTTTTTTATCCTTTCTGTAAATATTTGGTATTACTTCACACATTTGAATAAATCCTTTATCCTTTATCCTCCGAAAAATTTTGTTACCAGTTTGGCCATCCTTCTTCTTCGATCATTGATATTTGTTTAAAGAAACGGTAATTCTAAAATAATTAATTGATTTTCTTTATTATGTATTTATATTGATTAATGGTAATTATATGCATGTATAACGTTATATGTAAGTCAAATTCCAACAAACTAAGAATATTCATCGAGGCATCCTTAGTTATATGTAATTCTTAGCAATAGAGTGAATTATTAAGGTGAAGGATACTACTATAGTAAATACTTGGAGAAAGCGTTCCGCATCTTTGGCTCATCAATGCCAGAATCATCCATTTATAGATTTCAAGCTTTATTGAATGCGCGCGGTGTGACATTGCGCTTTTATATGCAAATGCTGTTTATAAAATTATTCCAGAACAATTACATAACGATATTTATCGTATCCGTGTTATTACCATTTTACCATTGTCATACTAATAAATTTCACAGATACAACGTCGGTTTCATTTATCCATTTTACCTTCTACGTATAGCGGCTAACGTACAACTACTGTTACGTTACTACAAACCGCAAAAAATGCTGGAATATACCTACTACTGTGCGTACTTAAATGCACGCATAGGCTTTTTATTATATACCTTTTTTAAGTAACTTTTCTACTTCCGCCTACAAGTTCCAAGTTATAGCTAAAATATTTTTAGAGTGAAAAAATTACAGGGAACAATTAGTGAGATATGAAGAACTAAAAGAATTAGTCGAAAATATGAAAGGAAACACTGTAAGATGGCATCTGAACAGTAAATTAACGACAAAATATATTTCCGGAACAGCACAAATAATACACTCGGCTCAAACAAATCCATTATTTTCGAAGGAAAAGAAGTATTAAAAGAAAAGTATATAGTCAAGTACCTTTTATTAAGAAAACACGACATTCTAAAGGCAATTGAAAGGGAAGAGTCTGATGCAAATAAAAAATAATATAGTAGCAGTTGCAAATCGTTAAAGTTGAAAACTTCATTCTTCCCTTGCAATTAATAATATAAGTTACGTTTCAATGCATTATATTTTTTGAGATGATCGGTTAAATATACAGATTTGGCAGATATTCTGCGTGACTCGTGTAGATCAAACAGTTTTTTATTTGTCTTGCGGCTAATACCGTACCATGAGCGGAAAAACCACAAATGAAAATAGAAAACGATTTAATGCATTATGCAGCGATTCTGTACAACATAGGGATTCTTTATTTAACACACATTTCATTCGACAGATTTGTGTTGCAAGCTGTAAATGTTGAACGAAGGGTTAGCAAAAGTAAGCAATAAGAGAACAAAAATCTGGAATTTCATTGGTCCTTTCCGACGTAATTAAAATGTCCCGGTAACGAATCGAACCTGACATCTTTCGTTTACTAGACAGGTGTACTACACCTTGTTATTTACTTGTAATATTTCAACAGATATTTTTATTCTTCGTATTAAAAAGGAAACTTTGGTGTAGTGGTTTATACGGCCCTCTAGCAATCAGGAAATGTTCCGTTCGATTCGCAAAATATCAAGAAAATTCCGGATTGTTAATAACAGGCACAAGCGCACAGAAGAAAATTAGGAATCCTTGAAAAGCTTTAATATTAAGGTTAATCTTATCTGTACATATTGTATTTCTTCCCGATATACTTAAATAATAAGCAAGGAACTGTAGAGTTGTACGTCAAACTCTACTCACCGTACAAGTTATTTGAACAACTCGAAGCAATTATTTTGGATATTCATCGATTCCTGTGCTTGCAATGTAGGTACATACTTAAAAATCAAGAATACTGTTTATGTAATCGTTTGCTAGATAACGCTTTTACACCTACTTTGATGGCTAAAAACATAACGTGCCCATATTTTTATGAATTTATTTAAAAATACATTATTCGCCTATATATATACATTCGGTACGTCTTACATACTCTGTATATAGTTGCAAACAAATACACCCCACCCTAAAACGTGAACTATATTAAAATGTACAACTGATCTAGTAGATGTACATATTATTTTCAAGTTTTATATTAATCCCGAGAGGAGATTAAGTTATTTTAAAAGAGAATTTAAAGCTATTGTCTGCATAACAATAACCTAAAACATAATTCTCGAGAAATTTATACAGACCGAGAACGTCTCGTAAATTTCTCTACGACCTTCCTTTGTTTGGTAATCGCAAAACCGATCGTATTTTCTGCTTCGGATACGTCATGTTTAAATAACTTTTAATTTATCGATTTTGTAGATATTGTTATAGCTGAATACCCTCGATTAGAATCATGTCTTAAAAGCTAATCGCGTATATACGTATATACAAATATATAGCGTACTTGACGCTGTAAATATGCAGCCAGTTACGTAGTATTAATAATTAATACATAATATACTTTAATCGACACTCAATTAATACATAATACTCGCTAAGTTGCCAGAAGAAACAGGATTTTATCAGCTGAGCTCGCGGGTTTTACTTTTTTTTTAATTAATACAACTGGTGACTATTTTAAATATCAAGATCACTCGATGACTTTGGGTGGAGCCGCAAGGCCACTATCACAAAAACCATATTAACTGTCTTGTTTGAAATATCGAGAATCGAACATTAATAGCCGTTTCATTTTAATAATGACAGAGCTTTAGAAGGAAATCACACGCCCATTCTCCAAGATCTATTCAAATTGCGATTTAAACAAACATAAAACTGTTTGTTTCAAATTCCAGAGTTTCGTCGTTATGTAGCAGGCAGTCGATTATTAATGCCTTGCAATTTTCGTAGTAACATTTTCATAGTACCATTCGTAAAGAGCAGTTCTGGCTATTTTATTATCAAAGAAATATTTCTGTTTAACCCGGAACACGTTTAGTTGTTGTAGTTGTAACAGACTCTGGCCGTGGAAGCCTACATTTTTAATATTTCTGTTGTTTTACTACGATACGTTTTATTTACCTTTCTACAAATAGAAGATGAAAATGGTACATTTCAAAATTTCTCCGTAACTTGAGGCATACAGGTTCGCATTGTTTTACAAATAGTTTTAGTGTAAAATTTGAAAAAGGCCAATGTAAGTGATTTAAATAGAAAATTTTTGTACTGCAATAATCTAATGCAAACATCGTTTCACAAAACAATGCTCGAGCGCGGAACTAACTAAATAAACCGTTTTGCAAGTTGTCACAAATTCCGCTTGAGTACGCAACTCATTTCAGCGTAATTTTACCCTACAATCTAGTGTTTTATGGTTCAATCATCCTACTTTCTGTTTTCCCCAATACTCTGTGATATTTGTCCCTGAATTTAGGTGAATTGCACCGTATTGTAAGGGCAAAATTTTCTTTTTTAAGATGCGGCCCGGTTTCTTATTTTAGATAGAAAAACGTGTGTAGAAATCAGGGAGAAGTTGGATGCACCGTACACCTTCACTGGATAACCATAATATGCCGGTTTAATGAATAAAATGCCTTCAATGAAAGTCACCATATCATCCCATTCAGGTGACTACAGACGATAAGAGCAGTAATGTGTCTTGACCTCGTATTGAAGTCACCAGGAAACTGCGGGAATATGCAACAATTAGACGTTGGTGGCGCAAGGCAATAAGCGGAAGGAACGTTATAAGGAAGAAAGGGGAAGGGCACATCATGTAAAGGGAGCTGCAACAGTAATTTGGCGCTTAACCTGTGGGAAAAAATAAAATCAATGTATATACTTATATACTGTAATGTTTTTACGTGATTAATTTAAAGAAATTCCCGAAATTTTTACAAATGTCAGAAATTTGTTAAAATTAGGGGTCGTGAATATGTTAATGTCGCTAGACACTCTTCCGACAAATGAAAGTTTTGTCTGAGGATAGTTTTAAAACGAAAAACGAGCAATGAAATAACTGTTAACCTTAAATGTTGTAGCCTTGTACACCATTTTTTCAAATTTAATATTCATGATTTTCAAATGTACCTTTGAATAGCTTTTAACTTTAAATAGTGAGTCTAAAATAGGAAAATTAGAGGAACTTCCCAATATATAATCTACATAAATCTGAATACTACATAAAGTCCCAAATAAAGTTAAGAATAGAAGAATGTAAGAGATATTTGACTTAACACGGGATTCTTTCTCTAAAAACCGGGATTCCTACCAATAGATGGAATGTAATATCCAATAGGTGTACAATGTAAATTTAGTAAAGAAGAAGTAACTATCGCGCTGATGACAGCTAACCTGGTTGTTTTTAATAACATTGCAATACATTAGAACCTTTATCAGAAGGACGATAAGAATCTCAAAGTAAACTGGCGAAACTTATGATCCTTTATGTGAGTAGCAGGAAACTAGTATGACAGGCAATCACAGTAGACATAAATATTGTGCAACAAACAATTGAATAAATATTATTAAAAAACGCTCCAAAATATAAATATTTAGATATCGCAGCTGCTCTAACAATAGCTACGTATATTAAGAATTGTGATTTAAATGAATATTTTTTAGGATTCTTAGAAACTTCCTGAATTTTAACTGTGCGAAAAAGGCAAAAGAAACGACAATGACAAACGTAATGATGAATATGAAGACAAAACACCGCCAAATCCAAGAGATTTATGTAAGATAAGTATTTAGATGCAGCAATTAATACATTAGACGAAAAATACGAGCAGCAAACAACACATAACAAGTATTTAAAATTCTGTATAATTTAAGCGAATTAACAGGCTTAAATGATGAATTAAAAAAATATGGAGAAAAAATACAAGAGGAAGATATAATATCCAGCGAATTATTTAAAATGAACTTGACGATGTGTTTCAATCAGATATACGTAATTTTAAAAATCCGTTTAGCTCATTAAATTATATGTAATTTACAAACATCACACGTAAATATACGTGTAATAACACTAAGAATTTTAATAGCACAACCGGTTACAGTTGTCAGTAGAAAAAGATCTTTTTCGAAGTTAAAACTTATAAAAACATATTTTCGATCAATTTTATCAGCAAGAACAGATAGTTGACTTATCGATAATTGCGATTAAAGGTAATATTTGTGATCAATAAAGTACGGAAAAAAAACGAAAAGGAAGACGAGCAACATCTTAATCTTCATATTTACTTTTTAATAAAGGCACAAGAATATATCAAATTTCCTGTTTCATTTAATTTAAGCGTTATGAATATTATATATTAATGCATGTACGCTTATTGAGAATTAAAATTACTTGAAAATTTCAACATTTTAGTTTTCACTCTGTTATGACTCTGTAGCTTTAACGAAGATTGGGGAGAAGGACACAATACTAAAGATTTGTATGCTATAGCGAAAAGTAGTTCCTTACCACAATTAATTATTTAAAATCATTAGGTTTGCAATAAATCAGATAATGAATAATTTTAATTTCTGCTAAAATTCTAACGCAATGGATTATAATTTAAAAAATGTAATTCTCGATTTGGATTAAAGCATTTGGTCGGTATTAATGGAAATTACATACCTACCTATCTGTGTTAATTCGTACGCTGGTTGTACATTAGTGGTCTCTCTCAACAAATAGTGAAAGTTATACCACTCTATGCTTATACACACGTAAAGGTATCTTTTGTAATGGATTTTGTTTATTATAAGCAATTAGTTGTTTCTATTGACTACAGTAGTAAATGTAGTTATCTGCTGTATCCTTGCCCTCCGTCCTAGGCGCGCTATTTAGCTTTAATAAGGATTCGAAATCAATCGCCGTTTATAATGGTTAGGTGTCGCTTAGAGCAATCATGGAAGAATATTATATGGATGTTCTTTTATATGTAGTTGTTTTAGATGCTATTTCACATTGATTCTTTTCTCAAATATCTTTCACGTGAATCTACAGAGTATCACCGTTCTTTGTTTCGCACAATTTCTTCCTTAATGTCGTCAATGTTATGTAATTTAATATTCATACTCTAGACTGTCTGGCTCATTGTGAAGAAATCTAGATGGCAGCCCATCTCAACAACAGTGTTTAGATCGAGTACGTAATCGTTACGTCTACTGCTATTATTATTGTAAATAAACTTATGCAAACAACCGTAAAAAGCAAAGGCCAAAAGTAAAGATTGAGTAAGGCACTAGACAATACCTTATATTTATAATTTAACATACATTTATAATTTTACTGTTCTTTGCCTTCTGAAATAATAGCCAACAATTCAAGAAAAATTGTTGTGTGTTGTAGGGTGAATCTATTTTGCATGGTACTATGAATACTTTATAATACTTTGAAGCACGTTCATGATTTTTCATAAGTTCTTAATACTTTTAAGTAAAGCGAAATAGAAATAAATCTATATCGCGTATTTACACTTAGTAATATTTCGAAACTCCTCACTTATCACTTATGTATTGCTCTTATTAGTGCATACTAGGAAAATTGCTTGTAGAACACTTAAACAATCTCAAGAGACGTAAAACATGTCAATATCGTATTAAGAATAAGTAAAGATGAAGTTGCTGCTAGATGTAAAACTATGCAAACGATATTTTCGATTTCAAAGTCAACCGCTGATAGCTTGATTTTCGCCTCTGGTATGATTCACATGTTGAATTATCGCGATCAATTACTTTCCCCTCGTTATTATCGATTCTGACGTGGTTTACACGTTGAGTTATCAACCTAAGTGTTCCTGCTGCCTTTCCCTCTTCTGAAGAAGCGTGGGCGAAACAAGTTTCCGTTTAACAAAAAACGATATGGCACGGTCCAAACTCGGAACACGTCTAGTTTTAGCTGACTCTGGCCAGGGAAGCCTACGTTTTTAATTATAATACAATACTTTGCGTATATAAATATGTGTAGGCAGTGTTTGTTTTTTAGTTCAATCCAGAAAAATTGATAATAAACCCTGATAGTGTTCACATGATCATGTTACACATAGTTACCTTTCACATATATATCTATTCTATTAATAAATGCACTATAAGTTCTGCGAATCGTTGCTGGTACATTTATTTCGTGCTTTCACAATACTTCACGATCATGCAGTAGATCATCTGCATAAACACTTTCTTTTAGAACACCTCACGAATAAGTCCACTGGCGTAAGATCAAAAGCTCTAGCAAGAAAAAGAAAGCCGATGCTGTAGCAGAAGCAATAATATGTCAAGATATAGTAACAGAAAATCCTTCAAAAGAGGCAGATAAACATGTCGATTAAAATTTTCAAAAATACGGACCAACGATTTGGTCATAAAAAATTACGTAACAAGCAGTCACTTTTTGAAAGCATTGAATTCTTGATTGAAAAGACTACCTCATCAGTATAACACAGGATTCTGTGAAAACTTCTATCTACGAGATAAATTCCACCAACCCATAAATAAAAATGCAATCGCTTCCATTTTGAAGGGCATGTTGGTTTACAAAGTGAGAACCTTGTTTTTTTTTATAAATAATTTTTAATTATTTGCCCCGATAGAACATAAAAGTTAAATATTTATAATTAATTTATTTTGTACTACGTATAAGCAATTAACGAATTAGTCATGATTTGATACATAATTGTCGAACGCAACAGATTCTAAATGCGTTCGGAGTCAATGCACTTCAAATCCGGGAGAAAGCGATCGTACTAATTGGTAACGTTGCCTACGGACGAAGAGCTTAGCGTCACGCTATATCCGAAGAAAGGCGCCGAAACAAAGACGCGTACTATAGCTGGACAGGATTTTCCTGACAAGCATGGTGACCGTTTGCACCTCAACGAAAGTGAATCTAAAGGCAATCGTGTAACAGATTATCTATACGAACGTAATTTTTACAACGGTGCCTAAAGGAATAACTATTACTACTCTACTACATAACCAACTTCCGATAACATAATTGGACAAGAAGCAAAATACTTAGCAAGTACTAACGCAATGCACGTACAATCCAATGAATACAGACTATAAACTGCTTGTTGTATTAACAAATCTGTGCAAACATGTTTTTGACAGAACTAGCCATAAAACTTTCTATTTCATTTACCATGTATTTCCAATATTTCAGAAAATTTTACACTTTTCTTTATTGTTTACCATTAATGCAGTCTTCTATATTGAATAAATGGTTATAAAAAGGACAAGCAAGAGTGGCTGGTGCAGAGCTACAGAACATATTAAAACATTTTTAATCAAAGAAAATCTTTTATATTGACACAATTGGGAAAAAGTGGTCTGGATCCTAAAACTCTACAATCTTAAATTATAAAAAATAAAAGCTATCTATTTCAAGCTATGTACAGTTCACCCTTGGGTCAGGCACAAGTTCAAGATTGTTAATTATTTGTTAAAAAATTGTGTAAAATTTATTTCGACAAAAATCCTTCTTTTGGCCAAATACGGATGTTTTTAATTCATTTGATCGGTCAATATCTATGATAAGTTCGTTTATTATTTTCTCTTTTTAAAGATAATCAATAAAAGTAATCTCAAAAAGAACTGACGCCGTGATATTACAAGCAGGTGGGTGCTGATTCTCCCTTTCAGTTAATTCTTCACTATTCTTTTGTTTCAGGTGTAATTCAGCGGTCTCTTGACGTTTTATCGTTGTGAAACATCACTCAAACAATCGATTGAAATATTCTCGCGATACTGTTTTTGTTCCATCGTGACCAATCGCGGCAACCACCTTGCGCGACTCTTTCAGTTAATATGCGATGTAAGGTATATTTTAAATCCCTAAATGTCTGTTAGCTTTAGTCAACGATCATCCGCTAATATTCTGCGGTTTCTTCACTATTTCTAGCGTGATTACGTTATTTGGTTGACTGCTGCCACGTTCGTCTTGGCAGCTCACCTCTCCCTGTTATCACCCGATATGTACACACACAGTAGAATCTAGCTAGATTTTCTTATCTATCGCAGTAGAGCCTTTCAAATAAAAGTACAGTATCACCTAATAACGACCATTTTTTTCCATGTTCGCAAATTTACTGACAGTATTCACTATTTATGGCAACAAACAAATTTGAAATAACTTAGCGACTTTAAATTTTAAATTTAAGCTCTATAAGTTTGGTACTTTCGATTACAGCAACTCTTTTCAAACAAAAAGAGCCAATTATGCAACAGTATTTGGGTATTACTGAGACTGTTCTAATAATGTCTTTAAAAGTTGTTACTGTAAACAAGGGTACTTCAGAAGATATTCAGAATTCAGAACTCCTGTAACGCATGTTACGAGAGAAACAGCTCTTTATAGAAGGATAGAAAATTGGAGCCTAGCAAGTGATAAGTAGGCTGTTAAAAAAGCAGAGATTTGAATTGTTTAACCTCTATCCTGTTACAATTACGTGATAACGTATTTTACAAGTTATAAATTTAATTAACACTTATATCATAGCAGACCACTTATAGGTAACCACATACGACTCATGCGTTACTGCCTAAGAATATTAATAACTTAAGACCAGTAAAAGTGAAAGTTTACAACAGAACTGAATGACGAATATGAGTCTATTGCGTCAACAAACAACCGACAACAGCAATATTTGGGGATTCCCGATCCATTAACATAGCCGTTTGATTATACATATGCATTTCATAATCATTGATTTCATTGCGGCACGCTAAAGCATTTATATACGTATTCACAGCCACTGATATATATTTTCAAAAGCTTGATTAAAAAGTTCACTCCGAACGTATTACTGCAAGCTTACCATAAACTTTAAAGCTTAACATGCATCTAATGGTGATACGCGTACATTTACACGAATAAGAAAACACAAAACAATCAAGTTTATTCGGTAAATGTAATGAGTAGAGAAACAGTAGAAAAGCATAAAAATAGAAGGTAATAAAATACATACTTTCTGTTTTTAAAGTGTTTGTAAAATTATGAAAAAGAAAATACACAAATTTTATTTTCGATATTTATGAAACCATTAAAGAAAAACAAGGGCTGCTCTGTTTGCTAAGTTTTATGCTAAGAAAGCCAATCCGAGAGATACCTGCCAAATGTTAATATAATTTAATTAAATACTTCACTGTAGTTCATCTGAGTTTATACATGCTCCAAATAGGACAACCTACACATCTATGTATCAACGTATTGATTCTAGAAAAACCAAATTTGAATGCTAATCAAGGTTACAATGAAAACAAAACTACAACTGTTCACAAGAAATTTGGAAAAAAGAGATTGATATTAGTAGCACTGAAAAAAAAACGAAACTTAAAAAGAGTACATCGAAAAACGCAGAAATATAAAAAACGGACTCGAATCAGTCAAGAATTTGTTTCAGAATTATTTTGTTTAAGTCACCAATGCGGCTAGAGATCATTCATGCGGTCATAATCTTCCTGAACATTCTGTTAAGGATAAAGATGAAAGTAGAATATACTATTCGTTACTCGCCGAAATCCGAAGTTATAACAGAAGTGTTCAGTACTTTTTGCGTGTAATTATAAGTACCGAGTACGCCGACAACCAAATAACTATTTATATATTATCTATGTGTACCTGTAGTAACTGTTGCAACCGAAGTAACGAAGTACCAAGAAGTAAAGTACTAATATATATCTTTAATGACGATAGCACGTAGCATTGAGCTTCGGTTGTAACTATCACTGATACAGTAACTTTTTCGACAGCAGCATCGAAACCATTCGAAGTAACGAATACAAACAGTTAAAGTAACGATTACGTATAAGCACTGAAAAATAACGAAATATTCCCGACATTGTTCTTACCAATCCCATAAATACATCAACCCTTTTAAAGAACAATTTTCTTCATTGAGCCCTTTATCCAATAATTTAAAGATGACAATTAGACTGAGAATATCAATAACAATTTATGGATTTAGATTTGTTTTATTATTTTTTATACTATTTATTATCATTTCTAATTTTACAAAATAAAACCATAAATTATAATTGCACAAAGGTTCGATTTTAATTAATGTGATGGTTGTATTTAACGTAGTAATACATTTTTTTTTTTTTTTAGTATTCGAGCTAAAATTGCCTAAATCGTCTATTTAAAAATTATTCAATCTGTTTTTTGTATTCCATGATAAGTTACTGACTTAATTGAACTCTGCTTCCGTTCACGCTAATCACACACTTATTCATCTTAGATATTGTTGAATGCTGAACGATCGCCCATATATATTCGGCAATCGATCCTTTAATCCCTTTAAAATTTCATCAGTCACCAAGGGATCGATATTGACTCCGTTAAGACTGCATTGCGGGTAGTGCTCACGGTACCAATAATGTAATTTTCCTCAAAACTTTTTAACCAAATTGTTTTTGCTTGTTTTCTTTTTTGTATACACACAGTCCAACGCTGTACAACATCTAAACTTATCATAACCACTGCAACCTTTAGTCAGTAAAACCTGCTAAATAAGGTTTAAAGCTTGGATCGTGTATTACTCCGTCGTCGTAAAGCACGAGCCCCAGTTAATTATATTGAGTCATCAGTTGCATTCGGTATAATATTAAGTAATTAGGGGCAACTAATAATTAATGACCGAATCTACGAGAAAAGGTGTAATGGTCCCTAGTATCGTACGAAAGCATAGATCCTAACGCATCATATTCAGAAACAAGCTCTATTAGCTCTTAACTACCAAGCCATCAAAGATGTTAAGGTTAAGGTAATAAGTAGAGATGACAAAGGCAGATGGAATTATTCCTTCTTTGCAGCAACTAGATAGACTCGTGTCTATTCGCCTCATGAGAATGGATTCATGTTGCGTACTGGTGTCCCTGAGAGTCGACAAAACACGTGTCTGTTTAGTCTCTGCAAAAAAGTAATTATTATATCCGCCTTAGTCCACTCTAGCAATAAGTTACTTAACATACTCCATTTCTCTTAATTCAGATGTACCAAAATAAAAATTTTGAATTGTTGAAATGCGATTTAATTTAAGCTTTTTCTAAAGAAGAAAATTCTTTGTACGCGTGGCGACGACCCTACGAAGTACCTAAGCTTTGAAGCTCAGTAGCCTTTTATTAATGTATAACTGGCAACATACGAAATACAACTCGGAATTGTGAGAGCCTTATAGGAATTGCCATTTGAACTTAATGCCCTTGTATTTATCTTAAAAATATTCATATTTAATACTGCATAAGTGGTGTTCGCATAAAATAATTCGAGAATTGAATGTAATGAAAGAATTTTCATAATGCAAATTAATGCGACCGTTCACCCAGCGATGCAGTGCAGAATTAAAAATTACTGTAGTGCGAAACTACAGACACGTCAAGATTTAACACTACCCGTCGGACATGCTTTTGAATTCGTTTGCAAATAAATTGATTGGAGAATGAGCGAATTATTAATTAATCACAAAACATCTGTTTACTAATGAACCTAATATAGCGATATCCTTGACAAAGAATTGTTTGATTGATAGACTAGACTACGCACATTTAGTATCTGCAGCTGCCATATGTATGGATGTAACCACTTCATGAATAGTAATATAAATTACAAATTAACGCTTGACTTGAATCACCCCAACGCATGTTGAAATATTTATGAAGCGTGTTAATAAGAGTATTACATAGTCGCTTCTTTGCACAACACCAAATTCCCCAAGTCTTAGATCCTGTTCCCTTCTCCGAAGTCCAAAAAATATCATCCCCTTAAGAATCTCGCAGCTACGGAGTTTCACCAGTATATAAGAAAAAGATAACGAGGATACATCAAACAGTGTGCGTCGAACCCGTAGAAAGTGACATCCGATCCAACGACCTCATCATCCACAAAGCAAAGATTTTAGATGCGTCGCTGTATAAAGAATCCGCTGTGAAAAGTGAAAGAGAGTTGTTATTGTTGGTGCTGTTGCCGGTATTTCAAGAGCGCGTCGTATTAGGAAGCCATCAGGTTAGTGTTGGTTTATGATACCGGTAATTCTCATTAGATTTATACACATGATTTTTTTTTAATAATATAAATGCAATAGGCAGCCTAGAGAAATTCAAAAGCATAGATTTGCAACAAAATTTTTAGAGAATATAAAAAAAAATGAAAGAATCGTTATAATGCTAAATCCTTGGTCAAAATCCATGATTTCTCTTTGAAAAATGAAGATTCTAAAACAGCACTTACGGTTCAATTTTCAAAAAAGCCAAATGAGTTGACAAGTTAAGCTTTGTATTGTTTAAGCTAGCAAATTAGCTTGGTAAATATGACAGA
Source organism: Oryctes rhinoceros (assembly GCA_020654165.1). NCBI lineage: Eukaryota > Metazoa > Arthropoda > Insecta > Coleoptera > Scarabaeidae > Oryctes > Oryctes rhinoceros. The sequence continues at coordinate 17,088,402 of JAIOKQ010000008.1, read as the reverse complement.
ATGCAGCAGGACATTTCTCGAACCAAGGATAAATATAATTTAAGGAAAATACTCCTGTTTGGCAAAATTCGCTTAAAAGAAATTTAGAAGAAAGTGCTTATTTAAAATTTACAATGGTTCCTGTACGACATATTATTACTTGGCAAATAGATTTGTCCACCAATTGTACGTACGTTTCAGAATTTAATGATGCCATAAACGTTAGCAATACATATTCAGAATTTGTTGCATTTCTTCATTTTTAATAAATTTGTATTTTTTAGAGGTAGCGTGGAGAAAGTAGTGATAACATTAATTAAATTAGCTGTTTTTATAACAAAATGAAAATGCAAAGGTAAAAATATACATAATTTTGAAGTAAGTAGATTATATCTTAAATATATCTTACATTGTCGCCCGAATAGCTCAAAAATGAATTGCAAAATCAAATCTGGAATATTTGATTGGCAACTGCATCTGCGCGCGGGCTCAAGTCCGGTCGGAATGATTGCGTTTTAATTACAAATAAAAATCAGTAAAAACCTGGTATTATTCTGATATTTACCACGATAAAAATCCTTGCTGAATGTAGTAGGGTTGGTTAATGACCACAGTAATCGAGCCCTAAAAGCATGAGGTGCGCTCCGTATTTTGATACCTCACCCAACAATACAACATTGCTGATATTGAAATTATTTTCCATTTTTGTAGCGCTGGAAAAGTAATCATAAATTAATTTGAGCTTGCATGTAGATTACGGCAAACAACCCTTCTTTAAATTATTTCAATTACCTTAATCTGGTCGTTAACTTGAATTTCATAGACGTTTCAAAATTCAGTTCAAATTCATTGTAAACATAAAATTCATCAGGGCTCACGTTACGGATCTCACTAAAACGAATTTTCAGTGTTTTGAAACGTACGTATTCTGTAGCTTCTTTAAATTTCTCTTATTTAAATACTTATTTAACATCAATTTGTATATTATCATCGATAGAATATAATAATTAACGAACAAAACAACAAATAATATCTTGCAAACCGTTTAGAGTTACTAGCTGGCTTAATTTATTAATGCAATTCCACATAAAAAAACAAGACACCGACGAATCTAACAAATCAAATATGTCACTGGGAATAGGAAGAATTCCCTATTTTTAACTTAAATAACTTAAGTTAAAATCGAAACTACTTATATAAACATAAACTATTATTAAAGAACCACGAAATCTTTGTATATACAAGTAAAAGTGCAATCCATAATTGCCATACAAGAGCACCCCAACTCTTTCTCTACAGAAATTGACTCATAAAACAGAAAGAGAAATGATATGAAATCACTTTCAAAGCGATCATCGAAATTAAAACATGCTCGCAATAAATTTTCACCCAAGTCTAAAAAGTGTACTATGATGTCATCAGTTACCATTGCTTTCTTATTTATTCTACCTTAACAGTTGAATAAAAACAAGAACTACCTATACATTCGACCATTAAGTGAAAGTACTTTCCATCGGTAGAACTATGCGTAAGATGAAAACCATAAATAAAGTACACTTTCACGTCTTATAGGCCAAGGTTTTCAGTTCATTAACACTTCCCTGTTATTTTGTTACTGCACTTTGTTTTTTAAAATAAATTTTTTGGACGATTGCGTAATTTTTGTTTATAGATCCTTTCATCGGCGTGTATATATGAGTATCCTAAATAGAAAATATAAGAAAGAAATGAAACTACGCCTCTATATAATTTATTAATTGGCACTTTTGCAACTATCAATATTTAATTGCTAACTACCAAATGATGTAACTCTCAGAGGCAAAAACTTTCTTCGACGTCCTACGCTGTTATACATCATATATCGCGCGAATTTCAAGAATCATTTACATACAAAGAAAGTCGCAGAAAGTTTTTTACGATCATATATCTTCTCCATCCCATTCAAATCCGTTCCACAAAAAGAACAGAAAGCAGGCATCTAATTTCTCAATTAGTACGATAACATTTATAGATGGAATACACAGCAAGTAACCATTTTTACTAGTTCCTGTTAATTTTTCGTTTCAGATATGGAAAAACTTTTTATTACACTGATATGCATTTTGTCTGCGCATCGGATATTTGCTGAAGACGGCGAAGATGCAAAGAATTGGTCGTGGAATAACGAAGGAGAACCGTTTAAGATAGAGGACGCTGTTGCTTCGGAAACGATTGAGCAGCCGCTATTTAATTCTACAAACATCGACGACGTAGTCGACGCCATTTTAGTTTCTTCGAGGCAAGGGAGAAACTTAAAAGAATATGGCGAAGTATACACCGATCCCAATTTACAAGAGGCAATACAAAACGGTGACGATAATGAGGCTAGAAATTTAATTCGAGATAAGCTATGTAGTTTGGGATTAATGCAAGTAAGTAACCTGAGTACCATCGATCCAGAATTTAAATCAAATGCATTTACTTTCAATAAGTAAGAATAAATCATTAGCGGCACTAGAATAATTGTTTGTTCCTTCAAAAATCCTTCATGACATATATTATTTTCAGTGTGACGAGCATGTACAAGGAAAGCGACCATACATTGCACCAGAAGATCTAGTCTACGCACAACCCGTGTCAATCAATCCAGTTGGCAGGCCGATACCTTCAATACCAATTAAAAGTCCAATTCGGGGTACTTACGGCCCCCCAAAACCAGTACCGTTCCCACCAGGTCCTCCAAATAAATATGGACCACCACATAAATACGGACCTCCTCTACCTCCAAGACCACATGGTCCACCACGTCGCGGTTACGGACCTCCGCCGCCACCTCCATCGAAACCATATTTCGATAAAAATTATATCAGTAGCTCTAGTTCCAGTTCTAGCTTCTTAAGTTCATCTTTCGATAGCACATCCGATTTTATATCTTCTAAGCCGCCATTTGCATCAGAATTTCCATATGAAGTCGATGTAAATCCTAACGTTTTTAACAAAGACAAGAAACCAGTTGAAATAGTTATCAATGGAGGCGGAGTGTCCGGAAATACTGGAGGTGTTCAGCAACATGTTCATCACCACTTTCACCATGGGGATAACGCCAATAAAATACCCATAGGCGGAGTGGTTCCTTTGGTATCTGAAACTGTTGGGGCTAGCTTAGTAGAAAATCAGAATTTCGGATTTAAACCCAGCCAGCTTATTTCTTCCGGAGTAGAAAGTTTCTCTAGCGGATCTGGATTCAGTTCATCCTCGGGAAATCTCGGTATTTCACCTGTAAATACAGTACCTGGTCTTACAATAGGCGGATCGGGCTTATCTGGAAATTATGGCGGCCAATCAATAGCAAATTACGGAGGACTAGGAAGTTTTGCTGGCAACAAGCCAAGTATATCAAACTTTGGCCCTCAAACATTCGGATCTTCTAGTTCTTCTGCATCATCTTTATATAACACAAATACGGTAGGTGCATCTGTGGGTTATTACGGCAACTCCGAGTTCTACAAGAAGGAACTCGATGTCGGTTCATTGCAATCGAATTCTTTACTGGGCGGAGATAAATATCAGAGTTTAGGATCGTCCAAGTATGAGAACTATGACTGCGTTTGCGTACCGATCGACCAGTGTCCGTCACATGAAATTATTGGCAGGAAGGATGACTTGATATTAGCTTTGGATCCAAGGAATTTAAAGAGCGACATTGAAGCTGAAGAAGTGAGAGTTGTGACTGATGGTAGCGGTAATATGACAACTGTGAGGATACCAAAGAATGCTCCGTTGAACATAACGACAAATCAAGATATTTCTTCTAGAAGTAAAAGGGAGGTGACAGAAGATAAGAAATCTGCTACTGGTGATTCCCATGCCGAAGGGGTAAATATTTTTCTTAAACTTTTATACTAATGCTTTAACTTTGTTATGGTTGGAAGGTAACTAATATCGTGATTAGTTTCTTTACATTTTCTACAATTTCTTCGCTGAAGTAAAATAAGACCAAAAATTAATTTTTTCAAACCTTGTCCCCTTTTTGTTAATCGTTGAGTGAAGTAATTAAAACTAAATTAAATTACACTAAATTGGAATCACCTGTTGGTTAATGATTGTGGCTAATATAAAGGATAGTTTCATCTACATAATGTCGACTGCCATAGGTACTATATCACACTTTTACATTAAAAAAAATTTTTACGTATCAATTTGCCCTTTAAATGGTATACTTATAAAAATGTTAGATAACAATTGTATGTACTTATGGCATATGTACTACATCGCTTTTTAAATTTTTGTACCTTTTTATCTAATATATTAACTACACACAGCACATTAAAATTTAACCCATAGAAAACCGGATACAAACTAGAACCCTTTTTTCAGAGACAGTTAGGTGGCGTCTCAAAGAACATAAAACCAACATTCGGAATATCGTTCGGTTTACCTAACCAGATTGGAGGAGGTCATCCATATCCAAATCCAATTCATTTACCAAACTTTGCCGATCCTGGTCAAACTAACGGCATTAATTTGGGATTAGTATCGGTAAATCCGCTAGTAGCATTACAAGTCTCCAAGAACGACTATGGTGACAAAATATTCAAACCATTCGTGAACCTCCATTTCACCCCCAATAACTTTCTCGTACACAAAGTACAAGATTTCTTCGATTTTAAAAAAGGTCTAATTCACAATACCCACCAACACTACCATCATTACAAGCCATCTCATTTCCACAAGCCTTCGTACCACTACGAACCTCCGGGTCCAATTTTCGATAAACCTCCGCCATACGTTGAGCATTTATCACCCGGCCATTATTACGAGGAAGAAAGTTATCAGCATAAACCTCATTACCACGATGATACTTATGATTTTCCTGGGTATGACGAAGAGTTCTATGGAAGATCTCTTGATAATTATACTGAAGGGAATAACCTTTTCAAACAATACCAAAATCAATACGATTCAGGTTCTACCTTGTACGGTGCTAGTGATTTTGACCAATCAGAGCAGGGTTATCTCAGAGACTCTTATGGTAATGCATTAGACAACTTTGGAGAACGTAGCGGTAAAAGTCTTCGATTATCGAATAATCGCATTAAATTTCCAAAAAATCGTAGGCGAAGAGACGTTGATGAAAATGATAAAGAAACTAAAATCGAAAAGGTGAGAATCGATATAATTTCGCACTAGTTTATCGGGAAAGTAAAATTAACATAAACACATGCCTTCCTTATTTATTTAGAGACAATCGTACTTCGGGGGTGGTTTTGGACGTCCTCCAGCTTGTGGTCCAAGACATGTTTGCTGCAGAAGACCACTACGACCTAATATTCCAGTTCCAAGTACCAACCGTCAATGCGGCGTTAGGAATACGCAAGGTATAAATGGAAGGATCAAAAATCCTGTGTACGTCGATGGTGATAGTGAATTCGGTGAATATCCATGGCAGGTGGCAATACTGAAAAAGGATCCTAAAGAAAGCGTTTACGTTTGTGGAGGAACGGTAATAGACCCGTTACATATCATAACTGCTGCACATTGCGTCAAAACGTAAGTACATATGAAAAATTTTGGAAGATTCCTAATTTTATATTTATATCTTACACACATTCCTCAATCCCGGTGGTAATGCAAGAAATGAGTTGAACAAAATTGTTATATTAAAAAAAAATTGTGAATTAATCCAAGGATGTACGCAACAAGAGAAAGTTTGTATAAAATACATCGTTTCGCTAGTAATTGCAGATTTTCTCCTTTTGATAAGTCAATGCTTTCGAAACGTATACTTGCGAAAAAGAAATAATTCGTATAATTTGTTCTTAAAGTACAAGTAATTGGCTATAGTATAGTAATGAAATCCTAAGAAGTAGCAATTTTTAAAAGCAATCCTAGCAAAGCCAATAGACAACTATTGAGAATTAAGATACAATATACCAGGGCGTTGATGTATTAGGTCAGATCTAGAGAGCTTCAATAGAATGTTCAACATGAGTCAACTATGCCAAGTTTTTAGTGTAACGCATTCGAATATTACAGCCGAAACTATCGATTTAAATCATAAAAAATACAAAGAAGAATATCCGTGTTGATTAGCTTATTTTTAACAACTAATTCTTATGCTTGCTTCAGATATACACCATACGATCTCAGAGTACGTCTTGGAGAATGGGATGTAAACCACGATGTAGAATTCTATCCATACGTCGAAAGAGATGTATCTAATGTAATGGTCCATCCAGAATTCTACGCGGGAACCCTCTACAACGACGTCGCAGTGTTGCGCATGGATAAACCTGTGGACTTTAGCAGACACCCGCACATTAGTCCCGCCTGCTTACCGTCTTTATATGACGATTACACAGGGACCAGATGCTGGACTACTGGATGGGGCAAGGACGCTTTCGGGGATTTCGGCAAATACCAAAATATTTTGAAGGAAGTTGATGTACCAATTGTCGGCCATGCTCAATGCCAAAGACAGCTGCAGCAAACACGTCTCGGCTATGAGTTCAAGCTCCATCCGGGATTCATTTGTGCAGGCGGTGAGGAAGGAAAAGATGCATGTAAAGGTGATGGAGGAGGACCTATGGTCTGCGAAAGAGCAGGGTCGTGGAAATTGGTAGGCGTGGTTAGTTGGGGTATTGGTTGCGGTCAAGTTGGCGTTCCTGGCGTATACGTGAAAGTATCGCATTATCTAGATTGGATCAAGCATGTAATACAGAGATTCTAAGGAACTGTAGATATAAGCGCATATATTTCCCAGTGATCACAAACACTGTTTTCATTATTTAAACATGCTATTTTACTGTCTCTTCTTCATTCTTATTTATATTAGTATTAATTTAAGTTAGTTTATTTTATTTATTATTGATAGTTTAAGATTTAATAAGATAATACGATCTTTAAATTATGAACATTGTTGCAAGACATCATAAAGAAAGAAAAATTAAAGATAAATAAAACAAACAGAAGCGTATTATTTGTTTGTGTAAGATCCAAACACCCGATTAAAGTTTACACAAATAAAAAATCGTACTATTCATTTATCAAAATTGACTTACTACTACTGTCATGGAACTATACCGTGACTTAGACGATGAAATAGAAAGTGATGAAATTGAGTCAGATGCAGCCTATGTTAGTGAATCACAACTATCTATTTTTAAAGAGATCGAAAAAGAATTTGACGACAATATCAAGGAAATTGAAGAATACACGCAATCGAAACGTGGTGATGAGTGTGCACCTAGTAAGCAGAATGAGCGTGTTTATATTGTTCTCTATTTATTTCTATATACTTAGATCCAGTTATAGCGTATCTTAATGAAGAGATCTTCGGTATTCTGCTAGACATTCTAGAAAAGACATTGCACAAAGCAATTGAAACAAATAGTTTACAGGTGAGAAACGACATACTACAATAACGAAAAGTTATCGTAATATTTTAAGTGCATGTACTTAATATATTGCAATACCTTTACATGCATCATGTATGAATTTATTGTATGTAGTATCACAAGACACCCTTCAATCCAATGGACTTCATTGCTGAACAATTATGGAACCTAAACCCTAAGCATCCGGAGAGGAGGGAGTCATGGGTTAGTGTTTTTGACACGGATTGGGCAAGGCAGTATTTAAAACGACAGTATGAATTCCATGTCTTAAAAATAGTATTTTGTAGTTTTAATTATACTCAAAACCGATTCTCGCGAGATATCGGTGTCTTTGTGTTACAGTATCTTAAGTAACTGTAACGAATGATTGATCAATTCAGCTAAAAATATCAAACGTCAAAGGAACATAAAGTAACCGCGGCCAAGCCTACATTGCTTGGTATCTGGCGAACATCCGTTTATAATTTTCTCATTTTCCAAGATAGATCGAATATACAATTCTAATGTTGATCATATTCATTCATTCAGTTGAAAATATCACAATGCAAAATTGTTTTCTGGTGTAGGCAAAATGCCGGCACCCAAGCTAAATTAAACGTAAACCATCCATTGCTTTTTTTGCAACAAATTAAACAATGCTTAATCAGGAGATGAAAAGATGACGTATTTTATATCGCTCCGATTCCCTTGTATATTTCCATTGTATACTGTGTACGTTGCACTACGCAACGGAAACAAGGGAATTACCGCAAAAGGATTAGTTATTTGAAGAATTTTAAACGTACTTTATTATCGTTAGATATTTCTGCTCTAATTCATATGCTACGAATGTTATACAGTAACGTTTTCTAGAAAACTTTTAACTTAACACAGTATTACGCGATTTCTTTTTAAACTTAGGAAACTTAAAAAGTATTTGCTAACAAAATAGAATTAAAAATATTGTAGCCCAAGACCATTTTTCCCATTTTCCTGGATTTGGAGTAATGAATATGCAGCTTTAAAAATCCAATCTTTCATGAGAGGATATTGGGTACGTAGAAGGGAGGATGTTCAGGAAGTGCGCCAATTTTGGAAGGTGAGGATCCAACCAAATACGTAACATTTTCCAATTGTAATAAAATAATAGGCACTACAAGAAGACAAAAACACCAGGAAAGAATTAGAAGACTTGAAACCAAGGGTATGCAAATGCCATAACAAAGAAGAAAAATGTACAATCCACACAAAATTGTAAAATCATTTGTTAAGTAATTAACAAAATAAAAAGTATTCAATTAATGAACAAATGTCTAACAAAAAAAAAAAAAAACAACTGAAAGACTAAAACCTAATTTTATTCTAATTTAATTCCTTTATACAAACTCAATGCTGCAGGTTTTCCCAAACCCATTTTAAACTCAATTGTTGGGGTTTCATCATCTTTTGCTATCCTGTATTCTTTGCCATTATAAACAATATTCATCATTGGTTCCACAACTACTTCCCCTTTTATTTTCATTTCCCGCATAAGAACCTGCTTCATCAATGGTGGCAATTCCATGCGCTTTGGGAAGATTTTCTCTTCCGTTTTAGTCTCTCCTTCTGATTTATTCATACAATAAGCATTTTCTTGATCCTTTGGTATTAGACGGTAATCTGTTTTATAGCTAGCAGATTCTAAATATAGTGGTTTAGGGTTAGTTACACCTCTAAATGTTCTTTCAACAAGTACTCTAACCTTTCGCAAATTCTAAAATTAATGAAATTTACTTACACATACAACAACAAATTGTAAATATAATATCCACTTACATCTGGAGACTTTTCTTTTGGCTCAGGCAGAGTTTCTACTTTCAATATTCGCATATAAGATGGTTCAGGATATCTTTCTGCTACGATATTTCGTATTACTAAGCGCCCAACGCCAAAGTTTTTTAAATTTCCAACTATTTCCCATAGGGTCTTCCCTTTAAAATCATGCGTACGTCCTATGTACTTGTATGGCATTTTTGTTCAAATCGAAAATTTAATAATTGAGGTTATATATGCTAGAAAAATATGTTATCCTATAAGAAAATGTAGGAATATTATAATACATACTTACCTCAGACTTAATTATATAATGAGTTATATACAATAATAATAAAATCTTATATTTTAAAAATTTAAAGAATATTTGAAAACCCAATTATGAATTGAGAGTTACTATTATACTTAGTTTCTTTCATACTGGTAGATGGCAGCATTTGTACGTGTTGTACCAATTGGCCATCCGAGACATAAAATATAGATATGTTTTGTTAGGGAATTTATAGTTTATAGTTTAGGAATAATATACTGTGCGCAACAAAAACGTTATGCATTAATTCATGCTGGCAACGAAAAGGGCTTTATTATGGGTGTCAAATATAATTTCCTTTGTAAACAAATAGTCTTGAGGCCCACACGAAGTTTGAGGTGAATTCTAGATTTAGGCATGACTCCTCCCTGCTCCCATCTAGCTACGCCCATGGTACTGTAGAGTGCGTCATTGGTATCGATATCCTTGATTGTTGGTAGTCCTGAATTCGTACTAAACTACTGAGACGTTCCGACGAATTGAAATCAATTCGGATTCATTTCAATTCTTCAAAAAGTATGGATCTAAACAGTGAACGTATTGAAGATACAAAAGAATTAAATCCAGAGAGAGTAGAAAACAAAGATGTAGAAATAGTCCAAAATAATAATCCTGCTGAGTTAAAACAAGTACATGAAAACGCATTTCAACAGGATCAAGATGAAATTGCAACAGGAACAACCAGTGTAACTCTGGATAATGAGCTTCATCAAGATCTTAAGAAAAATTCAAAATTAACCGACATTCAACAGTTAAATAAAAAGTTTACTTTGAAAACAGACGATAGTTCCACTATTGAAAATAATGATAAAGGTTTTGACAACCAAACATGTAATGCTGATGTTCAATATGGATTTGAAGATGATACTTATACGTATACAGATACTGACGGTGTTAAATTCTTCTGGGATAGAGAAAAGAATGCTTGGTTCCCCAAAATAAATGATGATTTTCTAGCGCAATATCAAATGAACTATGGTTTTGTTGATAATACAACTAAGAAGGAAGTTAAACAAGAAGAGAAACTTAAGGTGGAAAAAATATTGGTACCAAGAGGTAATTAAGACTTTTATATACATATATATTTGTATTGTTTAAATTGGAAGTAGTCAATCTGGTCCGACAACTCATTATTAGATGATTTAAGCTCTCATAGTAAACAGTAAGGGTTTATGGTTCAATGATCGAGCAGCATACTACATTATTGGGAAACTACAGAAAAGTAAAAAAATATTATCAACAAAGATATTAAAGTATAAAGAGGTTGACCATCCTGAATTTAAATAATGGCTTTCTAAGTGTGTAACATACCAATTGTGTTAAAAACATCAGGGTACTTAATACAGCAGAAAAAATGCGTGTGTGGTATAAATCTAGTAGCAATGCTACCAGTTGCTACTTGATCTCTTGATCGCAGCATATTTTATAAACATACTATTACCGGGACAACATATATTATTTTAACGGTTTCTGAATCTGTTTACAATGACAGTGGTAGCATATATTGAAATAGAAATTATCACCATTGCTGCAATTAATTCCTATCCCCAGAAGTTTATAACACAACTGGTATATATTAGAATACTGTAAAGTTTGAAAAGATGTATTTTAAATTTAGGTAATTTCAGGTGTTAAGAGGAAACCAAATGAGCCAACTTGGTTTGAGTTAGATGAAGAACATAATACAAAAGTTTATGTTAGCAATTTACCTACAGATACTTCTGAAGAAGAATTTGTAGAGCTAATGCAGAAATGTGGTTTAGTAATGCGTGATCCGATTACACAAAAGATGAAAATTAAGCTGTATAAAGAACCAGGAACTGACTATTTGAAAGGAGATGCTTTATGCACTTATATTAGAGTGGAATCAGTGGACTTAGCTTTGAAATTATTAAATGATTCTCTGTTTAAAGGTAATTGATTTGACATATATCACATAAGGTATGAGTTACTTCAGCACCTTTAAATCTGTTTTGTTTTCTTGCGTTATAAGTAACAATCCGATTCCCGGAAAGGACACGTTTAGAAATGTTGATGTCGTATTTGATTTCTTGCGATCATCTGTAAGAATGGATGGTTCTGCTATTTAACTGTTGAGTTTCATTTGAAGATCTTGAGACTAATGATTAGTCATACTACAAAATCCGTGTATTATGCTTTTGTTTGAAATAAAATGAAGTATTGATATCTACAACTTTCTAAATGAAGTTTTTAAAATTCTGCTCTTGTGATGATTCATATCCTGAGCACAAGATGGATTAAGGTGCCCTTCTTAATAGGTAAATGGAAGAAAAGAAATGCTACATTTTTAATGTAACTTCTATACATTGAAGTTGACTCTTCTGAGAGAAGAGTTAAAAAAGTTAAGTTTAAAAACATCAAACTTTTCAGATAAATTTGTAGCGCCAAGAGCGAAATCCAACGTGTTAATGAAAGCGTCTTCGACTCCCATGGTGAATAATACCAACACATTTTACGACGATTTCTTATTCTTTTGAAAGCTTCACATCTCTTAGTTTAGCAGATATACATATTTTCGCTTGTTTATTTTTATCTGTTATTCATAAAATAGTATTTAAGCGAACTCTGCATCTCTGTTTTGTGCTTTATTTGTCCTTTAAATGAATCGGCTTAATTGTATGTTTCAACAGAACAATGGCTGGAAAAACCCAGTCTTGATTTATTCAAAACTGATAAAGAGTCGTAAATTAAAATATTAGAAACATGATTCTCTTAATCTCTCAACTTAAATCCATCTGCAAATCTGTAGACATTTTAAAGCAAAGAAAAAGTAAATCATACAAGGAGAGGAATTATTTTCCTTTATTATTATTATTAATTAAAATTATTATTTATAAAAGCACCAACACAAAAAAAAAAAAAACTAAGGTATATATAAGATATGTTACGAAATATTTTTTAAAAATATTCTTTATTTTTATATTTTTGAACTGTACCTAAATTGCTGTAGACAATATTATATTTGACTAAATTAGAGATGTACATGTCTGAATTTATCGATTTTTTTATTGCAGGTAAAAAAATTAAAATTGAAAGGGCAAAATTTCAAATGCGTGGGAAATATGATCCAAATTTGAAACCAAAAATGAAAAAACGCAAAGAAAAAGAAAAGTATAAAAAGATGCAAGAGAAACTCTTTGATTGGCGGCCAGAACGTATGAGAGGCGAACGCGCAAAACATGAAAAGATTGTCATTGTTAAGAACCTGTTTGATCCCAAAGTATTCGATGAGGAAGTCGGGTTAATTCTCGAATATCAACAAGATCTAAGGGAAGAGTGTTCGAAGTGCGGCGAAGTACGGAAAATTACTATTTATGATAGACATCCAGAAGGTGTTGTACAGATAAATATGAAAGAACAAGAGCAAGCTGATGCTGTGGTCACTCTTCTGAATGGTAGATGGTTTGATAAAAGAAAACTTACCGCGGAAATATGGGATGGAAAGACAAAATATAAAATTGCCGAGACTGATTCTGAAATTTCGCAGAGGGTTAATAAATGGGATCAGTTTTTAGAGGGCGAAAATGAAAATAAAACAAATGAACCTAAAACAAATGAAGAAGTAAAATAGATAAATTGTTGTAATGTATAAGTAAATTTTAGCTTGTATGTTATTAATAAATTAATGAATGTTCCCCACCTTACTCTAATCTTATTCAACATATACAGGAGTTTAAAGGAGCAGTTTGCAAGTTAATAGTTTATTTTATATTTCCTACTTTTAAAACAATTTGTTTCTGTGTTGCTTATTTAAGAAAACTTACTTGTTTTGCTTTAATTACGTAATCATTATAATTTTTTATTCTACATTTTTTTTCAATCTTTCATTTGTAGAATCATAAGAATTGTCATAAATTAGTAGATAATATTATCATTGCTTATAAGTACACAAAGGTATGTGAAATTATTACTTGTTTTTTGCATCGATTAGACTCTTGAGAGAGTGTCGACTCTCGGAGAACAATCGGCAAGCAACACTAGCTATTCTCTGAGACGAATAAACACGAGCCTGTCTAGTCGCTGCAAAAAAGTAATAATTTCACTACTTTAGTCATCTCTACTTATAAGGTGTTCAAATGATGATTGTTTTACATATTATATGTTTGTATATCTTGCTCTTAAATAAGCACACTCTGCATCGCACAAGTTTAACAAATTAATTAATTCGGAATGGTCGCTTCGAGGATTTCATGCATCTTCGAATCGACCGTCCCCGATTTATTAAACATGTGGCGCAGACTCTAACCGTGATATATGTACCCATATCTTTGTTGTAAGCAGTTATATTTTGTCAATTAATAAGAGACGTGTTCAATATAGAGAAAAATTTAGTTCTTAGAACAATGAAAATGTATGCAACCAAGCATACGTATCTAGACAAAATTGCATACGCAAATAGCAGAAATTAGGGAATTAGCTGATTATTATTTAAATTTTTAACATGTTGTTCTTTGATTAGATAAATGTACAAAGGTATTTCCAACGCTACATAAATTTAGTAGAAACGCCGCAGAATTAGTTGAAATAATTTAAATAAAGTGAAACGATTGGTAGCCTTGTCGTTTAATCAAACAGCAGGTCTACCAACCACAAGTGGTTATCGAAAGTTGTTATTTTAACTCCTCTACGTGTGGTTGAAATATCCAGACCTTATATTGTGTCCGTCATCATTTTTAGTGAAGACAGAGAGTTGCAATTATAATAATCGAGATTTAGTTGAAATGTTATTGTTGGAGTGGTTTAATAGTGATAAATTTTAGTGTTTCGTGGCCTTGTACTTGTCAATCTGACACACACACCCAGTGTGTATTTAGTGCTAAAGGTTTATTGTTTTTACAATCATTTCGTTAGTGTACATAATTTTGCAAGATATACGGCTGAATAATGCAAGCTATTAAATGTGTTGTTGTTGGCGACGGGTAAGTAAATTTCAGTACTTAATATTTAAATTTTATCAAAAATATTGTTAGATCATAGTAACGTTGCATTGCTTTTCGTGGAAATAGTAAATCTTATCCATTAACTTAGATATAAAGATACTTAAATGTGGAGATATCTTTTAATTAGTATTTTATAATTTTTATTTTAAAATGAATTAGTCTAAAACAAATAATAATACTAGACTGCGTTAAGGATGAGTTACTTAATGTTAAATATATCCTTATTTTAAACAATATATACCCGATATGATTGAAATAGGTTAATGCATATGTTCAGAAGGGGAAGGCGGAAAGAAATATATTGGATTTTTTTGTAGATTCAAATAACGTTATCAAGTAGTAAACGATGTGAATCATCATTTATATTACATATCAGCCCTGTTGCGTCATAAAATATACAAATTATATAGAACGTTTGATTTTAATGACCGCGTCTTTTATTGGTAATTGCTCATTGACTTAACCTTGTCTACTTTGAATCATTTGAATGAATTCTTAACGTATTCTATACGGTAATAAGCAAGGTGTATGCAGAGACCCTGACTGTGTTTCGTCCCTTTTAAATTTTAATTTGTTATATTTAGTATGTTGATGTGCATTGTTATCTATGATTACCTATTTGTTGAATTTTTCTTCATTTAATATCGATCAATGTCCAAGTACATTGTAATTGATGGATAATTTTCAAAAAACGTACGATTGTTGCCGGTTCAATCGACATTATACAGCAAAAAGAAAAATATATGAATTAAATCTGGAACATATTTTCGTTTAATAACAGGAAGCGATTATCCTAATTTCTTAATTAACAAATTAATAATATGTTGCACGTAAGTACGCCCATGTAATAAATCAGCAATACCAAGGCAGCATCGCATGAATTAGGAAGAACATAAACATTCATAGAGATCACTGCATCCGAGCACCGTATGCCATAACGTGAATCATCAATTCAGCATTTGTTCAAATATTTTTACCGATAGCACGATAGGAAGAATCTATGATTTTTGCAACATTTTCAAATTAAACGGATGTAAATAACAGGATAAGCTTCTATATATTTATAGCTTTTTGTGTGCGTAATTGGGGGGATTCAATTCGTGCGATACACTTTACATCTACAGGCTGCGTAAATGCCTAAACGATCTTAGTCAAGTCATATGCATTAACAAGTAGCAATTTCAACAAATCTCGATTTTTGCAAGTTTCATATATATAGGTGAGGTGTGTCCCTGCTACTGGACATCTACATGCAGAAGGAGGCTATAAACTATGCCCACATCAAAGAAACGCAGGAACATTTTGCTTCTGGTTTTCGTCTATGCAAATAGAAATAAAAACAAAATTACCGTAAACTATCTGCACCAAGGAAACTAATTTCATTCACAGTATGCTTCAATATTCGTAAATAACGTGGAGCGACGATAATTTAATTGGTTTCATAAAAACACACACCATAAAAGTTTCGGAACTAAGCTCCGTGTCGATGAGTAAATTTCTTTTGATACACACAAGATATAAAAACAAGCAATTTATAGGAACATTTTATTCTGCAATCATAAACGATAAGAGACATCAAGAAATTTTGAATTTGAATTTTTGAAGAAAAAACAAACAGCGTAAACACAATGTTCCTTTGTGTTGCTTTCGGAGAGGACATAGCTTAACAAGCGCCTTATCAAAAGAGACTCGTAGAGACCCTAAAAGACACCTTAGGGTCCATGAAGATGTCAATATAAATCACAAGAATATAATTTCTTGTTAATAAAGATTAAATACTGAGTGTGCACCCAGCAGACCTCAATTCCAAGGAGACGTAGGCGTTAGGCCACCTCGAAGTGCCTATGAAACTTTAAACCAATATTATCTAAACATTGCAACCTGGAGAAAGCAATATTAGGTGCAATCATAAATATTGTGGCAGACAATGAGGCAGCAGTGAACCTGAATTGCACCGGAAAAATCTATTAGTCCCTTAATCCTACATCGGAATTATGCTTCAAAACTTTTATGACCTCAAGTACTTTATCAAGTACCTTATTATGTATCAATTGTGCTAAAAAAAGGATAATCTTTAAGGTGATTAAGCCTGTTTCGTTGGTAAAGAACAATTGTTCTAGTATTTTTTTTTTGTAATTTTGAAGAATGTTAATATACTTTCATCTGAAATTATCAGTTGCATTCAATAAAGTAAGTTATTGAAAGAAACATTCAACAAATTTCTTTTTTAGTTTATCCCTTCACATATTTCAAAATACGAGTAGCTAGGGCGTATCCTAAATTAACAAATGGATATGACAACATGTAGCAGTGACGCACTATGCAACTGCCCAGAAGAAGCTCCATGAAATTGAGAACGAAACGTCAGCATTCATATGCTATTGAGACGCTGCTTCAACCCGGAAACCCAAATTCTTTAAAAGAAAAACAACGTCAACGAAAGTTTACAACAACACATAACAAATGGATAGTTAACAACCATAAACTTCCAATATGTTCACCTATATTTAAGCATAATTGGACATGCAAACAAGCTCAAGAAAACTTTTTGATCATAAATAATGTCCAATACAACATAGGAGTGTTTCAATTATGTTTAGTGCAAGCAATCCATTGTACACATGGACGGCACATGGTACGACGACGAATATGGTGCTAATTATTTTTTACAAATGTTTTTGGTTTTTCAAACAAGTTTGTGTCTCCGACACTTTGTCTCTTAGAAAAGAAAGAAATCACAATAGTATCAAGACTGGAAAATATCTTCCAGCTCCTTGCGATCATTGATTTTGTACATTTAAGCGTGAATGAAACTTTTGTTGTAGTTTGTTGAAATACAGCATCCTCAAAACTACGTGTAAAGACGACGGCGCTGCGGATTATAGAACCCTATAATACCTTGCGCCGGTACAACCTCTCTGTTCCTCCGCTAAAAGGATCAACAATTTGCAATAACTACGAAACTTCGTGCGACTCACGGTATGGTAAATCGTACGTTTCTGAGGCTCCGTCATCTACGGTATACCACAATTGTTGTTACTCAAATTTGTCGTCGTCCTTTCACCTGTTTCGTAATCCATGCGTTTCAACACCGTAACACAGTTTGCGGACAATTTCTCTAAACCGAATGTGAACCATTTTGCCCCCTTTCGAACGGGTATACTCGCTTGTTTTCGTTCGGATATACGCTAATTGAATCTTAAGGATAACTGCAGGACTAAACACTATAATAAGTACTGTTTTGATGCAGCGATAGAAACACTTGGCGAAAGATAAACAATTAGACCAATCGATTATACAGTGTTCTGATAAAACGGGATTCCTAGAAAATTTTCGATGCGATTCAATTGCAGGGTGAGTAATAATAATTAAATAGACGGAACTGAATGTTCCTGATGTACCAATGCTTATGTGGGTCATTGCACGTAATTATCCTAGCGTACTGAACTGTTTATATGTTTTTCACATGCAATGTTTTGAATCATTCTTTTGTTAATAATAAACATACACTCAATGATATATTTTTCGCCGGCAGTTTCCCAGATTTTATGTGAAGATATTTCTTTTTAGAATATCTTATCTGGTCGATTCATTTATCTTTGTATGCGATATTTCACTGAGTACACCCCGTAATTGCTTGATTTATTATTTGAATTGTTAAATGTTGAAGTCTGATTGTATTTATTTCATGGATAGTCTACAAAGAATTATGAATGAATTTAACGTGCGTGTCACATTAACATTCTTTTTCATGGAAACTATACATTTGCGTATTTTGAAAGCTTCAAACCAATACATCCGCTGGTAAAGTTAAATGTACCGATTTCAAGGAACTGCCTATCCATAACTTTGCTCGCTTACAGTTTAATGTGATTCATTTTATCGGCAGAACCGAATTTTCGGTGTTTAGCTTACATCAACTGAGCATCCAAACCTTATCAACCGGCGCTGATTACCTAGAAAGAACATATTTCGTAACGATGTTCTGTGACATCATTGGAATTACGCTCGCGTTTTAAAATAAATAGGGATAGAAAGTATACGATAAAGCTGATAATGTCTAATCTAATGGTAATACCGATCTATGTACAGGATTTTTCATTTTATCTTGGCCATTGCTTGTTTCCGTTATTATTGGCATACATATACGTATATTAAACATTATTTCTGTGGTGTTTTACCATTACTGAATAAAAAATTGCACACAGAGGGTGCGGACAACAAAACCTATTTTTTAGCTTTTTTGGATGGAAGAGAACAGCCTATTTATTTCTGTTTTTTAGATTAGATAGATTCCAAAGTGATTAGTGGTTTATTTTGCGAAATAAACTTAGGAAATGTAGTTAAAAAATGAAGGAAACTCCTAAAATAAAACAACTACACTTTTTTTTGTTATACACTAGAAGCGAAAAAGAAAAAATATCGTCTATTTACATAAAAATTAATTATTAATTAATTGAAAAATTAATCATTAATTGAATTAAACAAAGCTCAAAAATAATAGCCTATATCCAAGTAGAGCGCACTATTTCTCATAATTTAGCAACATCGATAGGTTTTTTGTTTGTAAATTAACCTATGTTTCCTCTCGGATTGATGTTCGGCGATGAAGTTTGCCAACACGTTACATTATTTAAAATGTAACCTTTCTCGTCGTATCTTTTGGGGTCGTTACTTTACTGATAGACCTAACCAAGCGACATTTTGTCTTCTGGGTAAAGTAACATGATATTGGTTAGTAGCCATCTTGAGTTAGAATCTCAGAAATTCTAAAAATTGGTCCAAATCGTATGAAAAAAATGTTTGTTGTAAACTCGACAGTTTCTTGGACTGGACTGGTTCTGCTATTATTTTGTATGGATTATGATAATGAAGTGTTGTAGTAATGGTGACGATGAAGCGCTTCACTATTTCAGTGCTACAGTGTTTGAGTACATGATTTAGTGCACAAATATTGAAGTCCTATTCAGGTTTTTAAGGAACACTGTACTTTTTCATGACTATCTAAATATTTAAAGGTAAACATAAACTTTTACGAAGAGTCCATTTTTTATGAAACGTAAATTAGAAAAAGTATTTCGTCTTTTGTGTTACGTCTGGTTACAGAGTAGATGTTCAATACTTCGAATTATGTATTGGCCATAATGCAAATTTTAAAATTAGAAAATGCTTAAAATAATTATTATAATAAGAAAAGAAATCTAAAGCCATTGCAAAGGCCATCTTGGCACATTTTAAATAATACCTGCAACAGATTCCGATGTTTACAGTTCCAGAAAGTTTTTTTGGTTCATTAGCAAACGGTTGTAAATACTTTTATTAAAATTTGTTTGTGAATGCATATCTAAAATTGGAAAACATTTTCCATCTTCCAGAAGCTTATTATTCTATTCGCTTCCAGAAGTCGATAACATATGCAACAATGGCATATCAATTGTTATGTATGTACACATATGTACGAACGTTGTAGGCGCCAAAGAAAGGTTGAAATTTGAATATTAATGCTACGTATTATTTATATGACTTCCCAAAAAATTATTTATTCTGTCTTGCATTTTACTAATAATTTTATTTTGTCAAGGTAGCTACGAAACGAAACTTGTCGATGTGAGGTTGGAAATATTCATTTATTACCTCTCAAAAATTATTTCTGCGTTGGAAGTTTACAATTTAACAAATAAATAATTTATTGGGAATATTAATTAATTAACACCTTTAAAATATATAATAATTTATTGTTTTTTTTTTTTTTCTCTTACAGTGCCGTCGGTAAAACATGTCTCCTTATCAGTTATACCACAAACGCTTTCCCTGGCGAATATATTCCGACAGTTTTTGATAATTATTCGGCTAACGTAATGGTCGATGGTAAGCCTATCAACTTGGGTCTGTGGGATACGGCTGGACAAGAGGATTACGACAGGCTTCGACCTCTGTCCTACCCTCAAACTGACGTCTTCCTTATATGTTTTTCGCTTGTTAATCCTGCTTCATTCGAGAATGTGCGAGCAAAGGTAAAGTAAAATTGGAATGTTAGAACTAGTGGTTTGATTTTTATGTATTTTTATGATGAATTAATATATTCAGTCTTCTTTTCCCGTCTGAAATTCTAAATGAAGAAAAATCTACTGAACTGAGAGTAGTGTGATAATATGTTTTATATGATAAATCTGTTTGTGCGTTTATTGACTGTTTCTTCTTTCTTCTAGTGGTATCCAGAAGTTAGACATCACTGTCCAAGTACGCCTATCATACTCGTTGGAACAAAACTAGATCTTCGTGATGATAGAATTACCATAGAAAAACTAAAAGATAAAAAATTAGCACCAATAACCTACCCACAGGTAAATATTCGTAACCAATCGTTGACATAACTAATAGGCATTTCTCACGTTGATACAAGCGATTACGAAATTAGTTCTTTTGCCGTAATTTTTTTATGATCGCCTGTTTTGGACGAGGATCACTCATCGTTTAACTGTGATGCAATAGATGTTTTTATAGTTTTGACTATGTTTCCATAAACACATACATACCTTGGGAAAAATGCCAGTTTACATTAATAAAACTTTTATAATGGAAAATTGTTAGACATTATGTCCAATGGAAATGTATTTTGAAAGCGTTTTTTTTTTTTTTATTTTGTAAAAAGTGTTTCGATATAAAGCGAAGCTAATTGCTTTGTCGAAGGTAAGATTCGTATCATTCTCTTACTGTTCAGCTAATTTATTTATGAAAATTAAGGTATATGAAATAGTAACAATAATTAAAAATCATTCTTTGTAAGCTTAAGCCTGCCGATATATAAATCATATTTCCTGAGATGATGAGAAAAAGTAGTTATTTTTGATTCTAACTTATCAAGTATCACTTTGAATTCGAGAATTGGGAAGTTTTCGCGGGTATTAGAAGAGCCCGCATGTGTATCAAAAATACGTTATGCAAAAATCGTTGTCATCATTCCCACAATGTTCAGTTCGACAACCTGTGTCGGACGAATCCTTAAAGCACTTAAAAATATCCTTGGCTAGAAATTTCTCCATTTAAGATGGTTTATTGCCTCTTCTCAGTGCTTTCTTCATTGACACTTTGGCACTTTCACCATACACCTTCACCATCCTTCACTCGTCTTATAAATCAATATTACCAAATTCTCTTGCTAGGGCGTTTTCTTTTAATAATGTTCCTGATTCCTTGAAAGATTGTACTCACGACTCATGCTAAACCATCGAAACACTGCTTAATTTACATCTTCACTGATGCAGATTCGGCGTTTTTGGACATTTCCTCGACAACCTTTGGTTTTTCCTTAATGGACAGAAATTTTCTCCCAGCCATGCCATTTTGTACGTTTGTGTACGTGTTCGATGTTAGTTTATCTGTGTTGTGTATAGTAGTATAAATGGTAACGAACTGTTTGCTTTTGTTAATAAATAAACATGGGAAACGTAACACGTAAGACGTAATGCGGAAAAGGCGATTCAATGATAACGATACTATCAACTTACGAAAATTTTAACTTTCAAACTTAATTCTTCGTGGAACGTAATATGTTCGTAAGCCAAGATCACCAGTATTTGAGATAAATCATTAAGTCGAGAGTTTCCCCCATAATATGGGTATTATATAGAAAATAAAACTCATTAGAAAGTGTTGAAGTAGCTTTTGTTCCATCTAATATGATCACTATAAACAGGTAGTCGCAGTATATGGGGTCGTTATATACAATTCTATAATTAGAATCTTAATTATACAACAAACGAGTACTTACATATCTATACTACCGGTATTAGCCGATATTATTATTATAAATGGTTACTCTGTATCAAATACAAAGTAACGATTAGGTATGAGTACTGAAAAGTAACGAAATATTACATCTGCAATCTGTACACCGTCATTATAAGTATGTATTTGTATTTTCTAGGGCTTGGCAATGGCAAAGGAAATAAGCGCCGTGAAATACCTCGAATGTTCAGCGTTGACGCAGAAAGGTTTGAAAACAGTATTCGACGAGGCTATAAGGGCAGTTCTATGTCCAGTAATGCAAGTAAAACCGAAACGCAAATGTGTAATTCTCTAAAGCCGAAAAGGTGTCAGTCAATATTTATATATTATATACATTGCGTCAGGACCAGTCACACAAACGTCAGTAAAAACACTCGACTGTAACAAACATTTTGCGTTTCTTCGCCCATTTTTACTACCAATTACTTTTTCCTGTACAATGATAATAAATAACATAAGTGAAATAGGACTAACTCATGCGTTTTTCATAGCTACAACGTTCTTATGCGTCACAATTTTTCACAACTATTCGACTTATTAATCTTTACCTATAACAAGTTAGAATATCGACAAAATGCAAAACGCAAATTTTAGTTAGAAAATAATTGAGTAGTTCTAGTTAGGTTGCATAATATGAATTTCAACAATTTACATAGTTTAGTTAATATTCAACAAAGGCTATTTTAATATATTAGTTAAATTGGAAAACCGGGTACGTTTAATTTATTTGCTGTCATACATTTTACGCTTAAACGTACGTAAATTGCTCTTTAAAGCGTATATTTGCGCATTGTTATTGATTAATTAGTGTGAGAAAGCTTGCAGGGTAAAGATATAACAAGCGAATGTTGGTATCTATGTAGGAATATACATAAATATTTTTTTTACAAAGCAGAAAATAAAAATGTAAAAACTAAGAAAGCAGTTTAGTTTTAGAGATAAAGGAAACCAACTAGCAACACTAATGTTTGTGCATAGTTGTGATATACGTTGAATGCCAAGATTTCAAGTGCCGGATTGGGATTGTCTTTATTTGACATATTCTTGTTGTCGGGTATTTACCGGGCACTATAAATTAGAATTATAAATCCGTGGCGACTAGTAGTACGTAGTAGACGTAGATTTGAAGTGAAGGACAAGCCTTCGATTCCCTCGTGTATTTCCATTGCATATCGTATACATTGTACTTGACAAAAAAATACACGAGGATTTCGAACCGTTATCCTTGACCTCCCGTCTACGTCACCACTAGCCGCCATCGTTATAAATATATAAATAAATAGATGCCTACGAGAGAACTTGAATAAAGGCTGAAAGCGATGTGTCTTTATTTTCATTTAAAACAATTTATTAAATATCTGTAAATATCTCCATATTTGCCGATTCATTCAGTTTTCCTTAGGACAACACTGTTTTATATATTTACACCATTATATTGCTTTTTCGGAAGTCGTTTGTACTACACGGAATAGGTATGAATAGATTTTATATAAAGCTGACAATCCCATTCTGTCTCTTTGCGATATTTTTCTATTTTTATTGTATTATAATGATATAAATATGTGCTGCTGTAATTACGAACTACATTTTCTTTATGAGTGCATTATTTCAGACTGACTACAGCACTATCATGTTATGAATTTGATTTATATATCCTAGAAACTTCCATAAAAGGACTAAAATCAAAATTGTTTATATTATAATTATTAAAATTTATGCAAAAACGGAATGTCACGTTAATATATTTTAAAGTATCATTTCTTTTATGTTTACTTTTTCTTTGTAATAGTAGGATTATTTTTTAAGCGTATTATTCGAGAATTTTACATTCAGTTAATTTTACAAATCAATATGTACATTTCATTTTGTGTTATTTTTTCTTTTGTAATATTTTACAAAGCACAATAAACAATTTGTGAACTATATATTTTTATAGATATTTGTGACTATCGGTCATACTTGTTGTGGATAATCTTGTATTTCTTTTGTTTTTTGAAAATATATACATTTATATTTTAAATAATATGAAGTTTGTTTTAGTTTATTTTTAAACAAAAGTAGATGTTTAAGTTCTGTAAAGAATCTGTTAATGGGCAAACAGCACAATTCTTGTGAAATAATTTCTTTAAATAACTATTGGCGGTATAACTAAATACCATTAAAAGAGTTTGTAATTCATTAAATTTATATTCCTTGTTTTTTGTTAATACTATTGTAAGCGAAATTTACTTATACATACAACAGAATAATTTTTTTTTAATTCTTAGCCAAATTATGCAGTGAAGTTATTGCGAAGTAGCAGATAAAAGCAAACACAAGAGAAAATTAAAAAAAAAATATATAATTTCATTTTTTCACGAAAAGTATTTACAACAATAATAACTTAAAACAGTGAAACTTCTATAGGTCCATTAACTCAACATGGACAAATAAACAAAAAATATAGTCCTAAACCGTTCCTAAATTTAATTTTTCTGAGGCTAAGCGGAGACGCCCGCATTCTGATTCTGTTTCGCAGAAATTGGCAAAAATATGTTTTCTGCAATTTGAAAGTGAAATACTAGCGGGTGCTAGAGCTTTTATTTAAAATAACATCAAAAAAATATTACTTCATAGTTCAATTTGGTTGATGAAATCAACCAAATTCTTATCCTAACACCTTGTTATACCAGATTTCAGTTCTTTAACGCTATTGCATTGTTACTAATGTATTCTACAAATTCTCGATGGTATGAGGGAGTTGATCATTTTACAATGGCCCTCGCTGAGGAAGAAAATCTTGTTAGTATTGATATGATTTCCATTTCATGAAACCAATCCTTTGTCCTTTGAGAAGTATGGATAGCGGCGTAGTCTTGCTGAAATATTTAGTCAGAATCTATATATTCGTGAAGAACTAAAACGTATTAGGGTTTTTATTGTTATTGGTGAAAACCTACTATCACCAAAATGTCGACTCATCTTAACTTCAACGTCCTTGTGCAAATAATTTGTCAAGACCATCCTAATTAAATTTATTCTTGTCAAAAAATATAACGTTCTTCCATTAATGATCCCATTCCATATGGTCCTTCAGAAATTTCAGTTTTGCTTGCCTGTGTTTCTGCGCGGCCAATCGAAAAAAAAAAAAATGGGCACTCTCTTTGGGTTAGTTTTTGGTTTCTCTCACTGGCGCGAACTTCACCGTAGGAATTCGTTAATTTTATAAAATTATTGATCAGGTGGCATTGTTGTAATCAACAATTGATATACATCAAAAATAACACTGTTGCTAAATATTCATAAAATAAAATGGAACTAAAAATTTCGCTGGTTGTACAAAAGTGGATAAAAGTAGCATGTTCTTGCGATAGAAAAACAATCTTTAAGAAATTGTGTTGACGCAATTTTAATAAATATAGTTAAGATAATTACGTAAAATAATCAACAGAAATATTTGAAAAGATTTCTGATTAATATTTTTGGATATACATTGGCGGCCAACTTATTTATCCTGTGATGGGCACTAACCGCAGATTTCAAAAGTTTACAATAAGTGCGTAATGCAACTAGTTAAGGACTTGTGCTTTCAAAAGTAGTAATATTGTCTAAAATACGTGGTTTATGTATTATTCTAAAAATTTCAAAAGAAAAATAAATTTCATTAATTTACAAGAAACAGGACGCTTAATATTTTATCATTTATTTACAAATATTTGTTATTGTAGATACAAATTGTGCTTTTCTAACGATTTATTATACCTTACGCGCACAAAATATGCCATCAACTTCAACATATTTTTCTATTCCTCAGTGGCTGTGTTGTAATCTTTCTTGCGAATTAAAATTTTCATCTATACCTTTATCCTTTTTTTGTGGAACGTGGTAAGACCAAGGATTTAAAAAATCCGTGATAATTTTTTTGTTTATGGGAAATATCTTGATTTTAACGTATAATGTACTCTGTTCGTAGTTCTTAGCTACTTCTGTACATAAGCGAAAAGGATGAATAAGAAAAATTATTACCTATAAATAATATAGAAATCATTATAAATGAATAATCGCTATTCACGCCTTCGCTTACGTGGTTACCTTGAGGGTATATACATTTCAATTCTTTATTGATAATTGCCTTTAATGGTTTGAGAAATACGTTGAAGAAGAAGAAAAATATAATTGGAAACCAAAAACAGATAGCTGTATATTTTAAGTTATATGAAATTATTAAATCGATACAAATTTAAACTTAAACAAACTTCTTTTAAGTATTTTTATTCTTATTATAAACTAATCAGTATCACATATAAATACTTTCCACTGACTGCAGGAAGAAAAGTTTATGGAAGACCTTCATACCATTGACATTATCTACCATCAGAAAATTCATATCATTATTGCATTACATCATCTAAGACATGTATAGTTGTTCGATGTGTTCTTTCGTTGATTAAGCATATCTATGCTTACCTAAAGATAACAATACCTACGTAAGATGTGAATTTATGTCAAAATTTAAAATTTATGGAATATATACTGAGTGTTTGACTTCGATGTACTTTACAATTGTTTTTATATTTAGAGAAGGCACTGTGTGTTCTATGTGGAAAACCTATTTTAGTTTTTCAATTTTCTGAATGTAAAATATCCAGTTGTTAGAAAATTTGCCCCTTTATACCCTATTGGTGATGTGCAAAATGTAATTATTCGATAAAAGGATAGTCTTTACTTAGCGAATATATAATTCGAGTTCAGTATATGGTTTGTATTTGTTCCCTTAAATTATTCATAACTATTCGATATGTTGCTACATGATTACTCTTGTTATTTTCTAAATTGGTCGAAGATTAATATGGTGTAATTAATGCAAAATTATTGCTGTAAAAATATTGTAAATGCTTATATCTATACAGAACTGGTCGGTAGTTGTTTTATTCGATATTCACATTTTTCTAAGAATTAAAAGTAGATATCAAACATGTTATTTTAACAAACATCCCCTTTTTAATTGGTTTTGTTTATAGTCAGCATCAAGAGAAAGGAATACGAAACTTGAAAGTTCAAAAAATAATAGTAAGTGACTTACAATTATGAAAAATAATCAGAGTAATCAGTAATACAAATTTTAAACAGGAAATATCGATAAATAAACAAGGCATTGGCGATATTGTTATTAGTTCTCGTGTAATTTTGTATTATGGAATTCAAGAAAGATGGAAATATGTGAACATTTTTGTTCTATTCTAATTGAAAATATGTCTACACCAAGCACTTGGTACATATATTCTGTTGTAATTATTCAAAGTATATGCTTTCAATATTATTATAATTATATACGCGCATCATGGCTTTTATTAATTTGCCGTATTTACTTAGAAATAAAGGGTTGCTATTTTTGTACGGTCGTTGATAAGTAGAAAGGTTCGAAGCTATCTAAAACAAAGCGTTATATTACCTGGCCATTTTTTTCGGTATGCCAATATTTTCTTTTCCATAACTTAATTCATAACATGAAAATTGTAATTGTGTGATGTAAGTATATACTTCACATACATAACAGATTTTGTGTATTTTGTAAATACTAAATATTATTGAAATATTATAAGATTTATAAAATAAATATATGTACATGGCTTCCTTGTTTCATTTAGCAATGTATGTTATTGTTTCTTAAAGTTTTAATCATTTAAATTTTATGAATTAATAACGGCAATAGTCATCTAAAATAATTGTTATTTAAACTCACCGTTTGAAATTTAATTTGCATTAAAGAGGAAACAATTTAAGAAAAAAAGTTGAAAAAGGGAATATGAGCAATTGGGATTGTTTCAACAACACTATACATCGCAAATTACTTCATGTACCAGGCGATTTAATATGTGACTTCTACATTCAAAGGAAGGTGAAACGGCAAGCCAAATTCACGAGCGGATTCTTACGTACATTGGATGACTCATGTCCTTTTTATGATAATGTTCGATTTCGCGCGAATAAATTCAAGAGTGATAGAGTAAGCATTGAAGTTGCACCATGTTCTGGAGTCTTGAAATCAGCTGTGACACCCCAAAAGCATCGATAAAGTTCACGATTTCACTTTGATCGACAGATGAGTGAAGGTATGTGAGTTAGCTAAAGTTGCAGGCATCAGAATTGAGCGGGTTCATTTCATTTCGCATGGAAGTGCTTTGCGCAGGATAGCCGCCTCGTTTACACATTCTACAGCTAAAACGAATTCGCATGCGAATATCTAAACGGTTAAGACAATGGAAAATGTCTCTGAGAAAAGCTAAATGTGTTCCATCCCGCTGGAGAGGTGCTGGCGTCAATTTTTTGGGACGCAAAGCGAATTCTCCGAATCGACTGCTTTGAAAAGGAAAAAAGGTGATGAAAAGGAAAATAATAGACCAAAGTCTGGAAATTGACAAAGAATAGGTATTATTTCAGCTGTGTTGCTTAGCAAAAACTGGCCTAGCTAAGCTTTTGGATTGCTTGTGCATCCTACGTATTACTATTTATTCCAAAAAACTTTTCTGGTAAGATGAAAATTTGTGTCAAATAAAGAAGTTGTGTGGAAAGTAAACTAGTATTTAAAAAGCGTCGAAGAAATTTCATGAAGGAATCGCGGAAATTAGAAAAACGTTGGAGCAGGTTCATTAAATTTCGAGAGAACTATATCGAAAAATAAAATGAAATTAAAAGTAAATTGCAAAGCTGAAATTGTTTTCTTTCATATCAAACCAAGCTAATTATCAAACCACCCTCGTAATAGGTGATGTGAATCGTCTGAACTGAAGAGTAGAATTAGTTATTAGCAAAAAAAGAAAGGTTTCACTACAATCATGTCTCTTAAACGTAGCCATTGTTCACTTCTATCAGGTGTATTTGGGGGTGTCTAAATTTCTTTTGTCTAAAAAAAATGAGAAATGCATAACTATCATATTACTCAAACATTTTTGATATAAAGCTAATGATTGTGAGTATCAATTTTAACGTTAGCGTCAAATCAGATACAAAAGCGATTAGAAATATCAATCCTTTATTTAGGAAATAATGTGCGTACATCGCTGATAATTTCATCAAAGAGCATAAACCTTTATGTAATCTACGATAAGTTCATTTCCGTTAGTCCAACTGGGTAACCACGTATTCTTTTCTTTGTAGAATTTATATTGCCCTTTTCCATCAATGTTTGTGTATAGTTTTTCAGGTATAGAATCCGGGAAAGAATGTCCGCCAACACCTACTCCGATAGTTAAGATCATCTAAAATGAAGCAAGTTTATAACTTTTGCACATAATCATATCCATTATCTGATGTTATAGGATTGTTTAGATTTAACGCACTTCTCTATCAAACGGTGCCATTGGATTACTTGTCTTCCATTTCTCGGCCGTGTCTGGATTGTATTTAGCTTTAACATTAGCAAAACCACCTGGCGGTGGATAGATGTTACCATAAACTTCCCCATCAACCAAGAGTTGTATACTATCTAAAATGTAAAATTTATGTTAATTAATTTTGAAGAAAATACCCATTTTTTTATTTTCTTTGTACCCGAAAAGGGTTTTTTACAGGAATTCGGCGATCATTTTAAAGCAATATATTTGGGCATTTTAAGCAATACGAGTGAGTTTCTTCGGCTGAACGGTATGTGACTGTTGATGAGATATGGATGGATACGTCACTAAATCATCCAAATCAACCTAGGAAGTTGATTTGGATGATTTATGGAGGTGTCCTTAATATTCCATCTTTAAAAGGATTTATGCCATATTTTAGTGTTATGTTCTGTGAGAAAACCGATGATGAGATGAATAAATATTCAACGCTAACATTATGCGATTGAAATTTAGATTAAAATTAGTTCTTCAGTCTAAGTCTACTCGCCATTATATTAAATTTCTATGATTTTGGATTTCTGGAATAAATTTTCGTGCACCAGGCATCAGGTAAGTTGTTTTATTTTTATTTTTGTTGCTGTGATCTATAAAGAAGAGCTTTCTGTTAACTGTCTTATTTATTTAAGTCCATTGATCCTCTCACTACTAAGGGGAACAGAATGTGAAACAGAAACAATGTATTTAACTCTCTATGCGTCTCCTATTTCAAAACAAACATTTCAATTTTAAACGTGGAAGCCCGTGCCACAACAGTTCTTACCTGTTTTCCACACGGTCGAGAACACATGAAAATCATTATTCCAGCTATTGCTTGCTTTCAACTGCCGCAATCCAAATTGTCGAGCTTCTTCGCTTACGTCCAGCATTATACCTCCATATAGTTCTTTATCTAACTGGGAATTACCTTGGACGAAAGCAATGCGAATTTCTCCTGATGAGAATTCTTTGTCTCCATATTCGAATTTTTTGGGCGTTAGAAATAATTCTGAAAACATGTTAATCTAAAATTACGCTAATTTTACTTCATTTAACAATTAGTCTGGGGTTATCTCTTAAATACTGCCTTAGTTTTCTATTCGGTTATCTATCCTATCAAAATGTTTACAAGAAGAAGCAGAAAAAAAAATTCACCTGGGTATATCCAATCACCTTTCGGTAATTTAGCTCTAATATCCACTCGTCCATACAGAAAGGAAAACGACGGTTTGGTATTTATTCGACCAGATAAGACAGGGGGTAATATCATGTAGGCAAATGGTTCTTGTTTGCATTCGTATTTTTCAGATCCTGTACAGCTGCATAAGTAAATATATTAAAGAGGCAATTAAGTTATAGATTTCATTAGTTAATGTTGTGTTTGAAAAATTATAACTACCGTCAACGGAGGTGAAACTGATTTCTATGATAAATTTGGCCGGTACATATTTACTAGTAGCCGTGCATTTTCCAGCAGGCTAGCAACTTTGTAATCTGCTTAATTTTTTTCAAATAATTTTCTGTATGTTGATTATAAATTGCTTGAGTAAGGGAAAAACTTCGGTTATATGTCATATCTCCTGTACATTTTATTAGTTAAAACATACACTAAACAAGACACAAAGATTCATTCGATTTGACTTGTTTCAAAATATTAAATTTTTCTTTATTTTGAGAAATGCTTGGGGTAATGGTTCAAAAGGATTTTAAAGCACTGGGAGATATGCATTAACACATTGATTCTCATGAGTTTTCCCAGGGCAGTACACAGTATTACAACTTTAAGATTGGCCAACAATTCATTAGACATATATTGTTGATGCTTACGCGGTCGTTGTTTTCTTTTAAGGAATTTGGGTTTCGGGGTTGAAATCGCAAAATCGCGTCGTAATTGCACGAGAATGCTTCTTTTGAGCTGCTGCATGTTGCTTCGTACAGCAGTGATTCAAGCAAATTCTTTAAAAGATTCTTAGACGGTTTCCCACAACCATTCAGTTGGTATCTTAAAAATTTTGTCGATGATTTAAGTCGCCGCGATCATTATTGCCGGAATTACCAACCTATCCAACCAATTACCAAATTATCCGCAAAATCCGAGAGAAGAGGAAAGGATGAAGAGAAAATCACTTCTAAAAATTATATTCACGGGCTTCGAATCGAGGATAATTTTAAGATCATTTATTCGAATCCCCAAACATTAATTTATCTTTTGCATATTTTACCAATGACAATAAATATTTTACGTGAATTTTTTAAATAACTTATCATTGAAATTACCTAGATGATCCAAGTTATTTCAAACTGCAAGGTCAATTGGGCAACTTTAAAAGAAAAGAATGTTATAAATATTCTCTGAGGAGAAGGTCGTATCAGCAAATCCCCTTTCTTCAGAATGTTCTAATTTTGTAAGACAAAAATGCATAAATGAAAAATTATGAATAACCTGGCCATTTCATCCCGGTTGACGTTATATTCAAATGAGATTGCACTATAAAGTAGAGAGATATAAAATTAGTTATATTATCGATTCAATCGTTTGGATTTCTAAGGCTATTTTTAGATACGAAGGCTAGAACTATTGCTGTATGATATTGTAGCTAGAATCAGTTAGGTTGTATCATGTATGTACACAAATCATACAAGGTGTCTCGCGTGTAGAGGACAAATTGTTAAGTTAGAAAATAGTGTTTGTTTGGAGAGTTTTGTCGGTAAACTCAGTTCAAGCCATATAATAGAAAACTGCAGAACGAAGACAAGTATTCTGGAAATTTACTTCTGTGAAGGTTTTCTCTTGAAGCGCTTGCTTCGTATATAACTTATGCGGTAGCTCCATTTAAACTTGTTAGTTACAATGCTCAAAAACTTGCAATGATGGCCTCTGTAAAATTTACTACTTTTTACGGTGATATAGTTCAAACATATCATTATTTTGTTCCTGTTTTTGTTTTCCTTTTTTTATTTTGAATTAAAAATTACATGTTGCCCAGTAGCCTGCGGTATTGGAAAAGGATTCTGCTCCAGAACTAGTAAGTAGATCAAAGAAATTTTCATTGCAAAATAAATTGGTGTTACTCGCAAAATTTTGTGATTTTTTTGTCGTAGGCAGGGTTACCAAAAGTATCATTAGTAAATATTACGAATAACAATGGGCCGAAAATTCTCCTCGTACTAAAGCACATATTACGTGAATAGCAGATTCCATCTTACAGAGTTAAGCATTGCGGTCCATTATCAATTTTTTCTAATTCATGAGTAATAACTGGTTGTAAGAAATGTTTAAATTGAGCCTTGTTGTGAATGTAGTTTCAAATTAGAGATCTTCTTATAATTACTTTATTCCCAAATCTAATCCTCCAGGAATAGTCACGAATCCCGTTCCGTATTTGTCTTCGGCAAAAGTTGGTTTAATGTGAAGCTGCCCGTTTTCGTGGAATATATTGTTGCGATCACTTACGTAATTTACGAACTCATAGTCCTATAAAAGAAACAGGTTGCTTTACGTTACAGAAAATAAAACTATTTGACTCACCGGATCACCGGCAAATTTTATCTCAGTTTGCCACGTATTCTCATTTATGGCGTCAAAATTTTCCTCAAATATCGTTCGACCTGAACATGTGTTCTGACCATTTACTTTCGTAGGTGAAGCGTTGCAAGTTGGCGTTGGTGTTACGTTAGGAGTAGGTGCAGGCGGACGCTTTGTACTTTGATTTCCCTTATTTCCTTGGTTTCCTTTATTTTTATTGGCATTATTTTTTGGAATGTCTGCAACGATAGTAATTATTTACTTCAACAAGTCCAATATACATCGAAATCCTACCATTTACTACGAATTTTTGATTATCTAGTCTATATCCTAAAGTATTCTTTCCATTGAAATAATCCACATAAAGCCAATAGTAGAGGACATCCCCCGGTCGAAATCGTTGAGAAAAATCTTTAAATGTCCATCTACCATTTTCCGAACGAATTATATCTTTGGCGAAAAATCCAGCCTCTAATCCATCGAATTCCTCGTTTACCTTACCGTGAAATGCGAATAATTTAATGCCTTCTTGATCTAAAAATATAAGTTGTTGTTAGGAGTCAGTAGTTTTTATGTGGTCTTTGTTCTTTCTTAACAATACGTATTTATGTAACATACCCATTGGTGTACAACAAGTAATTAGTCCATAACAGCATAACTTTACTTTCGGTTTCCCTGTTAGAATTGCGTCGATGCCATAGTTTCTGCCGACGTTTTGTCCTTCCTCTTGCGAGACTGGGTTGTTACTACACACTTAATGGTGATTACTTGTTCCGAAACGGTGTATATAGAGCTTATTACGGATCAATAGAGTGGAAAGGTTATGGAACAATAAACCCCGGCAATTACTAAGGGCTTTAATTAATTGGAATTTTCGAGTGTGACCTAAGGAGTGGTCATCGTTGTAACTTCAATTATTACAATGTTTTGAGATTTCCTTGATTCACGAATTTTTCTACTGTAATAGTGAAAGCAGCGAGATAAGATGTGAGTTAAATTGGATTTGGTGGCCCGTTTCCTGTATATGCTCAGTGAACGTTGACCCAGTTTACGCTCATGCTTAGCAGCACGAGCTAACCGATCGCTTCGTTTCATACTACCGAACGAACATGAAACCTGGAAGGTAATCGATTGATCGCACCTCCTCATTATCACTGAGCACTGAGCTTGCAGAAATGAGTAGGCTTCGCGCAGTTAGCAGAAACTGGGCAGGTACGTGTTTGTCGACTCTCGGGGAAATCAGCTAGGCGTGCACTGGAAACTGACCACCAAAAATCCATGAAATCTTAGAAATCTTCAAATATCCATCTTCTCGATGACTACGTCTTGCATCGTACTTGGAAATTCCAGTTGATTAAGCCCACTAGCAACCAACCACCATGGTTCTTTAATTACATAACTTTTCCGATCTGTTCATCGGTAACGGCCTCGAAAATGTCTCGTAAGAGTGAGGACTTCGGAAGAAGCTACGACAACGATGCGTTTAAAAACGGAAACTAGGAGCACAATCGTTATCATTTTGCTTTCAGCGTATCGATTTCCGAGGTATGGAAAGCGTATGGTGGGCATGTAATTAAGATAAGAACCTGTCGTTTTAATATATATATAGATACGCGCACAACGATCATATAGAAGTATCGGTAGAAGGTGCGGTTAAAAGACCACTATACATCTTTTCTACGAAACGGATAACATTTTTGTACAAATAAATTTGTTTTTATAAATTTGTTCTGGCGAGATACATAATTATACTTTGCGTCGATATGATATTGCCAGAGATGAAAAGATCAAAAGGAAAATATCTCTTAATGGATCGTAATGAAAGTTTCAAGGTACTCAAGTTTTTATCTGCGACTGGCGATTCAAATCCACATTATCGTGATGAAACAACATTCGCACGATCCACTTTTCGATTTTTGGCCTAATTTGCAGCAAGCAAAGAATAGTCACTGGTAAGCAACTATTCTTCGTTCTTCAAGTGGAATTATTTCCAAGCAGTCGGTTATGCGACGAAACAATAGGACGAAACAATAATCATTTTTTTTCAAAGCAATTTTTTTTAACTTTTTGCATGTAATGGTTTGAGAGAATAAACAAATGTTCTTCTTCTTGCCTATGTATATTCCTTCTCTAAACTTACTCAATAACTTTGAGGTTGTTATATTAAAACCATACGATTTTGTAGTAAAATAAAACGCGAAGGAGTTTGACAGTCGTTAGGTATTAACTAAATTAAATAAAATAAGATATATCAATATATAATAGATATATAAAATAATATAAATTAAGTAAGCGTTTTAAGAAACTTATTTAGTGATTTTTGCTTCAAACACAGTATAAGAGAATATAAAAACGTAGCATGTAACTTTAATATGTAACACTTTTTGGTTTACTTTGTATATTACAGCATAAATAACATATTCCTCCAGGTTTCCGTATGCAGCCGTGCAAGTAATCTAATCATTTTAGTTTTATTTATTTCATGTTTATGTGGTAACAGATTACATACATGCAGCAAATTAGCGACTTATTTATCGGCGTACATAATAGCGCTTAAAAAGCCTAATTATCCTCCGGTCGCCTGTCAAATGAGGATTTATTTCTTAGAAGATATAACAATCACGTCTATAAGTTGGAGTATGTTATTAGTTACGCAAAATGGACGTTACATTAAAACTAAATTATTCATTCAAACATTGGTACCAACTGTGAATAAGATATTCTTATGTATACAATGCCTATAAATAGTTGGTAATTTTTGCGGTTGTCTATAAACTGTTTTGTTGCCCTTTTCTTGTAAAAAGTTATTGTTATTTACATATGTCGAAAATAAAAATAGGTCAAATTTGTTATTACGATTGCAAAAGACTAAATTTATGTTACCTTCAAAAACAAATTCTATCTGTTTCAAGGATAATTTGTTTGCTTCGTCAATGCATTATTCATAGTATTATTTTCATCGGATTCGTTAAAATTTTAATTTGAAAGGACAACAAAACGCATATTTATACTTAGCCAATTCAAGATAATAAAATAATTTGTCTTACCAGGTATGGAAACCGTGAATCCTTTAGGATGTAAAATTTCTACCGTTGCTGGTGGAACTTCGTAATCTTGCTGAATTGTAAGCCCGCATAAAACGGCAATGCAAAGTATATATTTAAACATGATCTAGACCTACATACGTTTAGCACGTACATACATTGCATCCAATTATTCCACACAAAGTAAACACACGCCGTATTGGTACCCACTGTATTTCAACTGGTTATAAACTTACGCAGCGAGTTTCAAAACTAAATACATTAGCGAAGAAGTATTGGTGAGTAAATGCACTCAAGCTTCTGAAATTTAAAAAAATTATCTAGAGATAAGGATTATTATGCAGACGCACGTGAAAATAGTTGTTGTTATTGAGATACTTCTCCGCGATCGGAACCTTGGGCTAACCTATGAGCAATAACGCGAGGTTTCTTCTTGATATCCATAATGTTATGCACGTATGATATCAAGTGTGACGACAAGTAAATGCTTCGTTAGCGTAGGTTCTATAAGAAACCAACTTTCCCATGAATCACCTCTTCACCAAAACTTCTTAAAACGTGATAATTTTTCAAGTGTTAATGATAGGTAATGTTTAACGCTTAATTGATATAAGGAATAACCTGTTCGGAGGACTGTGTAGTCAAATATTTGCATTCGAATTACTTAATTATACAAAGTTAACAAAATAAAAAATTTATTGAAGTTTGAAAATTAACATTATTATATTATAAATGGGAATCAATGAGATTATATATGTATATATATATATACACAACAAACAGGACATGGAATTGCCAGATTGTGACGATTTTTATTGTAAAACTGTTCGGTAAAAAGTTGATGTGTTGATGTATTAATTATTCCGAGTTAGAGAGTGTGAAAAATTGCAAAATAACTTCGAACACATTTCTAGTTGGTGATACTCTTGACCAATTGTTTAAAAGGATTTGCAATTATTACTTGAGTCAATTTCAATTGGTTGCAATACAAATCAATTCAATGTCAGTCACGTTTATGGACAATGTGAATGAACTGAAGTTAGGACCTGCCTATACTGGCCGTGTATTGGTCTCTACGGAGGCATCGGGATTACGCATACAATATCGTTTATATCATACTCTTCTAAGGAAATAGCGGCAGTCTTCCATTCACAGAATAACGCACAACAATCTAATAGCTTATATCCTTACGATTATCGTAAAATTCTAGAGGTCGCGGGTTGCTATTAACAATGTCAACGAACACTGTTCTTGAATTATATTTCGGGAATTAAAGCAATTCTTCCAGAAACGGCAAGTAGATAATATAGCTTTGTGCACACAGAGAGGACAGGTATAATGAAGGTGAAAAACAGAAGAAAAAAATGACCGTTCAAAGGCAGAGAATCAAGTCAAAAGCCGGTGTAGTCATCGGCCTTCATGGTAGTAACTCAAAAATATTCGAATAGGCGCAGGAGCTTAAGCTGGTTTGGTAAACCGTTGGGTAAACAATATTATCAGAGAAACATCTAGTAAACAAGTAAGATTTTATACCTGAGGTTTAGATTATAAGCATTGGTTCGATAACATATTTTGGAATAGTGATAAAAAGAAAGAAAGAATATGTGATGTGCCATGTTCCGCAACATTTATTATATTTTAAAGTATATGAAATCGGACGTGGGTCTCGTTATTTTACGTATGAATTTCATATTCCGAACATTCTGTATCCGCCTCGTATCAATAAAATCTGGATATGGACTATACACGATGTCACAATAACTTAAAATGAGGAAGTACCAGCGCCTCACACAGCGACATAACATGTTTCCTAAATCTCAGTTCCCCATCCTTTACTATTGGGATTTAAATTTAATTCGCGGTTTAGGGAAGTTTCAAAAACAAACGTTTCGTTCGTTCATTCTTTGCACCGCTAAATCAACACCGATTATTGAAAAGAATAACAAATTTGCATGCCGTCGGCATACATACGATGTTTGCAGTATTCTAAGCTATTAAAAAGGATCGAGGTCCTACTACGCCATCATCATCGCAATCACGATCGGTCCCGATGCTCGTAACACGGCTCGAATTCACTATTTTTTTAATTGCGGGAAGAATAATCCATGATTTGCCAACATTAGTTTTAAACGATTAATTTGGTTTTACTGATTTCGTTTTTTTTTGCCATTCTAAAATCGAATTAACTAGATATCGTAATTTTTTTTACCTGCTGGTCTATCGCAGACTTCATCGATTATCAGCCGACAACTGGAATAACCAAAATTAAAATGAAAAATAAAAAAAAATTAAAACATTAAACATTGTTGTTTATGTATTGAATATAATAGACAAACATAAAAAAAGAACAGTACTTTATTAATATCACAGGGCATATATTTTTACATAGTCTACAATCAATTCGGTCCTTTGGTTCCACGTTGGCTTCCAAAATTTTTTTGCTTTATAAAACTTGAATTGTGGTTTCGCCTCTTCGTTTGTGTATGGCTTATTCGGTATAGAATCAGGAAAAGTGTGTCCTCCTACTCCTACCCCAATTTTGACTATCATCTACAGAAATATCCAGAAAATCGCGTTAATTTCATTAGAAAAGAAAAATCCACTTCTAATATAATACGTACTTCTTTGTCGAATGGAGCTAAGGGCGTCTCTT
The DNA here is from genome assembly GCA_020654165.1 of Oryctes rhinoceros. NCBI lineage: Eukaryota > Metazoa > Arthropoda > Insecta > Coleoptera > Scarabaeidae > Oryctes > Oryctes rhinoceros. The sequence continues at coordinate 17,049,622 of JAIOKQ010000008.1, read as the reverse complement.
GCTTCCATTTAGCTGCCGTTTGAGGATTTTCTTTTGCGATTATTTTGGAAAATCCTTCTTTCGGTGGTACTATTTGACCGAATTCTACATCGTCAACGAAGAAGTTTATTGAATCTAAGCAATGAATTTAAGTGGTTTATAACGTTTACGCAATTATAACATTTTTTTTTTATATAAATATCTTACCAGGATTCCATATGACGGAAAATATATGGTAATCGTCGCTCCAACTTGCAGCAATTTTCTTAGTAATGCCATATTCTCTAATTGTCGGCGACGTTCCCAGCAAAATCCGCCCTTGCAACTCACCATTTAGGATGGCGTTACCAGCTGCAAATGCTATCCTAATTTCTCCAGATTCGTAATTTTCATTTCCGTACACATAGTATTTTGGAGATAGTAGTATTTCTGTATATAAGTTTTTTTTTTCTTTATTATTAATTAAGGACGTGTGAATTCATACTTACGTGGATAGACCCAATCTCCTTTCGGTAGTTTAGCCCTTATTTCCACACGAGCGTATTTAAAGAAATGTTTGGAACTTATTCTGCTAGAAAATACAGGAGGTAGGGAATAACCACCGATAGGCGTTCGATAGCAATTATATGCGTCACTAGCTGTACAACTAAAAGAAAAGATGTTTATGTTTGTTGTGTGACAAGTTTTCTAAGTTAAAGTTAAAAAAATACTAATTTCTCAACCGGTTATTTTGGTTTTCTCCTCATTGTTTTAAACATACGCACGTATGTTCTTTAAAGTTTTCTTAAAAAAATGTAAGTTCTTAAAAAAATTAGTGACCATCTAGGATTTGTGTTTTTGATTTTTTTTTTGTGGAAACGTATCAAAGTAGTGGGAAAAGATTTCAAACATTTATTCTAGAAAACAATCTTCACTTTAACACCTATTTTCCGTTGTGTACATCACCAACAATAACCATTTCTTTCACTTTCTCCCAATACATAAATCGTATTTATTACTAAAGATGGCGAAAGCAGGTATATTATTACTTTTTTGCAGCGACTAGACAGACGTGTTTTGTCGACTTTCGGGAAAATAAGCAAGCACTTCCAACCCACTCTCATGAGCCGAATAAACACGAGTCTGTCTAGTCCGTTCAAAAAAGTAATAATTACACCTGCCTTGGTCATCTCTGTTTATTACCTAATTATTCTTTACTTATGCTCGAAATTTTGAATCAATAATTTAAGAACTTCAATGTTAGTATGTTACATTGATAATGGTAACTCTGCTCCTTTTATACTCCGAGGAGATCCTAATTTCCTATTTAAACACAGCTAAGTATGCAAATACGTTGGTTTAGTTTTAAATGAAGAAACTAAAAACGTAATAATATCGATCGTTCAGTACATACGAATACATTTTTGGGAACTATCCTGATGTGTCTAAGACAGCGAAGAATGTCAGTACAAAAAACAAAAGACGGAGCATAGAATTACAAATAAAGCAATTGGAAGAGTTATTCGAAAAAATAAAAGATAGGAAATAGGAATAGGAAAAGATAAAGAAATAAATACGAAAGAAGAAAGAATAGACAGAGTTAAATGATAAAAATAAAGCAGTGCGAGGTATGGGAGGCAATTTGAGAAGATAGACTGAATATTTCGGAGCGCCGTATCGAATTGGAGAACAAGAACCGTCGAAAGCAGAGGAAGCAGAATGCTTAGCCGTAGAAGAGGAACTATTGCCGAAATGTTAACAAAGCTCCAGGAGGGAATGATAATACTAAGAGAGATTTATGGAAGAAAGAGGACAGATAAGTTCTGGGAAAGAAAAACAAACAAGTATTGCAACTATATAATTAATCTTCAATAAGTAATATAGCTGGAACGCCAAGAATGAGGTGATTAGGTCAAATGTGGCGATTGAACTATGACATGACAGACAAAGAAGCGTCGATAAAGAGAATTGTACGGGAAGGACAACAACAAACAGTGAATACAAATGGCGAAAAAGACTTAATTAAAGTAGACTGGAGAAGGTAACTGGATATAAAAAAGTAATGAATAAAAAAAATGTAACCAAGCCATGGGCCATCTGGGGTATTTATATAATATGTGTAAATACCCCAGATAATGAATCAACTATGTATTCGCGACTTATTATATAGCTTATTAAAGCTATATATGCCGTTGTTCGAATTTTAATCAGAGTTTTATAAGTAAAATTGTACTTCATTTGATTACGATTTCCAATAATTACTACAAGAAGCATCGTTTCGAATATAAATAATTTGCATCCCGTTTTATAAAATGTATTCTTTTATATTGATAATAAGTTGCTTATCTTATGAGAGTTGACGGAACCCAATTGTTTACGTCATAAAAATAAACACTATGACTAATTAATACCTACGTGGAACCCAAGTCATATCCCTGCGGTGAGTAGATAAAATTTTCTCCGTATTTCTCATCAACTAATGTTGGTTTTATATGCAGTTTACCTTCTTTCACGTAGAAATTTTCTTTAAAATTGTTGTATATAACAAATTCATAATCCTACAATAAAATATGAAAGATGGGTAAATAATAGAGGTCGTTTCACAAGAAGTTCACATGCTAACCGGTTCATCAGCGTATCTAATGTCGTTTGTCCAACTGTCAAGGTCGATAATATCAAATGTTTCGTTGAAAAGCAGCCGGCCGCTGCATGCTTGTTCACCGTTCCACATAGTAAGAGATTTCAAGCAAGGACTTCCATCTAATACAAATTAAAACATAAGGATTAATGCAAATCGATTTTCTTTCGTAGAATCTCACCTGGTACTATATACTTTTGATGCTCTTTCAGGTACCCTAGTTTATTCCCTGCTTTGTTAGTATAATCGACATATAGCCAGTAGTATATAATATCTCCCGGTTTCAGTTGCGTAGCCCGATCGGTGAATACCCATCTCCCATTTCGCGGAGAGATTATATCCCTAGCGAAGTATCCGGCTTCTCTGCCATCGAATGGTTCGTTAATTTTTCCATGAAACGCAAACAATGAGATGCCTTCTTGATCTGCAATATGAACGATACAGTGAGCGGTTCCGTTAGATTAAGAGAAAATACCGGCGTTAGAAAGTACTTATTGGAAGGGGTTTCCCATTTCTAGGCAATCCTACACGTTTACAAATTAAAACGCGATTCTCTCGTGTGAACGGTTAGATTATTACTGATTGATTCCTATCGTCGTACATCGCGCTTCCCTACCTTATACCCAGTTTTATACTGAGTAAATTTTGCAACAGTGCTTATGTATTTTATCGGTCGCTGACCAACGGAATTTTTCGCTGACCAACGGAATTTTCTAACGTACTACGTATTTGTTTAAACGATACTTACCTGGTATGGATACTCGAAAACCACTGGGTTGCAAAATTTCGACGGTTGCGTCAGGGACTTCATATTTTGAACGGTCGGGAGCCGTACAAGCTCCTTTACTATCTGCTATATTGCGGGGGCATTCTGAAATAAGTGAAGAAAATTGATCTTACAATTAGTGTAATTCTATATTATGTCACGTTATTCGATTTTCCGTCGAATCTTAACGTAACTAATATAATACGAGAAATTTATAATGTACAGTGCTCGCACAATATGGGAACCTGTTTATATCTTTAGTTTTAAAATAACTGCGTTTGTAGTTTTTTTTTTTTTTTTTAATTCGGAGCACATATGCACCTTTAAAGTACTCTACCTGTAATATTAAATTTCCTATAATCACTAACGTAACCAAGCTGATTTCTCCCATCGTAATAATCGACAAAAAGCCAGTAGTGTATTACGTCTCCAATCTTGAATCGGGTAGTCTTATCAGTATAAACCCATCTGTTGTTCTTCTTCGATGTTATATCGCGCGAATAGTATCCACCGTCATGGCGTCCAGCGAATTCTTCATTCAATTTGCCGTGGAAGGCGAACAGGCGAATTCCAGTCCTATCTACAAAAATCGAATTAACTCGCTAAGGTACGCGCATAGTTATATGTCTAGTCTATTCACCTTCAACTACTGAGATATAATAGAACGATTTGCACGACCCTTTAATGTTCTGCAACCTGTGATTGTTTACATGAACAATTATAGTTATTTTGGACAAACAGAGGGTGTTCATCAAGTCTTGATCAAGATTTGGATACCATGGAAATTTGCAACAACTTCCTGCAAGTCATTTTATAGCTAGACTAGCTTATGTGTACCTTTTACGAGTTTCGGCAGGCAGATTCAAAGCTATTGTATTCGCAGTATAAGCTAAGCTCCGCTATTTACGCGAAGTAGTTATTTACGGCAGGAAGCATTTATTTAACTAAAGATAACATCTCAGATCTATAATAAAGGTAAAGGAAGGCTTTTAAAATGTACAATCTAAGAGAAAAATTATATATTTACAGTAAAAGACGACTATTGCATTCGGACATTGGATTCATGTGGTTTCTGTGAGAATTGTTTGAATACCATGATTACCAGTAAACAAAACCTGTTGAGAAACTAGCTCCCCTAAAATTAATTGCATAAAACAATGTTAATTAGATTTATGTGATGAAGTTAATTTTCTTTACGTTTTTTGGCCTTTGGTAAAGAAACCAAGAAGCTTCTTTTCTTGAATTCATTTTATTTTGCTAGGTTTGTCGTAGTAATTTTAATTGTTAACATCACTTCTTTAATTTATTTTTTTTCTCGTTAATTAAACAAATAAAAAATAATGTATTTTTACGGGTGAACTTCTTACTTTCAAATGGTATTAGTCGCAAACTAGAGGAAGCCGACAGATAAAAATATAGTCTTTCTTTTTATTTGTTTATTTTGTAGGAAAAGAAATTAAAATAAAGAAGTGATGTTCATTTAAAGAAATATATATGTAATGAATGGCGATAGCAGAAACTTTGGGTCATCATGACAAACAATACAGAAATATCGGCACACTCTGCATCGCACAGGTTTAATTAATTAACCCGGGGCAATCGCTTCGAAGATACGTTTCAACCGTAGACCGAAGCAGCTGCCTGAATTAATTAATTACGCTTATGCAGTGCGTAGTACGCCAATACTTTTGTGTTATTTGCAATACACTTAGTTAATTAAACAACTAAAATCGTTATAGATAGGCTTGAGATCGACGAAAATGGTACGATGAAGCCTAGCAAAATAAAATAAATCCTTGGAAAATGAGCTTTTTGTTTTCTTTGGGCCATTGCAAGGAATCGGACCTGACACCTCCCGTGGGCGCTAATCACTACACTGCTGGGGCCTTGATGTCAAGATAGTTCCCTTTTTCATACCTAGTTGTTATCTATCTATAATATTTCGACAGATAATTTCTATTAATTCAAATAATTTAATTAATTAATTTTTTTTAGATACTTAATTACGTTAGCAGTACCAAGGTAAATACGAATTTTCTTAATTTACCGACGGTATCCAAAATATATTAATTATTTTTGAATACATTTTTTTTGTTAATTCCTTTTTTACTTTTTTATTTGACAAATGTTTCGTGTTGTAAACATCGTCGGTCAGCATAGCGAAGCTTATACTTGCTATTAGAAAAAATACACAATTTCTTTAAGAAGCAAAGTAGGGGAATTTCGCAGCGACTGGATAGTTTCGTATTTGGACGACTCTGCAGGCAATAGGAACCCCGTTTCATGAGTCGAATAAACACTAGTCCGTCTAGTCGCTGCAGAAAAGTAAATTTCTCCTACCTTGATCATCTCTAATTTCTAGATGCACGACTCATCTAAGGATACCGCAGGATTGATTACATCTAGAATTTGTGGGACGCTATTCGTGAGGGCGTGAAATATTTTAGAGAATTAAAAAAAAATCACACAAAGAATATGTGTGAAAGTTTCAGACTTATTACCAAGTATTAAACTGGTTATACTTTCTAATTTTAGATGAATCACATGAAGTATATGGGAAAACATCGTAATGGTGCAATTTTCGACATACTCGTAAGAGAAACAACAGATATTTCGGTGTTTCCCGGTACTTTAAGCAAATATCGAAAGGTATTGAATACATAACGATAATGCTGTGTATATTGTGATATACTGTACACGATGGAAATATTTTTTAAAGGAAGTTAGTTTATCATTTGCTTGAAGCAAACAACGTGCTTATTCTTTTTCCAAGAAAGTATGTACAGATAAAAATTATCTTCGAGCTTATTCTTATTATTAATTATCTTTGATTAGAGCATAATTCTGCGCAGAAATTGAATTTGCGTTATATTTCAAACTAGTGATTAGATTCACTAGTTGTTATCCATATTTGTGGCTTTTAAACATTCATGATATAATCTCGGCTTTTGCAGATATAGGGGGAATCATTTTGTATGGCCAACATGGAATAAAGGATTCCTAAAAAGGCAGTTAACCACAATATGAAAGTTGGTTGTTGTAAAATAACAACAAAACTATGTAATAATGACGCATAGCAGGGCGATGTGCCCCGCAAAGCCTTTGTGGATATGGAGGCATGGACTATTACGTCTTCTTATGTCAGAATAAGGACTTCTATGTTATATTTATTTTTACGCAACAGCGGTGTTAGATATTCTATTATCATTCAGAGTTAATCTGTAATGATTGTGAAATTTTTATATTGAGAATACAAATAACCGCTTAAATATGCGTCATTATTTATCTAAATTATTAATTGTACAATTTATAACACATGTATTTGCAATTTAATTAGGAAATGACTATAGTACAGTACATTGTTAATACTTAAAAATTATACGAAAGAGATATAGTTAAAACAATCAATGATGGATGATAAATAAAACTTAAAGTTATCACATTTTATGAGATAATTCCTTTGGTTCTCTACACATTTAGGAGCCAGTAGCGAAAACCAACTGCTGTAGTTGCAGCTGTTGGTTTTCGCCTCTGGCATGCTTAGTTACCGTGATCAACTGCTTGCCGTTCAATTAGTTTCGGCTCTAGCGTGAGATACATGTTAAGTTATTATGCTAACTATTGCCTATCATACTCCTGAAGAAGCCCCATACGATTGTGGGCGAAACGTTGAGTTTTCATTTTAACAACGACATGACATGGTTCAAAATCGGAACATCTTTAGTTTCGACAGATTCTGGCCGTGAAAACCTAGGTTTTTATTTCAACCAACTTTGTTTGGCAGAAAGCAAAAAAAAGAAAAATGTATGTCCAGGATCAAAAAAATTAACAAAAATTTTTGAAAATCTGTGTCGTCTGAAATCAGAAAGGAAGTCTTTATGTAACTCTATTTGCGTTTGTTATGCGAAGCGATTTTGTGATTGATATGTTTTGGAACACAACCAGCACAAATGGTTTAAGTTAACAAAAAACAATTGAACCAAGCTTAATGATTTATGTCAAGTTTCGGGCCAACTTAGACATACTCGCTAAAGTGTTAGTAACAGATTTTTAGTTGAATGAACACGGAGTTCGTAGTTTGTTCGATGAATCAATTCGTTTTTCTTAGTGTGGTTGAATTATTCAAAAATTGTAAAAGCAGATATCCTCAAGATGTGCAAATACATTCGCAGAATTAATTTTTTTTATAAAATGTGAACCAACGATCCAATAATAGAAAATTTCCCGTGATACGCTGAGTATTTTGTATCTACACGGAAGAAGGTTGCGTGTATAAATTAACACTGGAAGTGGTTATGTAAGTCATACCGTTTTACGTAAGTTTCACACTGAGAATTAGTTTACCAACATTCGTTTCCATGCTTCTACATCTTTGCGCGTAATTAGCACCTTTTGCCAATTTGATGTTTTCACGTTCATCTCGGTTTCTCGGTTCATAAATAACTACAAAGACTTACTCGATTTTAAAAAATCGATAGCAAGCTAAATACAAGCTTTAGACGAAGCAGCACTTACGTTTCAAATATAAACTTCTAACACGAGTATTTGTTATTTCTCTATTGTTAATTCTATCCATGAACGCTGGATGGATATTAAAATAATTACTTATGTCGTCAAGGTTGGTTCTAAAATTACAAGTTTTCTTAATTTTGGTTTTACAGATTACTAAAAAAGACGTTTTCTTCTTAAGATTAGTTCATTAAGAATATTAATTAAAAGATAAAACAGTAACCGGCACTTATACATCGAGTGGATAAACCAGTTTATACAACCAGATAAATCCTGTTTGTTGTTACATCTTTTTTATGTTGTTGCAACTATTTTAAATTTCTTGTGTTGTTTGACCTATCTCAACTTGAACGGTTCACCTTGTAAACAACGTTTCTGGCTGCTTTTGTCTTTCGGTCGTTAAAAATATTCGATCCGCATAATGTGATTTATGATTCGCTGTTTGTTGTCCGAGAAAATTTGTATTATTTGCTATTTTTATGTTTGAAGTTTAGTAGGTTCAAGAGGCAAATTATTAACTTTTGAAATTGTAAAAATTTAAGAAAAAATTAAAAATATTAAATTATAAACAAAATTATAAAATTATTAACAAATAGTTTATAATAGTTCTTAATTGCTTTGGTTCGATCACAATAGTTAACAATATTCAAATTTCTTAATAATAATGTTTTCCCATAAAATGATTTAAACCTTGAGGAAGATGTGATGCTTTAATTAGGGAATTATTTCATCGTTTAGCAGAAACTGATGAAGATAAAGAACTGACTATGAATAAGTAAACAATATGAGAAGTTTCTACCTTTAATATATTGCTGCAATATCAAATAAGAGCTCGTGAAATATGCTAAAGAAAGCAAGCAATGCAATCACGTCTGTCTTAATGTTGCCCTGCTGCATTTAAGATTATTCTTTTTTCTCGGTTATAATGGCATAAAAAAATTATTTTTATAAAATTTTCGAGAAAGCTTACTTCTGTCATCTTGATAGCGTTGCGCTACGGAGCCGCGATAGAGTAACAACAAGCCGTCCAACAAGTCCCGGTTAGAAAAAACATATTTCGTCATTTTTGAAAGACTAATTCTTAAAAGTATAAATTGGGGGAGGGTAATTTTGCATGACCAGGTCCCAAAAACTGGAGTACCGCATATTAATTGAAAAATTACGAACTTCCAAAAACTGTTGGGTTCCTTCACACCACCCTCCAAAATTTCTGATTCTGATTTCGCTAGTTTTGGCTCTGCGTTGATAAATCTGTCAGTCAGGGCTTTTCTTTTTATGAAACTAGTATTTAACAAGTAGCGATGAACATTCTAATGATTTTATAATTTCAGATGAAGAATCCACCATGTATGAAACAACATATAGCGAAGATGAATGTGAGGGAGAAAATGATAATGTGAAATAAATAATTAATGTAATAAATTAAAAAGAGAAAATAGAAAAAATCTGAATATTTGTTTCCGGAATTATACCTGGAATCAGAAACCATCATGTCTACCTTCCTTTTTATATTTTCCTAGAAATGAAAGACGGAAATAATTATTATAAAAAATGCAGCAAATTCAATGTCAGCCTTCCATATGTACAACCGCTTTAACAACTATAACTTATCGAAGGTAGAGCCGGTGACGTAATTTACGGTAGTTTTTCTTTGTAAATTCAAGATTTGTAAAAGTATCAGTGTTACCTAAGTTCATGCACTTATTTTTTTATTTTTTCTAAACCAGATAGATGTAACATTAATTACATATTCCTACAAGTGACATACCTGAATTTGTACCAGCTCCAAACTATTCAGCGAAACGTCGACTAAGTAGAATTAATGGACTTTTGATCTAGAATCTTGCCATATTTATTTCATTCGTTAATTAACTGGGAATAAAAATTTCTTACACCTAATATATTTGTTATATTATGCTGAACGTTTTTAAACGTTCAGCATAACGTATTAACAAAAATATTATTTATTCTGTTTTTATATTATCCTTTCGTCTATTCATATGACACTATTATCATCGGGTCAATAAAATCTGGAATACCAATTATAACATTTTTATATTCACGTATCTATACATTTGCATATCTACGTATTTTAGGGAATAACGCGACTGTTTACGCATTCAGAATCTATCAAATCCTATCAAATGGATTTTAGACACGTTTTCGAACTATAGATATGCAATACGTCACCGTTCTGGGTATGAGTTCCAAACGGTTAATACAAACGTAAGAAGGTGATTCAACGGTTTTTACCTGATACCTGAAGGCAAATCTCCTTTTTAATGCGCCTTTGATGAAATAAAGAAGATAATTCAGTAAGTTTAGCACCTCACAAGTTTCATATTTGATAATGTTTAAATTGAAATGAAGAAGCGCAAGTTCACATATACTAAGATGATCAACAATGTACAGCACTTAAAGACAACGCCGAAAAATGGATGTAAGCCTTTTGTACGCATATGATTAACTTATTATTCTCCTTAAGTATCCAACACATTTTATTGAACACATTTTATTGAAGCAAGAAATGTCCATTTGGACATTTCTTGCTGGGCTCCGGTTTTATCGCCGAATTAACATTTCTCTTAAATAATAGGTACTTACAATTTGTTAACTTTCATACTTAATTGATCCGTTACAACTTTACTTTTTTACTGGGCTTTTGTTTAGTAATGAAATATATGAACAGATGGATAGTATTTGATTTTTTGAATTTTTTTTTGATTGAAGAGAACGATCATTTTAACAACATTTATATGTACTTTTTTATTAATAAAATTATTTTTTTCAATTTTTAAATTTCGTTTATTCGAAAATATCGTTATATGAAGTGTTAAATTTTTCATTGTATTTATTTAAACCTATTAAAAGAAAAAAATCGGGAGTTGTTATTTAAAGAAATCTGTTACGTCATTGCTTGAAAGCTAGAAGCGGGGGAAACTTAAAATTGATGATTTCTAAAAAATAAAATTGACCAGTCCAAGCATTTGGAACAAGTTGCTTCAAATTTAATTAAACTATTTCATTAAATTTCATTAATTGCCGCTCACGAGTCTTCTATTAAAGCAGATTTTTATTATTTACAATTATAATTACGCATAAAAATATTCTTACGAAGAGCGTGTAATGATGGATGACAGTAGATGTTTACCTGGTATCGATACTTTGAATCCTACGGGATCTAACAATTCGATTGTTGCTTCGGGCACTTCAAATTGTTGCCCTAGAGAAAAATTATTAAAACAGTGAAGGTATAGAATCACAAGCACAAAGTTCAGCTGCATGATTGATACTGAATACCATAGCGGTCGCACGCAATAAACCGACAATATTATCACTTTAGGAGTTAGGAAACCTCTAGATTCCATTGACGTTTAAAATAAATTTTTATATACGAAAACTGGTCTGTATCGTGCGAAGCACATACACAAAATGAGTGCCATCTTTATGAATGATTCATTATCGCCGCACATGATACACGCTTTATGTATATGTGTTTTTTTAATCACTTGATTCGTAGTTGATTTTGATATATCTCATATATAACGAAAATCGAAAATGAAGCAATACGTTTGAATAGTGGAGATGCAGATTATTTATTGACTTAGTAGCGATAAATGCCATGCATATATATGTCGCTCGCGAATAATTGTATCTTTAAAACCAGTTCAATTTATCTAGGTAAAGGAAAAATTTATTTTACAAAACTTTCCGAAGCTCCAAATTGCGGAGCATCACTTTGCAGTGATTCCTTATCACATATGACGCATCAAAACTTAGGCAATTATCTGCCATAAAAGTACTTCTTATTCATGAGAGTGCACACCCCACTCTCATGAAACCATGAGATGAACCTCGTGAAACCGGGAATGTACGAATAAATAATTTATGAGTAACGAATATGAATACGAGGTGATGATGACAAGCAGGCACATACTTTGTCATTTTTATTAGTTTGAATTATGTAGACTTCAGCAGTCGTTAGTAGTACTATGTCCTTGGTTTCTGCAGAAGCTGCGGTTGCAGTCTGGAAACCATGAGTACACTAAAATTAAATGTTAATAAGTCTTTGTTCGTCTCTTACACTCGAAAACTTAAGGTCTCGTTCAACGTAGTTATAAATTATTCAATTGCATTTGTTTAAAAGTTTATATTTTAGCTTTGTTGTGAGCAAATCCCCTACTCTAGCTTCCTGGATAATTTTCTGGTCGCCGTATTATGAATATCTTCAACTAGCCACTGAAAAGATACAACGACGCTTCTTGAAATATCCGTCCTTCAAATTTGATGGTGTATATCCGGAATATAATATAATGAATAATAAAAGATATGAATTGGAGTTACTCAAATACCGTCGTGATGTTGCGGTAGTGAAGTTTATCGGGTTATTCGTGAATTATTTTCGGTTTGACTGCAAATTTTTGAGTTTGAAACGGAATATCTTGCATTTTGTCACATTTTCAATTCAGCAGATTGGTTTACGTATTTGTAAGATTCGAATCTTTTTTTAAATCTAAATTTTCTTCTTAATTTTAAAATGCAAAGCTAGGTGGTTGTGCTTCCCGCAAGTTGCTTTTGTTTTGGTTTAGCGTTACGCGAAATAGTTTAAACCTGAAGTTTGTTTGTATCTAACAGTATCTGCTGTCAACCTGAATGTAGTCGATCGAACGAGTTTTTTCACATTTTGTGTAGTAAAAATTGGAAAACTCTAAACATCTTAACCAGCAATGAGATATCCAAAACAAAACAAATAAATGCACAAAAAACATTCTGCTTATATTTACATTTTTTCCAATATTGTTTAACACTACCTAGACATAATATCTTATTGAAAAGGACCCTTATCGTAATGTTATAGCTGTTGTTTCAATATCCACCCAACATTAAATTTGTTAGAATAAATGATTCGGTCATTCTTGCACCCATAGTCATCTTTCCGTTGTACATTGCTTTTCTGATTGAATTAGTGGTTGTTCGGCTGTTAGTTCCATTAGAAGTAATAGACGTTGAACGTAACCGGTATCATGTAATGATTGGCCATCGTTGTGTTAGAACATTTAAAGTTGCTCTAGGATCCTTAATCATGCAACAAGGTTGAAGGTTGACGTTGTTCTTTAACAAAGGGCTTCGACCCTAGTGGAGTTCCACATTTTTATTTCATTTCTAATGCAACGCCGGTTTTCAGATTTTCTTACTTATCATATAACAAATTACTAAGTTCTAAGAACGCATTTGGGTTTATATAATTACCAAACTGTAATTATCCTTTAATTGCAGGGTATGTAAACTGCCACAAGACTACAATAGAATGAGTATTTAATGATGTTGCAATATCAATCAAAGCACACTTACATTTGATTAGCATACTATGAAATTATCATTCGCTTTCGAAAAAATTTCGGAAAAATACAGAATATATGGTAATGTCTTGTCATAGAAATCGGGCTATTAATTTTTCTACAGTAAGCATTAAAAAAAAAAATAAAATTTTACGTGAATCCTGGATGCTTTTTAACGATTTTTGTTAAAGACCTAACACCCTCCTTCAACTTTTGCTAATGAAGCGTCCTCCGAACAAACTGTTTACAACGGGTTTGTCAATATCGTTTTAATTGTGTTTCTGTTATTGATGAATTTGGTTGTTTCGTGAATATCGGTTGTTGTTTCAAAAGCCAAATGCTGCGCGCAATATAATTAGAGAAAAAAGGTTTCTTAAAGGAAAGTTTCGTTTGATCATAAAAAATCGGAACTACTTTCTAATTTCTCAATTCAGTGTGAGTTCACTATTATTTCCAGTAGGCAAGACACAAGAGTGCCCTTAAATTTTTTTATGTAAAATGAATTAATTTGGGGAAATAAACCTTCTTAATAAAGAATAAATTAAGTCTTCTGGCATTTTTAGATTGAAGCGAACAAGTTTTTCTTGACATTGGACTACATTTGGCCAAATAATGATTTCTGATTGATGCGAATACGGTAGCCGAACATCTCTTGGTTTTGCTGATGCACAAACAAACTACAAATACGGTTACTTTAAAGCTGTAGAAATGAGAAACGTATATACAGAGCAAGTCGGGAGGAACGAACCAAACTCCAGGAGGGTGTTGTACATGTGAAAATAATATGAAAAAATTCAGATTTCTATCCGGTTTTCATTTGTTTTGAAGTTATAGCAAATGAACTAAATTACATTTTGTAACAAAATAATGTGCAAACTTGGAAATAAATGTTAAATGGCCGTCGTACTGACACATATTATAGCAACAAAATTATTGAAATGGTTTTAAGTCTGGAAAGAATTAATTTAGTTAACCGGTGTGTTGTATGTGATGAAAGTCGGACACAAAAAATGTGAGTTTTTTTATATTATTTTCATGTGTACAATACACCTTTGTCCTCTCTAGTTATAAGCAGCATATATAATTATTGTATACTAACATAATTATAGATTATTTCTCTTGAATTTGTTGTAGTATAAAGTAATTAAAGCAGATGTTTTTGATAGTTTAGAAGGATCGAATTGGTGCTTTACTGCTTAAACATATTAATTAGAGCAATTCTAATCACCTATGTGTTTTGAAACCTCCTGTTTTATTAAAATTGCTGGAAGAAGTAAGATTTTTTTAAGGCCTAAATTGTTACTACAATGGTATTTTAATTAAATAGTCTTCCACAATATATAGATGTACGTTCAAACAAATTTGTTGAAGATCAGCTTCGACTAGTTTAAGATTCAGATGTTCTTTCAAGGAAAATATTTTTGAATAATTTGTTTTTGTAGTAGTTTTATTGGGAAACAACGTACAAAGTTTTAATGTAAAAAAGAATAAAAAGTCAATTGAAAACTTTAATTTCTACTATATTTACACATATCATAATAATAATGTGTTTATTCAGGGTATTAATAGTGTTAAATATATTTATAATATTAGATTTATATCATTATAACTATTACTATAATATTCTTGTACACGTTATTTTTTAGAATTTCTTTTAATTTTATTTAACTTAAAGCTTAATTCAAACAATCACGGTTAAATGTCTTTGCGTTTCAAGAAGTACCCCATTATGAGCTACCATTCATGAAGTGAAGCTAACCAAAGGAAAATGACAAGAGTTTATGAGGAATTTATTGTTTGCGAAAATGAATTGTGCCAGTTAATACCAAGGTATTCGTTTCATTTAAAATCATGCCGAGTAAATATTATGACATCGATCATAACGCCCAAATTTTTACGGAATCTATTTGTAGTTGAATATTTCGTTGTTTCCATGTTGGCAACCATGTGTCTCTAGCATCGAAGAAGTTTTTCAGTTGCTTATTATCTGTGTTCGACCATGGTTTTGGATTATTAGACGTGTAGTTATCGGGGAAATCATTTATACCTCCAACACCAACGCCAAGATTGAGATAAAACTGTAAGTAGTAAATGTTATTATTGTTGAACATGAAAAGCATATAAATAAAATTAGAACAAATTTACTTCATGTGCTAACGGTTCAAAACGTTTATCGGATTTATCAACGTGGTAGGAACCATACGTCTGGTTGTTAAAATTTACTGTTATTCTTTCTGAAAGATATCAGTTTACAAAACATATTCAATTCAATCTAATTGCAATTACAAACCAGGTTCCCAAATCAATGTATAGGTATAAGATTCTTCACCGTAAGGAGTGACTGATTTTCTTTTACTTGCTAAGCGACTTCTTGCCGGTTCATCACCTCCTACTACCAATCCTCCAAATAATACTGTATTACCAATATCACCATTTGGTCCTATATAATAACTATTACCACGTGAGTACGCTATCCACATTTTTGCACCGGTGTTCGATTTTACTCTAGGTAAAAGTTCAATTTCTACAAATTCATTGGGATTTACTGTGAATGTTCCTAGTTTCTATTTAGTAAAGCTTACGCGAATACAGCCAATCTCCAATTGGAAGTTTTGCCTTTACCTCAATTCTTCCATAAGTGAAAGAGAATCTTGAAGATATTCTTGCCGACTTTACTGGAGGTAAAATGTATGCAGATACTTGTTGATAGAAGCATTGATCTTCAACTAAACTAGTGCACCTAAAAGTGAACCTTTTGCTTCGATATCTGGAAAAAAAACGCTGAAAGGACTTACCCGTCGCGAAGATCCAACGTACCCATGACCTGTTCTCCGCTTTCAGCAGCCACTGGATTTATAATCAATTTGCTGTCATTAATGAAGAGGGTGTCATCGTTTTTTTCATACGAAACGAATTCGTAATTCTAGAAGCATGATGTTTTGTATCAGGTAATCAGTAAACTGAGCTTATTCTAAAGATTGTTACCGGAGGACCGTGTGTAATTGGTGTATATTGTTCTACAACCCATTTGTTCTTGTTTATAAAAGGACTATCGAAATTATCATCAAATATTAATTGACCTTTACATGGGTGTTGACCGTTGGTGTAGATAGTTAATGAAGGTTCACAACCTTTATTCGTTTTCATGCTATTTAACAGTTTATCGGCTAAAGGAACATCCACTGAAACATACATACAAGTAGCATTACTACTGGCACTGTTATCCTTATTACATCACTACATTCACATAATCTTCGGCAGTAGTACTAAATATTACAGTAATACCGAACACTTCAGTATTATTAATGAAGATCGTAGATATTCTGTATTTCAGAACAATGTTTAAGTACCTGATCGCCGCCATTACGTAAATTATATGTAACACTAAATAAGGTGGACTGGGATAGGATTCAGTGTTTTTTTGACTAGTTAAAGTAACTCTAAAGTAATAAAGTGACTCTTCAAAAACAACGTTATTAACATTTGAGCTAAGTATTTATTTTAAGTAGCATCTCTTGAAAAAGTTCGTACAAGTCGAGTGACTTTCAAAATATGGGCAAAAGAGAGCTTTGTGTGTCGATAGAACATTACTGAATGAAAGGCAAAGCGCCTCAGAAAACTGAAGGCAAGTTTGATTTAAATGTCCGCAAGATAGGTACCGCGATTGCTTATAGGTCACTTGGTCACGTGCCAAACAATGGATTGTTAGCAGAGAGCATCAGAAAAGGTGAAGAGCTTTCCTGAAGTCGAAGAGATTACCTTGACTGTTATTATTATTATTTTTTTTTTTGGATAGTCAAGGAATAATCTTCATCGACTATTTGCAAAAGAGTAAGATTATTATATATTGCCAGGCCGCTTAAAAATCGAGTTACAAGCGAAATGTCCACGATTTGCCCACAAAAAGTCATTTCTCATCACAATCCACATCCGCGATATTCTCCAGGTTCGGCTTTCTCGGACTACTACCTGTTTTCCAATATAAAACTGTTGCTAATTTGCGGAATCGAAGCAATCATACTATTTTGAAGGGATCAACAAATTCAAATAAGATTGGACAAAGTATGTAAACCTATGAGAGGACTACCTTAAAAAATACAAGTGGTTTATCCCGAAAAATTAAGTACTTTTCATCTTTGCACGTATTTCTTTAACCACTTTCGTAGGTAGGGCACACTTTTGAATTTGCCCCGGATGCGGAGAAAGAACGGACAACTATGTGAGGAATTCTGAACAAGTTCCTGCTTAATGTTCCACCACTTTTCATTAAACAAATTCACAATTCGATACTTATTTTTTTACTTGACATTGAGACCAGAAAATTGTACATCAAAGCTTCTAGGATCATCTACTGGGTCAGATAAAAGTATTTCAATAATATCCTATAAAACAGTGTTAACTTGTTCTACCACTAGCTAAAAAAAACATCTTAAGTAATAAAATGCGCATTTCTGATATCAAAATTTAAAAAAAAACTATTGCTGCTTACCTCTTCGTGTAAAACCGTATTATAGAGGCAACAAATAAATGAAGGCGAAAACAAGCAGAAAACACTCAAGAAAATGGGCTTTTTTGAATTTATACGCTGCAGTGATTTTAGGTCGTTAAATTATTTTTCAGGTATCGGTGTTAATGTAAATAACAAATATCTTTTTAGTAATTGGTAATCATTTGGTCATCTTTTGCCATTAAACTGTTGAAGAGTGAAAGCGAAGGTAAAAATATAAGTAACTATTGTAAAAATCAATAATCTGGTAATACCTTTTGTTGCAGTTTAATATAATTTATTATATACAGGTGCTCATATTTAAATCGAGAAAATGAATATGATCTGTAGTACAAATTCAAATTTAATTAATAAGACATAGCTGCTCAATTAAAATTTAAAAATAATACCGAAAATCAACATTGTTATCATAAATCATAAGACATAGTACTTACTATATTATGAATGACAACGTTATTAAATTGTTATCTAAACTTTTTAAAATAAACTTTTAACGTAACATTTTAGAGAACTTATCAACGTACTTTGTGTTGTAATATGTAAAATTTTTGATAAAAAGTTATAGCAGCTCATATACCTAAAATTCAAATTTATACTGGCATCTAAAAGTAGAATAACGTAGATTCAATTAAATAACGTTATTGAATTACCGTTTGAAAATTGGTAGCTCCTATATGTCATCACTGTGAAGATTCATAACATGTGTAATATTCATAAATATCCGGCTTACATCACTAAAGTATACTTACATGTCCCTAATCCAAGTAAATTTACTTGCCCATCTATTTTGCGGCATATCAAAACTACAGCGAGCACTTTCCACCACATATTTTTATTGAATAACGTGTCAGATTGACCTTTTCCTAAATTTATCAGTACGGTCAGATACTTCACGATATATTGTATTAATTAATGGAAACCAGTCCAAACAGAACGAAGGAATTAAATAGGAAATAATGTATGCAGAGACTATGCGTAAAAAGTGATTCCGCTTCACTGGAGTGGAAGGAGAAGAATACATGTAATAAAAGACTTAGAATGATGTACTTCAACAAACGTGGACTGAATTCTTAATCAGGATTGTTCAATTTTATATTCTTCATAAGTAAACCGATAAGGATATTGGCTTTTTCTAGATTGCTGCAAAACGTTTACATATGTATTATACCGGATATATATATAGATTTGCAGAAGTTTGCATCGCTGTTCAACATTATCACTACGAGAAACTTACCTTTGTCTTAAAGTAAACCATACAGAAATTGCAAAAACGATGTCAGAGACTAACTTGTTAAACTTTAAGTTAGTAAAAGAACGCTATTCTGTTAAATAGGCGTAAATATGCTTGTTCTAAAATCATTATCGTTAATTTGCAATTCGTAACACAGATATGCCAAAACAATGCCAGTAGTATCTTCACTTTAAATTATACATAGCTTTGTAATTATTACAATAAGCAATTGGCATTTGCTTTCAAAAATACATATTCATTGGTAAACATACGAGGACCAAGCTAATATTTTTGGGAATAAAAAAAGCCCTGTTACAAATATGCAAATTAATTCACGTCACTAATAACACATTTGATCATTCTCACCTTCCACTTTCTAAGGGCTTCCAAAAAATCTGCTTTAGGCATGCGTGAAAAAAAAATTAAGGAATGGCTGTCTTCCTCAGACGAAACTATTAAAACAGCCAAAAATTACGTTAGCAAATCAGGTTAACACGGTGGATCCCGCATACACTTCATCATAACATTTCTCATACCTCGCTGCCGTTTTGTTATTATTAGAGTCTGTTCATCTTTATAGACATATACAGGGTACTCTTGATGAAATCGTACATCGAACGAAAACGGAATTTTAGAGAAAGGTTGCGAATATGCTGCTCCTTTCTGACACTGAGCAGAACTCCTTCGCATTCAAAGGCTAAAGACTATTAGTAGATTATAACCTAAGAAGGAGTTATAAACGCTTAAGCCTTTTTTAAATAATAATAAATCGTGATTTTAAAATGTTTTCTAGTTGACTCGATTTACAGTTATACTAGCGTTAAAAAAAAATTAAAAACTTCCGCTCCGAGTAACGCAAGTACAAGAGCTAAACTTCGATTGCTAGATAGAGAGTTGCCTTAAACAACCATGTGTTTTGTTTTTCATGCCCTATTAGTTTTCTCTTATTCTCGATAGTATCAGCTTGAGTATCGTACATGTATAATAATTTAGGTTCAGTTCTAGTTTACGAATAAGGAAAAAAACAAAGGCAAAAATTGTTTGTGTTAACTACCATTTGTCATTTGGAATTTCTTCTGATTGTAATATTTTCTTACTTTGTCAAAGAAGGTACGCAGAGCTTTCTTCGCGATATCTTACCATAATCTTTAATAAATAATCAAGTATAATACAACTAGCAAAGTAAGTACTCTATTAGTGCTAGCTGTTAAGCAAGTCGTCACCCACAGATGCCAACACCTACTACGTTAGTATCATTCGGAACAGAAAAAGTGTATAGCATGATTGAATTGCTTGCATTGACATTTGTTTAATGTAATCACTATTTACAATTGCAATAGTACAGGCGGATAGGTGGTTAGTTAATCCGCATATATCGACCAGCAGGACCTATTGTAAACCGATGATTTCATTTTGAATGTTAGGATAGTGGCAAAATCTATGTTCGACTTAGTTCTCCTATTTCAAATACAGCTAGAACTCTTGATCTTGAACATGCTCTATTCTACGTAGGTAAGGATTGCAATTAAAGCTCTGACAGAGTTCCTGTAAAATTCTATAAGTTTCGTGGCTCTGGGCTCTTTCGGGCAACATAAGCGACCTCTTATGAGATATTCCTGTAGAATTACTTCAGATTCGTAACACTTCTGGTTCGGTCCAGTGAGAAACATACGTTTTAGTAGATATGCCAACTAGAGGTTCTGCATTTAATACAATATGCTCAACTCCTTTCCTAACATGAGTATCAGTTACTGGCCATCAATCCGGACTATGGTTTTTACCTATATTAACATCGTTTTGGCAGTTAACTACGAGTCTGGAAAAAATCTTTCTTCCCTCGAAAGCTCTAAGTACGACCGAATTGTGTCTGATATACGTATTCAAGAGTATTACCCACAACAATCGGAAATGTTTTTTTTTTAACATCAGCGCTGCGGAAGTTGTTGGCAATAATAATGAGAGTGTCCGTCGTCAGTGGTATTGATACATATATAGAATTTAAAATCGTTAATAAGTAAGAAAACATTTATTTTGAGAATACATCGTTGATTGATAAAAAATCATGAAATTCCCGATCAACCTTTTTTTGACCATATAACTTTCATCAATAAATGGAACGTTAAATACGTGCTGTTTCCGAAGTTGTAGGTTGCCGAAAATCAAACAAATAATAAAATAATTCAATAAAATAATAAAAATATAATAAATATATAACATAATAAAATAATACACATTCTTAATTAATTTTTTAATTTCATTTCTACCAATTCAGAAAATGCTAATTTCCCTTCAAAACTTCGCGCAATGTAAGTACGTGTCGCATTCACGTATCTACGTTGAACAATTTGCATTGCTAACAATTGTCCACGTCAAGATCAATCAGAGGGTGAACAATTACAATTGTTTATCTAGAGATAATGAATTGTTGACGTGTCCACTACCTAGCGTAGGGATTTTCCGTTCGATATAAATCTTATGTGAATGAATATTCCTTTCTATTCAACACAATATTGCAGTGATGAACCTTGTTAATGGTTTACAACGTATCACTATACTTACTGCAGCTACTGAATAGTCAAATGTAGTTCTTTTTAACGGGGTATGTGGAGTGGTAGCATATGAAGCTTTAAAGAAACATGTCAATTTAACGTTCTTATAAATATTTATTTGCTTAATAGGAATGGATAGAAAATGAAATGGCACATACGGTGTAAATATTTAAATCACAGCGCCCATACTTTCACGGAATCCACTTGTAGGGCGACATCTTCGCCGACCCAAGAGTTGATCCAGAAACCCTTTTTCTCGAAGAAGTCATTCATAATTCTAGGATTGAAGTTTTTCCAAGGTTTAGGCGTATTGCCAGATTTAACTCCGTCAGGAAAATCGTAATTTCCACCTACACCTACACCCAGAGCAATTTGATACTAGAAAAAGAACCCGTAAAGTCTATTTTTCATGACATTTGAAGCGATTTACAAACCTCTGTGTTGAAACCGGCGTACTCGTGAGACAAAATAGATCCATACAGACTATTTTCAACCATGACGTCTATCCTTGCTAAAACACGAAGGGCGTTATTTTAGAAAGTGCACATTTAAATAATATACTAACATGGGGACCAAATGAGAGTGTACGTCTTTGAATCCCTTCCGTAAGGTATTGATAGCCGTTGACTTCTTAGAGTAGAGCTCCTTCGAGGTTCTGTTGGGGAGCTTACTGGACCACCGAATAGCAATGTGCTGCCTATATCTTCGTTGTTGGAAAGAGTTAAATTCAAATTGCCTCTGGAGTACGCTATTAAGAGTTTGGGATATTGAGGTAGTCTGTTAACGGGAATTAATTCTATTTCTGTAAAATATGAAGTATAATTATTCCATGTACATCTTACTAGCATATAGAAAATAATTACGTGGATATATCCAATCGCCGAGGGGCAGCTTAGCTTTGACTTCTACTTTACCATATTTGAAGGACATCCTGGATATGACCTTGGAAGAGACAACAGGAGGTAAAATATAACCTCCTACCTGTTGTATAAAACATGATTCTTCTTTAGTTCTTGTGCAGCTGTAAATTTAAATTTACGCTAGTAAGTACGAACTAAATACGGTGTTACATCATTTTTACCCCTGTTTTAAGTTCAATTGACCGTAAACGTCTGCCTTGCTCGCTGCTGGAATCGGTTTCAAGTAGAGAATAGAATTGGAAATGAACAAGTTTTCGGGTCTGTTTTGATAAGATACGAACTCGTAATGCTAGAAAAGAAAAATAGCAAGTTATCCACTTAGTGCTCATTTCCTTTGCTGATCGATTTAGAAAAAAGTTAGACATTATTATTACAAGGCCGCGCAAGATAATTTCTTTCCTGAGTAGCTTAGAGAAAAAGGTTATAGATACAAAATATTAAGAAATATACACTATATATTTTTTGGATAGTTAATTCTTGTATGGAGAGGTATTAAACCGATATTGACTGGAAACCTTATGTTGATAAGATCTTCTAGCTTTTTTTAATTATTTCTCCCTATTTTTCCTTTTTTACAACTCAAAATAATATGCCATTGGATTGGGCATTTGTTATCCAGCATCTTAATCTTCCAGGGCTAAGAAGTTTTTATGTATAAAGACTACCAATAGAGATCTTCCTCTCAGATCTTTCAGATGCAGTAAAATATCCTAGTGTAACAAATTTTGACAAATGCCGTTTAATGTGAATGTGATTTCTTTTGTTTTCTCAAGTTGAATTCTAAAAGTAATATTTTCTCGTTAAGGCAGATGATTTGTACCTCTTTCGCATCTCATAGGAACGCTTGTAGTTACTAATACTACAGTCATATTTGTGCTACCGTGTGATAGTTTCCGTGGTAAATACATTGGTTTCTTTGGGGAGCGTGAAGTTTTTGCCAACTTCGTCCTGTGACATAAGAATTGCACATCTAGTGCTTTGTGCCATCCACGAGGATATACATATGTGGATCATATACATATGGATACTATTTATATTTTCCTTTAAATAAAGGAATATTCGTATACTTTGAGTAAAATGAGAATGTTATACTGTATCCAACATTTAAATGAAAGATCCATTAGTTCTTGCACACCCAATTACGGTAATCTTGGAAGACAGCGCAAATGGTGGATAATAATTTTTGTACCAATGAGGTCATAGAGGTTCAGTTTGGGGCACTTGCTAATATCTTTATTCCATTTAGGCTTATTTTCAAGCATGAACATGTCGTTTAATTATTTTCACGTACGTTCTAAAGCAGGTTTTCCAATTTCAATATACATTGCATCCACGAGGGACGAGGATAGAGTTCATAACTCTCAATGTGTTACTGCATTATTGTTAACCATGTCAATTGTTTTGATGATATTATGCAGACAGAGCCGTATAACAGCGGCCGTAGCTACCGATCCGATCATGAATCTATACATGAGCACGGAAGAATATAAATCAGCTCCAAATGATATACGATTGGCAATGCGTTGAATATTATTTGTTAAAAATGTGCAACTCTTCGCCGGTTTACGTGTTCTCTCTATTATCTATAGATATGAGTTTAACTAAAGAGAAGCAACTCTGATTTCATAAGCTTTACAATTCTTGATAAAGACGAAGCTATTTTATTAAATAGTAGCTTGTCTTGTGCTTCAATATCATCACACTTACATCATCATCGGTAAGGGATGGTATGTACTTTTGAGGAGTCCACTTGCTTGAATCTATTAAAGGCCCGTTAAAGGTTTCTTCGAATATAAGTTTGCCGCTGCAAATTGCCACATTGGAACCTGTCGCAGTAGTAGTTGAGTGATCACACTTATCTCCAACGAATTCTGAAAAGTACTTGAAATTACATGCGTCGAAGAGATACTTTCCTCTACAGTTACCTGTCACTTCCCAAAGCAACTGACTCTTCGTATAACCAGCGTAGTTATATTGGACGTAAAGCCAATAATATAGTTTGTCACCGATGGTCAGCTCCAGATTAGGGTCTTCGAATACCCATTTTCCATTCGTCGGTGAATAGACGTCTCCAACGATATCGCCTTCTTTTGCGGGATCCAACCTATCATTTAATTTGCCATGGAAGCCGAATAGTTGCACTCCAGGAGAATCTAAAACAAAATAAATGCCCTTGATACACATCTTTACGTATGCATAGTGAGAATTCTTTTTTTTTTAATTAGTGATGTCTCACATCGCGCTTAACTCTGTCCAGTTGGGCGCGTACCCTCTTACCACTGGACCACCGAGCCGTTTAAATACCTAATACCTTCGGAAGATATTTCTAGAGAATTTTTATTTGTAATTGTATCTGGAGCTTTGCCAGAAATGTATTACATTGGCTAATTTTGCGCTACGAACAGAAGTAAAAGAATCTCAGAGGTTAAGCTTAATTAATATTAAATATTAAAATGTCGAGTACTTCTCTAGTATTACTACATAATATTGATTGTAGCTTGCCAAGTTATGTGTTTTGGCCGTAAATGCTATTATTAATTATAGGAAGAGGATATAATAAATATTCCTTTGTATAATTTGCTGATTACAGTCTCTATCGAAATATTGAAATTTCTGAGATGTCAAAACCTAATTAGAATCACTTGAAATGAATATCGACCACTAAAAATATATCCTCACCGAGGAGGACAAATACTGCATATCTAAGGCAGCAAGCAGATTTTCTTTGTTCAGGTCAACATGTTCGGTAGTACCAACTATTATATAAGATAATTGTAACGATATTGATAGTCAAAAGTTCATGTATTGTATTGAAATTATGCAAAAAGGCACTGTTTTGAAGAGCTTCCTACAATACTAATTCTTGATAATTTCATATGTAAAAAAGCAATTCATAACACTCAAACAGTGTTATCATAAAAGGCATACGCCATATCCTAATTTTCGAATCCCAATTCAGAAATCCTTCCCAATCTTGAAATCCTTGCGAACACTGGTTCGAGTGATGGCAAATCGGTAGGCGATGAACAATTGTTTAATAGAAGTTTCAAATCTTATTGCTGAGTATAGACTTGAAGTGTTTTTGAAAAAGGCAATTTTTATATATTTTCTCGATGAACTTTAAAAAACATATCGTTGTCGAGTTTTCATCGATAAATTGGTAAATCGAATAAATCAGATGACATCCTTGATCGAATAACAACCATCTGAAGGCAAAAAGATTTTTGATTTAACTATGGTAAACCTGTATACATTTTTTTTGCAACATAATAACATCAATTATTAAGTAAATAAGAATAGTTAATTACAGCCTTTGGGCTGTAATTGAGCTAAAATTTGAGTGAACTGAAAAAATCAAGGTTAATATTGTATACTTAGCATTACACAACAATAGAAAAATGTATACACACAATTTAATGTATACACTATATGATACAACAAACATAAACAATAATTTATGCAACCATAATATTTACCGATTAGAACTAAACTACATACCTGATCTGTACCTTAAAATTAGCACTACGATAATTTGAACAGTTTTATATATTACCACCAGGTCAAGAATATGATCATATTGAAGGCTACAAGTATTGATAGATTTTCTAGTTTTTATAGATATAATGACTCGAGTAATAGAAACTTCCACATAAGTATGTATAAGTACCTGCCATAGATACAATGAATCCTCTTGGTCTCTTAGCTTCCAAACTTACGTCAGGAAAGACAAAAGTACCTTGGATCACATCACAAAATAGCAAAACAAACGTGAACAGTATTAAAATAACTTTCATGTTAACTTCAATCACGAACAGTCATCCAACAAGTTTTCAATAGCAATCTGTGTCTTCATAAGTGGAGTTAACTTTATTCTTGTTTTTAATTATGTTAGTGACCTGCGCCGACCTTCGACGTCTGACATGATTATCGCCAACGGTTTGTGTCTTCTAAGAAGTAACGTAGAAATAACATGGCGCTGGTCATACAGAACAAGAATAATAGTGTTTCTCAAGACAAAGTAAGGAATTGCTTGAAAATCAGTTATAGGTGCTTTTATATTATTAAATCGCGCACATTTTCCCGAAAATAATCCAAATTTCCGTAGTTCAGTAGTGTTTTTGTTTAGGTAGCATACAATATACACAAAAATACACTAATTTTAATTAAAATACGGACAAATTACCAGAACACCTTGTTCGAAAAAGGACAATCAATGTCAACATAATTATCAGAGATCAACGCTGATTCTCCTTGAATAGGCTAATTTCCAAAAAGGGGTTGCTGTATAATTTAATGTGTCACAAAGTGCTATGAACAGGGCGTGGACTGGCTACCATAAGATCTTAGGTTATCAAAAAAGATAAGGTAAAAAAATAACCGCTGAAGCAAAAATATCTCCTTTCAGGACCTTCAGCTTGCTCACAGACTAAAAAATTTCGAGCACATGCAAATCATTCAAGAACGTTGGTAGAGTTCGGAGTGATTACAAAAAATACGACATCACGATCAAGAAGAAGACGCTAAACGCCTTAGCCTAAAACATAACCCTCAGACTAAGCGTTTGAATCTTTGACTTTAAAACAATTTTCTGATTCTTTACAATCTTGTATGTTAATGTTGTAATTGTTAAAATACTTCTTGATTGTTAATAAATGTTAAAAACAACAAAAAAAAAGACAAAAGACGGTATGAATTTGATTTCTTAATTTTGCGGTGAAGTACACATATATATGTATACATGTGTAAAAGCTATGTATAGATAAATGTGTTCAATGTCAAAACCACAAGCGTCAGAACAAAATTGCGATATCGAGTATACGTATAATATAAACATTACTTCGGACTTACTAAAAAGATAAATTAAAATTATATTTGAAACCTATAGGACCAATTTATAATTTCTTCCTAATTTTACATTTTCCAATGTAAAATTACCGACCTGCATCCGCCTACGAAATTATTTAAAATCTGCTCGTGTACATTTAGAAAATAAAATTAAGCCTGAAAAAAGTGTGCTTGTATGTTGATGAAACAATTGATAGCAAAAGAAGATCGTGCGTAAAATGGGACCAATAAATCAGTCGCCATCCTCAATTTTATTAGCTACCAGACAAAAGTGGTGTTAAGTACATTGGAAAAATTTGAAATTTCTAGAGATTAAATTTTTATGTTTGTGACAGATAGTGCTGCAACCAAGCTTTCTGTCAGTCGGTCTCCTAAGGAACACTGTGGCAACTTTTTACATATTGTAGCTACAGCCTACATCTTGTAGCAGAACAGACCCGTAAATGTTACCCAGGGGTAGATGCATTAATATCTAATACAAAAGCAGTATTCCTGAAATATGTTTTGCTTGAAAAGTTCCGAAAAGGAGAAATAATAGGAAAACGAAGAATACACGATGTGGTTTTCAAATTTTCAAATGGAAAGATGAACATGTCGTTTTAGTCTGTGCAATAAAACATAAACACACTACCTGGAAGGATTGTAAAAAATTTCATTTCGATGTATACAAGCAACTCTTCGACATCATTTATAGACCAAAATCAAAGATAAAAAGTTAAGTATTATATAATTTAGAAAGAACTTAGTTTGCTGGCAATGCAATAAAATGCCCGGACCATAAATTTAAATAAAAGTCGTTGCATAACTTTCTACCAGCATAGCAGATATATCCACAACCGAATTTCATGTGTGTCCTGAAAAGATTTGTGCTTATAATGCTTTTTTGCCTAGCTCAAAATATTACGAAAGCATTGAAAGTAAATGATGGAGATGATGGAGGTGATTAGGTTCCAAATGTTAGTATTTTTTCTTCTAAATTTATTTTCTGATTTTTTAATGTTTCTTATTTTTATACAATTTTCTACTGAATAATCAGAAAATGTTATATCACCAGCAACTGCATATTATAAAATTTTACTAAGGAACATTACAACTTCATGACGAAAGATTTTTAAGAGTTATGAACGTAGTCATTGATGTATTCGTTGTATGAGAATTTTGCATTAAATTTGAGAATTTAGGGAGTGAGGAAATTGAACAGAAGACAAGTTATCTATCCGTTCTACCAGTATCGACGTTGACTGTATTGGCCCGCACTCTACCTAGATTGTAAATTATAACACTACAGTACTTGCGATAAAATCATATTTTACGTAAACATATCTTCTTGCCAATTTACTTTTTATACAATTTAATCGCATTATTTAAAAAAATATGTCATTTGTTAAACCTTTGAAGTGTACGTAATTATAAAACCATATGTTTTATAAATGGATCAGTATAGTAAACTTTATCTTATGTGAATCTTGACAAAACAAGAAACAGTTAGATTTGAAGAAGTATGCGATATAAGAAAGGAAATTCCACTTGACGCATGAGCTTTTGCTAAAAACAACTGGCAGTTATTTCGATTGGAAAAACCTTTCAATAATGAAATATTTTTGTAAAGGAAGACTATAAGTTGTATTATCGTTAGACGATAACAATAATAAAATTACTTTTGTAAAGAAAAAGCCGACCGAAATTCTTTAGCCATCTCTGAATAATTTTCAGAGATGGCTAATATAATATAATAATTCAGAAGTTCCTGATTATTTTTGCAACAAGCATAATAAACGCTCCAACTGATATTCACAAGCAAGAAATACATCTGACGTCGGCTTGTACATCAGAATAGTTTCTAGTAAATATGGAAATGTGCACGTAAAAGTTATTGCTCGATTGTTAAATACCTTGATAATGAATAAAAAGGAATTTGTAATCATTCCAAATTTACATGTAATATACATATAATTTTCTTATTTTGTTCTAATTAATTTAATAAGAATACAACATTTAGAGTCTTATAAGCGTAACTAAATTTATTTACTGGTAAACAACACATAAGTACCGGCACCCTCCGCATCGTACAAGTTTGATTATATATGTCTTAGAAGAATATATGTTTTCTACGAAGTAGGCTTAAGGAAAATTTTTTCTCTCGCATCATTCGATCACCTGTTGATGATGAGAGCCATTCGTGTCCTCGAAACAGCCGTCCCGGACTAATAATTATTATATGACTAAATAATAAATTAAACTTGTGTGGTGCGGAGGGTGCTGTTAGTTATATGTTGTTTACCATATTACGCCACAGTCCTTGCTATCATTATTAAATTTATTGGAGTTTATAAGTTCGTATTTTTATTTTTATTGATGTACTTTTAAGCTCTTTTCCCCTTTTGGATTGCTTGATTCGTGCAAAGGTTCTATATCTCTTGCAGTGTAAAGTCACTATCAAACTATTGATAAATAGGTATATGTCATGCGATACCGGTTTTAAAAGACCGCAAGTTAAGTCGGTGTTTACCTCAAACTATAGCGTAGATCAATCACCTTCCGGCTAATTGATGTAATGTCATACCCTCAATAGAAACAATATTAAAATGTTAATCAACAAACGAATAGACAGAATATGAATGACGGGATAATTTGAGTATGCGTAAACGTTTACAATTCTCGAAATCGCTTATCGCAATTTCTTAACACAATCTTAGTTTTGTGGAACTGATAATGTTTGCTTTACCTTCAAGTTCTACGCGTAATCCCCTGGGTTTTAGAGCAGTTAACGTTGCGTCGGGAATATTGTACTGTGCACATGTTATTCCGCTAATTAAAAACAATAACAACAGTACACTGTCTACCTCCCTAAGCATAATTGACTACCATAGAATCACACCACACTACACTGTCAACTACAGCAATCGCAAGGTGTAGATATGTGTAGACATGTACAAGTATCAACATTTAGAGTGGTGGGTTTGACCTTCACAACAATGCACGCTTTAATAAACCTACTGGGAATTTTCAATTCCTTTTAGCACGGGATTATTCGAAGTCGATAACTTTAGATACTTGCTTTGGAATATGTACATACCCATACGTATACATTGAACAGCTGAAGATCCATTGTTGGCTTCCGCTAATTAAATTAGTTTACTTTATGCGTGCGCGCTTACGTTTTATTTTTATGTGATTTAGTTAATTACACTGACCAACAAGGTTTTTACGCTAAGTTAGGAACCGATGATATTGAACAGCATATATAAATTAAAAATGATTCGAAAAATGGCAACATTGACTTAGCTCTGGTTACAGAGAAAATGCCTTTATGAAAATTAAATGGAAATAGAAATGGCCGGCAATCTGGTTTGCTGCAATAATGTTTATAAACTGTCCGAAGCTTTTGGAATACATCATGATCCCAGTTCTTGGAGATTATTCATAGACCATCATACATCATCAAAGACTAGCTTAAAAGCAGTTTTGTTGCACAGGTATACCACATACAGTGATTATTACCAACACGTTTTCAGCGCATTAACAGAGCACGTACACCTGCTAATTACCTGCCCAGATGAAGGAAATGAATAAGAAGTTGTTTAAGATTACAGCAAAGCAGGTCTTACTGCTATTCCACAGAGAAATTTTTCAATTTTAGATTTCTTTTTCGGGTTTTTGTATAAAAAGCTTGCTGTTTTCTCTATTCTATTAATGGTATTATATGTTATATCATTACGAATACAATATCATTACGAAGATCGGTTGCATATCAAATACTAACAATTTGACTTCTACTTTATATGTTTCGAACCACTTAGCGACCACCCCGCAAATATCATACCACTTCAGTATCATCATCGAGGTGATGATCGAAAGGATTAAGTTAGAGAAAACTCATGTCGGTAAATCGCTCGGATACAACACCTGGCTCAATTTCCTCTTGAAAAGTGCGGTTTGTCAAGTTTAAAATAATAACAAGGAATCCAAATGTAATAATAACGAACGGAATGAAGTGATAGAATAATGTCTTCATAATTTCAAATATTAATAGTTGGTGCCTCATATCAATAACTACAACATCTGTTTTCTATAACTGTATTTGAATGACATCTATAATAAATTACTGTTTAGAATAAGCAAGTAGTCCAATTCGCAGTAAAAACAAATAAAACTTGTGCATGGGAAAGTACTTTATTATTAAAGTATTTTATTTTTATATAATATCTCTTGTGATGATTACATTTGTATATTCCAAGTGATAGCGTTGGGAAATAATTCTAAGTAACAACATTGTTGTATTATTAAAATTATTCTGAGATAATAAAAGTTAAAAAAGTTGATTAAATTTTAAAAGATAAAAGTTTTGGTATTCCTTCGTAATTCTTCGCAGAATATGTTTTTATGTGTATTTGTAAACATAACAAAAAAGTTAAGTAGTTAGTTATAATTATTTAAATCACGTAAGCAGCTTAATTATTTTTCATTATTATCCATTTCATTATTATTATTAACCGTAATAATCATTGAATAGCATAATTCTTGCTATGGAAGAAGAGCCCAAAGTTAGTATTTTTGAAGCTATCGGCAGAAGCCTGTTTATTTTAAAATTTTTTAAAATTCATGTCAAATTCTGTATTTAGTACAAATTCTAGATCGCAAATTCTAGATACATATGCCCATATTAGGGAGATTCTTCGATATAATACGTTTTTCAATAAAAAAAAGAATACGTTGCATTTGTACAAATACACTAAAGCAAAAATATTATATTGCAAATCCCAATAGAAGGCTAAAAAAATTTTTAAAAATGATAAAAAAAGAAGGAATATTCTGCTGATGGTTTCCGATATGTCTACGAGAGGCGCCAAAATACGGATCGAGGACAATTTCCTGGCTAAATCGCGTCACCTATTGTTCCTATATAGAGCTACTTACTTCGAAACCGCGTGCGAAGATGGCGCGTGTGTAGTCTGGGCTGCCCCAAAAACTCAAATTTCTGTCGTTGCTGGTTTTGTAAATAATTATTACATAAAATAACAAAACTTAAACTGTTTCGTGTAGCCGGGAAGCTTTTAAATTCAGCACATCATGCTTGATTACGACGAGGATTACTTTCTCGAGGAGGATAAAATGTACGTGAGATATTATCTATCATATACCAAGCGGATTATTGATTTTCTGCCTTTATTTTTTGCGTTATATGTATATCGAGCACCCGTTTTGTTAATTTTGTTCGACCAGATGTTCCTAGTTAATAAATTTCGGGATTATCTTTTAACGTTGGGCGTTTAATTGTTGATTCAATAAAAGTATTTTGGTATTATTTTATTTGTGGTTTCCGTTCAGCACATATTCTTGTTTCTACATAACGAACAGTAAGTATTGTTTATTCATTTTGATAAAGTAGCAGGAAGGAAGTATTCGAAGCAGTAAGTATTAATTTAATCTTTTTTATTTTTATTTTGTGTATCACACTGTGCGTATATGTATTTTGTGTATAGCGAATTAAAAATAAATATTTCGTTTATTTTATATAAGGAAAAGCGTCATACTTCTACCAAGGATTAAACAAGTTTTCTAAAATGTAATTAACACTCCCACTCTTAAAAATTATTTAGCGCATCCAGATTTCATTAAAATTTCATCAATAAGTAGCGAGCCAGACTTAACAGTAAGGTGTAATGTGGGACAACTTCATCATAAGAGAGAATAATTTCTATTAACATATTGCCGGGAAAAAATATAAGTACCTATTGTTTTATTTTTATGGTTATTAGGACTCCGAATACTTATTCGACTAGTAGACTATTGAAAATATTATATGTAATAGTAGTGTAACGTTATCACCAAAATAAATATGTTCAAATTTAAGAAAAAGCTGAACATAGTAAAGCGAATGTTTTGAGCTCCATTTTTAACAAGTGGAAAAAATGTTTACTTTAAAATAAATTAGGATATAACTTGAAGGTATTATATCCAGCCTAACACACGAACACAAGCTTCTTTTGTCTAATTCAGTTATATTTCTCATCATAGTCTCCTTCTAAACCTTTTCCCATCGATGCTCCCATATCTTTACTCTACCTAAAAAGCAGTTGGCATCTTGTTTTGAAGAATAGCCGTTTAAGAATATTATTCTTTTTTTCTTCAAATGCGATCATTTTTACACAATTTCCACGTTCGGTATGTATAACGATAATGTTTCTTCTTTTTCATTGTCTCGGGCGTGCTTTAGCTTCAAAAGCGTACTGGTGTATTTAAATGTTATCTACAGTTGTTAATCGACGCCAAAACTCCGATTTATACCGCTTAAACTATTTCAATAGGTTTTTGGAAATATTGATCAGAATCCATTTGTGATCTTGAGCGAGGAAGCACGGCAGCTAAAGCACGATTAGCTTTTCCGTGCCCAAATCTTCAAATGACAACCACGTTCTCTCAAGGTGCTCACACGCTGTGCTATCCATCGTCTTAATTCGATGGTTGTCCAGCACCATTTGGTAAACTTTATCGATATTATGTAATGGTTATTTTTCGCCGTTCACGTTGACATTCACCTGTCAAAAATTTCGCTGAGTTAAGTGATGGTGTAGGGTTCCGTTGATTTTGGCTTTAATTTGCGTAGTTGTACCGTCGTTTAAATATAAAAATTTATTGTCTTCATATTCGATTTTTTCCCAAGAAAGTGACATCGACTGATAAACGAAAACAACAACGAAGCGTGGCAGCATGGCTGGAATTTTCAAACGTACCTTTCAATGTATGCGTCAGAATATTTTTGACGAGTACCGTTATCTTTATGTTCAATCAATTGGAACTTCAGTTTACCCTTCTACTCTTTAGATGACGTCAATTTAAATCAGTATACCTGCAGACGAACTTAAGAATACGGTGGCACGAGTTGTATTGATCAAATGGGTGGTGGGCTCAATTTAATTGTGCTTCCATTCACCATAGACTTACTTTCTGATAGCTATCGGCTTTCTTAGCTTCTCGTATGACGTTTCCCAGTATACGATTATTTCGCTGGAGAGCTTATTTTTGGAAAGCTCACCAATCACATGCAGTTACGAGTATCTGTCTACTGTATAGAAAAAGGATATGGAGATATGACTATCCTATTTTGGGTTCCTAAAACTTGTGTTTTAGAAGTAATTCCCTTTATCCAACAGATGGTGGCAGCCATAAGAGTAAACAGTATAAACTTCTATATATACTATAATATATAGAAGTTTATACTGTATATACGGATATATACGGATTTTAGAAATTTTTAAGGGTTAAAATAAAACAACCAATGAAGTTGACAATCGTAAGCTTCATTTGAATGGCATTTTGACATCTCTTTCATCTGTGTAAATACAATGACCAGATCGTTTAATATATGCCGTTAATCTATGTTAATAATCAAATAAACTAAGAATAAATTATCCGAGTAGCACCATCGATAATGTAAGTAAAACGTATTTTTTTGTTCGTTTATCAGCGATGTCCGATATGAACTTCCTGTTTGGAGGTACGCAACCTATTAATGAATTGGCTACACTTACACAGCTCTTATTTTGTGTTTCAGTGTTGTAATGTCACTCTAGTGTTTCCGGAATGCTGCCTACTATATACATCTAAATTTCGTGGATTTGAAGACCTTTCGTTCGCTATGTATGCTTACTATTACGAATCATCTCTGTACGATTTAGGCTACTGGAGCATGATGAAGGAAGATACACTGTAATTATTATTTTTATTTTATTTTATCAATTTATTCGATCAAAAAAGTACGTAAATTGTGTATGTATGTCGTATTCTTCACTTCGAATTATGTTTTCTTTTAAAAGTTTTGGAACTTAATCGAAACGATTTCTGAAATAATTTAGAAAAAAAGCAAGTGTTAGATTTAACAACGATAATTAAAAAAGTGGCCTGGACTGGCCAAAGGCGAATATCCCGTTGATTTTTTCACAGACTTAAAACACAAAAGAACAGGTCATTTCGAAAGGTTCCAAAGTTGTACCCTTACATTTTTTTCGTTATCGCGTCCGCACGTATTGTTTTGGAAACTTTCTATCAATTTGCTGAATAATAACGCCTTCTGAACTAATTTCGAGCTTTCGATACGTACATGATTCTCATCATTTATTCCGTAGCCTTCGTTAATAGGGAAATACGGCATTGTACATACATATTCCGCAAGTTCAACGCGGGATATCTTGATTTTGGAATAATTTTCACGCTACACCCGGCATATTTATTTGTCATTGTGACATTTAAGTTCGCGTACCCAATTAGTGTTTCATTTAACTCTATTTAGTATCAATAAATATAAATATCGTGGTCGTACAAGAAATGGAGACCGTCAGTCCATCATTGGTCGACCTGTAAGTAGACGTATGACGTTGGGCTTTCTTAGTTTGATATTACGTCCGACGTAATTTAATAGAAACTCTTCGGGAGTGGAGAATTCAGATGGCAGCGGCGAGACGCTGATGGTAACTAAAGAAGAAAGCAGCGAAGAAAATTTATTAGACACGGATTGTCAAATGCTTATGTTCGATTTGCCTTCCTTCGAAAGATACACTAGAGAGAATACATTGTAAGTAATGGAAGTTGTAGTTGCGATTAGTGCCAGAGATGCTGATCACAGCACTTATAGTTTTCTTAACTGCACGCAAGTATTTTTGAAAACCTAGTTACGTTTTTAGAGGTATTTACATAATTTTTAATTCTAATCTTAAGGATCTAGTGTAAAATATATCCTAGTGCCTTAAACGGAAAAGAAGAAAAAAACTGTGTAATTAATTTATTAACGATACAAAGAATTAAAATATTAATGTTTTTGAAGCTTCCAATAAGTATTGTGTGTAAGTTCAGAAACATTGATGATGCAACTCGTAAGTACCCTATGCATGTAATTTTTGATTACTCACAAATAGCACTTTGTTTTACACTGTTATTTGATAGATTGCAATTATTTTAGATATATATATTAATATGGTGGTGTAAACAGTTTAATAGGTCTATATTTTAAAGAATCCTTGTATAATCTTTTTTTTAATTAAATACGAATCGAAGCTTGATAATTCTTCGATGGTTTTTTGTTTTCTTTACTGTAGTCGTAATCTATTAGTTATGCCATTTTTTTAACATATCACATTAATTCCACATAGAGATACGAAGAAATAGAAATAGATGATGTAGCGCTTACGTTTTCCTCCTGAGGAGTATTTGTCAGAACGAAGTAGCATAATCAAAAAAAGGATGCTTATAGCATCACGAATTTATCACAGCCTTTGCCACTTGATTAGTCGCAGCAAATCCGAAAGGATGCGTATTTTCGTAGTTGTCGATGCGTTATTTCGGATGTTGTAGCGTCGATAGAAAGAAAATAAACGACATACCTGTCTCAAATGTTTATTCATCTCATGACAATGGGTTCGTCTTGTCTACTTGTTTCCCCGAGAGTCAACAAAACACGAATCTGTTTAGCCTCTGCTAATTTCGTGAAGCACACGGAAAAGTGGCGATCTTTAATTATCACCAAAGTCGACTCTCGGGGAGGCAACACGAATCCATTCTCAGGAGGCGAATAGACACGAGTCTGTCTATTCGCCGCAAAAAAAAGGATAATTCCACCTGCCTTTGTTATCTCTAATCATGAGAATCGGTTCGAGTTGCCTACTGGTTTCCCCATTTTTACCTTACACTTCAGGAGGTTTTCTTAACCAACACCAAAGGCCTTCAATAGAGAGTTACGTAAATAGCCGTTGTTATCCTTGACTATACAAAGACAATAAGCTATTTTTTTTGAAAGAAAATTGTAAATGGAGTATTTTTGCTAAAATCAATTACTCATTAAGTAGCATTATGTTTGAGTCAACAATTTAGAGGAAAACCTAATTCTATACCATCTATCTCAAATTAAATAAAAATATAAATCCTCAGAAATTTTACAAAAGAATAGTATTATATATAATAATTTATTGTGAAATCTATTATGAAATTGACATTTTCCACATTTTTAAATAACTATAAAGAATTCGTTAATAATTTGCCATATGTATAAAATCCTTTACGCCAAAATTGTACTGCTTTTGATAAATTTGTGAGGATTTACGTTTTTTTTTTTTTTATTTAATTTTAGACATGGTATGAAGTTAAGCTTTCCTATCGATTGCTGTCTTTCATTGCCACTTCATTAATAATAATTAATGAATTATTATTTGCATACTCGAAATTGAGAAAATCTCGTGAAGTTGGAAGTCCAAGTAAATCATGCTGTACATGATAATAATTGTTTACAACTAGTATGAACACTTGAGGTTAGTATATTGTCATCCCCTTTTTATTTTTTTATCATTCGAAATAATGCATCGAATACTACGAAAATACACATCTCCTCAACTAATCAGGTAGCCGTATGCTACGATAAGTAAGCTGGCCGAAACAAGTACACTTTCCGTGCGTTTCACGAAATTAGCAAAAACTAGGCAGACATTCTAATGAGATGAATTAGCATATATTCAATACATAGAATAAATACAAGTCTGTCTAGTCCGTGAAGCGCAATTCGTTTCTGCAGGGTTAGTAATAAGTAGAACGCATTGAAATGTTAATTAAACGTTATTAATAGAAAACTCGGTATTACGTACCGTTTCGGTCTTATAAACCATTGAGCTTCGATTCGCATTTAACTTGATGACTTGAAAACGATGGTACACTACTTTATTTTTGATGGGGTGAAAACGAATAGGTTGTGATAGAGTCAAGTAAGCTTTTATCAAAATTATTAAGTAATAAATTGATGCGATAATGCGATGAAAGATACAATGATCCACTCGACAAGAATAATAAAATAATTGTGAATTGGATACGTGCTTTATGCTTTTATAAATAGGAAAGGACATCTCGTTTAGATAATGTTAAAAATTGTTGGCCATCCCTCATGATTAGGATCATACTCTATACAACGAGCTACGTGCAAAGACTATATCCAAAGAAGTAATCACTAGAGAGGGCAAAAACGAGTGAAATCATACCTTTTTTGCAGTGACTAGACAGACTCGTGTCTATTCGTCTCATACGAAAGGGTTTGCGTTGCCTACTGGTTTCCCCGAGAGTCGACAAAACACGAGTCTGTCTAGTTGCTGCAAAACAGGTATGATTTCACTCGCTTTTATCCTCTTAATCACAAAGTGAATGAGCTAACGTCAGTGGACGTCAAACGGCAACCCACGGCCAGTGTCTAGAAAAGTATGGATCCGAGACATCTCAACATTTAATGTGAATAGATCAATTACATTACATCGTTTTGTGTTTGTTTTCTATTTAACTATTAGCACCTTTTTACTTTAGATTCTTCGAACAATTGTCGCAGTTGTAGCTGACATTTTTGACAAACAGTATTTCTCCAACTAAATCTCACATTTTATAGATTTCGTATCCTGAATACACATTTAATAAGTTATAGTCGAAGTACCCCGCCATTTTGTACGAGTAAGAAACAAAACAAACTGTTAAGTAATTCTTTGTTTCATATAAAGTCATTTCGGTTAGCTTAAATATTTAATTCGGTGTAAGAAACCTTTTTTTTGTTGGTCAATTTTAATATGAAAATTTATTTGTGAAGGTATTTGCACAGTTGTGCCAGGTTATCTTTTATAATTACTAAATAACAAAGGATCTTTTAAGTAAAGCAGCCACATATTGGTATCAGAGTCCAATAGCACATTAACTTACAATTTATTTCCTGACATATCTTGTTATTCTCGAATATTAGCTATATAGTAGCTACATATAGATATTTAAGGACAACATTCGAAAATTGTCGAAATAATATCGGAAGTCTGGGAAATGTTATGATAAGCATGTTTATAAGTGCTCGCATTTTTCCCATGGCCAGAGGTGACCATCATTTTTCTTAAATAATGTTGATAACCATATAATCAACAAATAAAAGATAAATTGTAATTTTTTCAAATTAATAAGTAATAAGAAATTATTATGCATTAATTTAAAAATTATTAAAAAAAAATGTGGGCCTGCAAAATAAAACGTACCCTGTATATATACGAAAAAATTAGAGAAATATAAAAATATTAGTTTTTTAGGTATTAACCCATTTTTTAGAAACTGGATTATCTCTAACGAGTTGAATAATAGGCGATAGATGCTATATATAGTTTACTAGATGATAGATGATTAACGATTAGGTTTAAGCAGTGTTCATTTTGGAGTTCCTTTTTTATTCCTTTTAAATATTTACACCTACATTACTGACTTCTTGTATTACTACAACTCATGCCGCAATATTTGTGACGAAAAAAAAAAAAGAAAAGAATAACGCAAATATTACTACAAAATGAACATTTTTCTATTTGAAGCTAGTTGTTCCGAATACATTTTTGTAACTGTAAAATTATATAAAACGCATTAAATAGATTTTATGATAATCGAAATGTAGATCCCCTGTAGCCAGTTCTCGAACTTATTAACAAGAATATTGTCACAGTTTATCATTTTTGATTAAGTTAGCTTTTAATAAAATCTATCTTGAAGAACATGAAGTTTCATTCTAGATTTTTGTTTTTGCTTAGCTACCAAGAGTAAATATGCATGATTCTAATGCAAATTATTTGTAGGGGCATGACAGTTACGTCGGGGAGCGTCACCATAAAGAAAGATGCGAATAATTTAATTGGTATTAGTATTGGTGGAGGAGCGCCCTTGTGCCCTTGTCTATACATTGTCCAAATCTTTGATAACACCGCAGCAAGTAAAGATGGGACCCTACAATCCGGAGATGAGTTAGTTGCAGTTAATGGCCAAGCGGTGAAAGGAAAAACCAAAGTCGAAGTTGCTAAAATGATCCAGGCTGCTAAGGTTGGCATATATTTTTGCTACATTATTATTTCCGTTCTTGATTTAGTGTTAGCTTCTGTTGTTATAGGATGAAGTCGTTATCAATTACAATAAACTACATGCGGATCCTCGCCAAGGGAAAAGCTTGGATATTGTTCTGAAGAAGGTCAAACATCGACTGGTTGAAAATATGAGTTCGTCCACCGCCGATGCTCTCGGCTTGTCCAGAGCCATTTTATGCAATGATACCTTAGTAAAGAAATTGCAAGAGCTTCAAGATACCGAACTTATGTATCGAGGTTTAGTGGATCATTGCAAACGTGTTCTTCAGGTCTTACACGCAGATCGCGAAAGAGAAATGATTTGATTGCCGGCAATTATTTGCAGGCTCACGTTGATCTCCATCAAGCAGTTAAAGCGATGGGCGATGTCTTTTCGGCGCTAGCAGTCAGGGAACCGCAGCCTAGGGCTAGCGAAGCTTTCAGACTATTCGGCGAACAGCATCGCAACATGGAAAAGATCGGAAGTGAAATAGTTAAGAAGATCAAGCCTGTAAGATTGATGTATTTCTTTTAAGCCAAAGGATACTGACAATGAAACATTAAATTAGGTTTTAGCTGATATGGGGACCTATTTGTACAAGGCCATACCTGATACAAGGTTGACGGTGAAGAAATATGCTGATGCTAAGTTCGAGTACCTTGCCTATTGTCTTAAGGTTAAAGAAATGGACGATGAGGAGTGTGGTTACGCGGCGTTGCAAGAACCATTATATCGTGTTGAAACCGGCAACTATGAATACAGGTAATAGAATATCTTTGTTCATAACGCAAGTTAAAACCTCTGAAAAATTTCCTTGTGCAGATTGATATTGCGTTGTCGTCAAGTGGCCAGAGAACGATTTGCAAAACTTCGAGCCGACGTACTCGTTAAGATGGAACTCTTGGATAATAAACATGTACAATCTTTAGGTGGACACCTGGCGAAATTGATCAAAGGACTAGCTGAGTTGCATACTAAAACTTTGGAGCTATTGGCCGGTCCTCCACTCTTTCCTGTGGAAGTAGATTTATCAAACAGCGCTTTTCAGTATAAGTCTACAACTCCAGTAGTTCCAGCAGTAAGATAAATATCATGTAAGAAAGGCGTGGTTATCTATGTCAACACGACAACTTGATTTCAGGATGCCGAAGAGGAAGAACAAGAAATCGAAAATGGCATCGAAATGCAGGAAAATCAAACGGCACCGCTTATCGAAGATCTTCCTAGTCCATCTATTGAGTGCCCCGTTGAAGATGCTACAGAAGTCCAACCGTTAATTCCCGGCTTGGAATCCGCCCGCAACGAACCGGATTATAGTACAATGGATAATATGACACTGTTGTCCACTTTGAATTTACATGATAATAACACCAATTACAAAGATTCTATTAATTTAATTTCCGACTTAAATAACTAAATCTTCAAAATAGAAATAAAATAATGTTGTTGTGTAAGTATTAGAAGACTTATTTATATTAGAACTTAAAATTTAAAAATGGAATTTTGCAACCATCTCAGTGTTAGTGTAGGTACTACTTAGTTGAAATACAAATAAATATTTTGATATATTTTTTGAAAAAAATTATTAGTGAAGCATGTGAATCCTTTATGTATATTTGGATTTTAATTAATTGTGAATTCTATCTAGATGTTAAAAATAAAGTTAACAAAGATTTATTTTTTGTTTAGAAGAAAATTTTCATATTTTTAGTTATTTTAAACTTATATGCAAGTATTGCTAAAGAAATATCTTAGCTGGACCATTTCTAATGGTTAAATTCTCTATCTAAAAGGTGTTACTGAAGAAGGGATACGGAGTTCGAAAATAATCATATCAAAAGCTATGTCTGCAAGATTCTTCAAGTATTTTGAAACATTAACTTTATGGAAAAAGGTATTATAACAATATCGTAGCGTGTAAAGAGAAAAATAATGTAATTTTTGTCGGGAGGCACATTTGGCGTCTTCGAATTGCGAGCAATAACATTATATGGTATTATTATTATATATCATTATTATATGGTATTAGTTTGCCTTTTAATCGCAGTTGACGATATATATATGTAATTCTTAAAATAATTTTTGTTGGTTTTTAAAACTTAAAATAATGGAGAAAATATGCCCAGAAAACTAGTCTTTACACCAATTTAAATACGAGCAAAAGTTATATATTTCACATAATTGTTGCATTTATGCCAACAAGATTAAGATTAATGCTAATTGAATATTAGAAAATAAACGGCAGGTCAGTAAACCAGATATCTACCAAAGAATATCTTGAGAGCGACTGTGGTTACAATTCTTAAGCCGAACAAAAATTCGGTTCTATCAGTCTCTTGTCCTTTCTTCATAAAATCCTAAGGCAGTTTTTTCTAGATAGATTAAAGAATGCACTGAATATATCTGGATCACTTTCAGGCGTGCAGTTTAAGTTTTATAACGATCAGAGTGTGTTAAGAATAGTAACTTGGTTCCGCTGATTTGCTTTTACCTTCGGAAGACCGTGATGAATATGGTAATCACATGTTGAATTTACGAAAAAATTCTTCAGAGCCAAAAACTCGATTATTACTCTGCTATGTAATAACATCTCCCATGACCTTCTAACAAAGGCGATCTTTTGGTCCCCTTTTTGCCTACGGGAAAGCATTCCTAATAAAATGGCGATGCTAGTGCCCACTGAAATTAGTTTTCAACTCTCCAATAGAGGGAAAGGATCTATTAATGTGTGTTAAAGGAGCTTATAGGCTCTAACCTAGCTCTAGCAAGAATCGGAGGATAATTACTTATCTGAGAGTGATATCAATAATGGAATATTTGATGTATTCTTGCACTTTCTATCTTTCAATCTTTTCATTAAAGTGAGACTATAGTTTGTGTTCACTAGCCACAGTTCTTGATAGTGTTACTTTGGAGAAATGATAGTTTGACTTGCGGAGCTTGCATCTAGTGCTAGTGAAGAGCTACAATTATTTGTCCTTCATATAAGCACTTTCCACAAATTTAGCGGCATTTCTTTTTTCAGAAAGCCAAGTTAACTATATTATCCGGAATAAAGTAAACAATGAAGGCGACCGGTGTCTTTTGTACGTAATATACAGCGGATCTTAAAAAACAATAACTATAGAGGAAGTTAGTGTTAACACTATACACTATAGTGGAAAATACATATACTATTACGAATTACGTAATGAAAGCTTTCTCTCGAAAAATATGCATGTAAAAGCGACTAGTTGAGTGATGTAAACAATCTTCCGAAATATATATTGAATTCAGTTGCTTCTAGAAAATCGGCCTAATTGCCGTTCTTTTGATATAAATCTGATGCTGGCAAATATATACCGATCATAATAAAATCTAAAGATAAGAGGCGATATGGAAAGTCACATAATCCAGGGGTATCGTTATCTTCAAAATATTTATTTGGAATTGTTTTCATCAAATAAATCCATATAGATTAAGTAAACGACAGAAAAATATTCCAATACGCTTTTATTTTTAGCACAGCTAATGTATCTAAACATACTATTCGAACATAATTTATGTAATAAGCTTTATACTTTCATTCGTGCATACCTATACAGATTCAACATTAAACCCAGAATATCACAGATCAATCTTCTTATACACATACTCCTCACGTAAGCTTCATTTAACACAAGATTCGATCCACATTTCCGTAAACATAGATCTAGGGATGTGATTTTCATCTTCGTAATCTCTTAATTTCTCCGAGAATGTATTTTCACTGGTATATCCTTTGGCGCAGGAGAATTTTAGCATTTCTTCTTCTATTGGCGTCAGGGGCTCGTAGAATTGTAACGGCGTTGGGGGTTCTAACATTGTATTCCACATATCCGTTCGCTCTGCGTTTGTTTCTTCTAGTTCTGCCGTCATTGGAGTTGTAGTCGGTAATGCATTGGAGATGCTGTAACAAAATTTAGGTTCAATAATTTATTGATGAATGTAAATGGAACATCTCAAAAGGAAAAAGGCATTTATTTTTGTCGTAATTCATCGTTTCGAATTTTTCATTATCCTTACAACTTAGGTGGAAGGTAATTCTTTTTTTGAGCAATCTACAAAAAACATTTTCTAATAAAAATTATATAGAGGCAAGTGGTACTACACAACACAAAATTTTAATTAAATATATAGGGTGTTCAGTTTCCACTGCATAAGATACAATTCGAGTTTTTAAATGGAACATTTTGTATAATGTAGGAATGTATAAAATGTGCAAAATATTTTCAATGCCAGGTTTTACCTTCCTTTAATACATATCAATATTCTCCTGCATTCGTTGCTTCTGTCTTGCTTAGTTTTTACAATAATTGGAGATAACTGGAGA
The DNA here is from genome assembly GCA_020654165.1 of Oryctes rhinoceros. NCBI lineage: Eukaryota > Metazoa > Arthropoda > Insecta > Coleoptera > Scarabaeidae > Oryctes > Oryctes rhinoceros. The sequence continues at coordinate 17,005,130 of JAIOKQ010000008.1, read as the reverse complement.
TTTTTGTTATTTATGGTGTTGATGAGACTATGATTCCATGAAGCACATCCATTAGACACCTTGATCTTGTATTCGACTAGTGACTAATATGGTAATCAGACAAAATCCTTCATAGCCAAAAACATAAAATTAGTTTTCAACTCTCAAACAAAGGGAAGGATCTATCAATATGTGTTAAAGGACCTTATAACCTCTAGCCTAGCTTTAGCAAGTGTGTTTAGTTTTTGAAATAATTGAGATAACTGAAGATTTTTGTTATTTATTTAACGATTCACATCTTAGAATTATTTTTGAATTTAGACCAGCTTATCAAAACAAATTTATATCAACCAAACTCTGCAGAATGAGTACCTCTAAAATCTAGGACCCGATAAAGAAGTTTCTCCAGATTGGTGTCCTTTAATAAATTAAATATCAAACCATACGAATAAGGTTGTTGTTAAGATGTTGCGACGAAATATAGCTTATTAATTAAAAATAATGTGTGAAATTTATATATGCGTATACTTTCAATAAATGAACATCTCCGACGTTTGAGTGTAATTTTATGTTCCGTAGAACTTCTCTCCGAATAATTTTTATTTGAAAATTCTTCCTCCAGATTGCTCAGGGAAGGAATTACCCATCACCCGCATGCATGCGGATACCTACGATCTTTTTTAATAAGGCTTTACGTACATTTCCAACAATAACAGCAATAGTGAAAGAATTGCGGGCTATTGTCCTGCGGTGTAAATTTACGATCTTATTAAAAATTAAAAGATCATTTATGCCAACTTTGAAAACAAAATGGCGGTCGATAGGGACCAACATGGTTGCTGCTGTCGGAATGATAATCGAAATTTAAAGAAATAGATGAGTTACAATTAGATACCCAACTTCCTGAAATTGAAGATTTAATATGCATCTAATGAGCTTAACCAACGATGAAATATTAATTAATATTTAAGAGTTATTTCTATTAATTTTCGATCGTCATCCCGACAGAGCACTTACTTGTCAATTTTTAAAATCTCTAATATCCTTTCAATTATCTTAATACTGTTCAGAAGAAATGTTAGTTATGTAATTTAAACATGCATTAATCTAATGATAGCGTATGTAACTCTGTTTGTTACTTTATCACAATATAAGATGCATGTACAGCATAGTGAATAGTAAGAGATTAATCGAAAAATACGTTTATTAAATGGATCGAAAGTCATCACCTGTGCAATACAAACATCTTATGCGTAAGGAATTCCGTAAAAATGTATTTTGCCAATGTTTATATGCTATTGCATTCTAATGCAAAAGCACTTAATCGGCGCACTTGCACTGTCTATTACGCGAATAGTCACTGAAGAAAGCGTTCGGCATATTAATTCGCACGTGTCTCCAATTGCAAATTATAAATTTTAGTACGCATATACATTGCTTATTCGAATCGTTTGTGGATTTAAGATTTTTCTACTCAATTTATGTAAATATGTGTACTTGCGCTTATTGAAAGTTTTAAAAGAAAAAATAATATACAAAAAAGATACCTTTCCTTTCTGCCGAAGTATCTGTCGTACACCAGGTTAATTTTCCATAAGACATGCAACAAAAATATGCTTAGAGTATTGCTAACACTTTCCATGATGTCTCTCAGATCACTGTACACAACAAAATCTTACAACTTACAAATTTAACGTAACAACACCGGTATTGTTGTCGAATCAATTTCGGCCAATTTTATTAATCAACTTGTTAAACGCTTCGTTTCCTATTGTATCTGCGTATATACATCTACATGTATACATACACGCGGATATTAATACTATACGAGTAGCATGTGCTGTCCGCTTCTGTACCTTTGCTTGAAATATATCTACGATCGTTATCTGTAACTTATCGACTTAGTTGTGAATAATGAGTAATCTTTCGTTCTGGGACGCGTAATCGCCGCTCGCGATATTGTCTCTCTAAGTTCCTAAATACGGCCGGTAACAAAATGAGAAGAGCAAATATGTTTATTATCAGACTTAAGCGGAATTTCGAGTAACAACGAAATAAACAAGCGGAGAATTCCATCATTTGCAGGAGTAGTGACTTCATAATTAAATATCATCGATCATCTTTCTAATTATTATTTTAATATTACCGTTTCGTATATGTAGATACAAATATATATTTATATATCTACAACGCATTTGGTTGGAATAAAACTTAGTTTAGTTTAGTTACATTATAGAGCGTCTTAGCACTGATAATGTGCTGATGATGTTCTGATAACAGCACTGATGATGTGATAGAGCAACAGTTTTTCCTTAAACTATATACATTTTGCGTCAACACGGTTTCTAACAAATTATACAGGCAGTAGTCAGAGCAAAAGAAGCGTAAAGATTGTAATAGGTAAAGAACTGACACGAACTACGTACGAGAATGACATGATAAATATTTGTACTAAAGAATTTCAAGCAATCCAAATAGAAAGAATTGTCGAACTCTATATCTCTAGTTCGGTGATGGCCTCTTTATTCGATGTAAATCGCTTTCCGTCAAGCTATTTTTTTCAACTTAGAAAAAGAAAAGAATCGCAGAGAGTCAAATTCGTTAATTCGTACCGTCACTGAACGTTGTCATAAGATCTTTTATCTTGGTTAGATGAGAGCCTTCTTCTTTAGTTCAGCGTCGAATCTGTCAACTAGGTTAGGATAGTAGTTTTTAGTGACTGTCCATCCCTTCTGCAATTAAGCAATTAAAATCTCAAAAAGTCGTTTTTTGTTAGCAAAACACAAGATGACAAGACATTTTTTTTGAAAGTTGTTTTCTTCTTCAAAATATCTTTCTTTGTGCAATGATTAAATTTTATTTTGGTTTCCTAAGAACTATTTATTTGAACAAGACATCAAAATGAATAACAGAGCTTCAAAAAAATTTTTTCATTGTTAAATACTGGTACTTTCTTTTAAGAAAGTTTAAAAAATGTTAAATTTCCTTCTAACAATTGATGGAACTTTAAAACGAATATGTTTTCTCATAAGTAAATAAAGTAATATATACTCGAATTTAATTCATCCCAATGCACGTCCAATACATGTTGGAGGTTATGATTAGAGAGGACAAACGCAGGTGGAATTATTCCTTTTTTGCAGCCTTCTGGTGTCTCCGACAGTCGATAAAACACGAGTCTGCCTAATCTCTGCGAAAAAGTAATAATTTCATCCGTCTTTGTTCTGTCTAGTTATGATGTATCTCTCCTGTTAAGTTTAACGTGTTATAATAGTACTTTCTAACAGTTATTCTGTACATGCTTTCAAAAAAATTTGAATCATTGTCTGGTATTGTTCATTTTCTATAATTCTACAAGTACTTGAATTTTGTTCACTTCTAACAGCCTCAAAAGAACACTATTCGGTGGGTATCTCGGAGATGTTGACAGACTAAAGGATACTACTCATAGACGGTAATGCAGATTTTTACACAAAGTACCACCTGCCTCGAAATACGAATACTTCTCATACCATCCTCATATACTATTTTGCCTTATTTAGTTAATTTATTAAAGTAGGAAGATTAAATGGAAATATTATTTGTAACAAGCATTTTTCTCAAAATAAGTAAAAATCATTTAATCAGAAGAAAAAACACATTTGATGTTTGGATTTTTGAACATCATATTTTCGTAACTTTTTTGTCTAAAGTTAATACGACGACTACTTAATCTAAGGTCCGTTTAGGGTAGTACAAAATTAATGCAACAATTTAAGGTGCAACAAGTTAAGATGTAGATCTTAATCGGAATAGGAATTAATGCCACCATTCACTTAGTGATGCAGAATTAAGAAACTAGTGTGGTGTGAAACTATACACATCCACACTACCATTGAGTTACATCAATACTTTTTTATGACTACATAAACAGTTAATAAGCAAAGGTTTCTATGTTATTCAGAGGTTTATAAAAGAAATTATCGACAGATAAATTTAGGTTACGCAATGGTGAAGCAAATCACTGATTTCCGCACTAATTCTTAAACTACCACATGTGCATGTTTTCTATTTTTCTTTGGATGACTTTGTTCCCCGAGGGAGCTATCACATTTGTAAACGCCTATTTTGCAGAACAATATGCCAACTGTTATTTGTTTGGATTAAACAAATGGAAAGATCTCCGGGAAACGTATATATGTATATGTAGAATTAAAAGGAGACTATGTTAAAAAATATAAGTGAATTTTACAGAAAAAAGACGTTTCTGTGTTCGGCTAGAAACCTTTCAGACTACCTTCGTAAGCATCAGAAGCTTGTTGTAACTGTCTAATTGGTATGTGCAAACTCTCCCATGTGTTATTACTACTACTTTCTTGATGTTAATGGTGATTATTGCCTAAGGTGGGAATGTTCAGAATTGTACCGAATCTACCACAGAAACCTACCATGTTAACCTGGTAGTCACCGATCTATATTTTAAATTGCTAATGTTGCTTCAACATTAGAGTAATCTCAAAATCATTTGACCCTTTAGTTACTTTGTAAAATTTTATCAATGCCATAATTAAATTAATTAAACTCGAAAGGATTCCATTTTGTTAAATTAAAACACGTATTAGCTATTCTCTGCATTTCAGGTTTATACTTTTGGATATTTGGATATTACATCGCGTAAACGTTATATCCTCGTTAGATTAATATCCAAACAACATCTGCGTTATTAATTGCATGTATTAAAACGATGCCTATCATCAATAAAGGAGAATCAAGATATTACCTTGTAGTTTTCCTTTAGATTCGGATGGTTGTTTTCCATGGACATATTTTAAAACGCTAGACTTATTGCTGCAATAACACATGAGTATCAAACAACAATTTAATTAAACAGATGACGTATTTTCTTAGACAAAATTTATTGCATGATATGCAACTTTTTAACGAATTCCGTTACTTTATAAGGTGTTATCATTCCTAGCTTTTATGAACTAATCGCAACGGAAATGGAACAACGAAATTATCATTATTCATAATTATTCATAGTTTTACTCGTACCTTAAAGAAATATGCTTCGAAAGCATCTAAAAATAAAAATGAGAAATACCGGCGTAGTTGTCGTATACTGCATACAAACCGTTTCTGACCTGAAAGGTTGTATGTTAAATTGTTCGTAAGTGGGTTGCCAGTTATTCATGTATTAATATTTGGCGCTTGGCATTCGATAATATTTTCCGCATTAATTTAAAACTTTTTATTGTGTTTCAAGTAGCCATAGCAAGTGTATTTCCACATATGCCTACTTCGTGATTTCGAACTACTCCAAATTAACTGTTATTCTCGTATCTCGTCTGCTACTTTCGATAAAAGCGCTTTACATTCTCACAAACTCGATATTTGTAGATACAGCAACATCTGAAGTTATTCCCACAATTAGCATCAAATTAGTTAACACGTGTTTCTTATTCTCTTTTTACCCTGGTAAGCTGGTCACTTAGTATTTATAATTTCGACTGTCTTGTACCTTTAACGAAAATTGGCAAAAAGCTGGTTAAGATTAAAAATGTATGGGCGCTGCCATGGATCTCTCCAAAGCTTATTTATAAAAAAAAATTAAAACACTACGGATTTTGAACCTCAAATAGTTACGGGCATACCTAACGGGGAGAAGACATGTTATAGATCTGAATTGGATACAGGTCTTATGAAGTGTAAGTCAAATCTGAAGTTCCGCCGAAGTCTGTTTCAAAACCACTTCTTTTCTTAGTTTTAACGGAGAATCTAATAAAGTGTGTCGATGATATCATCTTTATAGCTTCCAGTAAATACGCGCGATGCTTAATAAATGACACGCAAAAATTATTACAAGTTCATTGTTTGGTTTTCTAAAAACAACATGAATATAAATAGAACTTTCTTTATTAATTATACCCCAAGCTGAAAAGTCATCATACAGTTCCCCTATAAAAGTTAATGGACACTCCACAACAGGTATGGTCAACTAAATTTTTCCTTATTGTAGTTTTCTTCATTTGTTTCTTTCAGTCACAGCATTCAGCATTTTCAGTTCTGTACGACTTATCAATACATATAGCCCAATATTTCTATGGATAACGAAGCTTATAAACGTGATTAATTCCTGGATTGTTTATTGAGTTTTTACAATGGAACAATATATACAGTGGAGAAGTAATATAAGAGATAATCGTGATCTCCTTTTCTATTTTGATTTCTGACTTCTGAGATAATCTAGTTATCTCGTAATGATAACGCATGTTGGTCCATTTTATTCGAATTAATTGAATTAATAACTAAAGCTTGGCGCTGTGTTTTTAATCTTTTCTCTTACGAAATCCCTTTTTTAATTGTTTTAAAAATATTTGTGAAAAATGTTACTTTGTATCAATATTTTTAAAACATTGCGTGTGTTAAAGGTTGGTTTCACTTTTTTGTAGGTTTGGAACAAGGTAATCGTGAATCCGTTTTGTAAGCACTTTTATTGATTGTTATCTAGATTATTTTCCCAACAATGGATATGTTAAGTACATCACACAGATTTTATATTATCGTAAAACACGTGATTTGTAGTAAGTAATATAATTTGTAGTAAGTAACAATTTGTGATAAGTAGTTGCTTCCACCACACTCTGGACTTATTAGTAATTAGTAATTTGCCTGAGCAAAATAGTAGCCAGACGTTGGACACGTCGTGTCTATTTAAATACACCACTTAATATAAACCACGTGTCTTTCCAAACGAAACTATGCGTTGAAAATTGCACTGAAATATTTTTTAAAGCGCTAAACTGTACTTCTAAATATAATATACACCAATCTCTCGCCATAACTAGTACTCATCGATTATTTTAGTGCAACTTTGTTTATCTATTATCGATTGCAATTGTTCATTTTCAGGCAATAATAATAAGTTTACTTAAGCGATTTATATTTAAAATTATTTACTATTCTTAAAAATAATATTAATTTACATATAAGGTTTACCGTCTCACATCTTCGATAAATATCAGGAATGTTGAAATGTACACGTTCTCTAGTGAACTTGACGACAAACAAAATTATTCTCTACGGTTACCGAACGATCTCGAAAATTAAAGTTACATTAAAGAAAGAATACAGATGTATGGTCCCGTTTCCCCGAAATTATCGTCGCTGGAGACACATTTACTGAATAGAACCACCCACGGATTAGGCGAAGGGAGCAAAATGAGATTTAGCTGCCTGTATAAGTCAGTGTAACGTCATGTTAGGCGACGACGAAACGTCGCCTTAAACGTATCTCAACGTATGTGGCTGAACAATGCTCTAATCAATCGTATTAGTATCGTAAAGGTTGTATCTTCCTTTTTAAAATTATAAAACGCTATTTTCTAAATAAAATATTTTGTTTTGTGGTTTGTGTGTAACCTTATCGAGATTCAATAATGTTCTGCTATTGTAATTTAAAATTTTGCCAAACTGTTTTCCATTACATTGTAAGCCTTGCTAAGGCTTTAATACCTCGTAGTCAACACAAATTTTCTAAAAAGAAGTACTGAGTAGAAATTGGGTGTACCTTACGAATACAAGAGAAATATCATATTATTTTTTAAATCTTAGAAATTCGCCAAAGCTCTTCTGAAATCATGCACTTAGATTAATACATATGTACATATATAAACATTAAAATTTATCTATCAGGATTGCATAGAAGTGCTTTAAAATTGGCAGTGATCTTCCCTGAGCAATCTATCGTTAATCTAGCTCAATTTTTAATATTAATTATTTTAATTATTTTGAGTTGGTGCATACTACAAGTTTAAGCACAAAGTTTAAGTAAATTATAAAAAGGATAATATTATTAATTAAATTAAAATATTGAAAAATTTATGTTGTAGGCATGTTTCAAACAAACATATTGAAAACGGAACAAAACAAGATTCCGGAACGTAGCCCAATAATAACTTAAACTTTTTATCATGTACCTTCTGCTCTTCCTATTGACTAAAATATGTTTAAATTAATTTTTCGGCTGTTTGATTTTTTTTTTTAATTTGGGTCAGTATCACTCGACAGCTTAGACTTGTGCAGAACTGAATATTTTTTTATTTATCTAAAACGTTGCGCTTTTGCATAGCTATGGGTACATTTATTCCTTTATTTCATTTACTAAACTACCTCTTTATTTACAGAGAAAAAAGAAAGGGAAAACTGTAGGTATTACTATATTGTAAAGTCTTTAAATTCACCATAAATAAAAGCGTAAACTAGAAGCGTAATTATCATATCCACTGGCTTAAGCGGTTCATATAATTACATGTCTGGCAATGTAAAAAAAACTTCATAATGTAGATAACGGAAACTTCGATTAACTCTTCTACGTTCTGCATTGTAACTGTCCATCGTACGACTCTGTTCAGTACGAACGTAAATAGTCAATATTTTCTCTCGCACAACACAGTATGATTTCACAGTTGCGTAGGACAGCTCTGTTTCTTGTATGTTGTTCTCTTCATTTCGTTAAATTGGAAGATAATGTAACGTACACTCCTATCGTCCTCTGGCATGGCATGGGTGAGTAAATTTAAAGGAATTTTGTTGGTTATGTTTACATCTAGAGAAACCATACACGTCGCATCGCATAAGAATCGATTCGTTTTAATTTATTTTGTTTGTGCTTATAGAAGATAACGTTGTGTTTGCGACTGATAAAGGTTGACCTTTATCGGATTGAACGTGTCAACATATTCACATGTTTCAAGATAATATATTTTTTATGTGTTTTTAATTTATTGTGTTTTAGAGTTAATTTCTCTTATAACAATTAGTTTTGTTTACGAATAGTACACCTTTCACGAAAAAAATTTTTCTTAAGTGTTACAGTTCTCTTAACTTCATGGAATAAATATTAGTTTTATGAATTATTTTTTTTTATTATTATAATTAAGTGTATCAGAGCACTTTACATTACGCAAGATATCTATTAAATCGTTTATGTTTGGCATGCATTAATCATAAGATGTATATAAATAAATTTGGCTTTAACGTGCTTTAACATCTATACTATTTTCTTCTTAATGTGTTGAGATTGTATAAAATAACAAAATTGCTTCATAAATTTTGCACGAAAAACATATAAAGCCTTTTGATGCCGTGAACAATACTTTGGTAAAAAAAATCAATAATATATACATTATTTTTAATTAATAACGAACAATTATAAAAAAAAACTTAATGCAAAAAAAAAGAAAGTTATATTGTTATTGGCATCTTGTGCTACATGAGCGGCAAATCATACCGAATAGCTCCAAGAAGCTAAGAAGAATGGTGTAAATTAGGATCCTCTATCCCTAAATTCATACATCCTCACTCAGATCTTGGAATCCTAGTGATCACATCAGTAAATTAATTCTAATTAGAGAAAAGATCCATAGCGAAATCAAATTGTTTTTACAGGATATTGATTTATTGAAGCAAACGACATATCCGCAACTTTTTGTTCGAGAAATACTATTTTTGTAAAAGAAGTAGGCCCTCAAGAAACAATTCCATACAACAGTTTGCATTGAATTTCAAGAAATATACTATTCTTAAAGAATGAGCGTCTTAAACGCCTCAATTTTAAACTTATGATATTAAATTTAATTAGATCAGGTACGGACAACATATCAAAAAGGACGATGTGATTTCACTTAACGATCTAGCTTTAAAGCTAGCTATGTTCTAATGGGTAATTGTATCATTACAGTTTCTTTTGAATTTGAGTCAACCAAACGTATTAGTCTTATCCATTTGCTTTATCGGGTGATTGGCAACGCGTTCAACATTTTGCTACTTGCTAGCGCTGAGTATACAGTTGTACCATCATCTACATACACAGAAAAACATTTTGGGACAGTAACTGTAATCGGTCAAACATTTTTCGCTGAAGAGAAAATGAAACTGATGCGATGATAAATTTCTAGACTAAATTAATGTTGCAAGACAAAAGGGATATCCATCAATAGAACGTCCTTGGGCTACCTCAGAGCCTTTTAAGCCGCTAGTCTACGACATAGTCTTCCTCTTAAGTTACGGGCTATTTATTCGGTACCTTCTCTTATGACCGCTCTATATAACAGTAGCAGTATACGAAAAAATATTGAGTTAAATTATCTTTGTTCTTTTAGGAAGTTAAATACTAATAGAAGCAGCTCATATTGTAATAATTTAAACATTTCTTATGTTGAGGTATTAAATTATAACATGAATTACTAGTAGAGACTTAGACCTTTGTGTTATTTTTATTTATATGAAAATTTGTATTTTGTTTCTTTATATTTCAGGCGACAGTTGCTGTTTCCCATTCAGTTTGGGTGGCTTTTCAAACGATCTCGCGCAAGCCTTACCAGGGGTTTACATTTTATCTTTAAGGATCGGAGATTCGATCAGTAAAGACGTTGAAAATGGATTTTTCTTACATCCAAATAAGCAAATTGAAATAGCATGTGATATTATAAGTAAAGATTCGCGTTTGAACAATGGTTTCAACGCTATCGGTTTCTCCCAAGGATCACAATTCTTGTACGTACCTGTTTATGTGTATTTCGATTTTCTTTTATTTTCACTTAATACCACGAAACGACCTTTGAAATATTTGCCAGCCTTACCGATAGTTAACCTTAGTCTCCACAATTATCCAGAATAAATCTACATCCTTATGTTGTACTTATACATATATTGCGAAATAAAAGGTAGTTACTATTTCATTGAAATTTGCGATTTAGAAAGTGAAAATGTGAATTAAAAATATACAAGAGAAACGTATTTCTTACACGAAAATTAATCTCGCAAAAATTCGCGCTACACTCTATTTGGTAAATAAAACAGATCATTGTGTAATGGCTGTCGTTAACGTGCATTGAAAATAATAACTATCAGCTGTCTACTGCTGTTTTACGCTTGTCGGAGCATGTCTTACGACATATGTGTATTTTTTTCTTTTATAGTGAATACTTGAATCAAAGTCCTCATAATTTTCAGTTATTTAGGTATTAATGTTTACTGCGCAAATTATGTAAGTGCAAGCTGAACTTTCTATTTACATACCGGAATATTCATACTTTTATATTTAATGTAATTATATTTATGCAAACACTTGTCAAGAAGGTTGACAGGTGTGAACGTTTTTGATGATGTAGACTTTAGGAAATTGATTATTTTGACTAACCGTGACCTAAAAAGCAGTATGAAGTAGTTCTTCTGAATACCTATACAAAGAAGGATTATTACCAATAAACCAAATACATTTTTCTATTAATATTCATGAAACGAGAGTTACGAAAAATGTCATTGAAATGAATCGGGTATTTAATATTGCATAAGAGATGTTTCAACAAGTTAATATTAAATCTGATGAAAATTTTTTTGCATTGTATTATGTAGTAAAAGGTGTACATCCAATCTCAAAATAGAACAGATAATAACAGGGGAAGAATATGATAACCGGTAATACCATTTTCATTATCTAGGAGCACCTACTTTCTTTAATAAAGGGTATAATAACAGGGGTATATAATAACAAGAAGCTAACATTTTTTATGACATAATAGACAACATCTAAACAAACCAATATTATACGGATTTCATATGTCTATTTATAAAAGACTTCGTGATGTTTATAGACCTAGCTGCAATTGCCTAAATTTATTTACTATTATTTGGTTACCTTGGCATTAGTAAACAAACCATATTAACATTGCTGCTCGTAGCTATTGACTCCAAATTTTAACCGTACGTTATCATACCAATAGTTACATGTAAAATGAAGTACGTAGGATAAACGGTATATTTCCGAGTGAAACGCCGCTAATGATAACAAGTATAGCAAATAGCACGTAGTATAGCAAACAACAGATTAATTAATTATTATATTATTATGTAATTAATTAAATTTGTGTGGTGCGGATGTTACCGCTACTTACATATTGTTTATGAAACACCACTGCCAAAAAAGCTTTTCTGCCAATGATTCCGCAAACGATCGAGGTGGAAGTAAGTAATTTCTGTCTTACTATCTTCTATTTTGGATTATAAATTGGTACTTTTTACATCGCGCATTGTTAGCATGTGTAAACCTTTATTGAAATATTCTTTCTCTTGTTCTTTTTCATTAACAAAGTGTATTGGATAGAGAGTATTAAATTGTCTTCAGTAATACAAAATTGGTCCAAAGAGCTCGTTGCTAGGCCACATAATTACGATATTTGTCAATTTGATAATACTATTTAAGTTTCAATTGAATTATTTACTGTCAAATCCTGTGTGCTTCATGTTTTCATTTTTCCCTTTTATTTCGCCTATTTGTTCATAATAATTTTTTATTTCGTCGGAATTTATTGCAAGTTAATTGGTTCTTACGGCAAAATTGCTTGAATTTGCTAGTTTCTCACAAACCACATTTTTGTTTTTTATGTCTATCACCTAAGTACAATTATGTAATTGTATACAGCATAAATTATTACGAAAGAATGAACTTATTATTAGAAAAGATTAACAGAACCTTTGACCTGTTTTTATAAAGAAAACTCAGGATTCAGTATCAGTTATAAGTTATAACTTATAACTTTTCTGAATATACTTTCAATATTTAATTATAATAAACGTGCATATGCATATAAACTAATGAAGTGAAACTGAACGAGCTAAATTTCGGGACAAAGTAAAAGGTTGTACAAAACTCACTTAACACTTTCACAGATATATCTTCATATTATGTAGTTAGAGAGCGTAATGTTTAGAGATGGATTTTTGAAATGCAGACAATAGACACATGTATTATATTTATAACTACAGCTGCAGTAGATCCACGTAACATGAAACCATTGGAACGCTATCCATCTACTTTAATAATTAAACAATAGGTATTTTTCCTAATTTATTCTATTTACATTTGTAGAAGCTTTTTTAAAACGTTGTGCTTGCTTTATTTGTTTCCCCTGCGTCTAATTTAAAGTCATAAAATTATTAAAGGGGGAAAAATAAGAAAATATCTACAATAGTCGAGTGTGATGTCAATACAAATACATTAAAATATTAGTGACTTTCATAATTTTGGGCTTTTTCACTTTTCATCAAGAAACTATTTCACCGTAAGTGTTCTTAATCTTAAAGAATTACTATCTTAAAGAAAAACTAATATCACCCTTACAAGCTAACAATTGTACATTAAACCATAATGATTGTCCCCGAAGATTTCAGCTCAGCATTTGTATGATGCTAGTTTTTATAGAAAAATACTGCGACGAAGCAGATGGAACACTATTTACCAAATATGATCTTGAAATTTTTTTTTAATCTCTGATGCGATTTAATTGATATGATTTTTTTATAATTTTTGTTTATTGTTTGACTTTCATTTCGTTTTAGATAATCGCATAAAAGATCATTTAATCTTACAAATATTACAACAGATATTTATTGCTTGGTTATTAAATATTTAGTATTTAATTTGGAACCGCTAGAAATCGAAAAAGTTTAGAACAAAGAGTGCTGAAATTCTAACTCTGTTAGAGTAAGGTATCAAAAGGGTTTGGAATAGAATGGTTGTCCTGCTAAGGAGCTCATTTAAATAAATCTGAACTTGTAATTATTTTTATGACTTTTCTTATCTTTTGATTATTTTGCAGTATCACTTTCAGTTAGCGAACTTTTACGTATAACATTTGAACGTTGTAGAAATTTTAGGAACAGGTTATCGAGTTATTGAGGAAAACTGAATTCAGCAAATTTTGGTTTTTTCAAAATATCTTAAAATTCTAAAAAGTTACAACGAACTTGAAATGATATTTGTCGCGAGTGTTGAATTCTGCGAAAACATCCACCATTTAACCATTGCTTTACGTCCTGTAATAACCACTCGGCAATATCAAAATGTGGACACATAACATATACGAATCTTTCAAGTTATTTAATTAACAAGTCTACCACCAACTAAAGCGAAGCATAATTTCACAGACAGCAAATTCTCCCACCTCATAATTATATTATTTCAGACGAGCTCTAGTGCAGAGGTGCGAATCAGCCAAAGTAAAGAACCTTATATCACTGGGAGGGCAACACCAAGGAGTTTATGGTCTGCCAAATTGCCCATCGCTCTCACATTCCACGTGTGACGCTTTACGTAAATTACTGAACCACGCTGCGTATTATAGGTAAACAAATAAAGTATTCAGTATTCACATTTTGCCATGAGCTTTTCTAGCTGGATCCAGAATTCTCTCGTGCAAGCAACATATTGGCACGATCCCATTCACGAATACGATTACATAAAGGGCAGCACGTTTCTAGCCGATATCAACAACGAAGTAAATATAGTTCAAACATATATAGATAGACTTTTGGCGTTGGATAATTTTGTTATGGTTAAATTTGAAAATGATACTATGGTTCAACCTATTGCATCTGAATGGTTTGGATTTTACAAACCCGGACAATCGAATGATATAGTTCAATTGAACAAATCGGCTATTTACATCAATGTAAGGTGTTAAGTACCAAGAATCTCGAATAATAATAATAATCGTTGTCGCTTGCAGGATAGATTAGGTTTACGCAGAATGGATTCTCAAAAGAAATTACATTTCTTGTCAGTTCCAGGGAATCACTTACAATTTGAGTGGAGCTGGTTTAAAGAAAATATCGTTGAGAAGTTTTTGTAAATCTGTAAGATGAAAGAAATACCATAGCATAAAATAGTTATACAAGTACAAAGGCTATTACATTAGGTAATCTGATTTATTATTTAATTATATTAATTATACAATATAAAAATAAAAAATTATTATTATTATTATGTTGCATTATTTCTTTCATAGCAATTTTAATGTGAACGTACACCTTTATTTTCATCTTTCTGAAAATAGTCTTTTAATAGTCTGTAAAGCAATAAATATTCTCGATGAGTAAATATTTGTATTTAAAATAAAGGCGTTAAAAGTTATATTTATATTTTTAAGAAGTTTTAGAAGAAAGTAACTTTCATATAAGTATACATAGCACCAGTTTTCGTCTTGGTCAAGTCTATTTATTCCCCAGCCATGGATAATATTAAAAGTTAAGACTTAGAGACGAATTTATCAACGCGTAACTCAAAAGCATTCTTCACGCACTTATCTACAGAGTGACGCAACTAAGTTAATTTGCTAAAACCAGTATTTATTAATTTATAATCTGCATCTGCGGTAGCAAAATACGTTCTTCCTCTAGCCTATTGTAAAGCTAAATTAATTAAAATCTAATAATATTGCAAAACTAAATTAAAAAGAAAAGTGACTAAAGAAATCAAAAGGTGTAACATGTTACAGCTTAATAAGCATAAAGAAGATAAATTCAATATGTATAATAATATGAAATAGGGTACAGCGTTGGGGTCAAGTTTCAGATTGCATAAGACAGAAAAAGATCATTCTAAAGATGGTACAACTCAGTGGAAAGCAACAGTTAGCTAAGTATGATTCGTATAGCTGTAGAAGGTATATTAAAAATGGTGATAAGGAGGACGTATTTACTGAGCTTCTTTTATGATATTGATAGTTTGTTTTCTAAAGAATCCTTATCTTATAGAATCTTATACTAGTGTATTTGAAGACGTCTTCTTCCAGCGATCCCAGCTTAGTAATATTGTTTCTATGGTATAAATCTATGTGATAGTTCGTAAGAATCTTTTACGACATTTTTTCCAGATCCTAAAAACAAATACATCCAAAATTTATACGATTACTGTTGCATTTTTTGGTACATCTAAAATATTCACAGTTTAATCTTTTGGCACGAATTCCTGAACTTCAGCAACGTAATGCCCGTTCCAACAATTTATCAATGTTGTTGGGTTCAATATTTAAGAAATAAACATCTGTTAGCCAGGTTTTAAAATGATTTGAAGTGATTTGAAGTGAGAAATATACACATTGTCAGGTCTAGAGAATGTTTACCCAACTCATATCTGTAGATTTATTTAATAGCCGAGATAATAGATTAAATCCACTCTCCTCGACGTCGTGTACGAATTAACGAATTGTTAACGAATTGGAGTTCGAATTGATGAAGCAATCGCCTTTGTAAACGGCTATGTTGCACAACAAGATGACGACTAATATTTGGATGGATTAATGAGACGGGAACATCGCTGGGAAAAGTGTACAGGCCTAGTAGTGAATTATGTCGAGAATAAAACTGCATTTGACAAAGAAATGCTTGTTTCTGTGTTAGATAGAAAACTTTTCAGATTACCCTCGTAGTAGAATTTAATCCGGACAAATTTGGTGCAATACTACGGTTAGTAATTTAATATCGGAAAAAACACAGTGATGACTTGCAATAATTGGTTGCTGTGAACCATGAACTTGGGACTTCCAATAATTACACGTGCATTATATTTAAGCTGAATGGTTACGTATAGTCAACTACACATACCTACTTAGACACAAAATCGGTTAGTAACGGGGATTTTTTAATATTCTACCAACAATAAGATATTACTAAGTGGTTATTTATCGAAGCAAAGAATGCAGAAATCAATAGTTCTGCATTCTTTGCTCAAATAGATGGGCACTGTTTAAAACAAATATTATCTTATATGTATCACAAGGTAAATTAAGATATACAAACAATCCTGCAAAAGAATAGTTTGCTATTATTAAAGTTCTGCAGTTTTTATTTCGATTTTTCTAGCTATAGCTTCAGAATAATGAATAATATTACTGCCACAATATTCCTTTTAATAGTATACTTACTTACGAAAACAAAAATTACAATTTAATAAATACTTTGGTTTGGAACACTTTACTTATCTGCTACTCCAAGAGCATTTGTTGGTCACGAATCTGGTGTTCTAGAACTTTGTTGCAAAATGCATCACGACTTCGTGATCTATTAAAGTGTTTCTTTGTATTTCAACCTAAAGTGTTCCTATGCGTTTGCTGTTGTTGGTTGAAGCTACAAGCTCACATTACATTAAACCTTACCAATATATACATCATTATGTTTGGTAAACTTATATTAATTCTATTCATGATACATGTTTCCTATACCTCATCATCACAAAATGATAGTTTCTCGACACCTATTGTTATTTGGCATGGATTGGGTAAGCTTACTTCTATGTAAAATTTTCCTATATTTATGATTGTTTTGTCCTTTCATTATGTACATATTCTATATTCTATATCTTATATGCTTAATACTTAGGAGACAGTTGTTGCAAGGCTAACGGTATAGGTAGACTCATTAAAGATATAGAGTCGGTGATTCCAGAAGTGTATACCTTATCAATAAAAATAGGACAAACAGAAGTCGAAGATACGTCCAACAGCTTACTTTTACATCCTGATCAACAAGTTAGTAAAGCTTGCAGCATTATATCTTCAGATCCAAAATTAGAAGATGGTTTTCACGCTGTTGGAATTTCACAAGGAGCACAATTTTTGTACGCCCCATTTACCAGAATGAAAGCTTACGTACATTGATAATCAATTTTTAGACGTGCGTTAATACAAAGGTGTCCAGGTGCCAAGGTAAAGAATTTGGTATCGCTAGGAGGACAGCATCAAGGTATTTATGGAGTACCGAAATGTCAAAAATGGTTACCTTTCATATGCGGATTCATTAACAAAATAATCAACACTGCCACTTCATTTAGGTATGTATGTTCCATAAGTCTTCAGCGTTTTAAAATACATTCTGGTTTTGCTCTTTACTTTTTAGCGTATATTCAAATATTATGAATCGTATACGGTATGGTTATCTTAATTAGCATTGTCCAGATATGGCAAATTATGGCGTATTAAGTGGTTACTCAAATTGCTGAATTTTCACTATGAAGAATAGAGCATATGTGAAAATGCAGAAGTTTACCATTTGCTTACAGATACTTCTCATCATCATCCGATTTCTGTAATTAGGCTTGTTTGTTTGATTTTCATTTTTTTTTAAGATCCTGAGGTATTTTTATACTAATCATACATATGCCTGCATGCCTATTCCGGGTAAAACCTCTGCTTGTATGACTTCCACTGAAAAACAACGAACTAAGAATATATTTGCTTTTGTTCTGAAGAACAAAAATGACTAAGCAAGCGGCTAAACTAATTAAGCAATTAATCGATTACGCCATTAGTTTCGTACGTGCCCAGAAATTTTTACATTAGGCTATTTTTGTGTTTGCCAATGTCATTTTTTGCTTTTCAAAATCGATAGTCCATTGCAGACAGATTTGTATTCGTTATTCTTAAATAGCACTAATTAACTTAATTGTAAATTCGAAATATTTTTCTACGAGTGGAATTCGACAATTATGTGGTTCCTGCAAAAGATGACGCTGTTAGACTACTAGTAGCCGTCTTTCATCGAAACTATCTGTCGTTAATGTAACCTTTGGTAAGAGTCTTATCAAGTTTTCAAATAAATATGGTGAATGGTAACCATTTGAAGTGAATTACTTTCGTGATTTCACAACACTGAAAAAATCAAATATTAGTTGAATATTAAATCTATTTTTGAAAAACAAAATAAGATAAGATACAACGGAGACTGAGTGAAGTAAACGAAACTCTGTACCTTCGTTTACCGACCATAAAATATTAGATAGCTGAAGAACGTTAAGATCGTCCAAATGAGCTTACCACATCAGGTATGATGGAAAAACTTCACGATAAAGTAACGAATGATGGCCGAGTCTGTGCGTCATTTTAACAACTCATTTGAATGCAAAGAAGCTTTCCGCAAGATGGGTGCCGCGATTGCTCACAATGGACCATAAACAAGCACGAAGGAAACGTGGATTTATCAGTAGAGAGGAGGCAGGCAGGTGGCATTATTCCTTTTTTGTAGCGATTAGATAGACACGTGGTTAGATTCGTGAGAATGGATTCGTTTTGCCCCGGGAGTCGATAAAACACGAGTCTATCTAGTCTCTGCAAAAAAGTAATAATTTCATCCGCCTTTGTCCTCTGTAGTAATCACAGCACACTAAACATTGGCCAACCAATACTAAAGATGGCTAAAGCCACATTATTATCCAATACACTCACAACCGCATTGTCTTGGAATGTATGCGGCATAATCCATGTTGACTGAAAAGGCAAAAACGATTACTGGCGAGTATTAATATGAACTTACCGAATTGCTTCAACAATGCTATGCAGAAGAAACTCCCACATTTGGCGAAGAAAAGAATGTATTTTCTTCGAATTCTCTTTTCACAAAATTCCATGAGTTAGGATACGAATTGCTTCCTCACTCACCATATTTATCAAATTTAACCCCCAGCGATTAGTTCCTATTTGAATATGGAAAAATGGCACGACGAAAAGAGACCTAGCTCAAAGGATAAAGTAATTGTAGAAATAAATGCCTATTTTTTTTTTTAGGGTTAGAGTAGTCGTATTTTCAAATGGAATACAGAAGATAGCAATTCAATGGACTACATGAATCGACCTCAAAGGGGATTATGTTAAAAAATAACGTGAATTTTACACATAAAACTGTTTTTTTTTTCTTGTCAATGTCAGGTATTTAACTCCCTCTTGAAATCCGTTTGAATTAATTCTAAGAGAAAGGCGTTAAAGTTAGAAACAGC
This sequence comes from Oryctes rhinoceros, assembly GCA_020654165.1. Lineage (NCBI taxonomy): Eukaryota > Metazoa > Arthropoda > Insecta > Coleoptera > Scarabaeidae > Oryctes > Oryctes rhinoceros. The sequence continues at coordinate 16,985,563 of JAIOKQ010000008.1, read as the reverse complement.
AACAACCATAACTAACTTAGCTCTTACTCTAAACGTATCCAGAATGTTCGACAATTTTCACTATATTTACGATAACGACGCTCTCTTTAAGGTTTATTTTCTTCGTACGAATATTAGAAGTAACATTCTTGAATCAAATGGAATAAAGCGAGGTAACCTAAAGTCGCCATATGTAAATTTTTGAGAAGGAAAAATCTAAATTACATCTTAGTTAATTCCACTAAAGTAGTTGTAATAGTCTTGCCAAATTAGCTTTCTTTTTGTTAGAGGAAATTAACCTTTCGAACAAAATTTTATCGTTAGATCTTTTGTTAAGAAAACGCAATATAGAAAAAGATTTGATAACACTGTTTGAGAATACTGTACTACGAAAGCTAAAGCGATATATGATTACCACCTTATTTTAAAATATCTTAAAATAAATATAAATTTGTAGTGTCATTCAATCCCTCTTCGTACCGTTCTCGTATTGGCACAATGCACTCGACGAAGCATCATACATTAAACATAATACATTCTTGGCTGATATAAATAATGAAAGAGAAATAAAACAAGTGTACGTGGAAAGACTAACCAGCATAAATAACTTCGTTATGGTGCGGTATGAAAAGGATGAAATGGTTATCCCTATTGAATCTTCATGGTTCGGATTTTATCGACCTGGGCAAGATAAGGAAATCTTACGACTCAACGAATCTCGAATCTATCTTGAGGTGAGCTGCTAAAAGGCTATTCGTTTGTGTCCTGATACCACATTTTTTCCAGGATCGTTTAGGACTGAATAAAATGGATTCGGAAGATAAATTGCATTTTCTGTCGGTAGCAGGAAAACATATACAACATGGCCGGGATTGGTTCAAAGAAAATATTATAAAGAAATTTCTTGCGCCAAGAAATATATCAAAACCATATGTATTACATTAATGTAATGTATTATATGTATTTATGTGAGTGTTATGTAAATGTTTGAAGGAAAGTAAATACTTTTTAAACAGATTGACATAATAGCAATTTCATGGCTGTTGAACAAGCCACTTGTCGGAGAGGCTGGTTCTGGCCCTTATCGATACCATCTTGGCATCTACAGTAGGAATAAAACGTATTACTACCGAATTTTCTAATATGTGGCTGCAGTGTGAACTAATGTGTACATCGTATGTGTTTATTTATTGTGAATTTGATAATTGTTCTTCTCGTGAAATATTTTCGCAAATATTAAGTCCAGTGATCTTGTGATAATTATACTTCTTTATACATCATTTCATTTCTGCAATACTTGGTTGAAATGTAGGTTGTAATGTGAACCGGGTATTCATTCTGGAACCGTTTTTGCATACTCGAAACCGAGTATTCGAATCCTCGGTGCTAAGAGTCAACAACGATGCTGATTTTCAAACACTAACGTTAATAGACGCATATATTCATATATTTGGTCCGTTAAAAACCGTCCCTACTCGGTTTCGGGTTCCCAGGGTACTTGGTTCTGAAGTTGGAATTTGACTGTATCCCGAAACGGGATACTAAAAATCGATATCACTTGTATGATTTTTTGGATGAAAGAAGTGAGGCGATGGTTGAAGACTGTTGTTGAGGGGTATAGCGATGAAGACGATAATTCTTCACTACCAATCTAAGCTTTAAGAAGAAAATCTTCTAAAAAAAAGACTTCAGCAATTACACTTATCCTAATATTATTAATTTATCTCGGACTTGATACTGACGACTTATATCCGGATTGCATTCTTCCAAAGAAAGACTCTGATCATGAACTTAGGTGAAAACCTGAGCGGCAATGATGATCGGAATAATAATAATAATGGTCTTTATTGTCCAGCAGTAAGTAACCCTTTAAGAACAAAATAAGAGCAATAAAACAAAAAGAAAGTACAAAGTAAGGTGCTAATCAGGTCAAACAACTACTCCACATAGATTACACTGAAATAAACATAGCTTGAGGAATTCAATGATGGCTAAAAAATCATTACAACAGTCATTCTGCGTCACTTTCGCCACTTCAAAAGAAGGACGCCATACTTTCATTTTGAAATTAAACTATATAAGTATAACAAAGCTTTTCCTAAAGCTTTATTTGGAGGCGATGTACAAAAGGAGAAGAAATCAACGTTTTTGACCTGATGCCCTCTAATGTTACCATGAAATTGACACAAAAATATAAAAAATTTAGTTTTCGAACAGCTCTCTCGTCCTGAACTTGACCATCCACATTTTCTACTTTTGAAATTTTGCCGAAAACTGTTCTAAAACAGCTGATGTTGGTGCACATCTACTAAAAGGTGGGCCTTCCGCCCCACGATAACCAGGGTGTAAGACAATATAAGCTGAATATAAAACAGCCTTATATATTATAGTGTTATTGAAGTATTTCATGTTTTCTTGAGTCTTTGTTCTGTTCATTTACCACAGCTTCCTCTTCTTTTTTCTTCAGTACTTATTAACTAATTGATTTGCCTTTTGAGTAGAATTTCCTGGGAATAGAAAGGGGTGTTTTATAACATTGCTAGCATAACTTGTTCAATACATCAAACATCTTCTGAACCTGGTTTATCCAGATAATGCCCTCCAGTTGTTACTAGCAATCGTGAGATTTTATTTGCTTGGTGTGGTTGTAGTCAGTTGTGAACTTGACCTTTTAATTTCTGTGTTGATAATAAATTTGCATTTTAACCTTGTATTTTTAAGTGCTTAGTATTATTACACCAAAATCATTTCTGTGTTAGAGTAGATTTTCAAGGTACTTATGCGGTAACCAATTTGATCTAACCTCTTTAACATTGTTTTACAATTGGTTTAGTTTTGTCGCCGTGATAATTATGTAATAAGGCGTAGTGCATAATCTTATCAAGTGCTGGATTTAGAAAATAAAATAGAGAATCCTTTGACGACTGCTATCATCAATTATTATCAATATGTTATTAGGTACAAAATATTGATAAACGAAGATCGAAGATTAAACCTATACTTAATTTCCTGGAAAAATAATATTTCATTTAGTAGATATCTAAATATTAAAAGAATGTAAGTGTAACTTATAGTCTTTTGTACTTAATGTAAGTATAACAAATACGTTCCGCATTTTTTCTTCGAAATTACGATTAATAAAAAAAACGATGCGAGAAATACATGACGCTACATTAAGTAATAAAATACCAAATGAAATTCCTTCTCTATATGGCCGGATAGGTACGCGTAATGTACTTATATAAACACGTAATATGAAAGATTATATACGAGTATAGGCTTTACAAAACGTGTATGAAAACAACGACGATGAACAAATTCTTTCCACAGCAACAGAGTGAGCGAAAGAAGAAAAAAAGTACGCGAGCAGCTGAATAACTCATTCAATCATATTTGCTTTTCAGCGATGCTTTATGTTTTTGTGAAATTTTTCAATCAGCGTTGTCGTCCATTAGTTATACAGGCACAAGCAGCAACAGCAGCACAGCCGCTTGCGTTTCGGCTAATGCATTCCATCCCGCCTGAATGGTAGCAGAACAAGGAGATTTTACATAACGATATTTGCTTTGCGCTGGAATAAGGGCGCATTTTGCTTGCCTTAATCAGACTAGTTTAGTTAAAAAGAACGGAGAGCGTAAAAAAGCTTTTGTTGTATTTTGACGACTCTAGACAATGAGAATATAGGGTAATTTAAAATTATGCTTCGAGGTCTGACTCCCACCTAATGTTCTTTCCATTGCTGCTTCTCTCGCTTACATTCTCCTTCGTCGCTCGTTCGTTTACAAAAAGGAAAGAAGAAGTAATTGGAATATTAATCAATGAAACAAAAGGTGATCGAAAATTAACAAGCTCTGTAAGTGCAGTAAATAATTGCTAATGGAAGCTGCCGGTAGATGTGAATGGAAGTAAGTTTGAACATTTGAGCTTATGAAGAATAGATTATAATATTTAATGGAAAGTTGGTCATATTAATTTACATTTAAAATACACGTTTTATTTCAGTAGTTTATATATTTATTCGCTATCAAATATTACACATGGCCCAATTAATAAATTGGTATTGGCATGTAGTTACAGATTGATTTGCTCATTTCATTACCTTACAGTAAGAAAATTTTTATAACAGTATCTTGTTCAAAACTAATGATTTATACAAGAAAACAGCCTTTCTCACATTCGTCTTATGTCTTAATTACAAAAATAAATAAATAAATAAACATGGTAAGATATAAGCAAAGTGAGGAAGGGCATACAATACGTACAGACACATATAGAGAGAAAAGTTACTTCTCTAACGAGTACTCTTTCATTTAATCGACCTTCACAGAGTAAATATCAACAATGTTTGATTGCCTAAGCGAATAACGGAATAACTTAAGCAATGGCGTCATACCTTTCACTACTCTGTAAAATGTTAAAATAACAGCGTGTGTATTGTGTTGTATGAAATTAGAAAAAATAAATTATTTTATAAAAAGAAACTTAAAACTGGCAAAATAGAAAAACAGAATATGCTTGTTACCAAAAGCTAAAATAATCTAAAGAGTAAATCATGGAAGATAATGCAACTTCATTGCTTGTTAATTTTATACATTACACATACATACATGATGTGTAGAGCAAAAGGTCGTCAAACATCAAACTTTCTTATTATTAATAATACAGAGAATTCTTCTTCTTGTTAACGACATTCTAGAGTGTGTGGCAGTTCCATTTATTAATGTTGAACCTTATGTATCTTGTGCATTTCTTCATACCTTCCCATTTTATTTCAATTTCCTCGACTTTTGCTTTAGTTTCCCTCCAACGGCGTGGCGTTTTCCCACGTATTTTTATTTCATATACTCTTCGGTGAGTCCTTTATCGAGCATGTCGATGTAGAATATATCGAAACCATCTAATTAAAGTTTCCATAATCTTGTCGACGATAGGATCAATTTTTAGTTGATATCCAAATCTTATATTTTGTCTCTTCTTGTTCTACCTTTAATCCTCCTTAAAAATCTCATTTCACTGTATTTATTCTCTGTGTTTGCTTGTCCCAAAAACCTCAACTTCTTCGATCATTTGGTTATTTAGTCTAATACCATCTATTTTCTTTTCTTTTGATATTATCACTTCGTCTTTTTTATGTTTATTTTCATATCGATTTTTTTTAATTCGCATAAAGAAATGTTACTGAAATAAAAATTCTTCCATTATATTTTAGTTCTGTTTTTTTTTTTTTTAATTTCTTTCGATTATGAAGACTTAATTGAACAAAAATTAATGTATGTATTTTAGTTTCGAGCACGATCAAATTCTTCCGAAGCTTAACGTATCTCTCGGGAGATATATCTATTACAACATGTTCTTAATCTTAGCACATTTATTGACGTTGATAGGCGTTTGGGAGAAGATGGATGTGTAAAAAAAAATAAGAGCGAATAATGGACTTACCACAGCTCGTCCAACCGTTGCAAATGAAGAAGCTGTTTTGCAAATGTAGAAGATAAGCACCTAACTTTAACTTTAGCGTTAACATCGAATCAATTAGACAAGTGCTCGAAGAATAGCTTCTTGACCGGCTTCATTTTCAAAAAACTTATCACCTGTCAGAAGAGGATTATTTACCCCGTGCACAATATTGCGAGTTGTTGCAAAGTTAAAGGCAAGATTTTCTGTCAAGCAACTCAGAACAGTCATTATATCATAGAACGGGATCAGCATGATGGATTTTCTATCAATATATGGGCAGATATAATCGATTATAACTTGATTGAATTAAATGCTTCACAAGTATTAATTTTAATCTAAAAATATTGAGTCTCATTTTTGTCTACAAATATCGATTTGAAAAGATTAAAAAGGATTATCAATTTTAACGTGCCAGTGGTTTGCAAATTAAGTTTCGTCGCAAATTGTATATTTCAGACTTAGTTAAGAAAATGTTCTCTTACAGTCCTTGGGCAAATCGCCTTAGTTCTGCAGGAGCACACTTTTAATGAAGTTTGAATACGGCCAGTCCCGATTATTTGATTAATTCCCTAAATTCATTCGAGCTGTGTCGAACGTAGTCACTTCTGGTCACTAACGCGTACAGTTTTATAATGGAAATAACATAACTTACTTTCTTATCTAGGTGACGAAATAGAACATTCTTACCTTCAATGAAGTATGTCTCTAACCAGCTGGAAAAATACAACGAAACAAAAATATTTTTATTTCATTTCAAAGAACGCAGGAAGCTTCATTTCAGTAGTGGTTTTCTAAAATATTAACAATAAAAAAAAATTTTTGCGTGTACTTGATGCTTCACATCGTATGCAGGTACATTTCAAAAATGCTAATAAATAGTAAGATTGTTTCTGCAAACAAATATATAAATGCTTGGTTAGAATGCAACCAACTCAAATTTATTCTAACAAAGCAATAATCTGCTTTGAAATATCAACAAACGGTATTTCCAATAATACGTTACCAATATTTAGTATATATTAGTAACGTATTATTGGTGCATTAGGTAACTGTCAATTTATAAACGCGAAATAATTAATTATTGGAGAAGTTCACCGTTCGTATAGGACAAACACGATTGAATTGCGGTAGACAAACGGATGATTCGATTCTTCTCGCTGCTGAAAAACCGGTGACATTAGAATAGGTTTGTAATCAGCAGCGCCAGAAGCACCAGAGAAAAGGACTCAGGTTTTGATCTCGTCTGCGGTTGGCTGTGTGAATACTCCAATGATCAATGCTGTTAATAAACCAAGCAAGCAGCTTCCGAGTTGATTAATTAAACATCGGTGTGTGGTGAGAGGCTTTCTCCTCTATCTGTCTGCCTGTTGCCCCCTCGTTCACTTCGGTCCACGTCCCCCCATTCCACTAAACCGTTCTACGGGACTTTCCTTCCATACGATGTTCAACACAACGCAACGCTACTGCCTCTACGAATAAGTTTACTCTTTTATACGAATGCATTTCTAATTCCTATATACAAGGCTGTACGTATATTCAATTCATTGCAGGTATTATTGTGTTGTTACAATATGGTAATTTAGTTAACTAAAGTTTACTAAAAGATAAGTACTTCTTCTTTCAAAATAAAATTATATTACTAAGCTGTATATTTTCTCTTATTATTATATATTATTTCTTTTGTAAATAAATGTACAGATAGAAAAGAATTTGTTATTTAAGTTAACATGTTCAATTAAATTAATTCAAATGGCTCGAAAACTCATACCAGATATCGCGAACATAGGGATTTAGTTACATGCGATATCTTATCCACCTATTAATTTTACGCCAAAAACCGTTGGCCGTAAAGTTCTTTTGAATTAAATGTCGTTTCTCATAAATTATTTATAAACGTCAACCACCATTCTAGCTTATTAGTAGAGAGGACAAAAGCGAGTGAAATCATACCTTTTTTGCAGCAACTGGGGAGACTCGTGTCTATTCGGCTCATAAGAAAGGGTTCGTATTACCTACTGGTTTCTCCGAGAGTCGACAAAACACGAATCTGGCTAGTCTCTGCAAAACAGGTATGATTTCATTAGCTTTTGTCCTCTCTACCTATTAGTTAAAATCAAACGAAACATCAAACGAACCTCCAATTGTAGAAGAATAAGAGATTTATCTTCTGTAAAATATGGAAACAAGCAAAAAAAACTTGGTTAAAAATTTGATGTTAAAACTAGTGAATGTTAAAAAAAAAAGAACACAACAATAGTTGTAGAAAACGCCATACTACAGCGAATGAATATAAAAGAAATTATTGTAGCAAAATAACCACAAATAGGTATTTGTATAACCCACCATCCTCAACAGTAACCAGTTGTATTTTAAAATAAAGCTCCTGCATTAGCTAGTCTTTCAATAATTAAATTACATTTTTGATAATTTTATTAAAAATAAATGTAATAAATTTTACTTTTAATACGTGCCCACGAAAACAATCACAAGCAGTTAGGTCCGGAGATCTCTAACAGGCTAGTTTATTTTCCCAGTTTCCATTCAATCCACGGAATAGGAAGGACAAAGTCTAAATATTCCCTGAGATTTAACCTAAAACCAGCCGAACATCTCTCCTGCCGAAACCAAATATCCTGACCTGGATGAATCGCATCCTCCAAGGCATGACCGACATTATTTCAAGTCAAATTTCTCACAATTTCAAATGGTTAGTATTTTGTTGTTAAAAATACTAACCCAATTATTATTTTTTTTAGGGATACTTCGTATTATATAACGTTTTTGGCGAATATCGTGACACCCACTAAATAAAAAGTCTCCTTCTATGGTTAACTGTTTGAACGCAGTTTGTTTCTTACCTTAAGCATAATTTGATTTACGCAAAAGCGTTCAATATAAACTTCATGATTTTAAGAATTTGCTCTAAAAACTCTATAATTTTTATTTAATTTACCAACAGCATATTACAACAATTTTTCTTAATAACAAATTCATTGAATTTAAATAATTCTCCCGTCGAAAGTCTTTAATCTTAAGATGACAAATATCATCTTAAAAATTTAAATGCCCATTACTTAAAAGAAATAAATTGAATTGTATAAAAAAAAAAACAGCAATATTGGTTCAAAATGGTAACGAATTAATTTTCATGTTTTGTTTACATATATACATATGTACCTCATGTTATCGTGATATTACTACTTCTAGGCCGCAGATTTTACTTGGACTTTTATACTGATCAATTGGCGATGCTGATTCAATACTTGGATGCAATGATAGAATGTGCAAATCCTAGTAACCATAAAAGTATACACCTTGCTTCGAGATCCTCTAGAACTTAACACATACTTAGATACTATATATTATCATTTATAAGGTATTTAAGTAATTGAATTGTTATGTATCACCATACTGATACAAGTTTATTGTACTGCAAATGTTATGTTTAAAATGGAAATAAATATTGCATTTGTAGAGCCTTCTGATTAATTCCCCAATTTTTAAATTTTCATGCAAAAGCTGCTATAAAACGTTGGGATATCCTAGATAACCGCACAAATATTGTAACTGCAAATCACGACGTAACCTATTCAAGATATCTACAAGTACTAGTTCAACGTATTTACAAATACAAGCCCAAATTAATATAGCAATTTCTAAGAAACATTAGTTATTATTTGCCTTATTTATCATTTATCTTGCAATGTTGTGAAGGTTTTTCAAAATGCTTCTAAATGTAATTTTCGTGTTTCCTTCAGTAATTCAAAGCAGCGGTGGGAGACCCCCGTTCTTCATTTCTAAATGAGGTTTTCAATAAGACGTAAAACGTTATACTTCGTTAAATCAACCTGTTTTCTTTCACAAAACTTCAGCTTTCCGCTAATCTGAAAGTAATTAAAACATTTTCTCCGCCTCGAACCATTAAAAAATTACCTTTTCAAGTGTTTACCCACAAACTTGAGGTTTTTATTCACGATAAATCTCTTTATTTCATCGACTTAGTTTCGCGTAAATTCTTGCTTCTATAGAAAATGTATTAAAATGACGCAAAAAAGAGTAATTAAAATAATCTTTAAGGAAGCGTTAAAAACGGAATCTTTTTTAATTAGAAGGGAAGATGTATATAACATGTCTACAAACAGGCATTTTTTGCTTGTTTTTTATCTATCGTCTTATAGGTTCTTTTATACGATCCTTTTCTTTATTTATTAATATAGGTAATATGGATTTTTATGCTAATATCTTTCGTAATCATATTAGAAAATCATTTTTTAAATATCTTGATACTTTCAGGCGAAAGCTTTTATACATATGTATGTACCTGCTACAAACAGAAATAAATGGATATGTTATATGTATTCAGTCCATAAAGGAAGCAAAACGGTTTGAAGTTAATCTCGTATTACTGCCTCGCTACACGCGTATGTGTAAACACACCCCTCGCCAATATGTGGAGCAAATTAGGGTTCAAGTTCTTTAGAAGTCAATAAGATCCATTTAGCTAATATCATTCATGATCTCCACTTGCCCGACCCTTCTGAGTTTGAGCTATTATATTAGGAGTACATAAGTAGGATTTAAGTGTATACTTGTTGGAATATATTGTATTGTATCGTTGAATCTGCTACATTGGTATTCTAATACGTATTTCAATGAAGCAATAAATCAAAGTAACGGAAAAATTAATTTGTAAATCTAAGAATATATATAAGATACTTTCTAAATTCAAAATGTTAATGAACAACAGCGACATAATTATATCATTTACCTAGAAAATTTTAAATACTTAACAGGCTTCTATGGATTAAAGAGAAATATAATAATGCGAAAAAAATTGAAAGCTAATGTAAACTACGATATGTCTACCATTTCCATTAAACTAAAAACCGGTACAAACAGTTTAAGAAAGAAAAGAAAGTATATCTGAACGGTAATACATTAGCTGGTAGCGCATTCTAAAAAATCGTCAACACTGTAGTAACATTCTTTGACTAGAAAATTCATTCTGCTTGAATGATGTTATGCTTCTCGGGGTGCTTGTATAATGCTTTACTGAAGTACTGTAGTCTAGTCATAAACAAGTCGCGAGAATGGCGAGCATGAGCATTTTTAATGCCACAAATAATAATAATAATTTTCTTTCATTCTTGTAAGGTGCAAAATATTACTCATTTTGCATTTATTCAATTTATCCATAACCAACTTGCAATACATTTATAATTCAAGGTTTAACAGGAACCAAATGTATACGTAAGGTTTACTTTCTTGTCCTCAGGTAATTTAGCTAGGTAATTTAGTTATAGAGATTGGTTATAAGACATATTTGTTTCTTTGTCTTCGTCTTCTTCATCCTCTTTTTAATATACGTCATTTCTCGACGAACATCCTCCTCCTTGTCGTTTTGAAAATTAATATTATAGAGTCTTTATTTAAAAAACAATGTTTTTTAAATAAAGCCGAACACTATCGTACAAAAGGCTTTTCCTGAAGATCTTCATATCAATGCTGTTTTCTGGTAATTGCATCATAAAATTTTGTCTATACAGTATCCTAATTTCTTCTATTGCTCACTGGTAAATGCAATAATGGATATCAGGTTAGGGATCAAAAATATCAAGAAATACGTTACCTTCTCTGGATTTAAGTTTTTATGTAGTGGGGAGTGTGCGTGAATGAGCCATTATCAATTAAGAGCAGCCCTCTTCTGGGTAATTACTTTTATTGTAAAAAAATAATTTATTTCAGAAACCATTCCTAAAATTCTTGAAAAAATTAGCAATCAGTCCGAGCACATTTTTGACTGCAGTAGTCGACTAAAATTATTTTAAGATGCTTTAATGCCCTTAGATGTTTTAGTTTGTTAATGACATCTGGTCTTACTTGATGTGTGCAGACGGATTTACATAACATAATATGGGTAATCGATGTTTTTTCTAGTTTATATTCTGCGCAACTTTTTTCATTTTCGGACACCAAAGTTCATTTCGAATGGCTCTCCAATAGCAACCGGTTTCACTTACAGCGTTATAAATCTGATCCGCTTTGAATTTATGTGCGTTGATAATTTCTTCTAAATCACGACAAAACTTTTCTACACAATTTGCATTTGCATTTAAGCTCAAATGCTACGTCTTTCATGATTACTCCTGTGTTATTTAACTGGTCTTTTATCGTCAACTAATGTGCTGCAGTAGATGCTTTGAACGTTGACAAGTGAGAAACAGTAGAAATTAAATTTTATGCTCGTTTAATTTTAGATAAGAAAAGGACATTGATGGAGGAGATGAATTGCTTCAACGCTAACCGATACTGTTTCTGGTAGAGTTCCTTTGCTGAATAAGACAGTTGTATCATTTACTTACATGTAGATCAGCGCATCGGAGCCAAAATTGTATGTTAGAAACGGGTAAACGACATTAAATCTCAATTAAATTATATTCACAGATCACCAAATTTAATTAAAGATGTTCGGGCAGTTTAGTCCTTCATTTACCTAATGGACTTACGGCAAGCCACCATATTCAGAAAATTAATATTCTTTTAATAATAGTCGATATTAGGCACAAATTTGTTTCCAATTGCATTATTTATTGATTTATTCAATTTTCTTGTAATTTAAGCAGTTTGTTCCGTTATACATACCGACATATCGACAATAGTTTCATAAAGACGCCGCAGTAATTTTTTTCAATAATAAAAAATACTGAAAAATAATTTTTCAGTAAAAAAAATTGCCTCGTTTATACTCTGCATTATTTATTGTTTGGATGAAAAATTGATTAAACCGAAACAAAATTACGACGTTGCAAATATTTTTGTATCTCCAGCATATTGTAGAAACACCATATTTAATATTCCATTAAAATGGTAGCCAGTAGTTATTGTGATTTCTTTTTTTTTAATTTTCGCAATAATTTTCCGGAACGCGGTCGGATCCCGATGGAAGCAGATAAGAGGGAACAGGGGTTAGGGAAGCGGCAGTCAACGCACAATGAATAAAATCATATATTCATCCGCTGTGGTACAACACAGCGGTTCACCGAACAACGGTGAACAAAAGCGCGGAGCCCAAATTAAAAATCATTCATTTCATACTCAAAATCAATCATTACATCTGGTCCAGTAATTGTTAATGCACGGCAGAGCCAACGGTAATATACGTTGCCGAAGTATTATTTGGACGTCGCATCGTGAACTTCACTATTCGTTTGATGAATATTTTCATAATCTTGGTATCACAAAGAAACATATTTAATTGACTTCTTTTTCCAGGAATATTATATAATATAATCGCAGCATATACAGAATGTATTGTATATGATTTTTAGATTAATAAAAAAGTTTAAAAAGGTAACAATTGGTACACAAGAAATAAATCCGAGTAATGATGAATCCTGTAATTTGTAGATTAGTTCTTACACTACTGCTTAAAGGTTTAAACGAACGTCTCTAATGGAAGAAAATCAAAAGAGACAAGTGAATTCGTATAGGTATAAATACTTCTCCGAACCCGTTATTATTTAATTGTTTCAGTATGTACTCTTATTTTGGATTTAAAAATCTGTTGCTTTAATATCTGGGATCTTCAGACCGAAGTCATTGTTTCCCTTAGTCTTCCATGTTGCTGCTAAATTTCGCAGCCAGTAGTTGACAAAAGTTTCTTTCTATCAGCAGATTTTTCGTATTCACTTTAAAATTCGTCAATCCTCTCTATTCACCAGCCTGTTGTAAGCCTTTAATACTCTTTCTCTTCATGTTTGTCGGTGGTGAATGACAGAGTTGGCGTTCAACTTTCTTCTTCATTAGCAGATTAACGGATTCCTTTGGTCTCTGACTCCTCTCGCCAGACCATTCTTGTTGTTAAACATTGGTACTTGGAGATTTTGTCTTAACTATATTCGACACAACCTATAGTGGATTCCAAATTCTTATTTTGCTGTGCAATAGTGCCACCGAGTGTCACCGAGAATGCTGTTTCTACTAAACATGGGGTGCAGTATTTATAATCATTGGCGGCTTCCTTTTAACTTCATTGACATCAAGTCCTTTAGACACACGTTTTATATAAAAAAAGTACGTGGATTTTTAATTCAGGACTCAGTCAGGACTCGTATCTGACTGCAGAAATAACAATATTCCAGGTAGTAAGAATAAGATGACTCTTATCTGAACGCCAGGATACGCTGAAATTGATGGCAATGAGACGATCGATTCACTTGCTAAGAGTGGAGCTGAGCACACCCCGCTCTATCCAAAACTATTTGTCGATGCTGCAAAAACACATTGGGCCAAACAATAACTTATTCGAATCTGTTGTCACTCTCGGGTCTTGCTCGTTGCACGCTGTTGCCCAACAGAGACAGAGTTATACATTTCCAAAACCGAAGACACGATAGTGGAAATGCATTTCGAAGCTGAATCAACTTATTGTAATTAGTCCATTTAATACAAGAAATGCTATTGCTGATCGACCAAAACAAAACAATTCAGTGCAAAAAGATCCGTTCATTTGTACACCACATCTTCATCATTTAATATGCACATAGTTTTAAATACGATTCAACAAAGTGGCCAATCTCTTGTATCTAATGCCCAAATTTAAACAGAGGAAAATCCCCACGAATTAAGTTTACCATTAACGTTTGCTCAACGTGTTGGAACAGACTAAATATCTTAATATCAGAATTTTTAACCAAGAATTTTGGAAAAACTTTAGCATCTGTGATTACCTGTGTATACCGGTAATATAAAGTTTCCATTTAATTATTATTGAATACAATATGTAGCGTTCCAATATGTGATTCCATATTTTGCCAAGCGTAACTTCTCGTTTCATATTGCAGAACGTCTTTTCGCGTCCTGTATGTACATATACTGTTTAAAGAGACTAAGAATGCCAACAAAAGAACAAAAAGGAGGCCCCGTACAATTTCGCAAATAATGGTAGATTAATCTTGTATAAATTGCAAGTTGCAAGAGAAGACTACGCGAGAACGTCGACAATGGGATATAGAAATTAATTTGCGTACAACTGTTTGGGTATGAAATTAAAACGCCCCCGATCCATACTAACAATGAGACCTGACTGTACCTACAGCCATCATCCATCGTATAATGGAGAGAATTAATTGAGGACAACAACAGGCAGCGCGACGGAGGCAGAGAGGAACTATCTCCGCACGTATGAATGACGAGGAGGAGGGACTGTTAGAGCCCTCGAACATAGTTTATGCATCGCGGAATCCCGTCGACATCCTCGTAGTCGTCGTAGGTGTAGTGCTATACATATAGTGAAACATCAGATAGTCGCATAAGCGTAACACACGTACACCATAACGAGGCCAGGGTTGTATGTTCCACCCCGACTTTATTAATTACGAAACTTGGTGTTGTGACGCGGCTCATTGTTGTGAATCCGATTGTCATATCGCATCACCGCCCGCTTGACATGGCACATCTGGCGACGGTGCCAACTTAAAAATAATTACGAAATGAAAGTCCTAAGTCGAAATCGTCCTCCGGGTCCATTGCTCGCTCTCTCCGTCTCTTTCGTCTTCCTCTTCTTCCTGGACCGAATAAGATGAGATTGTCTTTTGTGAGTTAAACGCGTTCTTTCCGTAGAGAGCATTATACAAAAAGAATATAAATTCTTATTCTTTTTAAAGCGAGAAAAAAGGAATTTTCAAAAAATAGATTCTTTTAGAGTAATTCTTTTCCCTTCGTTTTTATGTGGAAGTTCAATGCCGCGTTGTTCTTATTCAAATGAAGGAAAATTTTTGCTTTTAAGACAATCAGATGTATTTGTCCATTTTATCTAGGATTTAAAAATTACTCTTGTAATTAAACGTGCTAAAGGAAGTATTTTCCAATGCACAGCAGCAGGATTGTAAATATATTTGATACATTAACTGGACGCAAAATGTTATAAACATGTTTTCTTATTATCTATTTGATCGAAATCAAGAAAGCGTATCACATAAGCTTTCAAGTTTCTTTAGTTTGTTAAAAAATATAATTCAGATTAAACTAATTGGTTAAACTAATAACTATTAACAAACAGAACTAGCGGCATCAATTGCTAATGATCAAACGCTAATACATGCTTTTACTTTGCTCAACCCATCGTTTACAATTGTATTATGTTCTCTATCAAGTCTAATTATCTTAATATTCCACCTCTGCTCTAATTTTCTTTCCTTCTACATCAATGGTTTTTTAATTGTGAACCTTCTTAGATTTTTCAAAAATGTTTGCGAACCCCCTTCTATCCGCCATATTTGACCAATAAAACAAAAAATAAAGTTTCGCAAAAGTATAGTTTAGGACAAAACAAAAGTGACGATATATCTTATCAAATATGTTAATTATTCATAATTGATGTTATAATTGACTGCTTAACAAATCTTACACTTCTTGGTTGAATTTTTATCAACCAATTTCGCAGGGGTAAGCACTCCATCGAGATGGTCAATAGTATCTAAAGATAAAGAAAGATACGGGAAAGAATGTTGAATTTCAGATTCAATAAGGGCTTGATGATGGTTATTAATTTCCTCTCTTAAATTATTTACAATTTTCGTCTCTGATTCTTCTGCAAACATCTCTAAGGTGGATAATGTATCAACGTTTTGTCATTTACTTCTGCATTTTAAATCTAATATTGGTTTTTGGAAATGATAACCGGCAACACCTCAAAAACACCAAGCCGACTCTCTTGTGGGTTGCCTTTATATCATAATTTTTTCCCTACTCTCGTACTTCCATCTTCCATCTTTTACTTATTTACTTACTATTTCACTTACGTTGGAATTATATTTCAACACTACCTTCAATATCGTCTATTTCATATTTTATGCAATAGGGCGTATCGTGGTACAATAAACCCTTTCTTCAAAGATACTTATATTGCAATTGCTCTTATCCAGTTTTAAATAACAAATGCCTGTAATCCTGAAAGTAAACATTTTTGTACGAAGTTTGAAGTTTCAAATATATGGGTATATTGTATTGTTCCAATTTACAACATCAAAAGCAAAGAGATATAAAGGAAGCCTTAACAATTCGTTTAGGCCCAGTGGTGTATTGCTATTCTCCATTGTTTCCTGTTTTGTCTCATTTTCCTCCTCCCCTTAATTGCCATCTCTTGTAAATCTTCCATTATTGCTTCCCAGCATTTTCTTCTGAGTTGAACCTTTCTTTCCTTTTTCAAAGGTATTTTCCGACCTACTTCTTTAATTAACCAACTATTGCAAATGTCTTAACGACTAAAGTAGTTTACTTTCTATAACTTCTTAATCCCATAGCTCGTAAACGTCATCATTAGCCCTTCTGCTCCAACCATCTTTCGTTTTCTTCCCGCCCCATACCTCCAGATTTTGGATTATCAAAGAAGGTCCGACTATGCTTTTCTTAAAATCTCCTTAGATTTTTGTATTCCTCGTTCAGCTCTACAACTTCTATTTCTTTTCGCTATTCTCAGGATTTCCGATTCTTCTTTGCACCTATTATCAACGAGTATCCCCAGCTACATATGTTATTCTAGTTCCTCAAGCTCAGTCGCTCTGAATTTAGTAATTTAATTGTACTTTTTCCGAATCCTCTCTTTTTGATCTTCAGTTCCATATGTTATATTTTCTGTTTATTGATTTGTATTCTGCTTTCTGCACTGCTTATATTCTGCCTTCCTGGCAATAAGAACATTGAGGCTGCGCTCATATGAGCTAGTGGCGAACTAGCGTAATACTTCGTATTACTTTAACGGCTGGCTCTAACGCCAGCTTTTGCTTTGTTTAACTTTATCTATTGATATTACTAATGCCTTTTGTAATGCATGAAATTACGCAGAGCGTTGTATGTTGCAAACTACTCTATATGAATGCCATCTATAACTGGCATGTGTAAGTAGCAAATAAAAGGCTTACACTTTAACTTGTTAAATAGTCATATTTATCTAAATGAAGTAAGACGTGTATGAATGCAAGAATCGTTTGAACCCTAGCCATCTTCCTGTTAGTTAATAAGATTGTAACACTTGAATAACGATTCAAACAAAAAAATATTAAGCTAATCAATCAAAAGGTTAGAATATAAACGCCTCGATCGTTCAACAGCTTAAATTGTAAAAACTTCAGAAACAGTTGTTATTTTGTTTCGTAACACTCCGTACTTACAACCGCTTGAATAATTACAACATCTCTCGGATAGACGGTTATTTTCAACGGCGTGGGTTCGCATGAAGGAATCCCCGGCACCTGCACTGCTCTGTACCACAAGGCACAGCATCGAGACCGAGCACCAAGCGCGTCACGGTCGGAGGGTCCTGCCTGATGCACAGAAAAGAAGAATTCCAGTTATTAAAAGCTGAAAAAAGAAATAATGAAAATGTATTCATTTTCATGGACGTGTTTTCTCGCAGAGCAAGTCAGCGCAGCGTGCTTAATGAACTCGGAATCAGATCCGGTGCAGCAGCAGCAGTAGCGTGTTGAGGATCCGGAAATAGACAGGCAAGGTGATGATCCACACATTTGCTGCTATTGTTCGTTGGCACCGAGCAAGCATTCTCAGATGTGATGATATTTCTCTCTTTCATTGTTACCTTTACTTGGTTGCCCGGATTTCTGAACAAGTAAGTTGGAGACATATATACACATCCATGCAAATATTCTATGTACGTACATACGTATCTGTAGTCATATCTTTTGCTAACATCCAGGCAACATAATACATTTAAGCATATGTACTTTTGCATTCAGCGGACTATACATACATATGAATATATGTATGTATTCTATATAATGCTGTCGTACCTACGGTTAAATCTATGACTTGCGTAGATTTGCATGCTTTTCGAACGCTACATGCTACTATTTATCCATACATCTTACCTAATTCCCAACCAATTAACCAACACAAATTCGCTTAAAAACGTTCTACTATATCACTACGTACACTTCTTATCACATGCTTTAGACAGTTGTGAACAAATTGGCGTCGTATATACTGACTTATTAAAAGCTTCCGACTGGTTAGCTCACACCTTTATTGCCGACTTTTGGATTTTACAATCATCTTGTCGATTTCTTTAAGTTTTACATATTCAATAAGCTTCTTCTGCAACGGGTTTATTTCCTTCAGTTTTATTTTGAACATATTTATCAATGACATCACTGCAACTGTCTCTAGCCTCTAATGACTTTTGTTTGCTGATGATCTCTAATATATATAGTAACCAGAGTGATTTTGTTATTGTTCTCCGCTGGTGCAATGAAAACAATATCAAATATTAAGAAACGTAAAGTTACATGCGTGGTTCGGAAGTCTGCATCAATCAACGTCGCATACAATATTCATCAGGGAGATTTGGAACGCGTTACGCTAATAAAGAACATGGGAACACTGTTCGAGAGCGGACTTTCATTTGCGCCACATGTTGCATCAATCATCGCATATGCTAGAATAACGCTGGTTTTTATTGCGCGGAATTATAAAACATTCAGTGACAACCGAACTTCGTCAGCAGTGTACTACGCTTTAGTCAGATTCCGCCTGGAATACACCTCCATCGTTTGAAGTCCTTTATATACGACACATAAACGACAGTTAGAAATGATTCAACGCAAACTTGCAAGGTTTGTGTGGTTTCGAATGGATGAAATGTACCCCATGAGAAGCATAGGTCATGCCACTTTCCTGTCGCGTATAAATCTGTCATCACAGCAATCTTCTGGTATAAGCTGTGCAACAATTACATTGATTATCTTTTAGTTTTACTTCGGGAGTTGGAATATCAAATGCCACATCCAAGCGTGCGTAATTCCCCCATGTTTTATTTACCTTTTCCACGCACAACGCAATAATTAAGTCTCCTATTTGCTCTAGTTTTAAGACATCTACTCACAGTGCAATATTTTTCACTGTTCTGTAAGCACCGTCGAATCTGTTACAGCTAGTTATTAGAACCGCGTTGTTAATATATGCCTTTTCTATTTCTTCTTTTTATTCTATTTTTCTTTTTTATTAGTATTTAATACTCTTTAATGGCCCTATAATTGGAATGTACTTCTATTGGAGAATAAAGCTGTTATTGTTACTATTATTATTAAAACCATTTAGGATTGACACGTCCTTTATTATCATTGTTTTAACTAAACGTATTACTTTTCTCCGATTGACCATTGGCTTGGGTTCTACAAAAAAAAAACATAATCAGGAGAGCCACATTTCTTTTATTACTTCCTATATCCTTTCTATGTTGTATGTTTCTACATTTTCTTATTCCTTTGTATATGTTTCTTTTTCTGAAAGAGATAACTAAGTTATTCTAGGCAAGAAACTTTTAATAAACGTGCGTCTTCGGAGCTTTAGTTTTCAAGACACAAGGAATTGAATATTAAAAAAAAATAATGTCCTTTAAAAAATTAAAAAGTGGTTAGCTACAATAAAGAAATTGGATGCTTATGGAGAGTGCTCCTGCGCAGTCCATGCGAATGGATGGATCTACAATTTTTCTGAACGATCCGTTTCGATGACAATGTTGCTCAAGTAGGAAGAGATGCTACCGAGATCGCTAGATTCTATCCCTTTCGATTTGTGTGTGTGGGGCTGTTTGAAAGACAAGGTCTATGCTAAGCTCATTGCGACCAAGGATTATCTTCTTGGCAAAATTCAATAAACTTGCCTGGAAATGAAGGAAAATTCAAAAAACAGAAAAGGCTAGAAAAAAGGAACCTCTGTTGGTCTAAAAGGGAATCTAGCAAGGTAACCAAAGGGATATTTAGTCAAAATATTTTTAAAAAGGGAATACTACACTCTAATCTCCGCCACTACATTAACTCCTCGCCAACAGTATCAACATGTAGAATTCATTTAATGTTAATACTGTGGCAAACTTCTAATTAGAGCAATTACGTAGCTACTTTTAAAATACTTAAACAACGTTATTTTTTTTCCAAAATATTCAGTTCCCTCTATCTTAAAAATAACATACTTAAGGCATATGCCCATTAAAACTTTTTTGCCTAAAGTTACTTAAAATGATTATTATTTTGCTGTATTTATTATATTATGAGCTATATGTGAATATTTTACAGTCCATTTCATATAAAAATAGATGTCTGTGATATGAATTGCTTTCTCTTTCCATATTAACATTTTCTGACTGTTTGAAGGCAAGTTGAGGATTGTTGATGTTTAAAAAAGTTTGCAAATACTATGAATTGTCGCTGCCTTAGTTTCTTTCAGCAAGCATCAATCGGAAGCTAGCATTTGGGTACACAGTGTATGAGATATATAACCGATATTCAATGTCCGCTCTGCAATGCTCCGTCAGGGTGGAAGGATTTATCATAGTTATTATCATTTATATTATCTTCAAACTAATTGTTATTACGTGAGCAATGTACTTGAGCTCTTGCACAATAGGAATTTTATATGGATACTTTTCGAGAGCTTCTCTAAGAACATGCTAGCATGTACCATAATAACAAATTAGCTTCTTGTGAAAACCTTCTGATTCACTTTTTAGTGATCTGTATGCCTTGTCACATCCGTAATAGTTTCTAATTTAGCAATGCACAATTTGTTGATATATATCAAGATGTGATACTGAAAAATGTAAAACCTAAAGATGAAATTCACCTATAAATAGTTGCATAATGCAGAATAAAATAATTTTCCATTCCGTTGCTTTTACCGATTACATAGTGTTCAATGATAAATGTTTGGTGATCTGCAATAAACATGCTTTGAAATTTGTAACATACGTATAATAAACATCAAACGTAGTTTGAAGCTTCAATCTTAACAAACGTCTAAATATTTTCTCATTCGATGGACAATAATTAGAAATATAAACGCGCTAAGAATAAGCAAATGTATATTCGTCGGGGAGCTGCAAACTTGGCGCAGATCCGCCAGGGTAGTTTGAGGCAAATGAAAGCGGGGGTAACGGGTAAGGGCGGGCACTTTGTAGCGCATCATCCCCGCCCAAACTCTTTCAAATATGAAGTAATGCATAATTTTCATTACGCCGCTATATACACGGCTATTCTACTGTTTCATTCTTCCGGACCAGACAATAGAAGCGACTACGAAGAAAATATAATTCCGGGCGTATTTCGCTCGAAGAAATTCTATCGTGCTGACGACTGCTGCGTGAGCTGGAATCTGTAACATTCACTTCGTTTTGTTGTAAACTTTATCATTCTTCCATTTTCCTTTCAGTAAATTTAGTATCCACAATCAATAATACCACTTAGGATGACTTAGTCCCCATTAGCGTTTACAAATTAATAGGTGTCAGGTGTACTATTGTAAATTTGCTCCACAATGACAAATATATAAGCTTGTTGACTATTCTGCGTAAACAAAACGACGGTGTGAAACGTGTCTAGGAACACGAGCTGCGTGACAGACTTGCTGCCAGTAGATGGTAATGATTTATTTATCTTTCTATTATTATTGCAGACCTTCGGTAACATACATGCATACATGTATGTTACATGTATGCATACTCGTCTGCTACAAGTTTCTTCACAGCGTGTATTTTTGCACTTCTTTCTATTTAATTCCTCCCCTGACCACTGACGCTCTTACTCCTTTTAACCACATCCTTTGACTTCTGACATCCTTCTCGTGTGTCCATTACACCTAACTTGTGCTTATTCTATTTTTTTCCATTATAAGCCTTATTTTGATTAATTTTATCTAAACGTTGAGTTTCTGGTCCTATCTGTTTCTACTTCATTTTCAATTCTTTTCAAAAAATGCGTTTCTGTGGTCGATATTTTACTTTTGTGTCTTTCTCTCCGCTTGACCCATCAGTGTCGGTGTTATTAATTTTTGAATATTTTTATTCTAGTTCTTGGCCACAAAGAAACAAAAAAAAATAATAAGATGTACACAAAATTTATGTCTTATATTATATAATCACCTGTAAATGTTTCTGTCTCACTTGTTTTCTTTTTAATCTTATCAAAGATAGATCAAAGATAGACTAAAGATATCTTAGATGTATTTTTCTTTTGTGTTTTCTCCTGTTTGTCTCATTAGGAAATTGCATCACTTACTGTTCTATTTTGTCGAAACTTCGCTAGGATCCTCATTGATCTCTAGGTCTTCACCTCAATAAATGCTAACATTACTATTGCTGTTGAAGCTTGTGACGAGGTTTTTTACTAGATCAGTACTAGATAAATAATAAAAGTAAAGATAAATAAGTCAGGACACTACATTGCTAAGTTACTGCTCGACAATAAGAAATTGATCAAAAAGCCAAAAATAATTTACAAAATTATGTATTTAGTGATTGTAATAAATAATAAATGCTGTAATATCCGTAGCAGCTGATTTGGCAAAATGGCAAAATGATGGCAAAACCAGCTGCTTAGGCATGCAATCACCGCGATTAATTGCTTCCCGCTCAGTTAATTTGTCCTCTGGCGTAGTTTACGCACCGAATTACCGTCCTCACTGTGGAACACTAGGAACTTTCCTTCTCCTGAAGAAGTCCCATTTGTGGGCGAAACGTTGAATTTTCGATGAACCACCATGACGCGATCCAAACTTGGACCATGTTTAGTTTTAACTAATTTTGGTCGTCGAAGCATAAGTTCTTATTTTATTATAAACTATTGTTCTATTTGACACAATAAGTTACTAAAATAAATATCTGCAGATATGTACGTAGTGCTTAATGGAATTACGTTCGCTTTTCACACCAACTCTAAATGTTAGAATAAGCCATTATCAAAAACATTTAAACATGTAATCAAGCAAATATATTTTTATGAAATTAAAACTTTCTTAATATTCCTCTTTTGTTTTTTTGTTTCATACTTTTGTAAAGCGGAATAAATACGATATTATTATTTAAGTAGAATACGTCGATTTACACTGTTATCATTAATGTGGTGTAAGATCTAATGGTTTTCTTTCCGTAACATATGTAAAAAAATGTAAGTTCAAAATACGAGCTCGTGACTTTATTAAACTTATAATAAAATCTCAACAACGGCTTCAGAAGCTGAAAAACTGACTCTTTCGCTTCTTACTATATCTTTAAATCACGAGCGGAATATTTGCTGAAAATAGCACGTTTGGATATCCAATGTGCTATTTTCAGCAGTATTACTCTGGTGATGGTGATAGTAAAATGTTTCGATAGCCTTTAGCAACAATTTGGTGGTCTCATTACTTTTTTATTAAGAGAAAACAACTAATTCAATTCTTTAATTTTTCCCAAGCTTCGTTTTAGCATAATGGGCATTGATTTAGTTCTATTCTTAGTAACAGAAAAAAATAAGGCATTTTTTTAGTAATTCCATTTGGAATAGATCCTTCAAGTCTTGCATTCGTAAAATTAAATAGAGCGTTTTTCTTTCTCCTAGTGCAAACTTATGCTATATTTGTAGATTTAATTCGAAGGTAATATCGCATAAATTGGTATCTTTACAATATTAACCTTTAATGCAACAATACAAAATTATAAGAAAATACCAACCACGAAAAACAACACTAATTGTAAAGTGTACGGGCAATAGCTAAAAACAAAAAAAAAAAACATCTTCCAAAACAAATGAAATTACGACGATGGTGCGCCAGCGTCGCGATGCCCCTAAGGGCGTCTTTATTCGCGACCAATAGGAACAATTCGAGGGTGGAGTCAACCCTTATGATAGACGATAACGTTCGTTTAAAATTGCAGTACAATTTCAACATTGAAACTGATAAGGAACTTAAAATTAAGAAGATTTCGAAGATAGGTTTTCCCGTTTATTTGTTGGAATTGACGCTTTAAGTTAATTAATGGCTGGTCCGTACTTGTCACCGTTACCCGGTGATCTCTTAACGGAGTATATGTTTGGCAGGAGAAGACAGAGACGTAATAGGACCACCTTCAGTCCTCAGCAGTTGCAAGAACTCGAAGCATTATTTCAGAAGACGCACTATCCGGACGTCTTTTTGAGAGAAGAAGTCGCGTTAAGGATCAGTTTGTCTGAAGCACGCGTTCAGGTAAGAAATTTCTGTAAATTTTATCATGAATAATTATTTTAAAATAAAATGAATATTCGGTAGTAAATTGTTCAATCATCCTGTTTGAATTCAGTTATTAAAGAAAGTATGAGTTGTGGGTTAAATGTTATCCAATTTTCAATAGTTTTATAAAGCTATTTTGCTGAAAAATGCGCTTAGATTTTAAAGATAGATTCGAAAATTTACATGCTAGCATTATTAACTATAGACACTTGTTAAAAGGTCTCTGCGGTTGAGGTTATTGAAATGTATTTTATTGGTATTACCATTTTTTTACAGTTAAAAAAAATGATGTAAAACAATTAAATTAACACTAAAAATAATAATTATTCAAGTAAAAAATTATTTTTCGAAAATTAAAATTAAAACATAATATATTGCTCGTGTTAAAGTGCGCAACATATCGGTTTTCCGTCTTAATTGTAAGGCAGATTTCTGACAGAATTTCTTGGTTTTATGATTTACAAAATATTTCTAATTTTAGGTAGTTAAGTATACAAACGCTATATAAGTCAAATGTCAGTTTAAACATTTTTTTTGTATTTTATTGTACCTAAAATACCAGCGCAGTGTGGTAATTATTAATCAACTAGGCAGTAAAGCATCTACAGCATCTACTAAACATGTTTAGGCTTCACATACATTTGATACCTGATCCAGAGTACTACAAATAAATTAAAAAGGCTACATGTAGCAATGTCATTCCCAAAATTTCGAGTTAAGATCATGAATGTTAAATCTTTAAAAAATTTTAAAAACACACAAAGCATCCTTAATTTGAATAACAAATCGCTTCATAGCATTATTATTTGACTTACGTCTGTTGATCGAAATAAATCATATTTTAGAACAAAGAAAAAATGATCTGTAGGTGTTCTCTTTTTCGTTCTAATAAAAATCTGTTTTATCATTTCTTCATTGGTCTATTTTCATGAAAAAAAACATAATGAAGATAATGAGGAGAGTTAGTTTCTTCTCCGTTGCATCACACCACATTTTAGCGTAGTAGACATTTGAAGCTATCTCATTAGTTACTGCGTATTTCCGAGTATCTGTTTATGTAACCTCTTGTTTCCAAGTCTTTAAATGCTTCCAAAAAGACAGGAACATGTTTAGTTTAATATTAACTCTTTTCGTGCTTACTATAGCTTTAAAATGTTATATTTTCATTTATAAGTTTACAAACTTCTGCCTGCTAAGAGGGACGATCAGCAAACGTCCGCATTAACGTTGTTGCTCACTAGCAGCATATGGCAGCGTAGCGGAGTACATTTTCTTGGCCATCATTTTAGATTTATGTGAGAATAATATACTAGATTTCTATGTAAATGCAGGCTTACGTTGTAGAAATCGCTATTATAATTTCTGTTTCGTGTAAAGGGTCAAAAAGGGAAAAGAAAGTATTGCGTACTTTCTTTTCCCCTTTTCTATTATGTATGTAATAATTTTATTAATATTTCCGAACGAACCAAGGGAAAATTCATGAATTTACTAGATTACTTGAAATCAAAAAAATACGCCATCCCGTAGCCATGGATCTAAAAGGAGGGTTGGACAAAATTATTCGGTTTTAAATATTTTTTACAAACAATTTGGTCATTCTGATCACTGGCTTTCACGCACCAGTCTGTGCGCGGCGAACAGTTAACAACAGCTACATAGCGTAACGTAAAAATATTCTCTTGGTAAGATTCTGTTCCACTGATCGGTATTCTTCTTCTTTATGAACGAACTTTTGTTTAAAATCATATATTATTGTGCAATGACGTATGTTCCTGTGCCCTACGCCGTAATAAGCTACAACCTTCACCTTCTTTTTTGTATTTTAACTTTTACATTTTTCATAACAGTATTTTCTTTCTATCTTTCGACACGTTTAATTGAGATCGTCTTAAGATTTTTAGTCGAAAGCACTACTTTCAAAACCAAATTCTTGGTATTGAAAAACAGTCTGTATATACAAAAGTATTTCACGCTTATCGTTGGAAGTTCCTACAACCACTGTCCAATCAGTATTGGCCTTTCCAGGCGGTAATCGTGTAGAAATTGCCTTGGTTTGTCAGACTAATGCTGTTTCCACGTAATTATAGGCTGGAAGCTATTCTACGTTCTTCGTATTGATCCTAACAAAACAAAAGGAAAAACATTAACCGTCTAACTTATTTCTTCTTGACTTTTGCCACAAGATACAATAATAATAAAATTGACAAAAAAATGAATATTGATGTTGCAAAAACATCGAGGAAAGGAAGGCAAAGAAAATTAATTCTCATTTATAATTTATATTATGTCGAACTTCAAATATTTTTGATTAGAAATTAGCATAAAAGCGATCTTCGACATTTCCACGTTGGAGAATTAAAGAAGGAATTACTTTTGAGTTTACATCGCCCTAACATTATTATATGATCGATTCATGGAAACACCCACATTAAACATTCCTTCTTGATCTTTACCTGTTTAGGTATGGTTTCAAAATAGAAGAGCTAAATGGAGAAAGCAAGCAAGATTGCAATTATTACAAGATGCCTGGAGAATGCGCTGCCTTGGACTAAGTACTCCACCATTGTTACTTACCGGTAGGTTAAATCTCTTGCAATAATTTTTCAACATTTTGGAAATTATCACCCTGCCTTTACTAATTAATTCAAATAAAAAGCGGAAATATCCGTTTGTCTCATTCTCAGTATATGTGTAACATTTAATTTATCTTATAGGGCGTCCGACAGCTCCTGGTATACCTGGTGAACTACAGCCTCAAGAGAAGTTATCAGAGAGTAGCTACAATATGTTGCATCATCCTGGTATTCCTCCACCATGCCCATGTTCACCAGACAACAGCAGGAGCCCTTCAAGTATTAGAAACACGCCAAGTCCCAGACCCCTATCGCCAGGAGGGCCCGACGATTTATCAATGGCGAAGAAGAATTATTCTTCAGAATCGTATAGTCATACAACACCTGATAGACTCAATCTAAACAATTAGATCGCAGAAGTATTGTTACTTCTCAGTCATAGTTTTATTTGTTGATTTTCTAACAGTAACAATAATTTATTAATAATTGAAGGTGAAGTGTTTTCGATTATAACCTAATTTATTGTACATAGATGTATCTTGTCCTTTTACATTTAGAATACTTACAGATAATCAGTAACAAATAATTAAGCTTTTTATGTATTGCATATGTTATGTAAATAGTTATTAAATATTAAATAGTATGATGATAGTATGAAAAATTTTAATATTGCTTCTTTGCACAATTATTAGAATCGTGTTTAAATAGATTTTAATGTGCTTCTCTTTGAGTGCTTATTATTGTTTTTATTGTATGTTACGTGTATTTATGTTAAAGAAGATGTAAGTATATAATATCTACAAACGAGAAGTATTTAAAATAGAAGGTGCGTTACTGTCAGCAGTATCTTAAGCGAAAAGAGGTCAAGAATCTTCTTGATTTATATATATATATATGTGTGTGTATTTACAATATATCTAAATATTAACATGTGAAAGCAATAGTATATTACATACAGTAACAATGAGCACAACTATCGACTTTTCGAATTGTTCGGAATAGCCGTAACTCTAACGGAATAGACAAATATAATTCCAGAAATTCTTCAGGTTATAATCGTCCGTAGCAAATTGCTTTCGTAATTTCTAGAACTCTTATTATATGTATATTTGCTGCCACGTATCACTTACACGGTACCCTTGTATATAAAACAAATCAACACAAAAGAATCTGGAAAAGCCCAACTCATCTTATGCAATAACGCATTTGTCTCTTGAGCAGTAACAGTTTGTAGTAATGACTTTATTTCGCCTTTCAGACCGTTGCAGGAAAGCAAATCAAACGTGGAAAGGATTTCCTAAATTGCTCAGCGTTAAAGGTAGGAGGTGACAACATTCAAATGTGCATCAATCCTAAATGGAATTTTATTGAAAAGTATGTGTAGTAGAATTTTCTGTGTAAGACAGTAAAAATGCATATTGTGGTACCGAGTTTCTACTAATTTATGACTAACATGTTCGGACTTCCTAATACCGCATACATGATTTCTGCGCTGCTTCCACAATCTATTACTAGCCTCTAGGACGGATCCACACATACAATTGCAATAATCGAATTTGCTTAATATCAAACCGAAACACAGCATAATTTCGATTTTTCTATCAAATATATGCCTGTTGCAATATAAACATTTACGAGTAGCATATGACGATGGCGCTAAAATTTGAGAGAAACCTTTTACTCTTAATATCCCAAAAATAGACAATTAATTGGCTTTTCTAATTTTTACGCGGTCACAGTATTTCGTCATCGTCAAAACAATAATCCTCGGTGAGAAACGTAATTCTGATAATGACGATTTATATAATAATTAATTAGAATAACGACAATGATAATCGGAGCCAAGATTAGTTTGTTACTCTCATGTTCTTATCAGTACAGACGATAAGCAGTTAAAACATTTCTTTGAAAATTAAAATTTTCAAAAAGAAATTAAAAGTTAAAAAAACATCAAGTTTTAAAGGATCTAAAAATGTTAAGAAAAAACAATAAGTTACTGTTTTGGTGCTTTTTTAATTCTCAAATTAAAATTATTTCGTTGTATTTGAACTTCCTGTACAATCGATTTGATTCGCAACACCATATTGTCTTAATTAAATTCAACTATTTTGAAGTGTACGGAGTGACTTTTTTAACAAATGTAGATTCGGAAATGTTTCGAAGCTTACGTTACACAGTGTACAATGATATACAGAGTGGTAAACGGTAACCGTAAGTGCAATTTGTTAAATACAGCTTATTAGAGCTTAGTTATTATGACGTTGAAATTATTTTTAATTAGCTTTACCTTTAGAAGAATTTTGTGAAATTATATATGTTCCTTTATGTCATTCGCTTATTTTTCAATTTCAAAAGAAATCCTGTATTTCCAAGATGTTATATTAACCTACTTTCTTCTTTATATTTTAGTACAAGACTGAATGATCCCTTTATGCAGAGGTGTTTTTCGATTCATTTTTCATGCAAGTTCTATGCAACAAAGCGGTAAATTCTTATTTCACTGCCAAGTTTGAATATTAACAGATACTTATGTATCTGATACCTATATACTACTAAGTGGTTTGTTTACATTTATCGCGCTGATTTGTAACGTACACATCCGCCCGATAGTGCTTTGGAAGCTGGCGATTTTGCTTGATTCTCTCTTATAAGTGACAGAAGATTTGATGACATTTGACAATTAAAAGGTATGATTTTTTTTAAGTTAAATACCATCCAAATATAGTGCGTGCTGTATTACAACAATATTCTCCTTTTGAGTAATTGACACGCAGTAAACAATTGAAAATTGTACTGTTTTAAACAGTTGAATTATCAATAAGAATTCTAGATAACATTTTATTATTGGATTCTTCTCTCTTATCTAGAGTTTAACTGTGAACAATAGTGGATGATCTACCTTTAAAACAATTCGGTTGACTTTAGTCAAAGTACCGTTCCTTTTGCATTTCTTATAGTGATAAGGTGTTTCCATTGTTATTGTAGTTCTGATTTTGGTAAAACTACTTCCCTTTCCTAGTTCCTATTTCAGTCTATTTTTACTATTATTCATTTTCCTGATATAACAAAGTTAAATTCTTCTGAAAAACCCCACAAAAAAAATAAAACTTTTAATGCGTTAATTTTTGGTAATTTCCTCGTTTGTGACTGCCAACATTTTGAATGTAATCAAAATCCAAACACAATTAAATATTTGCAGGAGTTTCGATAATCTAATTGCTAAAAAAAATTTAGATGCTTACTATTACTTGTTATATGGTATTTTATATAAACAAAAATTATCAGCGGTTCATAATGTTATGGTTATCTTATATGTACAAAGTGATTACTTAGTACGCGGATAACAAATAATTTAAAGTTAGTTTTTCAGACAACTTCGATAACTTGAGATTTGTGTGAAACGTTACGTTTTCAGCAATACATCGAATTTTTTATTTCGGCTGAATTCCACAAGATCGCCATCGAAATCGTTGCCATGTTTGATTCAGGCTATTTTTTTTTAGAGCACTCTGTACATTTTTTCAAAATATGTCAGAGAAAGTAGTCTATAATTTTCTTTTCGAACATTTCATCTTTTGGTGAAACAAGATGCAGATATATTTTTTTTAATAGAATGCATAGAATACTGCGACTAATATATATAAGTGTTTTTTTAAGATATTCATTAAAATCGATTTCGATGGTTTAAGCAAATCTATTTAATTTGCTTGACATAGTATATAGAGAAATAATGGTTACTTCGAGTAGGTTATACTAAAACACACATTTACTTAAATGAACTCCTTAAATGAAGGAGTTTATAGTACTTTATCACGGTTTGTAAAAAGAATACCAGGAGAGCATTTCTGTTAGATTTTGTAAAATTATCTGTAGCGTTTCATTTAAAAAGATTAAATAAACCTATCGTACTTGATAACAACATGGATCATCATTTTCTAGAATTTAATTAGACATAAAAAATTCGATGTATTGCCGAAAACGCAACGTTCCACAAAAGTCTCAAATACATTGAAGAGGGGCATCCAAAAACATAATCATACACAGGCTGTTCCGTTAAAAAAAAATTTGCCTCTACGTTGTTCAAGAAAAGAGTTTTCCTTCGCCCATGCAATGTGCTTTCTTCGTTTCTGAGATATGTCTACTAGAACCAAACACTCTATGTACACAACACATTGTGAACTAAGCACTCTGTATACATACGTAGCAAGTTGTTGTATTGCACAAATCCCACAAATCGTTAAACAGAAAGTTAGTTCGATGTTCAAGGATGCAAAGCAATAAAACATGTTTTGCAACGTTAGTCAGTTCTATTAAACTGTTAGTAAGGTGATTTGCATAATTTGTGTAGGTTTACCTATTTATGTTGCTATGCCTACATTTTTCTTTCAAAATCAATTTTCATCTCCGTATATATGCTAACATTTAGACATATTGAAAGTACGAGAAAAAAATTGAAATCTATCTAATTATTTAAATTAAATTTTATCAAATCCGATTATAAGATTCGGCGCATCCTATAAGGAAAGTAATCAACATTTTCACACGTAACAAATTTGAAAGCACTACGGATTAAAGCCCCAGTTGTAAGCAAATTTCATTCAATTTTTCGTTTTCAGATATTAAAATAATCCGTTTTAATGTTGTAACAAAAAAAATGAACTTGATACTTATTGTTTTGAGATGATTGAATATTAGGAAAGAATCTAACGTACAAAAATTTTGAATATCAAGTTTACTTAAAATACAGTCAACGTTAATGTTAAAATCTTCATCTGCTCCGTTTAGAAGTAAAAGGAATGAAACTTTTTGATTATGAATTCAAATCTGAATATAAAAAAAAATATGCATCTTGCTGATTAATTCCTCCCAAGCTTAGATACACATATGAATAATTCTATGCACGAACTAAGTTGCCTTCATTCCTTGAAATTTTTCCCAAATATTGGAAGAAAAAGTTATCCAAAATATAAAACAACACCACCAGCTATATTTTATTGGCAGTCTTCAGAAAGTTGTGAACAATTTTCGCAAAAATGATAGCAGTTTTGAATTGTGGGACCTCGAAAATTAGATGGATCGCACTCGTCGAAATTGTTATAGCTCCATTGATGTTATAGTTTCAAATAAAGTTAAAGAAGCAACAATGAGCTGTTTGTATTTAATTCGGAGAAGTAAAACTTACACGCCACAATATTTCCAAAGTGGAAACTGCTGGAACATGATTGCTAGATTAAATACATTGATTATAAAGCCGAAAATTACATTATTTTGAGAACTATAGGGTGGTCATCACATTCAAATCTACGTCGTTAGCAAAAAAGTGCAATATTTGCACAATATTGACAATATGTACGGTACTTAGAGCTGTGGAGAAAGTAGAAATAAGTGCCTATTATAGTATTTAATTAGAGATACCCTAATTATATAATTTACATTGTAGGTTGTGTACAATAGTGAGCTCGCTATGTTAGCGGTACCGGGGTACCGGCTTTAAACCGCGACATAGTCGCTTTCAAGTAAGATTTTCTGTCGTTTTCTTTGCTTCAAATTTAACGAATGCTAAGAGTAAACATTTTAGACACTCTACTGACACAGACGCAATAGTAGCTCATGGTCGGCCGATGCTCCTTGTAATTGGCGAATTGGGCGATATAAAGTCGCACATTATTATTATTATTTGACGAAATATTTACAAACAACCTATATAATTGCGACGTTGACATTGATAGCGAAACTTCATTATTACTTTCTTTAATAATCTGGCTAATCAAGCTGTTAGTCCATCCTTGCAGGTCTCAGTTTCTACGTTCTAAAAGAGTAAGAAACTCACTTTTTTTTTCTTGTTGATAAGTAGTAAAAATGTAGGAATATTTACTGTAATTTAGGATTTTTTCTGTAATTGCAAAAATTTACTTAACTTATCTAAATTTTAATGTAATTTAATTTTAATAAATTAATTAACTTAATTTATCTCAGATATTTTAGCAAAATCTGAAAATTTCATCAAAATTTATAAATTATTGCGGGAATTAGAGGAAATCCCGCGAGTAAGAGTAAAATTATAACTGAACGTGTACGCATACTGGTGTTGATTGTACTTAGTTAGGTGATGACTGATGACCATAACCGCAAAGAGATTTATCTAGTGCAAAGGAAAGGTAAGTACCTGGATTAAATTTTTTGAAAATGTACAAAAGTATGACTCTTTTAAATAATTTTCAATCAGCGGTGGTTCAATATAAGTCCTTAAATAATAAATTCAGCCAATATCGTCAATTGTTAATCAACAATTAATGTACTTAATGAATAAACATTTTTCTTAAAACATTATTTGTGAATTTCATACATTGTGCTTAATTTTTACGTTCTTAGATCACAATTGCACAATCAACAATGGTAATCAACTGTTTCAAATTGCTTGGTATCGAATATTAAAAAAAAAACACCCTTCCTCGTCCCTCGATTAGAATTCTTTCTCCGAGAGCACAAATAAACAATAGATATGGAAAAACAATTGCTCTTGCGTACCTTTATTTCTTAGGAAAAATTCTCAAGGAGAAAATAATTTTTCTGAGAACATTTCAATTTTAACTGAATGAATCTGTGTAAATTTCAATTCTAACTGAATCTTTCTGTGTAAATTTCAGACCCGCCTGAAATTTCCTTGAAAATTTTGCTGAAGTAATTATATAGAAGAGTTTCCCTTGCTAAATGAAAAAATCTCGTTGAAAGTTCATGCACAATTTTAGGTTAACAAAATTGCACCAAAACGATACAAGAATGTTACCAGAAGTTTCTTAGTGCGCAAACATCACCCACGTTACGTCGGATAACTGGACTATGAATTACTAGTTGCGACAAGATAAAATTAACTTCACGCAACCAATTTATAAACAAATTTATTATCAGCAAAATACTTTTCTTCCTTTACAGTGTCAGCACGTTGCGAAGTTTTATTGATGTAACCAGTACATGACAATACAAACTATACCACACCATTTTCATATCTAGTACACATTAATAATTAACTGTATTATGTCGATAAACTTGACATTACGGTTGACCTTGTGCCTGAAGTAAAACGTTCACATTCGGTTAACCGCTATGTACCAACACGGAACAAGTCGCGGGTACGCGAAATTACAACGGTGTCCGGTCCGTGCTGCCTTACTTCTATTAAGCAAGCCAAAGACATGGCTATTATGTGTAGCATCTGATACCAAGGCGCCGAAACGCTCTTGGCCCTATCTTCGCGGAAGCGCGTTCCCAATTATTCGATCAAAAATTCAAATCGATCGAAGCGAGCGTCTACAATGCACAAGCAGGCGGTTAATATCATTGCGCGCAGCATAGATATAGTGGCATACGGCTCTTATATTCGAATAGACGTCGACTTACTTTAATCTCCGAAGTATGTGTGTTTGTATTGTTGTTACAAGTAATGTTGCAACTTGCAACAATAAACAGGTAATTTTTCCTCTAGCTTTGTCTAACTAACTTTGTCCTTTGTTACAGCGCGTCGGTGAAGATGAAGAAGGAGATAGTAATTAGCTTTGTAATTACAATTTACTGGATGTCAATTCGTTCTGTTTGCGGAAACGTTGCAAGGTATGTAAATAATACGATAAATCTCGTTGATATAAGAAAAATATATAGCGATTGTATGGTTTCGGTGAATTACCATCAAAACTTATTGTCTTACAAAATTGTACATTGTTATTTTGCTGTTAAAAACGTTTATCTACGGCTCTGGAGCTCTGGAATATTAAGTTTCAAGTGGGTAGATTATTCGTTGATAATCTTTACGATGTATTATTTGTTATTAATTTTTATCCAACACGTACCGCGTCCGAGATTTATCATTGTGATATCAGTTATTAACAAAGAGTCCAAACGATGTGCCCGAGCATTGGCGAGTTTACCAGAATAACAGTGCGCTTATTTAAAAATAAATATATTGAATCACTTTACAAAACGTTAAGAAAAAACATAAATAACTTACCTAACATTGTTGCAGAAATATCCGGATGTGCGCGATGGTCGGGCACATCGTTTGGACTCTTTAGTTATTAAACATAAAATTTCGTTTAAGGATTCACACATGTACGTGTAAATCCGTGCAGATAAATTTCTCGTCTAAAAATATGAAGTCCCAAGACCAAATACTATCAACTTTTATTTCGCTAGATACCAATTGTAAATTTTAAGCCGCGTACATTTACTTAAGCATACTAAGGTCTTTTGCATTAAAAAATATAATAACCTATTAAAAGTTCCTCAAAAAGTTTTGCAAATAGACAAATAGAAATATTCACGAGAAAACATTCTGGATGAATTTCTTAAGGTAATGCGTAATGTGGACATTACACAAAATATTATCCCAAAAATGTTGTAAATACCCAACAAAATGGTTACTCACTTCGTATGAATAAATTTCAATAATTGTTGTTATTAAATATCTTTAGCAAAACGAATGTTTACAGTATTTCGGCACAGCACCTTATGCATATATTTTATTTACTAAAAGACGACACTTTTTAGAGATAGCAAAATGCTTAGAAGAAATTCTAAAATTTATTTTGATCGATTTAAAAAATTAAAATAGCATTTCGATGGCCACGTTGTATCGCCGAAAGCTGTAAGAAATACCATCAATAAAATAAAATTCAAATCACCGCTCTAACGTGTAAACCACTTAAGGATATTGACCGTTAAGGAAACAGCGGCATTTCGTAATAGTTTCAAATTATATCTCTTACCTCTAAAAAAAAATCGAAGACACACGTTAGGTGTTCAATTTAAAGAACCAGGAAACTTAAATATAGTCTTCTGTTGTGTGCCACTTGTCTCTAAATATCTTTTATTTAAAAACTTTCTTCTGTGAGTTACTCAGGGTAGGAATTACCTTTTTTGGAAATAATGGCAACATTAAACATTTATTCATTCTCTTTACAACCGCCACATATGAAGTATTGACTACTTTAACTACTTTTAACTATTTTAAGTTTTAAAGTAATTTAAAGTGTTCCTTTGTTGCTTTATATCTGAATCTTGTGAGTTATCTAAAATTCAATTTTCTTTTTTGACTGGTATGAAATATAGCGGTGGTTCTAGATAATAAATTATTATAATTATTAGTACTAATATATTATCTATTATTAGGGCAAAATAATCCATTTAATCTGTTTCTCTTCCAGATACTGTTTCATTTGTATACCTTCTTTCATCAACCAAAGCAATGCTGCGAATGCAGCTGCTCATCACTCACAGCAAAAGTAATGTGAGAAGAGAAACCGGTTTGGTTCTTTTATTGTATTTATATCTCATATTCTCAGTTTTTTGGTACAAATTTGTACCAAGTTTGGTACAAATATTTTTTTTTATAATTTACGAAACGCCTTATTAAATTTAATTAAGCATCGTAACCAACAGAGGGTGCATAATTAATAATGGTTTTGCTACCGAATCGATCACCTCTTTATCAATAATCACGATAAGCATTTCCGATCAAAATTTGTTACGACTCAACTATTCATTGCGCGTTTCTTTCCCGTCATCCATTTAATACACTACATTCTTTTTAGAGATGGAGTCTTCCTCTGGAAATGTAGCGACACCACGGATCTATGTGAGAAATCCAATAAACCTCTAAACAATACAACGCCGGAAGGATACACGTCGTACAAAATATGCAGACTGACATGCGGAGAGTATGCTGGCTTATGGCCGAAACCAACCCTTAAAACTCGGCTCTCGAAAACTTTGGTAGAATTCCATCCGAGGTTCGTAGGTTTATTGTTGTCAAATTCCGTCTAAATTATTCGGTACTTCTAAGCTAAAACTGTCCTACCTTCTAGCGCAGTAAAATTCGAATCCGATGTAACCGATGAAAAGTATTCTAAACATTTAGAGAAAATGAAGAATATTTTCTTAACTAATATATATAGAGAATGTGGTGAATGTTCGAAAACGAGTAGTAACGAAGTAATAATCAGGACCACTTCTCAACACGTTAGTACAGATCTATATTTTGGAATAGACGAATCTTACGTTATAAATACTAAAGAAAACGGTAGGAACTGAATAAATATATTGTCTAGTATGTTCGAAGATAACATGCACATATATACTTTAGCTAATTTCTTAATTTTTGGATATTTTAGAAAACGAACTCCATGTGAATATTTTGTCTAAAACGATTTACGGTGTGAGACATGCTTTGGAGACGTTGTCGCAATTAATCGTATCGAATCGGATATCACCTCATCAACCAGCTGAAGAAGCTTTGTTAGTTACTGTAAATAGCGCTACTATAGGCGATAGACCAATATACTTACACAGAGGTTTACTTTTGGATACGGCCAGGAACTATTTACATAAAGCTACTATAAAACGACAACTAGACGCTATGGCTCATTCCAAAATGAATGTACTGCACTGGCATGCCACCGATACACAAAGCTTTCCCTTGAAACTATCCAGTGTACCAATATTAGCAAAGTAAGTATAACGCTTCTTTTAATGTGAACAGTCTATCTCATCCCAAAACTATTTTATTTAAAGATATGGCGCCTACTCTGAAAAAGAGGTGTACACGGAACACGATATTACAGACTTACTAGCCTACGCCAAATATAGAGGTATTCGAATAATTTTAGAGATAGATGGGCCAGCGCACGCTGGCAACGGATGGCAATGGGGGCCCGATGCGTATCTTGGAAAGTTGGCAGTATGTGTCAACAGGACACCGTGGAGGAATTACTGTATACAACCACCCTGCGGGCAACTGAATCCGGCTAATGGGAATTTATACGACATCCTAGGGCAGTTATATGGTGACATAATAAGACTCTTCCCGAGAGGTGAAATGTTTCATATGGGCGGAGATGAGGTATGTGTAAATTTCTCTTAAAATAGAAAATGCAGAGTTTCTCTTTAATCTTTAAAATTTAAAGAAAATTGAATCGCTTTACACTAAACTATGTTATCTAGTCCGTCATCTTTGATGGAAATATCACTACATTAAGATTGAAGGGATCGTCAACGAAGCCATCGTAAAAGGAATTGTAAGGAGTTAGAAGTTCTATATTTTCTATTTTAATTTTTTGAAGCTTACAACAAAGTTCAAGCACTTGTCTTTCTTCTTGATTTTGATAAAACAAAATGTTAGTAGAAGTTTAGAGTACTCGTGCACTTATACTATGTGGTACCTTTACAAGAGTTAAAGCCCTAAGGCCCGATTTGCGCTTGAATCTAGAACTTTTGCGCAAATCGACGTTCAAGCTTCTGAAAACTTCGTAAACACTAACTCCCCGTCATGCACTCTTCCTCGTACTTATTTCTTCTTCCTTACTAGTAACTTAACCATCTTATACTCTAACGTTCGCAGTACATACCGTTTAATTTTTTGCAATCATGTAATTCTTGCGTTACTTGAATTTCCATACAAGACGATTACTTCATTATACCGTATAAAACTTTGGGCTTAGTAACTGTTCTATACGTTTTTTTGGTTATCCAACTAGCCTTTGGGAATTTTAGTAAAGCTCCAATAAAGTAAATAAAGCTTTTATTCCCTTTCATGAAAGATGTTTTCCTTACCTGTGCACTTTTTCCTTTCTCTTAATACGGTCGTATCCTTGCTTAAAACCAATAAAAGTACACGTCTTGCTAGATGTAGTCGTAGTCGTGGTTGAAATGTCGATGATAATTACTTAATATCATTTTAACCAGAAACAAACTTAAGATTAATGCTAACAAGTTGATAAATATCAATTTCTCCTACTATGTTAATAATGGCAGTGATTTTTAGTGATATTTAACGATTCAATGATAATGCCTGAGCCTAGTGGTGCACTCTGCACTTAAATGGACCGAACATACTGATTTCTTGTGCAATAATTAGTTCCTACTGCTATGCCATAAAAACCATTGAACACCACGCAACCACGGAGACGATCCGCATATTATACTCTTTGTTTTCTTTTAAAATGATTTGGGGGTTAATTTGATACATCGGAGCGGCACCACTAGCTGTCGAAGGGCGTTT
The DNA here is from genome assembly GCA_020654165.1 of Oryctes rhinoceros. Lineage (NCBI taxonomy): Eukaryota > Metazoa > Arthropoda > Insecta > Coleoptera > Scarabaeidae > Oryctes > Oryctes rhinoceros. The sequence goes on along the minus strand of JAIOKQ010000008.1, from coordinate 16,946,470 downwards.
AGTCTATAGAAACGTGTAATTAGAATTGTTACTGAACCTGATCGACGTGACTAATATAGGAGACTATTTATTAATTATAAAGTCACGAGATATAGGGAACAATGTATTTATCCATCCCTCTATCTAAACCACACCATTATCTTTCTATAATTTCATTATTTGCAAATTTGCAAAAACTTTCTGCAACATATTTGCTAACTATCTTAGGTATTCTTCCCGTGTTGGAACGCGTCGCGATCAATTTTAAAATATATGGAGCAAAACGGAAAAGGACGATCTACTGAAGACTTCTTATGGTTATGGGGGCATTATCAAGAGAAGGCGACATCCACCTACATTAATAGAGCCAAAAATACGGACAGTGATATGATTTTATGGTCTAGTGCTTTAACCAATCCAGAAATTATAGAAAGATACTTAGATAGCAATCGGTAAATTTGAACGTATTCAAGTAATCCTAGGCTATACAACGTCTTGCCCTTTTAGGTACATAATACAGACGTGGGTAGGTTCTAACGATGCTCTACCTAGAGAATTATTAAATTTAGGCTATAGACTAATTATTTCGACCAAAAATGCATGGTATTTGGATCACGGATTTTGGGGCTCGACTCGCTATTACCCTTGGAGAACTGTATATGGCAACCAACTCCCTGCTCACAAAGGCGTTCTCGGTGGTGAAGTAAGTGGAAATGTAATTTTTTTTTAATAACATATTGCAACAAAACAAATTTATGTAGGTGTGCATGTGGGGTGAAATGGTTGACGACAATAACATAGACCCTCGTGTGTGGCCAAGAGCGGCTGCAGCGGCGGAACGATTGTGGTCAGATCCAGAAGATACCTCGGCACAAGCCGAACCAAGATTTTACCAACATAGGAATAGATTAGTCGATAGAGGAATTAAGGCTGAGGCTTTAGCGCCAACGTGGTGCGTTCAAAATGAAGGCAACTGTTATTGAGTACATAGATCTCTTATTTATTATTAAAAATAAATGCTTTATATTTTTATATCACAACAAATATTTTCGTTTGTGTGTTTGACATAAGGATATGGACTGCTTACTTGGAAGCAGTCCAAATCTTAATCTGCATATTATGTGAATTATAAGAATATTGGAATATATTGTATGTAAGATCTTCAAAGAAGTATAAATAAATAAATTTCCAGTGAGCTGAAAGCAAATACTACGCGAGGAAGATCGAGGTTTATCTTTTAACGAGAGATTCTCCCTCCGTTAAGCATTAAAAATATAATATAAAATAATATTGTAGAGGATAATGTACAAAATATGTTTATGTCACTTAATATTTAAAGCTCCTGTAGAGCTTGCTTCATTACAGATACTGTAAAATCTACGTCCGCGTTTGTAATACACATCGGGGGTTGTATGCGGATGATCTGAAAATTATCATTCACGTGATAAGTATCTCCACAAATAGCTTACAATATTACATTGCCATAAGCTCCGCCTTTCCCAATCAAGATACCCAAATTCATGCAAGTATCGAACAATTTGAGAAACTTCTTTGGCTGTAGAGGTTCTTTGGTTCCAGGTTTAACCATTTCGACCCCGATCATTAATCCTTTCCCTCTTACATCACCAATCACGGGAAATTCTGAACGTAACTTTGCTAATTCCAATAAGAAGTGAGTACCAACCGTTTTACTGTTTTCTTGTAGCTTTTCCTCTTCGATAATCTACACATGATAGGAGACCTCATTCTTTATGTCGTCTCGGTAATATGTTAATCAAAAAAACCTTAGCTTATACTTACATCTAATACACTTATGCCAACGGCACAAGCCACCGGATTTCCGCCAAAAGTATTAAAATGACTAGCTTTAGTTAATGCTTTAGCGATTTCTGGTGTAGTAACCACAGCGGCTAAAGGATACCCGTTACCAATACCTTTTGCCATGGTAACTATATCTGGAATAAAATCGTGCCCTTCGAAGCCCCAGAAATAATCGCCAGTCCTCCCAAAACCTGCTTGCACCTAAAAAATAACGTTAGAATACCTTTCATTTAAATGCTAAACAAATTACTTCGTCTGAAATAAATACTCCACCATTCTTTTTAACTAGATCGTATACTTTCTTCATGTATCCTTTTGGAAACTGAACAATTCCACCAAGACCTTGAATTGATTCAGCGAAAAATCCAGCTACATGTCCTCTGGAAATATTATGGTCGAACTGTATTGCTACTTGTTCTGCATACTTGTCAGCGGCTTCGCATGTGTCAGGAGGACAACTACAAGCGCGTGTCGTTTGGACGACACTATCTCTACAGTTAGCACCACCCCAAACGCCTCTATAAACATCCGGATTCATTACCTACGTCAACAATGGAAATGTATCAAATGTGTCCATTTCTCTTTACATCTGAAGCTTACGTGGTGATGACCTGGAGGTTGAGGAATTGAATACTTGTAAGAGGCTAAAGACGTTAAACCCATAGTTTGCGGGCTCATGCCATGATAACAGTTCGTTAGTGATAGAATCTCAAAATTGCTGGTGTATGCTCTGGCTAATAATATCGCAAGGTCATTAGCCTCTGAACCACTATTTACGAAATAAACTACCTGTAATATATGTAATTATTTCTAAAATGTTTTGTATCTCATAGAGCAATAAATAACAACGTTACCTTTAAGTTACCCGGCATTTTATCGGTAAGTCTCTTAGCATACTCGTGAATTTTTGGATGATAATAAATATTTGATACGTGTCCCAACGTATCCATCTGTCTATTAACTGTCTCAGTAATTTTTCTGTAAAACATGTAAGAAGCACTATTTACTAAAAGGAAAATGTTTTATTTGAATTTTAAATGTTTTATTTAGTATGTTAATTTCATCAACACCAGTAAACAAGCCTCCTCTTGTTGAAGACTTCCGCAGTCGTTGCTTTCTTTTAAAGAATTTGGTTTTGCGAGTTGAAACCGCGTCGTCATTGCATGAGAATGCCGACGTTTCGCTCTCAATTTCATGAAGCCTTCTCTGGGCTGTTGCATGATTCGTCGCTGCCGTATGAAGAAAGACCTTCGTACGGCAGCGACCTCTTTCTGGATACTTGAGTATATTGATGTAGTGCAAGCAATTCCTGAAAGTTTATGGTACGTTTACGGTCATAAATATCAAAATTGCACTGATGAGCATTAAAATCATCTAATGGAATAATATTCTTAGAAAAAGTGTTTCAGATAATGCCAAAAGCTCTTCCAACTTCTGATGATATAGGTATATCAACTAGTTTAACTCCGCCCACATATTGAATTTTTAGGTTTGTTCCTCCAGCCGTGATCCTATGTTGTAATTCAGCTTTGAGGGTTTTATAAAGTTGTAGTGGCTGGGATGCGTTGTTGAAAGAGATAGATACATTTTTGTATTTAGTTGTAGTTTGCAATTTTTTAGAATTTTTAATATTCTCTTAGCAGGTCGCAGATTAGTAATTTGTGAACTATTGTAGCGACCAAGTTAGCAGAATCTTATGTCGGAAATTTCAATAGAAATTTCAGTAGGTTTCAGTATTAAGGATATTTCAATGCTATCAGCCGAAACGTGCATTGCTCTCTAATTCCGAAGATTTCCTAAGATTAAATTCCAAAAATTATAAAGTTTTGCCCCTCAATTTGTTTCTCATTGATCTGCTCAATAGCTTCCTCAATATCGGAGGTCTATGTCACTAATGCTATGTGGAGTGATATTCACCAAAGATACGGTCCGAGAACTAATAGTTTTATTTCTCAACATTGTCCCTTTGTCCTTTGTCCCTACTTAGTTTTCCCAGCAATACTCTCATCACTTGAAACTGTTCAAATACTAGTTGGCATTTTGTTCGATGAAAATCTCTGTCCTTCGTGTGAGATTTTGAGCCCAGGAAACAGAAAAGCCTTTGGAACAGATCTGGTGTATATAAAGGCTGGTCTACCAACTCGATGATCAATTCGTGAATTTTTTACATGGCGACCAAATGACCAGAATAAAACTTTCCTTTTCTTCAAATACGCCCGTTTTCCCGCAATTTCTATGTTCAGCTCATAAAGTAGTTGTTATTGTTTTTTTTTCCTTTTTTAGATTGTCAATTAACACAACTCCATGACTATTTTAAAAACAGTTGCCTCACTTTCCCGATCGATGGAACAGTTTTCGGTCTCTTTTAGAGCCATTAAATCGGGGGCCTTAACTTCAGGAGTGTACTTCATCTGTAGTTGTTAGTCGAACCATTTTCTTTTATTTCGTTTATAGAGCTTCAACGAGATTTTAGAAGTGTTCACTCGAATGCGTCTTTGCTCCTGGTCGAGTAAATGCAGTTAGCCCCAAACCTTTCGCCAATATACCCCTTTGATATTCTCACAGCCTCTGCTATCTTGCTAACTTTAATCCAACGATCGCCTAGTACTATTTGATGAACTTCTCCGATCTCATTAGCGAATTTAGTTTTTTTGAATTTAGTCATTAGTCATGTAGTTGCCTTGGTGACTATACTAAACTTTTATTAATTAGTCATGAATAACGTTTTGATTTTTAGTCATAATCCACGTTATCTTAGCAAGATTTTGATATCTACATCGTTATTTAACAATAATATTGTTATTTAGAAAATTATTTTAAAAGATTTATAATATGGCTTCCTTAAACGGCACAATAAGAAATTATATTTGAATACATGCATACGCAAGCCGTGATATTTATGCAATAGCAAAAGACGGAGTTTGACCAAGTTGGACGAGGACGAAACCTCAACGTCGTAGTGCAATTAATTACCAAAAAGTGCTTATATGCCAAAGTAAGTCGCATTTCGTCCATTCAATGACCTTTTTACAGACTGTCAGCTCTAACGGTAGTTAATTTTTTATATCGAAAGTTGAATCGTGATAACATGTTACGAAAAAAAATAATAATAATAAACATAGAGCATCATCTCATAGTTTTATTGCGAAATGTGAGAGGTTCTCAGCTCACTATTGGCACTAGTGATATTACTGCTTTTTTTTTATATATTATCTGTGTTAATGTGCACTGATGATAGGAAATTTTCGACTAACGAATGGCCAAAAATTTTCATACCATGGTTTGAATCTAAGCCAGAGGAAAATATCTTACGGATGACAATGTCCCACCGAAACGGTGCATATTCCGCCCAGCAAATCCAAATATCTTTTTCCATTGATGTCGAATAACCATTGCTTATAACCCTGATGCAGAGCTAATGGTTGACTGTAGTAAGTAACCAGCGCTGGATTTAACCTTGCTTGACGTATGTTTTGCAATTGCTCGTATGACGGACCCTGCAATTTACAAGATATAAATATACATAAATTATCAAAATAAAAACGATAAGCGTTTGTTATTTTTAACATCATTGAGACATGAGCATGCACTTTTGTAAATATATATCACGAAAGAGATGATCAGAGGTCAAGACCGTTTTCTTCTTTTTTGTATTATTTATTTTTTATTTCATCGCGATGGGGTACCTACTAGCACAACGTTATCGCGTAGTATTACGGAAATATTTACGTATAAATATAGCCTTTATTTTTACACAATGGGGAGCGTGTGTCAACCTTACGATTAATAAACATTAAATAAACCGTATGAAACAGTTCTTTACGATTTTCAATGCGCATCTATAGACGTGTGCAAAATAATAAAATTAATGGAGAATATGCGCCGAATTTCCACCGAAATACATCAAAAAAATTGTTAAATATGGCAAATGCAGAGGAACAGATGGAGATGATTTTCCTGGTTGGTTTGGTGTGGAGCCAATTTATGTTCGCAGTAGTATTTCTAGAGAAACACCCTGAATATTATTTTAATTTAAATTGAATAAAAGATTGAAGTTGACTCTGTGTGAGTTCATAGCAATTGAAAAAAATTGAAAGGGCCTCCCTCTTCTTACAGGTATTATGAATATATGAATACGAATGAATGAATCACATTTTTTAAGGCAGACTTATAACGAATAAAATATGTCATGAAGTTAAAATTATTCCAATCGTACATAAATAAAATAAATTATTTAAATGTTTAGTGCAATTGGAATAATTTTAACTTCATGACATATTTTATTCGTTATATGTCTGCCTTGAAGATGTAATTTTTTTACGAAATCGTATTTGTATATTCATTATAAAGGACTTGTGAGAAGAGGGACCCTGTTTCAATTTTTTTTCTATTAAACTAGAACATTTTATCACGAGTACAAAAATATGGGGATCGATATGTTTTATTTTACGTGCAATCGTGATGTTATTTTAATTTTGGGACAAAGATTAATAATAATAGTTGTCGTTTCATCATCGAAAAAATACCGGAACTAAGTTAAAGACCCAAGCAGTAGGGAGATGTTTTTTAGAGATTAAAATAAGGCTATTTTTAATATCTAACGTTTTCTAACGTAAAGATGATATCGTTTTTATGTTACCTTATTGGCAAAAATATAACGTTTGATAATTTAATATACAAATCCATTGCCTTATAGTTGATTAATAAAGGAAAGAAATAATTTGTGTTTAATTACAGCGTTCTAAAATGTGTTCTTTTAAGATTTGTTTGTGTTTACTACGATACCAAGCAGTATTCATGATTTCTTCTCACCAATTTTTCCCAGGTCCATTTCTCTTCTTTGTCTTACACTATATGTTATTGTATGTATTATTTACATCTCGTATAAAATTAGAACCCTCTTCATGGTAATTTACTCTACCTGATATTAGCGTATTTGGAAATTTGAAAGTGAAAGATATTCAGAATTCAGAAAACTATGGATTTGAATTGAAAAACAAAATGAGATGGAATAAATGAGCTTTGGCAAGACTTATTTCAAAATTACTCAATAAAAAATAGAAAGCTTCGAATTAATACGAAGCTATTTCAACGAAAACTTTAAAACTTCACTAAGTAAATCAATTTTGATATTGGAAGATCCAAATTTATTTACTTAGTTATCCACACGGTACGGCAGAAAGAGGAACTGCTCTGTATAAGTATTAATTTACTATTTGTCCCACCTCTACCCAAGAAAACTTAATTTAATTAAATATTTAAAATATCAAAAACATTTATTCATAAATGTTGTGGATTAGGGATCGCGTTATCGGTTTCAAATCCAAAATTTTGTTAATAGAAATATCATTTTTAAATTAGAATAAAACATTACATCCCTTGAACATTAAAATTTGTATTAAAGACGTTAACTTCGAGTAAATAATTCATTTCTCTAAATAAACAGTTTTATTACAACATATTTTTAAAAATGCTTGAACGGCGACCAACTTCTAATAATATTTATTATTTTTGTTTGTTTTAGCTTTCACCGCTTCACTTTAAATTTTAGTAATATGTAACAAATTATACCATTAAACTTCTTATATAGATCTCACTAGAGAAAAATCGTATTCAATTTTGTTTACTTTTAGCTCTTCTTTATTTACAAACGTTTTGCAGCCAATGAAGTAAAAATGGTGTAAAATGTTATTTATTTAATCGAATTAAGACACTTCACAACAAAACGTATCCAACAGAAGAAATAATCTAAAAGTTGGCGTAGGTATGCAATAAAATCAAAAACAAGTAATTCAGGTAATGATTATACACATTAGGTGAATGTTACTTACTCATGAAGTATCTTGACAATCTACTTTACCTAAATCACCTAAATTATTAAAATAACATTCCTCGCGTGTCCCATTTAGGTTTTATTTATTAGATACAAAAGAACATCAATTAAAAACTTATTTATGGTGGCATATTTCGTCTCATTTAACCTGTATATAGTATTTCCATAAAATAACGAACAGTCAGCCATGTGCGCTTCTATAATAAGCCTTGAATTTGGAAAGAAAGGAACTAAATAAACGTATATAAATAGATTTCCCGTATCCTAAATGAAACAGTTGTGTTGTTTCTTTCTAAATTTAATGCTGGTTAAAAATATAAGAAATAGATAGTTATTTTCATATACCTGAGATATAGATCAAATAAAATTTCATCTTGTCAACTTACATTGTATTTCTGTGGTTTGAATTCGCAAGGCGGCAGTTCAGGAGTTGTAGAAAAGTAATTTCGTAGTTCTGTTGAATGTTTATGCACTGCAATTAAATTTAGATCTACGTTAGAATGTTGTAATCTTAAAATTACCAATAATTGATGTACGGCTTACGTCGAAATAAACGCCTTATATACATTGCCGCAACACTATTCGAACAGTTTCACAGTACTATTGAAAATAAACCTTTGCGGCGCTTAAGTTCAAATATATAACGTAACGCTTCTAATCGCGCCAGGTCCACACGCAAATCGTTGTGTCAAATTACCTCAATTGAATGAAACTCGATTATCAATTGTTGCAAAAGAATGTTTAGTTGTTTACAGATATTTTTCAGAGTGCCTTTATTGCTTCCCTATATAAAGGTTTGATTAAAATAAAGATTAGAACAAGTAAGATTAATAAAGAAAGTACTTAGAACAAGTTGAAGTCGTTTTGGGCTAAGGAAATGTTGACAAAAGCAGACAACAAATACATTTAAAATGGGACACTAGTAAGTGTTTCGAAATTAAAAGTCAATTATTTTAATCTTTATTAGTTAGTTAATTTATAACGCGTACAGTGAAATTTTACAACTTCCTCAAAAGCAACAATTCAATGCTTTAGGAGAACCTTTGGGCGCTTCGCATAAGTCGTTTGGGTCTCTAAACCATTCTCATAAACCTTCTCAGTCAATAAACCATGTTTCCATCGGTCTAACTTGAGGCACGTGAGGCGCGGGGAACAAAAAGAACGTTATGCGCTTGCATAACGTTCTTTTGTTCCCCTTTCAGATTGAAGTCAACCAAGTTTGACTGGCAACACTTACAGTAAAGAATGGCGGCTACAGCTTTTCCTTCCACATTTTCCACGTTAACACCGTACCTCGTAACTACAGCATATTTCCTAATGTTGATATCAGAAACGAGGAAAGGTATAATTAAACGAGTCACGACTAGCTTCAAATGATCAACAATAGGTAATAGAATACAAAAAAAATTATTACGTTGCGTTTTTACATATTTAAAAATAATGCACGATTGTAGAAAGTAAAGTTTTCCTCGTTCTTAAAGTTAGCTAGATTCCTACCGGTTCATAGAGGGGGAGATCGATCAAGAGAAAAAAAAACTGATGACATTCCTGAAGATCTTCGATGTGTTGAGGGCGTAACAGCATGGGTATAGATCGCAGAGACCATCTATTACAGTAATTACAGATCTTATGCAGAACATTTACGAATATGTCGATGAAGAGGTTGAAATCTTTAGTCTCTTTTTCGACCAAAAAAATTACCAAAACCATTTCATACGTATTATAAAAAGTCACTCGGCTATGCCTCTGGAAGTTTCTAATACACTGTTGGAAAAATTGAAGCTAATTTCTTCTAATAGACTTCTTCAGACAAACAAAGTCATTTAATGCCAGAGGCCCAGAGATGTATTAGCTTTTTAACCTAATAATAATAATAATATTAATATTAAGAATAAGAATCTTTTATTATCGATTATATTTTTTATGACATTTATCACTATTTTAAACATTGTAGTAGCTCTGAGTATCAACGCAAAGTTATTTGTGTGATGTCTTGTAACCAAATACTGTTCATTGTTGACGTTCATACCTGCTTTTATACAACAAAAAGTGGTAATGAATAATTCATAATATTATTTATATTAATATTAATTAATATTATTATATATATGTAGTTAATAATTATTTAAATTTAAATATTGTACGCAGTGTTGTTATAATATTGCAGCGACAATTCTAAATAAAGTAATGAAAATGTTTTTAAGATCGAGGATATCTAAAATGTGACGCTTGTAGTATTGAAAATAGGTTTCTTTTCAGCGGAAACGAAACTATTACTTTAGGGCTGCCTAATGTTACCACTGACAAGCTCAGACAAAGGAAATTTTATTTTGTTGGAAACAATTTGAAAAAATAAACCAAAACTTCCTGAAGAATTAGTGACTACGCGTTGGAGGGAAGTATATTCAACAAAATTTGTTTATCAAGTCAAAACCATGTTAGTCTCTTAGTGTCCAAAAAAGAAGAAAAATTGTTACTTAGCTATATCTACCTTGACAGTGGTAAAGTTCTTGAAGATGAAAAGAAAAAAATCGCAAATTATTGTTGATTACAATAGAATAAAATCGGGCGTGGACACCATAGACAAGCCTATTCGAAACAAAGGGATGGCTGGTGATAGTTTTTCATAACATAGTAGATATTAATGCATTGGGAGGTTTCATTCCATTCATCATTTCATCAAACGATGAATGGAAAAAAAAACTGGTTACAATCGACGCGAATTTTTGAAGCGGGTAGAAAAAGAATTAGTTACTGCTGAAACAAGCACAGGGCATGCTTTGACATCAGAAAAACCCTAACATCATAGTCATCCGCACAAAAATCAAGGAAAACCTGGTAAATGCTGGAAATGTACCAGAAATTTGGACAAAAGATATTTTAAAAAATGTCAGATTTATTTTTAATAATCATGAATTGTCTTGTCTTAACTGTAAATAAGTGAATTTTGATAATTTTAATAATGAATATATCTAACACATGATTAAAAGAAACAAAAATTAATATAAACCATTTCTTATTATCTTCTTAATTTATCTCTAAAACAATCGATTTTCAAAACTATATCTGCTAACAAAATATTAGTTTCATTCCACTTATTTCACGTGTTTTACAACAAATTTGATACTGTTAAAAACCTGATTTTTAATCTTTTATCCTACTCACATGCAATAATGTTAATGTTGGTATATGGAAAAAATTGAAAATAAATAATTTTGAATTTGTTTCTTTTTTTTTAAATAGCAAAAGTTAATTTAAAATGTAGTGAGTCTCTCTAATCTCTGTTAATTTTTTGATATGCACGGAAAGTGGTAAATTACAATAATTATCCAAAGTAATCAATGATTTTAAAGATGATTTCCACTTGACGACTCAAAACTGTTTGAGCAAATGCGTTTTCGTCTTGTCTTTTTAGAAACGCGAAAATATTCTTGAAAATTGAGACACCACTATGTCATAAATTTTTGATTTCGGAGGACGTTCCCGCCAAATACTTCGGTGATATTCGTGTATATTCGCTGTAGTTGTCATATACATACTTTCAGTTTAAAATCATTCAAGTTTTAACGGATTCAGGTAACTTTAACTGTAACACTTTTTAAGTAAGTAGATTATTTAAATATATGGATTGTAATTTATGTTAAATGTTATCTTTTTTCCTGAAACTAAATTAACTGTTCGCAAAAACATTTAAAATAAGTAGATAATAACGGTCCAAGTTTAAATAATTAAACTTTTTTTTCAACTGAAACCACTTTTTTTCTTGAATTAAAAACTAAGGAATGATGATGCTAGAATACGCAAAAGCGTTGAGATAATATAATAAAATATCAACAATATTGGTGAAGTAAGAGTAAAGATTTTGAAATGTTTCAAAATAAATAGAAACAGTTTAGTTATTTGAACTTGGATTATCATTAGCTACTTGAGTGTGTGCTGTCGTCTAAAGAAATTACTTCTTATTATAATAAATTTAAGGGAAAGATGCAGTCATTATCAGTATATAATTTAGAAAAAAGTGATCATTTGTCGTTCTTACGAGCCAGAGATCCAAGCATATTGTCTGGTAATTTTGGAGCAAGATTGGAAAAAGCAAGAACCAATCTACTACACGAGATAGCAGAAAATGAATCGGAAGTATGTTGCATTACAATACGATACTGAGTATTTATGATGTATTATATGTTTTAGGAGCTTGAGGATGATAAATATATACAAATATATTTACGGATCAAATATGTTGATAGCATTGATGAAATATACAAAATCGATAATAACACAATCCATTGCTCGATCTCCACGTCAACGTTCCATTCCAATAAGAATTTAAAAGATGTTGAGTCGATTGTAAAGAAATTTACGTTTACACAAATTTATCGGCCCGATACAACCCAAGAAGAAATTTTTAATATGATTGTTAAGCCAAAGGTATTTAAATTCATTAATGGTGAGAATTCTACATTAATGTCATACGGAGCTTCAGGCTCAGGTAATTAACAGGTGTCGAGGGGATATGAGTTATTTTAAACGATATAAATTGTAGGTAAGACGTTTACAATAGTAGGAACTGTAGAAGAACCTGGAATTATACCAAGAACTCTTGAATATTTATTCAGAACATTGCCACAGTTATCTGATGTTCCTTTGGTAAAACCAAACCAATCAGGGAGTGTTGATATATTAGATCAATCGTCTGCTCAGGAAGAAGTGCATATTAGAAATAGATTACTGAGTATAGCGAATCAGACTATTGATGAGGGACACACAAATACATATCGGTAGGTTACTTTACATTTAAATAAATTACTCTTAACAAAAGTTTTGTATCTTACAATAGAAGATATGGTAACTCTATTAAGTTCCTCTAGTTTTAGCTGTAAACATTCGCCAATTATTGCAGAACAAGGATTTTCTCAATTACTTGTAATTTTTAAACTAGTTAGGGTTGCTAATTAAAACGAATGATGTCTTTTATTTAGTAATTTAATCATTATATACACGATTTCAAAAGATGTGAAATCTGCGCTCAACACAGCCTGTATACTCGTGCGTTTTTGAATTGTAAATAAGAAAAACAAGCCTATATTTTCCAAGTTTTAATCTTGATAAAGGCTAAATAGGTTCTCTTTTCTTAATTGCATTTATATTGTTGTACAATTACAATAAAAAGTACCCAGACATTCAAGAAAGAGAGCACCAAACAGCCGAGAGCTTCCTTTTCTCTCTGTCTTAGGTGTTCGCATATATTTTATTTCAAGTGTACATTGTTGGATTAAAAGAATAAAATCATTTATTATTATTATAACTACCAACGCACAAATATACCATTGCTGTTAATTAAACAGAAGTACGTTCTATATCTGTATTGACGAAAATATTCAGAAAAGTGTTTAAAGTGTGAGCAACGAATCAAATGTTGCGTACGAAAAGTTTTGGTTTCAAAAGGCAACCTTAGTGAAGTATTCAAAAAGTGTTTCAGTAATATTTTCACTACATATGATTATTGAGATTATTAAACATACCGCTCAACAATTTTAAATCTTTGGTTAGGAACGAGAATTACGTTATATTTAGCTATTAGTTAATGAAAATAAATCATGGTAACAACAAAGACATGAAAACAATAGAAAATAATTTCTAAAAGAGATTTCTGGCACCGCCTTTTGTGTTCAGCACTAAATTTTTTCATTAGAAAATCGGCCTCGATCGTTCTCCATTTGGAATATATCCCGATGGAATTTCTTCCCCTGGTTGAAACTCACATTTCCTAAAATTTCCGCAATAAAATCGACATGTATGTAAAGAAAGCGTATTTTCAGGGACATGTCCAATAGTATTCTTTACAGTGTTGTAACAAATTTTGATATATCTACCTTCTTTCAAAAATTGGAAACCTTTAAATATGATAATTTTTTCTCAAATTTATCTATTGATTTGAAAAAAAAATGTTTAATTAAGAAAGGAAGATGGATTTTCTCTTGTTCCACAAAAGGCAGTTGTTTGGCGGTAACTCATGCTTTTTGACCACACTAGAGAAATCAAAATTTAGTTTTTTAATTTATTTAAAATAATTTAAAATTAAAATCCTCGAAGACAAAGGAGAAAGGCTTCCATTTTTAAATCCAGCATTAGAAGACCATTAGATGACTAAATATAAACAGTTATATTCTCATACTATTTCCTTGAGGTTACACCACATGCAATTGGAATAGAAAGCTTAAGACTTTTTTAGATGAATCAAGGAATGCCCTACGTTCTTGCAGGAAGATTCGTATTAATTCGTTTCTGGAAAAATATGTTGATCTTTTTTCTGAAAATCCGAAGAACACAAGGAAATAAAGAAACTTCGTTTATGTAACAGTGTATATCATAGATTTGTGATACGATGGCTAAATTTTGCTTTTACATATTCAATCAATGTTCTGAGAAACTTGTTGGCCAAAATTGAAAGTAAAATAACGCAAAAAATACATTGAAAATTACATTAAATTACGCTTATAATTCTTTTCTTTACTAAACCTAGCTCAATTTGATTTTCAGAGAAATGCAAAATCGCCTTAGCGGAGAGCCGGTAGGAATTCTAGACGACTTGACGAACGTTTCCTTGGCAGTATGGGTATCGTTTTCCGAAATTTACAACGAAAACATCTACGACTTACTTACCCCAATACAAAAACAGAAATCGATCACAAGGCCAAAATTAAAGCTAGCGTCGTTTAGCGAAAATACCTACATTAGAGACCTAACAAACGTGAGCGTCTCTAGTGGAATAGAAGCATACCAAATCCTACAATACGGGCTGCACAACCTGCAATATGCATCTACATCGATTAATCCGCATTCCAGTAGATCGCATTGCATTTTCACGATTAAAATAGCGCAAGTCGTAAATACATCTGTTTCTCGGCTAAACTATTTCAACTTCTGCGATCTTGCTGGTTCGGAAAGACTGAAGAAAACACTAAACGTAGGCGACAGACTAAAGGAATCAAATAAAATCAACACTTCCCTTCTGGTGCTGGGAAGATGTATTAGTTGCATACGCGAGAATCAGAAGAAGAATATTAATAAGATGATACCGTATCGGGAGTCGAAATTGACGCGATTGTTTCAAAGGGCGCTGTCGGGAAATGAGAGCATCTGCATGATAGTGAATATGAACCCAGCTGTTGATATGTTCGAAGAAAGCTTGCACGCGTTAAATTTTTCAGCTATCGCGAAGGATGTCGTAGTCAAACGTACGCCATTGAAATTGAAAACGAAAAATAGATTCTCCGCATATTTACATTCGAAAAATCTATTCAAGGATGACGCTGAGGAGGAAGCGGAAGAAACCGAGGTTACCAGGTTGCAAGATATAATCGATAAACTCTACACCGAATTGGAAAATCTATCCCGACGTTTCGTCGAACAGGAGTCGAAAATTCGCGAAGAAGTAATCAAAGAGCAGGATGCCATCATCGACGATATGAAACAGTATTACCAGAAGCGAATCGCAGCGCAAGATGCTAGACATCAAAGGCACATCGAAGAGTTGCGAGATCTCTTCCAAACCTCGAAAGAAGAATCCGAAATCATAAACATCTCAAGTTCCAGCGATGAGGAAGACGATATGAATAACAAATGTGAAGGTCTCCATCAACAAAACGGCGTTTTATTGATGAAATTGTCGGATAAAGATCAGGAAATCGCTATTTTAAAAAAGCACGTGGATGATATGACGATATCTCACGGTCAAGTACAACAACAAATTGATACGTACAAAGCGGAAGTTTCTACGTTGAAAACGGAATTGCACCATAAGGAAAGTGAAATAACTGATTTAAAACGACTCCTAATCGATGCGGAAGTAGCTTATAGAGAAATGCAAAATAACTACGAACAACAAATGAATAATTTAGTTAAAGAAAATTATAATCTAAGGGAAGACAATTCACAATTACTCACGCAAATCGAACTACATAACTTGGAAACTGATGAAGTATTGCCTTGAATATATTTGTACAAATATTATTAAATAAAATTATATTATAATAAAAATAATAAAAAAGAAATGAAGAATTAGGAGCTTCTATTGTTTTCTACGATATATAATTAATTATTGGTTATCTAGTACTTGTAGCACATTTTATGTTTTTAAGTTTGCTCGTTCACCAAAGATTTTTGAGGGATGATAAAAGATAGTGGTAGGGGGAATATGCTGCAATCTGGGCCTAGAAGTTAAAATTGATGGTTGTCATTTTGAAATAAGGTAATTAATATATTTTAATGCTACAACAATACAAATATTTGACAATAAGATTTTATCCACAAGGAATCGAATAATATCAATACCTTTTACGCCAGATATAACAAAAATATTTACGTTGATAAGAAATTCAATAAATTACATTTAAATGCAACGAAGGCTAACGGGCATTATTTGTGATAGGCGCTATTATCTGTATTAGGCGTTTTATCCAAGAATTTAAAAAAAGTGCTCACCCTCTGGCCCTGATTCGGTGACTAATCGACGGTCTAGCCATCAATTAAGTTATTGAAGAACTTTTGATATTTTGTGTACAATAAAAGTTTACTCCATATAATGATTATAAATCTTAAATCTCTAAATTCTTTCAGTTTAACCAGACTTTATAAATGTACACAGCTGCATATTAAATGAGTCCACATAACTTTTAGTCATAAGTTTGCAACGAATTTTACACTCTTAGAATGAATTTATTTAAAATTGTTTATTCCTACCAGTACTCCCAAAAGAACCATAGTTCAATTCATGGAAACGGTAGCTGGTGACTAACTTCAACATTAGTGTATTTGCTTATCCACGTCATTGTTTTTCTAATCCACAAGAAAAACAAAGAAAATGCTAGAGGTATACATTTATTAAATAATTAATCTAAGATATAAAGGTAATACAAGTAAAATTTAACAAGGTCTACTTGAAAATAGGTACACTGAGATGCTGGATAGATCACAAAGACGCTATAGTAGTTATAGATTTTCGTAACAATGGCAGAAATACATCTACGTAATTAACTAAACTAATTTGATTCTTTAGGCTGACTGGTTACCGACGCATCGGATTGATCGCGATCCTTTATCATGACTTCTAGATCTTGAACAGCGGATGATAATTGGAATAGTCTTACGAACACGTCACCCATGTCGCCGTCTTGGTAAGTGATGACATAACAGTCTGAAACGGACAAATGATACATGAGACCTTCACGAAACCAATATGTACGGTACAGGATGTCACAAGGAAGCGGCGTTTTTCGATTATTATACATACTTCATTTTACAGAAAAAATTAATGTGTTCCATATTCCATCATTTTAGGTGGTATTTTAGGAATATAACATATAGAGAGGACAAAGACGGATGAAATTATTCCTTTTTCGCAGAGATTAGACGGGTTCGTGTTTTGTCGACTCTCTCGGATTAGGCAACACGAACCCTTTCTTATGAGGCGAATAGGCACATGTCTATCTAGTCGCTGCAAAAAAAGAATAATTCCACTTGCCTTTGTCCTCTCTAATTATATATAAGAGAGTTTTATCATTCTGCCGTTAAAAATAACTACAGCCTATATGAGTAACTGTATCACTATTCTTAATGGTAACGTTGTTTTCTTAAGGTGCAATTGACCAAATTCAAGTTATACTGCATTAAAACTAAGCAATAATGTAGTAGGCAATAGATAGTTCATCATTTAAACAGATTCTACGATTGAAAATTAGCATATCTATTTTGTTCGAAGTTAAATTTGCGAGAAACCGTATCTTCAATAGACACAACAATTCCTATTGAGCAATCAAAAATCCCTACGTAAGTAGACGGAGGGCACTTCAAAAAATTTGGGATATTTTGCGCATTCTGAGTGTACATTTTTATCGAAAATTAAATGACGAAAAATATTTAGATTTATAGATAGATAGACACTATTAACACCTTCGACCGTTTACGCAATAATAAGAACTGATTTTAAGCAGATATATAATAATACAAGTATTAATGTAAATTTCAACAGACTACTGAAAACGCAGCATATCTTTCTACAGTTAACAGTTCTATTCATCTGCGAGCGTCATATGAATAGGGCAACCATGCAACTTCAACAACCGCCAACGAGTACCAACACTGTATATTGGAAGTTAGAAATAACTTTCATTCAACATATTTTTTTGTTCTAAAACGAAATGTGAGGTAATAATGAAAAAACTATATTTTTGAATACATTCTGTATATATGTGCTTACCTGATCTTTCTTGAACTAATTTTTTGCAATAGCTATTTAAAATAACAACTATATCATCTTCGAAGCTGAGATTAGGATCACCGTCGTTAAAATGGCCTCGATGATGTTTTACTAGCGAAACAGCGGCAAGCCATTTCTCGTTGGTAAGCAATTCATAGAGAGAATTTTCTAAATCTTCTAATGTGAGTGGTGCAGGTGAAGTAGCTGTAGATATAGGAGTAGGTGTGCCACCATCCGCTTCTGTGTCTTCCATTGCTCTTGTTAGAGCGCTTTTTATTACAATAACTTCGTGAGTAACATCCTTCAGCTATAAGTTGAGTTATTAATTCACAAAAGTTAATCAGCATAAATGGTATATCTTACTGGGATATTTTTAAGCGTCGTGTTCAATGTGGAAATCATCTTATTAGCCGCTTCGATTAGTAGCAATAATTGGAAATGTAGTTTATATAATGCTTTCCCTAAGTCTAAAAGATAATCTTCGTGTCTTGTATCGTTGTGTTGTCCACTTAATAATTCTAATTTCAAAGAAGTTTTTACGGAATCCGAGTACTACGATGATTAAATCAGATAAAAACATGTTTAAGGAAATTAAGACAGTAACATACCATTGTCGCCTGTTCCCGTTTGTCGCAGAATGTATCCAAGTGCTCTTGGACTTCCAGCATTCCATACTTTAACGTTTCAAGTAATTTTTGATTATTTAAATTCGTAGTATTGAACCAAATGAAATGAGTAGGAAGTACACGGTGCGTAACGATATCAACCATGGAGCTTAGCCTTGAACTCATTATTTTTACTGTTGCCAAATTGCTAGCTACTGATTGAGATAAATACGTGCAAGATTCTTGAGTGATGGCAATGGTAGCATTCGAAATGCTCTGAAAGTACGTAAATATAGAAACAACTATTTGTCAGGCAAATCATAAAAACTACCATAGTGAACATATTACGCTTTATACCTTAATAAGCTTTTGAAGCTGGTGGAATAGTTGTAATGGGTTGGTGGGATTTTGGGACAGAGTGCTGTGCACATAAGATGACCAGGTTTCTACCGTATCGCTTCTTGTAATAGGTCTCATATTTATCAATCCAGGAGAAGCGTTACACGGTGTTACATCTCCCAGATCACCAGCACTAGATCCACTAAAATTATCATAATCGTAGAAGGCTATAACTTCTTTAAATTATTAGCATACCTCGTATCAGATCTTGCGCTAGAATCGTGTCTCGTTCTCGTCAAGCTCAAAGATGAAGGAGGAAATACGCCTGCGGCACCTGCAGAACTATTCTCGAATTCGGGAGCTACTGCAATTTCATCTAAAGGAGATTCGGACCCCACTTCGTCATCAGATGATTCTTCTGCTCCAACTCTCTAAGTTTACAAAGTTGTAATCAACAATAAAGGAATTTGACCGTAAAGATGATCCTATCCTGATTAGCCTTTTGTTTTAATTGTGAAGAGTATACAGGCTTTAGTGGGGCGGCGGTGGTGTAGTGTGGTAGCGGAACTACATTACAATGGTTCGACTCTCTCGTGATTTTCGTAGCACATCATGTACGTTGCTTTATGCACGAGGAAGTCCAAGCATTGTTATTGACTTTCCATTTACTTCACAACTTTTCGCCACAATCGAGTTACAGAGTTATTAAACAAAATTTTAAAATTTTGGCTAAGTAAACATAATCTACGTATATTAAGGTAGATACGTGTTGATGATAAGCACAATAAAAATAATTTTATAAACTTTTTCTAGCAGTTTTCCTGGCGTAGTGATGTAGATTAAACTGATTAACTGTTTCTGGAACTTTGCACTGCTTCTAGTATTTTACTGTTAATATAATTGTCATTGAATATCTACGTATATTACGATCTAGTTCTACTTGATCCCGTAACATTCGCAGGTACATTTAAAATATATCTAATCCAAAGAAATAGTTTCGAACCAGAACATTTAGAAACGTTTTATGTTTTTATGTCTTACTGCCATAAATCTACATTTACGTTTCTCAACGTAATTAAACGCTTGACGAATACCCGGTTGTCTGCTATATTAGAAAATTGCTACAGAAAAGAGCAATGTCTTTTTGTACTGATTAGCTGCTAACGGTAGTTACTAGTTACAGCAGGTTGCTTCTCAGTAACTCATCATTAGTTAATTGAATGTAAATATTCGGTATTCACAGTATCTACTAATTCTGCGTTTAATGCCAATCATCTTTTTTAACATTTCTAGAAGGTAAGTATAAGAAGCAACTAATAACAATAATAATAATAAAATCAACTTGGGACTTTTCAGCTATCGATGCGTTGAAGATCACCTATGTAAGAAACCATTTCTTCCATCGACAGCACATCGATAGATGGATATTCACCAACACATATTTCTGATTGATAACGGTACATATACTGATAGATTGCGTTTACCTCGCACGAATTTTAACGTTTGTTACAATTTGCGTGAATTTTGAGATAAACGTGTGCAAACGCTTCAGCCAAGTCTTAAAGAAAACAGCAGAAATGTATTTCTACAATTGTAAATGAATAAGCAATAATTGAGAATATTATAAATCGTCGTAGAGACGACATAGAGAATATCACAAAAACAAAAAGCCCAAGGAATTAGCAGACGGAACACTCACATTGTGGTTAAAGGGGCACACGTGTACCTTTCTGATGGTTAAAACTGGAGTTTGTTCACTTATACTGTCTTCCATTTGTCGTAGGCTAGGTTGTTCCTCTTCGCCTTCGCTTAATGGCCTTCGACGTACTCCCCAATTGAAGTTGTCTGTACTTTCGCCCTAAAAAATAAAATTAATTTCTTTCAATAAGTTATAATTCAATGTAACGTAACAAATACCTCTATGCTTTCACTCTCATATTCCAAGAAATCGAAGTCTTTAAATACCCCAAAGTCAGCGGTTGCATCATCTCTTCTAGAGCCACCACTCAAGTCGTTATTTGCGGCTGACATTTCTTCAGTGCTCGACGCCATACTTGACTGTCTCTCTAGTATATCCGAACTTTGACTAAATATTACCTAGAAGGAAATGCGTCCGTATAAGGATACGCGGGCAGTTGACGGGTTACATTGAGAGTGTCGCAAATAATTATCAAATAAAAATTGAATGAAATAAAAATTAAATGCGTACGAGAGCGACATCTAACGATAAGCACGTTAGTTTATTAATTATTGTCATCTCTCTATTTCGAAAAACAACAAAAACATTAGATGTCAATCAATCATACGCATCGTAATAGTTAATAAATACAAGCAATAGATTTTTGTAGATAGAATGAAGAGAGAAATAAGGTGTTATTTACATACTTTGTGCACTTTTGGTCCACATTTAATGTTATTGCTTGTGACAGAGAAACAAAAACACTGAAACATGCAATTGTACTACTGTATAAACCAAAAATTCACAGCTAGAAGTTCTACGGGATGAAAAACTTGTTACGGGCAGAAGTACGAGCTATGTCGTACGAAAGAAGGGATTGTGTTCTTGTAACTTTTTTTTTTTGAAACATAGACGTTGAAGTACATTCGTGTTTTTGTGCAGACTTTAAAAAATTACCTAATAAGCTTTCGTGTTGTGGTGTTCGAAATTATTGCGTGATTTTTAATTTGTCTTTTTTACCTTGGAATATATAATATTAATCATATCATCCTAGAGGAAGATCAGCAATTGGAAATCACAGAAAAAAAATACAATTAACGATGTACATGTCATAAATGAATGAGAACTGATACATATCTGAAAATCACACGGCGATCAATAGTTTGAATATACGTTTATTTCTATGACAAGCAATATTCTTTACACCCCAACACTAACAGCTGGAAAAACGTAAGATTTTTAAGCAAGATTCAAACGTCCGTCCCTAAATCCAAATAGAAACGATTTCGAAAACTTCACAGCCTTAATAAACATATATTCAAATATTTTCCAAAGTGTATGACTGATGTTGACGTATAGTATGTGTGAATAACGTAATGAAAAGTTTCCATTATAAACAACAGATTCGTTCAAGGACCAAGGGTTTATGAATGTAAGACCCAGGAATGTACAGATGAACACATGCTACTGTATAATCTAATTAGTAGATAATAGCCAGACACAGTATTTTACAAACTTACAAGAGGTAATGGGATTTAATTGAAATAAGTAACTCACCGATGGACTCTTAGGTAAACCTACACGTTGACCGCAAGTCGTAAGGAGATTAACCAGACATTCTCTTACACGACCCTATTACAAAAAAATTAATTAGAACCCATTTAAATCCATTTTCTTTTCTGAATTTTACTTGCGACATCCAAGGTCTTTTCCATCCTGAAAATGGAGCTGTGTCTGCTGGACTCAAAGAACACGATCTTCTAGGAGAAGCAACAGCTTTAGCTTGCGCGTTGTCTTCTGATTTAGTTAAAATTTTCCTTCCGATGACTGGTGTTTGGGACATATCAAACGTGAAGTCCATAGTTCTTCCTATCACAATATATTTGGATGAAGTAATAAAGATCTTCTAAATACTAACCTGGCAGCTCCTTTTTGCTAAACACTTCAATTTCTGAAAATGATGGATGCGGAACTGAAGTTACGGAAGTTTCCCAATGCGTGTGCAAGGAAGTGGGTGGCGCTGATAAACTACTGGATCTCGTGACAACCAGCTTCAAGATTTTCAGTGATTCTTTCCAATGGGCTCCTTCAATATACTTTACAATGACGCGCAAGAGATCGGCATTTATGGGTTGAGAAGCTGCGGATGCTAGATCAATATAGTGAAGCATACAATGAAGTATATTGAGTACGGGAAGTTGTAAATTAGTAGGACCCTTTTCTAGCACTTCAACTAGAAACGTTAACATTGGTAGGCTAAGATATGAATACGTATCGTACAGATATTTGACGACGCATTTAGTCCACTGGAAGCTTTCTTTGCAGAAAGTTCGGCGACTGTACAGGTTCATTACGGTTCCCAAATTTTCCAATTTTTTACTTTTTTCAATACTGACCTAGAATTTAATGAGTAAATAAGATATTAAGTTGCAGAGTTGCGTCTCATCCTAAGATC
Source organism: Oryctes rhinoceros (assembly GCA_020654165.1). Lineage (NCBI taxonomy): Eukaryota > Metazoa > Arthropoda > Insecta > Coleoptera > Scarabaeidae > Oryctes > Oryctes rhinoceros. Next base: position 16,923,502 of record JAIOKQ010000008.1, on the reverse strand, counting down.
GACATATTGGGTTTTAGAGAACAGCGTCTCTTCTTGTTAATTTATATTGAGTTACATATATTTACTAACTTTTTGCAGAAACTAGACAGACTCGCGTTTTGTTCTGAGTTGATTAATTGATTAAATAAAAATTGATCTAAATTATTTAGCGTCTTTGCTCAGGCTAGCGATTGTCAAATCACGGCCGCGTTTTGAATATACATTTCAATCACACCATCTCTTTCTAAAAATGCCATGCGAGTACTCAATCTAGAGATCGGCTCTATGACCTTTGACATTACTGATAATCATTGAATGTTAATTTTACTATCGGACTTGATGATTTTGATCAACTGATATTTAAATTATGATAAAAATTATAATTAATACAAAATCTTCTACTACGATCGGAAATTGATCTCGATGATGTTGTCCACGTAATCCAACGTCAAATACGAAGATTAATATAATTATATTAATATACAATACAATTAATTAATATAATAAATAATCTATAAGAGCCTATATTTTTCATGCAATAAACGAAATAATATTGGGTTAGTATAGACTGCAGTCTCCGTAAGAGCAATAGTTCGATCTAAGGATGTCACAGGCTAACGTTGACAAATTAGCAATTTGAATATGTAACGAACCTGCGCAATATTTTCAGCACTACGAATACATAGTTCGTTAGCATCTTCATAGTTTAGTAACATGTACGGTAGGAGAGCAATGACATTCATAGGAAACGCAATACTTTGGGAAGGATCGACCACAACGAGATCAAGTAAAGGAGTAAACTGTGACAATAATGCTACTACGGGCTCGTATATATTTTGATGAGTACATCCCTGCAAAAAATTGTTTTCAATCTGTTTGGTTTCTTTTCATATGTTTCTAGAACAAAATTTACCTTTAACAAGAGAGCATGCACACCGGGAAATGAATTCCATCTCAATTGCGATTGCAATTTCTCAACCTTATCTCTTGCATCCGGCCTATCCAGCGGGAGCCTGTGCATCACCCTCGCTAACAGTCTTAAAGCTAATAAGAACTCATGTTCGTAGTCGGATTCCAAGAGAGAAACTGATAACCAAAATAATTGTGCTAATATAGTCATTTTATCGTCTTGAGAAGCCGAATCGCCTAATAATTTCAAACTCTGAGCCGATCTAGATCTGGATAAATTCGAGCAGAACTTGCTGAGATTCGAGCCCGATCTTGTATCGATCTCGGAGCCCATTCGGCTTTTTAATTCTTTGGCGTCGGTTGCAGGAGAACCGGAACTCTTCCTTAAGTTGTATGATACAGAATAACTTGTACTGCGTATATGCCCACCTTGATTCAAATATGGGAATGGGGTGACCCCATCTCCATACATTAAGTGACCACCAGTTCGCTTATAGAGAGCCGTTTCTTTATTATTTAAATTTGGCGTGGACTTGAAGAAGTCTCTCATGAAGTCTAGAGGGCGGAAGTCGGATTCCAAAGAGTCTACTGCAGCTTCTAACGTAAGAAGAAGTTCAGTGACATACCCTGAAGGAATGAAAACATTATTATAAGAAATAATTTTACTGGACAGCACGTAAAGTCACATTAAACGTACCTTGCATATCCTCTCCTTGTTCAGCAACTGTTTCCACCAAACGACTGAGAATATCCGACAACATTCTAGAAGTTATAGGAACTCTTAAGGCTCTAAATATTTGCAGAGAGCGTCCAGCGTAATGTCTAGAAGAGCAGCTTAACCCTAATTGTAAGGCAGTTTGAGCCCAGCGTTCGTTAATGTGGGCGTTAGGTAAGGAATCTTGAAACACTCTTAAAATATGTTGAAGGAAAACGTCAATCTGCTCAGCACTTCGAATCTGCCAAACTTTGGCGGTGATATCTTCGTAGTTCCAAAGAGGTTGGTTTTGCCTGGTGGCCAGAAAATCTATTAACGACTTAATAACTTCTTGTATTGGCATATTGGGGCCAATTTCGGGTCCGCTCCATGAAGAATTTTCTTCCGGCGTCACTATAACGGGCGGAATAGCGGGTTCTTTTGGTTTATCATCTGGAAAAATGATTTAATTATTGTTAGCATGGCGTTTCGCCAATATCTCGTTGGAATTTTCTAGGAAAAAATTACCTGAACTATTTGCATTAACACAAGACGAGACAACATTCGCGCTACTAGTATTATTTGTTTCTACATTAGAAACGACAGGCATGGGACCTTGAAGATAACTATCAAATATTGGATCAGGTTCTACAACACAAAACCGAACAATATAGTAGAGAAAAGCATTGCTATATACGGATCACAAATTGAAACAAAGAAAAAAAAAACAGAAACGTGAAAAGACAGTATGACAGAAACACTACATTCAGACAAAACAAAAACAGAGAACACAATATATCCTGAGTGTGTATATAAATTTACTGTAGATTTTGTTTTATTATTGTCAAATTGTCTCATAGAGAATAAATCGAAGAATGGCCAATACAAAACTTTTTTACTTTTTACACTTTTAATCAATTGACCAAACCATTGCTGCATTTATAACAAGGATAGAGTTTGATTTAAGTGTGTAGAAAAGATTGAATTTTTGAGATAGCATTGCATTAAGCATGTAAATAACATCTAGCCATATTTTTAGAAAAGTACGTTTAAACGGAGATGGTATCCACATCGATTTTAATTATTGATTGACCAATTTGTGACTAGATTAGTGACAGTTACCCATCACAAATTAGTGGCCCTTGTTGATAAATGTTCTCCATACTATAACTATTAATTGTTGTTTTTTTATGCGTTAAACTTTAATAGTTGCACTAAATATTAAATTTGGCAAGAATTAAAGGAAACTTCAAATAAATAAATCGCATGCCTTGCCAATAGTATGCAAGTATGTACACCAGAGGCGTAGAGATGCATTACTATTTTACAATATTATATTATTCTATGGACACAATTTCCATAAAACATTTTCCTAGAAAGTCACAATACTATGGCAATATGTTCTATTTGCTAATAATATGGATTTTTATGATCAATATCGATAATAGTTATAAGTTAGGTTAATACCCGTCTGCGCAAGGAGAATATATTTATTTTCAAACTATTTTTGCTCGATAAAGTATTGATATTTAGTACTTATTTCACCTCATTATATTTTGATATCGGTTCCATTAAATTCCAAATCTATCTACACTAATCTTACAACTCGAGTGCGATTTAATAAATACATGCATACGTAAATACGAGAAATCCACGATTCGGCAAACTCTATTACATACGTAGTTAAATTCATGCTGCAACGCTTCTCTAGCAATATGTTACGTGATTATCCTTACAGTATGGTTACAGGAATACAGTGGTTAAGTCTACGTTTGCACAGCAAATACGTGCGTTGACATTGAAGGAATATTTAATTTATTCATCAGTTCGTATGGTTAACAGTTATGATATATGCGACGTAAACCTGTTTTGATCAATTGCTACAGTTACGACGAATAGTTTACTAAAACACGAACTAATCAACTAAACAAAACCGAAACTGTATAAAATATTTAAATGTGTATAAATCACGGCCTTAAACTGCTATAACGTTAATTACAGTTATTCATATTCCTTGCCACATTTGCTATTAACGGAGCTACAAAATCAATCCAATTTACTGAGTTGGTACACTTCTTTTTCTGCGGAGCAAACGGCTAAAAACGTAACGATAAACTTTGAACTTATACTAATACTGTTTCGGTTATTATTTCTAGGCATTTTCACGTGTAAAGTAAAAAAGTTATGATTGAATTTCATTTGATTTATTTGTAACGTAGGTGCTGGATAGATAAATCTGCTCTCCTAAATTGTATCTGAACGTTTTTATATATATTTTTTTTATTATTATTATAACGACGTGTTATTTGTTATCAAAACAAATCGCTCCAAATCTATAATCCATTACTTGCACAACATTTCAATTTACATCAAAACATCAGTAGCGCGCAACGATATACAACATGGAAGAATTTATAACCTAAACCCAAACAATGTCCACAACAAAGGATTTCTCAAATATTATTTGCATTTCAAATGTTCAGCATACCATTGCACAGCACCGCAAAATAATTTCGTCATGTCAAAAATTATAATACTTTTATAATAGTAAATCCATTCTAGCTAAACATCGAGATTTTAAATACGGATAATTCAGTCCACATCTAACTTACCCGTAAAGTTATGGCCGACAATAGGTAGTTGGGGTGTTGGTAAACCTAATGCTAATTCATTCGTTTTGCTATTTAGTAAAATGTGAGCCACCATTAAATGATCATTATGCTGTGCTTGGACTATGAGAAGATTGAGTAAAAGTTGTTTGCAATGTTGATGGACAAGGAATCGGGTGTGGTCCATGCCTAGGAAGAGGATATGGAGCATGAGTGGCACGTGTATGGCCCAATCTACTTCTATTCCGTCAACTACTACGTCGCACAAAAGCATAACGGCAACGTTACACCTAGAAATACAATTTTAAAGGGTGCAGTATCAGATAAAATATTTAGTGTTAAAGGGATTATATACCTATGGAATCCTGATATTGGTTGTGAAGTATCTGGTAAATATTCTCTTAGAGGAGCGAAATACCCTCCGTAGGCTGGCATTGGTAAAGGATGCGGTTGAGGTATCGAGATGTCTAATTTTTCTATTCCCATCGTTCTCGACATAGAAAACAAGTCTTCAGATGCCTGAACATAAAAAAATATGCCAATTAAACATTCTCATGTTTTTGCGTCAATATTGTGGAAACTTGTAACAAATTTATAGATATCGTGAAAATTTTATAACTTACATCGTCTGTTGTTGGTGTACAAAGGTCTTCAGATATATTAGCACCGTTAGTATTTCGGGATTTAGGCGAATTAAAATCGGGTAGGGCTTTCATAGTGTCAGTCTTCGTTGTACCAGATTTTAAAGGGTCTTCCCCACTATGTCGTTTGGTATGAATCGTTCCTTTTTCAACACCTAAGAATGTTGAAAAAAATGAAAAAAATTACTATGTACAGATGGACGATTTCCAAATTCCAAAATGAGAAGATGCTTCTTAAGAAACTACTTATTTAAGAAATCTGATTGATTTCTTAAAAAACTTAGTCAAGCTATTTAAGTAATGTTTAAGTTTGTTTCTTAATTCAAATCTTTTCCTTCTTAATTCAAATCTTTAATTACAGCCAGATGTGGATAGAAGTATTTTAGTTTCGTTTTTAATAATGCGGAGGAAGTTGTGTTATAGATAGTTTAAGTAAGGACAAAGAACGTTCAACCAAAGAAAATCGCTTTCGAGATATATACTTGCAGCAATTTTAAATTTTAAATAATATTCTACAGCGATAATCGGTATTTCTACAGGGCTTTCCGCACAACCACTTCATTAAAAGTTTTCACAGATAGCATCTTAACTTAGTTCTGGAAATTCGTAGCAGGCAATAAGCGCGTCCACAATTTATTTTTAGCTTCGCATTACTACCGGTTATCAAGAATCCAACTTTAGTATTTTTAATGGAATAACATACTTTTTATTTCTTTTTGAGATTACTTAGACTGTTATGGAATGATTTCTATTAAAGTACCCTAGCTCTAAAATCGACTGGTTTTGTGTTATTTTGATTTTTGTTTTCTTTTCTTCCAAAGCACATAAATGAATGAATTTAAGATCTAATTTATGAATATTCAATTCAAGGAAAACAATTTTTTTATGGAACGCAATATATACGAGTACACTTATCGTGAGCAAAAACTCAACCGCTGCTGATATATATCAGGTGCCCGCATGTCTATCTTGCATAGCTTGAGAGTTATAAACAACTACTTGTACCAATTAAGATTTTATACGGTTAGCCATGAAAAAATAATAATTATAGTTTAGTTCTGATAAAATCTACCGAAAGATTACTTTAAACGTACTTAGGTCTGGGCTAGCCAAAGATAACGCAGAAGAATTTATTTATTCGAATAAAAATTAAACTACACCTTGATTATCTCAATTTCACGAACTTATTCTTCTTAACTTTTATTTATAGAGCCAGATAAAAGATCAAGTTTATAAACCTCCTGAGGAGAATAGAGAAGACCTGATAAACAGAGTACCTGTAAGTTTTAGAAATTTAAATCACAATGGATTTCGAAGAGTAACAAGAAGAGAAATATAGAGAACAGTTTTGCTCTTGTTTCGAACAAAATGAAGGACATTGTAACTTTAAGTCCTCAAAATAACTCAAAACCAGTTGATTTTAGAGGTATGAAGCCTGTATATATATAATTCCATAACAATCCATAGGATCTAAATAAACAGTTACAGGTATGTCGTTTGAATACCTGAAATTTGAACGATCTAGAAATTGTAATAAATAAATAAAGATCCAGCGGCTAAAAAAAATTGTTCTTGTATTGAGGTACTCTTTTAGTCTTTTGAGTTTCAACGAAATTTGAATTTTCGGGTTGCCGGTGTTCCCTTGATATATCAGTTATACGAGCTCCTTTTATTTTCAATGTCTCCAATTTTTCGAAATGTTTTTTCTAAATCAAAATTTACAAATAGTGAATTTCAAACTTACCTAAATCGTTTCTGCTATTATTATCCGATTGGCCAGCTACTCCACCGGTACCATCAGAATGACTAGAAGCTTTTCTCATCACAGTTAAACGATAAAAAGGGGGCGTTTCGGTTCTTTCTATTAAGCAATTGAGAGTCTCCACAGTCTGTAGTTCTACCATCATTTCGTCTAAAAGCCGTGGAGGTTCTACACGTGCCAAATACAGTATAACACGCTTTGCCTATTTAGCATTAAACAACATCAACCGATTTTAGTTATTTCTATGACGGAAATATTCTTACGTATGGTAACAACTCGTTTGGTGCCATTCCGGATATGATGATCAGGTAACGTATTATAACTTTCATGTTATTTGGCCACGTTTTGCATAAAGTTGCCCAAATCTTTTCCAATTCTTTAGGATGGTTATCACCGAACTGCAAAGTTAATCGGAAGCGATAAATAATTTAATGTTTTTTGGAAGTTGGAAGCACCTACTTTAGCTGTTATGTAAAAGATATTATTAAGCACCATTTCTGTAGCTTCTGCAGATCCCCAACCCTCCCTTCGACCTCCAGAGCGTCCCATTTCGTTAGCATGTAGCTGTGAAATGCAACACATTAGTTATATAATAATTCACAAACAAAACCCGTTTACTTGATAATAAAATAACAAATTCGTCGGTGGCACGTTTGGATCTACCAATTCCATATTATGCAGCCAGGGAAGAAGGTATTGTAAAAGTAGTTGTTTAACTTCGGGTCTTGCAGTTTGAAAACGGCATGTTATTTCTGAAAATAACGGAAAATTCAATTTCGTACCTATAAATCGTTGTGTTGTCAGTTTTTCTATAAATATTTGTTGCCAATTTAAAGATTGGTTCACACATTGCGGATAAAGAATGATGAATTGCTATTGTTGAAATCGGTGAGTAGAAACTTGTGTAAGTTCTTTTCTGAATTTCCTGCGGTTCGGAAAGAAATCTCCTTGACGGATGGCTTTCACGATTTATACATGAGAGGAGCTTATTCGTATTTTCGATCTACGGACTAAAATGGAGATCCATTTAGAGACCTTCTCCGGGAAGACATCAATTAAGATACTTCAAATAAAGTAATGTATTTCCAGAAGAAGGAGTCAATTGTTACAAATTATCGGTTCCTTCCTGAACTTTTTTTAATAACGTATTACAACAGGAATGTCTTTAATTGAGGCCGAATTGAGAAAATTCATTAACGATAGTTTTCTTTTAATTAACAGAGCTGAAACTTGTTTTATCATGAAAATAAATGAAAAAATAAAACGAATCGATATCTTTTTCAATAATATATATATACGTAAAACCGCGTCCGTGACGGGCAAATAAATACGTGAACAATGCTACTATACCGAGTCCATTCTTTTGACAATGTATTAACAATACTATTAACAATACTAAGCTTCTAAAATCGGGTCTGGATAAAAGCGAGTTTTGCCGCTCCTCATAAATGGCGTCCATGTTCAATGAACACTCTGAACGCTCCGACTGTCAATATGCGAGTCTCTATTTAAAGCCTCATCAATACTTACACCTAAGATTTCGGCCAAGTTTGTCAAGTTAATGGTAGATTTTTTTTTAATTATTTCGTCGTAATATACACCTAAAAAATCTTTAATTTATTAGCTTTTATCTTTTTTGTACATTGACAAATTCCTCAACGGTATCTGCAACTAAAGGTCGCGTAATCTTTGAAAATGACACTACAGTTGCACGTGAAACATCTGTAGTAAACACAGCTGATCCCGAGAATCGTTACGAGAATAACGACCATGAAAATCTGAAATATTTCATTGTAACAATGATTGTATGATGTTAAAGCTTGTCACCAATTTAAGTTCTTTATTCAGAACTTGCTTTATGTCGGTACAAATCACGATGCTGATTTTATTGATTTAATGACTGGTTTAATACTTTCTATTTAAAAGAGATTTTACCGATTCGTTTGTTCGTTCATTCATTAAATTAAAGACGTACTTATTTTTGCGTTACCGTAATTGAATTTTATCTCACTTATCTTGGTCATATTTTGTTAATTCATTCATAAAGATATCTTTGTGGTTGACTAACGGTGCGTGGAATTCTAATTTACATTATTCGACATGTTTTTATAGGCGACGGATAAATAGCTACGCAAAATTGATAAAAAATGGAAGGTGTATTACGTAGGTGTGCACAACGGTATTCTGCGGGCAGAGAATTTCAATATTATTTCAAACAATTCAATTCGTTTTCAATATGCAGATGTGTCAGGTATACGGTTCGGATTGAACGAACTTAATGTTAAACTACGCAAGATTAGCGTGTAGACACGGTCCCTGTTTGAAATTTATATAAAAATATGCTCTGCCCAGAGCAAATAACTCTCGAAAAAGAGGCGGTAGTACCTTTTACGAAGTACTTGCAAAAAGCAAAGTTGGCAACATTTGCATAGGATGAACTTACCGGAAAACATAGGCATAGTCAATTCCGGATGAAGTTGAGCCAACTGACTGGATAGATAGAATTGAGATCTGCAGTAAGTGGTGGCTAGAAGTGTATCAAGAGTACTTCTTCCTTTGTCTCCTTCAGCTGTAAAATAAAATACGATATTATATTATTTTTCCAGTTAAAACTTATCCAGTTAAAACTTATTTTTATGAATGCAACATATTGAACACAATTTGAGGCGTTAGAATTATTTTACTGCGACGGACGCATTTACACGGGTCATTTGGTAATTTTAGTCCCCGAATTTGCAAATATATATTTAAAATTCGTAGGTGTACTAATTATTAAGTTAATTATTTAATGAGCCGGTGTGACGGGCGCATTTATAAACAGTATGTCTTTGCTACAGATACATTTGGTTTCAGTTAAATTATCGCATTTTGTTTATTAATTATGAACATGATTATTAAGAAAATTAAGAAGCTAAAGAATAAAGATATTTATACAAATCAAGAACAAGTTTATTCTTTTAGGAAGTGGGATTTTGGAAAAGGTAGTACGAAGGATTTACTTGACATTTAAAAAGATTCAAGAGAAGAGTAGCCTGTTACTGTAACATGATAAAAGGGTTGAAACACCGTTAGGAGGCACTACAATAAGTAGTGCAGATTTTTTTGGCAATAGTTAAAATAACAAGATCATTTTATCGAGTCGATGCCACAGCGTTTATTTCCCAAAAATAGTACTGGGTTCGAAAACCGTACTCGAAACTCTCAGAGTAAGGTTTTCAGTAGTTTTCTGCGTTTTTGCGAATGCTGAGTAAATATCTTTGGACCTTCTTTAGACGGAGGCAAGCGTAATAACATTTCATGACCGACCGATGCCTTCTGTAATTGGCGAAGGCCACAGAAGGATGCGAAGGCATGAATTATTGTTAAAAAATTTGAGTGAGAGTCAAGGCTACCATGACTGATTTGGTTTTATGTTTTTAATAAGGAATTTATAACATTATAGCTTTGAATAAAGAACGTATCTTATTAACTAAGACAAAACAAAATAACATAGCAAGAGTAAAGTCTAATTTTACAGCAAGTTTTCAAAGCGCCCTTATCTTTTGAAGCAAAAAAGCAAGGCGATCGCGAAAGCAACGCATATATTTATTCCATCATATTCAATACATATACGATCTTTTAGTTCATCCAAGTTACGTATTTGGACGTCATTATGTACATTGCTTTTCAGGAAACGCAAAAGAAAGTAATCGTTAAGAGATAAATCGGCTGACATTACAAGGCATGGTACGAGATCAAACCTGCCAAATCAGCGTGTTATTCAAAACATTCCTAATTGCATTAGTAGAATGATATGGTGGAACCCCATCCATTTGGCCCCATGATGCTCCGAATGATGCGAACAAATCCAGAAACTTTACTACAGTAAAGTTTTTATCACTAAAAACAGAGCCTGTCGTCTATCTATGAGGATTTCTGCGAGACCAACAGCTAATAGATTAATGGAAAAAATGTGATAACGTGAATGTTTGAATTTGATTGATTAATTTACAAGTTCTCAATCATTCTTAAACTATTATTATAACTAGCACCTTTTCATCTTTGCTGGACCTTTTTATGATTTTAATAAATGTTCTACTATTCGATGAAATGCATTTAATTTGAGGTTCAAATATACATTAGAAAACATTAACGAAGTTCCCTGGAATTAAAAGTAGCGGATTTATAGAATAGTTATTTTACCTGCATTGAAATAGGCCGTTTACGAAGGTAATAACTAAAGCCCAAAGATACAGTTCGTTAGCACAGCAATACGTTGACATTTCTAGGGGCAGACAGGCGGCATTGCATATCGTTAGCCAAGATAACGATAGAGCGAATGATATAAATCGCATCTCGATCTTAAATGTTTTTCGTCTTTAGTAATAACACTGACAAACTTGATACCTGTTAAGTTATGGTTTCAACTGCGGTTTCATATACGTTAAACCGTAGACATACGACTGGTTGCGTGCTACGTCGCTAATACACTGACAATTATTTCTTTAATATTACATATAACAAAAATGTACAGCTATGTGAATATATCTTAGGCACTTCAAAGAAAACCCGGTATTATAACATCCTTGCTTATTTGGGGTAAATCCATAAACAGATATATACACACGGGATTATAATAAGTGGATAAACGAAGATTTATGGCAGCAATAAAATAGTTGCACATTTCAAGGCAAATACTGCATGTTTACAAATATATAAATCGTCAGTACTTCGCTGGATTACATCTAGGTAAGTTACTGAGTAATAGACTATTCGATAACGTTTGCAATTATGCCTAAAAAACGCGAACTAAGCATGGTAGAACGCGCCCAAATTGTATTAGTTAGTACGCAAGACTTAACGCCAAGTGCAATTAAAAAAAAATGATGTGTTCGCGATGTACCGTTCCGACCACTCTTATACGTAATAAGCCCCGGTTGGGTATAAAAATAGACCTAAACCAGGAAGAAAACGGTGAACAAAGGCAAGAATAGATCGCCTTTTAGAACGAATGGCTTTACAAGCCCGAAGAAAATCGTTGGAAGAATTAGGTAGTGAGCTATAGACGCAACACGGGGTTTCTCTGGCCCCAAGTGCGGTAAGAAGACGACTGAAGACGACTAATTTACATAGGCGTATAGCGCGAAAGAAGCCGTACTTCACTCTAACGCATCGAAAAAACGTTTGGAAAGGGCCAAAAAGAGCACGCATTGGACAGAGGAAGAATGGCCGCATGTAGTCTTTTCTGACGGATCTAACACCGAGGTATGCTTCTTCTATTTTCTTTTATAGTTGTTAATTACATTACAAACGTAATTTTATAAATGTCTTATCTAATCATGTTTGCTGTATTTTGTTCTTTTATTGCAGCTTTTTGGACAACCGTAGACCTAATTTGTGCGACAAAAATCCAGAGAGAAATATCTCCTGCAATGCATAGTACCAACGGTAAAACATAGCAACAGCATCTATGGCAGTGGCGATAGCAGCCGTTGGCGAAATCTTTCTCTGCGAGGGACGCATGAATAGCAACCGTTACGTCGAGATATGTTGGAGCCATCCGTACTCAGATTGTTTGAAGATAAGAATGTTGAGTATTTTTATCAACAAGATAACGCTCCTTGTCACCGTGCAATGGCGACAATGCAGTGGTTTATGGAAAACGGGGTGCGACTGTTGGATTGACCGGCACAGTTCTCCCACTTATCACCAATAGAAAATTTATGGTATATTCTGAAGAAAAACATCGCAAAACATCATTGTGGGTCAAAAGAACAACTTCGTCCACAAATCCTCAACAAATGGATCTCAATTTCCAGCGATGTATGCCGCAAATTACCATTAGTAATATGCCAACACGTATCAGATCTCTAATAAAAGCAGTTGGTGGACCAATAATATATTGAAAATATCCTGTATGGTATATCTACTTTGTCGTTTTATTTAAATAAATCGTTTTTTTTTGTTGAAAATTTTTCAATGTTTCCATTGGTGACAATTAGCATCTCTAAACAAATTTCTGTTTACACGCAATGTTGTGATACTCGTGCAGTATAAAGGCTTAAAAATACAATGTTAACCTATAGAAACACAATGGAAAAACTGTAAACAACGTCGCAGTTTATTTGCCATTTTTACCGTCAACCCAGTCGTTTAGCTATAGCAAATTGTGTTTTTTTGGGATGCCAGTACACACAATCAATTAGCTTCACCAAATCCAGTATCATTTTTTTATTTCAGCACTAGATTACGTTTACGGGTGTTATGCCTAAAAGTCTACGTCAATGAAAAATAAAATATAAAATTTTGTAGAAATTACGGATTTCATTAATAGGCGAAAAATATTCATTATTTGCTGAAATGAAACTTGGCCTACGCCAATCTTTATTAAAAATGCCGTTCGTTTATGTTGTGTTACTTGATTTACGTAATATCGTCTATTCACTTTAAGAATTCTAATACGAAATGTGACAGCCGCTAATAATAAAATTATCAAAATATAGACGACAGTCGACCATTCGAGTTTAAATAACTTTGTCCAATTTAAGCGCCATACGTAAATACGCAAAAGTAAACTTCGCGAAAACAGCCGTTGACAAGAATGTCGATGATTAAGCACCTTGTTTACGCCGATTAATTTCTTGCTTAAAAAGTGTAATCATTAATGGGAAAATAATTACAGTATCGATTTAGGAGAAACGAGGAAGGTTGGTTGGTTCTTGTCTTGTGCACCTTGCAACTGCCTTCGGGTAACTTTGTAATAACTTGCAAGCAGCAGAAACTACCATTTTTTTGAAAGAAATATTCCCCAACAGAATCAACAACTTTAATGGTAACTCTTCAAATTAAAATGTTTGTGGTATTGTTCTATATACCGCTTTCAATACAATGTAAGGATTCTTAAAGTTTATCATTTAATGTAAACTTTAAATTTAAATGCAATTACGTTATACAGTTGTAATTCTATTAAAAATTGAGCTAAAACGGTGCCATTTATTGTTAGAAATAAACGTTGAGCTTCTACTAACAGAGTATCCAAAAGTTAGCGATTTAGTTGGTACTAGAATAAATGAAAGCTGCTACGAATTACAGACTTGTTATGCAATCGCCCTTAAATCACTTTGTTACAACCTGAACTCTACCTCAATATCAAAACTTTATAATTGAATATTGGTTGGCAACTAGGTATTGATAAATGAATGGGAAATGATAAATGAAATGAAAGGTGGAATGTACGTATATCCTTAATAAATAATAATTTCTTTCTTCGATTACATCTATGAAATTAAAAGAAGAACGTTTTGGACAGAAGTTACTTTTTAGCGTAGAATTACAATCTGTAATTACAGCGATTATAGCGCCATCAACATTGAAACTGAAATCATCATTTTGTGACCCTTGAAGCGACAAGGCGAATAAATAATGGTATGGCAAACTTCGTCGAGGGATTCATATTTCTCGAGATATTTCTCTGTTAGGATCAATTCATTTTCATTAATAACTTCTTAAAATTAAAATGTCAATAACAAGAACAAATTAAATTTTAAGAGCAACGATTAGAGGAAGTTAGAGCAAACAAATAAACCTTCGGATTGGTAAAAAAAGAACGAAAACAAGTAATTCGAATTTAAATGTGTGCATGTACAATTGGTAATGCTTTGGGAATATTTCTCTCAAAACGAGGCCTTTATACACTAACTGCCGAAAAGCGAGTTTCGGGTTGATGTTTAAAGAAAGAAGTAAATAAGAGAGACAACATAATATACTGAAAAGAGACAGTGTGCTCTGCAGGGATTCGAAGAAATTCTATACTAACAATTGCAAACTGTGCATTTTCCCGGCTTCTTTCTTTCTTTCTTTCACCAAACATCAATCTCCAACTCATGCTTAGGCGCAAATGCAGAATTGTAGATTTTATTTGCAAAAATGAATACAACGACTAGGTTATTCGGTATTATTTGAATCGTTTATAATCTCTACACGTTTCGTAAAAGGACTTCAATTTTAAATGGCGATAAAGATATGGTTTTAAGTAAGTTACGTAGTATGTTATATACAAACATCTCTTAAACCAAAGACGTTTAACAAAAAGGGTTGATTATTGGTAAATCTAAAAATATCATTGGACATATACGGCGTTAGACAAAAAGTTTGCAAATAAAAAATATTCAGACATGCTCTGCATTACACACAATTATGTCCAAAAAGGAGACTATTCAGCTTCCACTACAACCTGTGCAAATTATGTTTCTTAAATGCAATACCGTAAGCTGTGTGAAAGAATGTCTCTGTTCAATTCATGTTAGCTTGTTGTAATTTGAAATTTTAGGAAATGTTTCAATTTCTTTAACGACCGATATCTTAAATGCGAAAGGGTATTCCTTGGAGTTTTCAACACATTGAAAAATGTTGAATACCAACTAATTAGAACTTTAATTCATACCATTCCTCCTTTAAAAATGAAACACCTGGATTTCCGTATATTCGTTCTTTAGCAACTTAAAAATAAAGCTATGCAGATAAACTATTCGCTTAAAAATATTGTTATATATTGTATAAACGTTTTCTTTTTTGGTACAATGCCCGCATCTATTCCAAATAACCATCATTTTTTTTACATTATCTAACAAGTTAACAAGCACGTATAAAAAATAAACAGCGAAAGTATGCAGATAAATGTTGAATGGAATTCGGCATAAAACGAATAAATTTATTTAATACATCCCACACTGTTTTTTCAACACTAGAAAATATACGAGGAACATATTGAAGCTCTATAGAAAATCTCGTCATTTGGCCAAAGAGAAATGTTTACAAAGATACTTTCGGGTTGAATTTCATAAGAGAACACGTAACGTGAACACTACGGAAAATAGTGCCGAAATGTTAGTAAACGACCATGAAATACTATATTTATATTTAATTTACTAAAAAACGATACATCTTAGGCAACGATTTCTCTATCAGATTCTTGAAAAACGTAGAGGGTATACCATTAAAAAAACAAATTAGCAAAAATCAAAAAAAGCAACGATTTCGATTGCACGCTGGACACATTAGTTGACATAAACTCAACCTATTAAAATCTGAATTACCGTTTCAGAGTTTAAATAACGTCATCTCAAATTATCTCAAAAATTAAGGTACAGATGTGTAAAAATCATTTCAAGTCTTTACATATCTTTATTACTTATTTTATGTAGTCTTTGCATTTCTATATTTATCCTCTATGTATCCTTGTTGTTATTTAATTTTATTGTGTTTTATTGTTTATTTTATTTTGTTTATTATTATTGTTTTGTTTGTTTGTTTATTTTATGTGGCTCTTTTGAAGATCGCAGAAAGAATTAGGACCAATGAGAGGCCTATCTGATTACCACCAAATATATTTACAGTTGCGCTTCGTATCCATTTCTCGAGAATCTTTATGACTCATTGAAATGTTGATGTGAAGTTCAATAGGCATTTTTAGGCGGCAGTTAAGCCTACTAACACCTGAACAGCTGTTCTAACATCTTGTATTCTCGAACAGTACGTGCCAAGTCAAAGTACCTATTTTGCTTTGAGCCTCATCGGATGCGCACTCAGTTAAAATATTAATGATCGGTATGATCACCTTACAAGGCTGAGCAAAATCGTATTGCATATAGATCATGTCTTTTGCAATATATTAAAGTAAACGCAATAGGAAGGTCAGGTTCACATGTTTTGAATGTAGGTTCACGATATCTAATAATATAAACGATAGCTTAATTTTTGAAAAAAAAAAAAAATAGAACATTTGAACAAGAAAATATCATGCTATCCAAATTTTTAGAAGAGAATGTCCTGGGATGGGTAAACTGTATCTATCATCTCTACGTGTAGCATATTTTACCAGGAAAAGTACGTACGAGCTTTATACTATACAAGAGAAAATTTCAAAAGAACAGAGATATATTGTAGTCCATAGACAGCAAATTTCTAGTTTCTGTAGCTGTTAGAATTATGGTAATGTGCCAACCAGTGCATAAGATATAGCATTAAATACTAATTCTTATCAATAAAATCAGTAACACCCCCTTTAGTCTCATTTTAACTTTTATTTGACTGTATTATATCAATACTATAGAATTTACATATCTTGTGCGGTCACAATTGTAGACTTGGGGGAAAAGTACGACATGTATCCTATATAGTAGCCTATTTACGAGTTAGGCTTAAAAAAAAATCATTTGTCATGGGTATTAATCATATGCCAACGATCTACGTACTGTGTTGACCTTCAAACGGGTCAGACTTTTCACAGAGATTGTTTTCGATTCCAGATGCATGTTATATTTATGCCGCTAGGCGTTCTCTGTTTATTCACTTTATTCGAAGGTGGGATTCGTGCGAATGTGTGATTCTGACTCCATTGCAAGGCTGACCACAGGCGTTCTTCTTTTTGCGACATTCCTAGTAAAGGTTGTATATAGGTGAACTTGACTTGGACATCTTCAATAGTTTTAAAATTGTTTCGGTAGGAATTTTAAAAACGGGCATAAAAAGTTTAGTTTGGTTCAAATGTTGGTATCGAAGAAAACAAAATAGCAGACCATATAAGTATGACAAATGGTTTGTTCTTTTTTGGAAGGAAACATACGCAAAATGCTTGCTGAAATAATTAAGCTTCATAAATCAAAATTAAAAGGATTCATTAGTTAAATAAACACACGTATACTAAAGCGAAATCTATACCAGGAGAAATACAGGTCCGCTCGTATGTATCAGACAGCTTCAGCAAAATTTCAATAAACCCTCTATATTTACACTGCTATTTAATTTCGAAGGAAATAAATACGGCACATACGTACTTAGACTTAGTCGAAATGTCGTCGTAATTTGGTCTTTTGAACGGATCATCTAGTACACAGGGTATATATAATGTGGCGAAAAAACTCCACATAGCGATATTCTCCTAAAATTCTAAGCTCTATAGATTGGTATTCATGTATTCATGAGCTTGCTTTAAGCTACATAAAAAATCACATCTTTTAGAAAGTAGTACATAAAACTTAATAGCTTTGTGGTTAGCAATACTTGTCAACTGTTACACATTCCTCAAGGCTCTACCCTAAGACCCATCTTGTTTGTAACATGCATTAATTGTAACATGCAACTACTTGTATATAGTTGATTCATTTCTGCTCCTATGCTGACGATACAAGTGTAGTTATTACGGATTAAAATTGAATAAAGCAATAAAAACATTAAAGTTTTCTTTACGAGTTTTCAGCAATTTAAGACAATATCAAGTTTTTCAATAGAAGGAAAGAGATATTGACTGGTATAACGAAAATAATATCAACCTTCTTACACACGTTAAACTTTTTGAAATGGGTTTATGCGAGAGTTTGGAAGTACCTGAAAATTTTCTGTTTAAATAGAAAAATTCACATTGAATCATAATTTAAAATTTTATAGAAGATGCTGCTTCATATGGAGAAACAGTAATCATCTCAAATGGAGTTCATAAATGCTAATTCAGTAAAACGGTAACATTATTTTTTCTTAGTAGAAGTCGTAGGAAAGCCTACACTCGACTATTCTTTTTTTCGTTTTCTCTTTCTTAATTAATCGGTTCTAGACTCCTGGCTTTAAATTTTAATTAAAAAATTCCTGTAGAGTATGCATATGACAGAACGATCATGAAAAATATCTCATGAATAATTGAAACCGTGGTAGGTACGGTGTTGAGGCAAACAAGGTGGTTACGCCGTACCGCTGCGGTTACCACCTAGCAGTGTGCATTTAGTTCGATACAGAAACTTTAACGCACACCAAAGTAAATATGTCGATATTAATGTTCCGAATATATTTTGCAGTACGTATTTGTTTACATGTACGGCATATTGTATTTGCATTCCTCATTTTATTGAAATATTACGAACACCTATTAATTTTATATTAGTCTCGGCAGTAATTTATGTTCGCGCAATCAAATTTATGGCAAAAGGTAAAGTAGACATGTTTAATAGCATCAAATTTGAAAAATATCTTTTTGATTAAGTTTTAAAGTTCAAAATTTCTAATTCTTCGTCCTTGTCCTTGCAAAGTTAATATATATATACTTTGAAAGATTAGAAAGAGAAAATTGTAAGAGGACTAGCTTTAATTATACACCGCCGATGGTAAGTAATTCCTTCTCTGAAGAAGTTAGTATAAGTTTTCATGTTATTGTTGTTTAATTTGCATAGAGCCGTAGTAAACAACATGATAATTTATAGTTGGATGATTGTTGGAAAGCCATATTAAAACCAAGAACATAGAAAAAATGAAAATATATATATTTAATGATCTGTCAATACCAAAAGATTCCTCACAAATACAGAATTTTTTAAAGCTTTTAACCGCTCGATTTGTACAAATAAATTATGGGAAATTTATTGGTGCAACAAATACTCATTGCTTCCAAACCATAAGGTAACCATTGCATCTATTGATGGGAAACACCCGCATTAAAATAAAATCTTTTTAATTTCATTCATTTCTCACGCATTTGTACTTATCTAAATAAATAGTGCTTTACGTATAAATCCAATAAATCATAAGTTGACAAGTAAAAGCTTTGAAATGAAGGAATAAAAATATTCAAATTTCATAGTTAAAGCAAGAGATATATTTCAATTTATTAACTTCAATTTAAGCCAACAACAAAATCAATAGAAATTGATTTTCTTAAATAATGGGATCTTATATTAAATGAGTATTAAGCAAAATTTCTGGCTGAATTGCGATAGTTTGCTCCCTCATACTGTCCTCTAAGTATTCCAAGTCGTATTCTAAACAGTACATTTTTTAAATAACCTCATAGTTAATCCGCTGAGTTCAGATTAGGCGATTTAGATTGCCGTGAATTTTCAAAACACTTATAACACGATCTTGAAAAACAACACCTAATATCGGTAAGTGCACGAAGGTGCTCCATTCTACATAAAGATAATGATATTATGAACTATAACCACCACCTACTCAATATTTTCAATATAAATACCGATTGGATAAAATTGCTTGTGGAAAAAAATTGCATTACGAACTTTATGTATACGGCACTGAAAGTCCCTTGCACATAACAGCGAATGTCTAAACAACTAATATTTTATTAATCTCTAAGTTACAGAAACATTTTAATGCGTAAAATAATATCCACTTGATACAACCGGCTTATTTAAATACTTCAAATATTAATTTCCTTCTTCCTGTAATTACGACAAACCAAACAGTAAATATATTTATATTAAAAAGGAATTCGACAAGTAAATATTTACACGATTTCACATAAATACCTCTGAGAAAATAACCAGAATAAATTCGACCAGGAAAAAAGTAAATAAACCTAGTACAAGGTGTATTCATTTATGGTAATGTAGTTTAACTTTCGAAAGTAACTTCTTCTAGGAAACAATCAATTTCCTACGGGAAAACCGCTGCAACGAAACTAGCTATCAACTTGATAATTTAATCAGCTTAATTAGACGTAGAGTAAGGTGTAGAAACCAGGTTTCTGTTCGTTCTTTTGAAAGCGAATCGGAAGTAAGACGTAAACGTAGGAGTTTTGCTTTCTTTAAGAAGCTCATCAAATAAAAGTCGAACGTTTGTTGTTTTCATTTATCTTCATCGTTTTCATCGGATAGTTTTTGTAGCTGTATAATACTTCATTATTAGTCAAAATAAATACTATCGTCGCGTCGTCCATGTGATTTTGCTCTATAATACACGTACAGTCGTGGTCAATAAAACGGTGCACATCAAATTTCGAATATATAAAGGTACATACATATATAATCCTTAAACTAGTCTGCCCTTCTACAAGGTGTATAACGTTATTTGAGCTACTTAGAACTGGTCTATGAGAAATTTCTTTCCATATCTTTGCGTATATTCTTGGATTTCCTCCAATTTTACACTTTTACTCCTGACCGTTGAAACCCTGAATTTGCTTGCTTTGCTTTCCTTTTGTTTCAACTTCGATCACCCGTCTAGCTATTCTGGGTTTGAATATACTTCTCACATGTTCATAGCACCTCAATTGTGTTTCTTGTATATTTTCTACTATAGGACTTATTTTCAAATTTATTGTGTCTTTCTTGTATTGCTCATGATCCGGCTTCATATATCAGTATCGGTGTTATTACTGAATATTTTTATTCAGTTACCTTTTGGTACTTCTTACTTATCAAAAATGAGTTTAATACTGTTATAATAATTTTCTTTCAGCAATTACTCTTTTCTTTAATTCCCCAGCTAGTCTTCTATCTTCCGCTAATGCCGAGGCCAAGTACCTGAATTTTTCATGATGTTGTTTTGTGTTCTTGTCCAACACTTTATCTTAATATTGTCCATGTATCTTTCTTTATAACGGTCTCTTTGTATTGATAAAGTATAGATGTTTGTTTTTCCTTTCTGTTGGATTTTCTCCTATTTATCTAATTATAAAAGATGCATCGTTTACTCTTTTGTTTTGTCGAAATTCAAATTGTGTCTCTAATATATTGGCGTAGGTTTTCGATATTGTGCCGATTAATGTTACGTCTCTATAATTTTGGCACTTTGCTGTCCTCTTTTTTGTATAAAGATATAATATTACATTTTGAACTTCTACGTACGTTAGGTTATTAATGTGGATATGACATAGACAATGTCACGTCATATCATGTCGTGTTTGAATGTAGGAACGACACAAACGTTATGACATTTTTCATTAACTCCACAACGCACAAAAATAATTTTAGGAGTACCAAAAGGTGAAAAAGACCCTGCATCCTATTTATCATGCTTTTCCTTCAAAATTAACAATTGCCGATAGCATTTAGTTTGAAAGTAATACTTTTTAGTAATTACCTGTACGTTCGCTTCGTCGGACCACAATATTACAATATTTGTTGGTTTCTTGCCCATTCTAAAAGTTTTTTTCTTCTATTGCTCCCGGACTACAATGGTTTTTTTTCTTACTGCGCTGATTTTTGCAAACTATCAAAAAATTAATTTTGTGCCAATCCCGAAGAAAAAGTCTCCTTAGTAGACTATCCTATCTAAGTGTAATTATTTTGTTGGTTTTATAATCCATACCTATTTGTAGCTAACTAAACAGCATGATGTGAACACTTCACACATTTCAACAATTTTAGACTACGAGATCGCTATGGAACTAAAAATTGCGATTTGGGCCTTCTTAGTTTCACTTAACCGTTGCTCTTTTGTCGCAATAGTTATAAATATTTATAAAAGAACACTTAGTTTTTGCTAGCGCCCGATTTAACAGTTGGCAATTGAAACGCAATCAGTACATACTAAACCTAAACATTTAAGCAACATGTTTGTATATACGATTTGGATTCATAGAAATGTTTGGCTTTTATTTGTTTTTTGGTTTTTTTGTTTTTTTTGATGAACATATCCAAAGTATTTTAGTGTAATTCGCAGGATACATTTCATTGTTTCGTTAATATTAAAACGGCCTGTATGTAAAAAAAGTTAGTTATTGAAATAAAGTAAAATTTATTTCAATTTAGTTTAGTTATCGTTTCTAGAATCTTATCGTGACATCTCGCCTTCCTTCCCCGAAGGAGTACTGATAACGGATATCCGTGTTCTTTATCGAACCATCGGTATGGTTGATGGAACTCAGCAATCTGTTGCAAAGATGTTCGTCGTACAATTTCCATAGTTGGTTGGCTGAAGGTTGGCGTTCAGTCGGTACAACGTAGATTAGCCACGATCGGTAGTAGATATACATATAAAATCAATGGACCTAACATTGGGTATTGATTGACTCTGGTTCAGCAACATCTGTTAAGCGTCGATCGAAAATCGAGAAATTATAAGTAAACGCAGGCACCGGTAAACACTGGCGACATAAACAAGTCGATGTTGAATCAATTCAACCGGTGTAACGTGGGGCCCTGCGGTTTGCGTATAATTAGCAGGATCTGTGTACAAGTATTTCAAATGCCATTCATTGTATTACGTATAAAAAATATGGTAGTAAGGAATCCGCAGCTTTATAGTTACATAACAGCAAACCCAACATACTGCTACTTGCCAAAACTTCAAATTTTCAAAAGTGAATTCTTTACACACAATTAAATCTATCTTATAAACAGTGTCTGTTGGATGTAACAGTTAGGCATGCGTTAACTCTACAGGTATACAGAAGCACAGCAGAGCGCCGCTTGTACAAGAAACTTATGAATAAGCTCATTCAGACTCCGTCAATGTGCCGACGCAGCACGTAGAGTTATACCTTCCGTCGCGACGACTCGTGCACCACTCGCATATACATAGCTCGTATAACACAGAGTAATATGATGTGAGGCCGCGGTACTATCATGAACACGTCCAATTCCACAACGGACGAAATCCAGCAACCACGCGCTATCCTAGCCGACCAAACACTGGAACTATTCGAATTGTATTACACACCTTGTCTCGTCGTTTTGGGCATACTCGGAAATAGTCTCTCGGTCTTCGTATTCTTCAAGACCAAACTTAAGAAGCTATCCTCGTCGTATTACTTGGCGGCGTTGGCCATTAGCGATACATTCTTTTTGATAGCGCTTTTCTTGACTTGGCTATCGCTAGTTGGATTAGACGTCTATGATAAACCAGTGGCGTGCGAAGTGATAATTTACACGTCGAGTGTGAGCGCATTTTTATCAGTGTGGTTGGTGTTAGCTTTTACCGCCGAAAGATTCCTTGCGGTTGGATACCCTTTTCAGAGACAAACTGTATGGAAAGTATCCCACACCAAAAGAGCAAAAACAGTTATTTTCGTCCTACTAGCATTATCACTGCTTATTTATATTCCATATTTCTTATTCGCTGGCGTTAGAATAATCGAACCAAGAGGTCCTACATGTACCATGATGAAGCAATGGGAAAGCGAATTGCATATATTTAATATTTTTGATACCGTCGCAACGTACGTTATCCCAGTAATTGGTATAGCGGTGTTAAACGTATTCATCAGCAGAAACATGTGGATAATGGCGAAAGTACGCAGAAGGCTAACAAATCAAGGGTCAGTGCCGTCGCGAGAAGATGCCGTTCTAAGTTACAAGAAGAAATCGACGCCTGTACATCAATACAAGATCACTAAGATGTTACTTATGGTCTCTACAACTTGCTTATGCTTGAACCTGCCAAGTTATATTATGAGGTTATTGGCTGGCTTCATTGAAGTAAGTTGAATGTGGTATAGTAGGCAAAATAAATTTAATCTCATCAGCGATTCCTGCATGTACTTTTCGTAAATGTCTAAAATCAGTTATTTTGGAAATATTGCCTATAAATTTATCTTTCCTATCTTATGTTTCGTTAAACAACTTTTTAAACCTTACATTTTTCTTTAAATGTGACAAATAGCGGTAGCAGTTTCGTGAATAAAGAGTTATATTTTCAATTTCTTCACTACATATTATATTTTTGAGTACAGTAGACTTTGATTTTTTCAAACCCAAAACACTATTTTATCAAAATTTTAGAAAGGCTTAAGGTCTTGATCTTAGTAATAATTAACACGGTAATTTTTTATAATAAGCACAACCAATCGCCACAATAAAAAAGAAAACAATCAACAAAAGTATGTGAAAATAATTAAATATCTCTAAAGCAGTTAATTGCACTATTAATGAACGTTTATCGCAGAATTCGTATATGTTCCAATAATTACATGGTTTTGTGTAACGGACAGTCGTGGTACATACTCTCCATCTTCCATTGTAGCAATATCTACCAGTTTATTTTTGTCCGTTTCGCATTAAACTCTCCTGATGCGCTATAGTTTAATGAGATTATATGCTTACATTATCAGATTAAAAAAGTGAAAGAGAGAGGGAAGATGTTTATCAATTCACACAGAGATTCTGTGCCGCATCTGTAACATTCTTCGTATTTTAACAAAGCAGCATAAATACACATTTAAGGAAATAAATACGGTTCTGATCAAGCCGGATCCGCTGCAGGTGTAAATCAAACCTAAATATCTGCAATATAAGCTTGTAAAACTTTAAATATCTACATGATAAACAGAAAAAAAAGGTAAATATAACCTAATTTATGTACAAAACGACACACACCTATGAACAACCGCAGTCATTAATCTTTGAAACATTTTACACCTCCAATTCAAATTAAAGAAGCATTTCTTGTGTAAATAACGTAAAGGCAATGAAATCGGAGTTGATCTACTAACATTAAACTGATTCCAATCCAACCAATATGGATTTTATATTGTTTATTCGACCATTTAAAAGGGAACCTTGCTGTAGTCTGCTGTTTTATGACCAATAACCTGGTTAATAAAGTTATATAAAACGGTCCCGGAGCGCCTTGTATACACAAATTATGTTTTTAAATATTTTCGTAATTAAATCGTGGGGTGGTATAAAGGCTGTTTAGTAGATAAACTAAATATTGGCAATGCGAAAATGTTGATCCACGTATACACATACACAAATAGCAAAAAAAAAAATAAACTTCTATTAAAAACGATTCATTATTCTAATCGTTTTTATGATGGGAGAGAGTCCAGTGAAAAACGTAGTGAAATTTTATCTGAGATAGCATCTCGGATATTCAGGAATGTTTTATCTGACGCTGAAGTCAATGCAATAGGTATTTTTTAATGGATTTGAACAAATTAATTACGAACTTTGCATCCTCTAGTACCCTACCTACTACATTTTTAAAAAATAAAATAATAACGGTTAGTCTTTTCCCTTTCTTCGGTTAACAAAGAAAAAATAATTAGTCTTTTTAGCTCTTTCGAAAATTTGCGAAATAACATTACTTGAACGGAAAATTAATTACTTAAATAAAAATGATTCAATCGCTACAAACAACAAACAACGGTTAGGGTACATATCAATTTTTTTGAACAAGGCCTTACAAAAATTATAGGTTGTCAATGGAATATTTTACGATATCCTTAAAGCTTTTAATTGCGTCACACATGACATTCTTTTAGTAAAGTTGGAACGATATAGTTTCCGCGAACGTGTATTAGCTATTTGTTAAACATAAATCAACAGGTGGCGAACAACAAACTAAGCTCCAGTTTAAAAATGAAACATTGGGTGGCACAAAGGTCTATTCTTAGCTCAATATTATCTATTAAATATATTAATGATCTACAGTTTTGTTTAGAATCTCGACTATTTTTATATACTGACGAGACTACTATTTTAGCAGATAGTGAAAACAAAATTACAATGGACAAACGATATAATGATTAGAGGGACGAATGATTTAACTTTAAATGAAAATGAAAAGATTTGAATTTAAAAACAAAATAACACATGCAAAAATACAATCGATTAGATTCTTAGCGATTGATATTTGCTTTATTTATATTATATTTTATTATTATTTATATATTTACAAATAATAAATAAATTAATATTATTTATATATTACAAACATTAACAAAGCATATAAATATTTGTAAAAAAAGCATACATATAAAAAAACAAAATAAAAAGCAAGATGGCTCGACAATTTTTGCACGTACCATGAAATTAAACTTTATATCTTCTATACTTACTATACTATAACTTTTACTACAAAATTTCTTAATTTTTAATGTATTCTCCACAAAGACCCAAAATTTGACATCCATAATAGTTGCATGTAGGTATAAGAAATGTAATAATACATAGGAACTTCTGGTTAAAGTAAGCAAGTTGGTAACGCGAAACGGATGGAAATATTTTAGCCGAGTTAGCACTATTTGTGCTGTCATCCATCAAATTTTCCACAATTTTTTCTAAATATTGACAGTTGCTGGTCCTATTGGGGCACCCAATAGTGGCTAACAATTTTGACGAAATTTTCATTTTAGATCATCTTATATGCAGTTCAATAATAACGTGTTCATAATTGCGGAATTTATTGTTCGCTATCTTGTTTTGTTATGACATATTAATACGGTTCACATTCATTACTACGGCATTATTATTATCAGCTTTCTTCTAATTTCATAGGTTATCAAGAAAGACTTTATCTATTATGTTGTAACAAATAATTATCCAATGTCTACCAAGTACCAAATGGTATCTTCTTTATTATTACTAATTGTAGCGTTAGTTTGATAATGTAATTACTGACATTAGCAATTAATTAATAAATAGAATTAAATTTTATCTTAATCTTTTGATTTAAAATATTTGAATTGTAGTTTATGTAAATAATGATAGCAAGGACTATGGCGTACAAGAGTAAATAATACATAAGTATCGGCAACTTCCGCACCACACAAGTTTAATTAAATCGGTTGCCGGTTGATGATGAGGACCATTCGTGTTCTCGAAATGGCCGTCCCAGACTAATTATTATATGACTATAGGTGCGGAGGTTGCCGACACTTACGTGTAGTTTACCATTCTAGTTTATGTAAATCTGCTGTTTTAAAACAATCAGAAATCATTTCAGAGGATCTCTCCTAAAGTTAACTAAGTAATGTGGTACACCATATAGATTTTGTTTAACTGACAAAATCTATCAGGTTTTTTATTCGGTTGAATCTATGCTTTCTTATATCAAATACTGCGCATTAACTGATTGTATACATCACGTGTAAATAATGTGCATTAGGGTGCCTTACATTGTTTTCGAGATATTCCACAATCATGTTAAAATTTTAGCATTTGCACGATTCTTGTTGAAATAAAATATTTGAGAATGTCATCAAAATTAAGGTACTTACTTTTCTGAAACAAAATGTAATGTTATGGGTATTAGACCTTATCGTTATAGTTACTAAATTTTATACAGAATAAAAAATTGCACATCGATTCATATTACTGTGTGATATCATTTTCAAGATATAAACGATGCTTCAATAACTTCAAATGGATGTCAAGCAGCAAGAACCTTTCAAGTAAAGATTACAGTATGACTGCTATACCGCTCGTTGTATGGCACACTATTGTAAAATAGGTCATGCAATTTAAAGAAAGAATCGTTAATATCTTGAATACTGTTAGAAATAAATATATCAAACCCTAATATGAATCTATGCCCTAATGTATGCGTTGTGTACAGCCCATTAAGCAGATAATAAGTATACCATTGTGTTTAAAATAAGAAATTTGGCAAATAGTTCCGCTTCAACCGGAGATTTTACGTTGGGGAGGTGTGATGTGACGAATTAAGGTGCAACGCTATAACCAACGTTGAAAATCCTATCTGCAATCCCAAAATTTCAAATCGCTAATTAAACAAAAACTTCGCATAACAGATTAGGGATCTATTTGTTTTCGTAAAGTTGGTAAATTGCCGCGTTGAGTAAAAATATTTTGTCTTAAGGCCCTCTTATTACGCTTCAGCCGTTGGCGCCGAACTTTTTATTACCTCCTCCTCCTCCTCCTAAGGAAGTAGATGAGCATAAGGATAAACGGATTTTTCGAACGAAACTGCAAAAAGATTTTAATTCAAGGAACACTAACAAGCGAATCTGCGATGGTGCGCGTATATACGAAAATTGTTTTCTTTCCATTGTGTACTCTACAAGGTATCTAATACGGGTCGTATAAATAAATAACTTGCAGGACGAACCCATGTTTACGTAGAGGATGATTTAGCGTTATTCGATGACAAATTTTTAATTAAAGGAAAAAGGCTGTAAAATAGTTCTAAAAAAGTTAATTATATAAACTGTGTACGTTGGGTTTTATTAATATTTTCTTTTGATTCTTTCCATCCCAAACAGAATAACATAGTTATCACTTCATAAATGTGCAAATAGCCACACCAGCAATAATAAATGATCCATCTGTTTGATCGGATATTTTCCACACTGTTTATTGTTTTTTTCTCTTTTTTTTCTAAAATGTTCGAGTGAATTATTTATAGCATTGAATGTTTAATTAAATTAACAAAATAGTAATAATAAATTTTCAATTTATAATCCAAAATTATATGTAGCTATATATGCCGTTACAATCAAATAAAATTTATATGCGTACACAATTAAACGAATTCTGGGAATATCTGTTAATAAGCTCTATTCAAGCATTTAATAGACTGCTATCGGATGTTATTACTATTAGAAGCGATACTAAAATTCAAAATGAATTCACTTCGATTTCACTCGCACAAAATGAAATACTGGATAGATTTCATAATTCTACCAATTCAGAAATGATTATAATTTATCACGTCACCAATTTCCAATAAATTGCTCTCTGAAATTAATTTTCAGGGAGCAATTATTAGAATTTAAATGTATGAAATGAAATGTTTTTTATTTGTTACTGTCGCGCGCCGCTTAACGGGATAAATCGAGGGGCACATTTAAATATCAAATACGTCACTCTAAAAAAGCTTACGATATTGAAGCTGTGAGCAATGCCTAGTGAATAATTTATGTCCCCTATCGTACTTGAAGATTAATCTACTGCAACGTTCTTTTCGCGCCTTTTTTGAAGCCAGCGTTGGTCAACGATTTCCGTTCCTGAATAGAGAATGTAAGAGACGCCAAAAGATACCTTTAAAGATGATTGATATAAGTATATCTAAATAAGTCTCATGTATTGCAAACATAAACATTGACATTATTCCCATCTCTAGACAATTTAAACTATTTCAGTCGACATCTAAGTTGTCAACTTGATTTGAATTAATAGCTACATACAGCGGTAATTATTAAAATAAAAAAAACGGCCGTGTGGCTGACAATGAGAATCCATGTATTCCTAAATTAATCAAATATGATTAATTCAGGAGCAATGAGCAATTGCTCATCGCTGATATTTAGTGGTTTAACTTCGTACGTATCTTTCAGAGTTGGTTTATTTCATGAATGCAAATCGCATATTAGAGGGAACTACAGCGATTCCTTAACAGTATTCTTCTTCCTGTTAAATGTTTCGTTATTAAACCAATTTTAATTGGCGATCGATAGATGTTAAAACAAATGAACTCGATGTTCTATTTCATGCTTAGGACTATTGATTATAATACAGTTATCAAGAAAATAAGTTGGCACCATGTCAACCAACATAGGAAATTGCAGAACCTAGCCAACCCCAAAAAATAGTCCTTCAAAAGAAGAAAGAAAGAGAAGAACATTCAGTAAGCGCGAAGATATTTCCTAGGAAATGTCTTTTCTTGGCCTACTTTTCAATTAGCTTCCATTGGATTGAAATAATCTCTCTAACAATCTAATTGTACTGTAATGTTAAAAATCTGTGAGGGCCAATGATGAAAACAGTCTTAAACGAACTGGAGCAAAAGCATTTTCAGAGGAGATCTACTCCCCCGCTCCAGTCATGGCCAGTACAAATGAAGATCACCGGAATTCTCAGCGCGGATGTTAGCAGCGCACTGCTTAACTGATTTCTATCCTCAGTTTCAATTGTTCAAAACAATATGAGCGTAATATGGCTAAAGGACTACAATAGAATTCCTGAAAATTGAGAAACGGGTAGAATTACCAAGGAGGACTTCGAGTATAATTATACACGATCCAGAACCTTCAATTTGGTCGCTTGTGTGTGCAAAAGGATCAACTATCACCCCATGAAAAACCCCATCATTCACCTTCTGAAAAAAGATGAATGAAATTAATTTTTGTTGTACCGCTAAAATTACATTGACGTATCCGAACAAGCACATAGCGTTAATATACCTGGGACTGTTCAAAAGAAACAGTCGCATGATCGTTGGAATACTGACTGGACAATCAGTTAAAGAACCATTCTCACGAAAGTGGGTTAGTCGAAGACCTGACGAAGACTACGTTTTGCCGCCATGCGTCTAAGGAACGTCCTAAACTATCTCTCCATTATCTCTAACCGTAGGTCCTGAAAATGTTTGATTTCCATTCATGCATAAAATTCTCCTGATTTACGAATTAAAACAGATTCGGTTGTCAACCGTTATAAGACGATACTAAAACTACTGAAGTAGCACAATAGATCCATTACTACGTGATAGTTCCTATTGCATAACAATATTGGATTAAATTTCCCAAGTATCACAGAATAGCGACATCTTTTTCTACTGTTCCTTACGCGTTTTTACCATTTCTGGTGATGCGTCCACATTTCAACAAACGATTTTCGAACCAAGTAATTAAGTTTATGCCTGCTAACTTATTCTCTACAAAATGTCTCGTTGGTATCATAACTACTTTAATAATCGAATTAAATAAAAAGTTCTGTTCTTATATCTTTCATGAGATCTCTCCCAAGGGCAAGGCAACGTAAATGCAGTTCGGTGTTTTATACTTTTTTCTTTTAATTAGTAGATATTACAATAAACATAAACATACTGCCGCGTCCGTCATGCCCAGCATTAAATAGTTTTATTTAGCTCATACTGCTTTCATAACCGTCCTAATTCTAGCAGCGATGATAAATTCTAAAGTAACGAATGTGTCAGTAGAGAAAATACGTAATAAATTTCACGGTATCCAGTCTTCCGCCATCTAGCAGCATACCATTCAGTCAAATTGCCCGTCTCAACAATTTAATTTGCATATAAAAAATACGCGGCGCCAGAAGGACAGGAAACGAAAATGTCGAAGTGATATAAGATCGTCAGCCGAAATTTTTTATAGTTTCTATGATACGGTATTGACGCCGATGGTGGCTCAGCGTCTCACGTCTTCGATATTTAAAATTCTGTTCGCTTTTTAATTTATTTCTAACTCGTTGAGAATCCTCGTCTTATTTTATTTATATAGTAATTTCTCCACGTCCATCTACTTTTTAATTTAAATTAAATTGTAGAGACTGCTCTCGATATCTCTCGACGTTGGGTGGAATTTTCTCATAATCCTATATCAATTCAAGTGTCGTTTACGCGAAGCACTCGCCCGAATCAAAATTTAATAATTGAAACGACGTCACTACAGGACATTTGTCATAAAGTATTTACGTTAATACAAATGGTGTTGTTCGATTTGAAACTCAAATACAGATGCATATCAGGCGTTTATCGAATATTGCCCGCAGAACACTCTGCTCTCGGTAGGGCTCTTAAATAAATTAAATCTTACTTTAAAAAATAGGAAAATTTCAATTAGTCGCTAACTATAATGGAATTAAGTCATTTTTACGGGAATTTCGGTAGTTGTGCTAGCCATAAGCGCTAAACGAGTTTATTAGTGAATATTTCGCATTTGTGTATTCAGCAGAAATTTTGCTATATCCTACTCTACCGTTTCTACGCTTAACTGCTTTTACTAGCGTATTACACTGCGTCATCTTTTTGTATTTTATGATGTTCGATGTCTAAGTGAGTGAACCGTTTGCTTTATGGATGCTGGAACACGTACATCGTATAAGACCAAGCAATTTCAAACATCGTCCATAA
The DNA here is from genome assembly GCA_020654165.1 of Oryctes rhinoceros. Taxonomy (NCBI): domain Eukaryota; kingdom Metazoa; phylum Arthropoda; class Insecta; order Coleoptera; family Scarabaeidae; genus Oryctes; species Oryctes rhinoceros. The sequence continues at coordinate 16,891,588 of JAIOKQ010000008.1, read as the reverse complement.
TATTTACCCAAATGTACGATGATATAAAAATAAATTCAATTTGAGTAGTTTATTTACGGTTACGATTTCACTTTAAAAATATTGAAGAGAACTTAACCTTAAGAGAACCTAAAATTAGCGCATCGTTCAGAGTTAGTCGTAAATGCAAATTTGTTCAATCTTTCGATAAACTATAGATTAGTTAGCATTTCAGCATCGATCTCGTGTTAAAAATGTTTATTAAAATTTATTGTTCGACTGATGCAGAATATTTTCCGAATCTCGTTAGTTCGAGGTTTTAATGATGTTTTTCTTCAAGTGTTCTTCTTTGATTGTATACCGTTGTATTTAAAATAAACCACCTGTAAGTAGTTACTAAGAAGTATACACAAGAATATTTTAAATTAACAGGTTCGACGCAATAACTATCTATTTCAAAATTTCAGAATTCCGTTCAGAATAACATCATTAAAACTTCTAACTAACGAGTTTATATGAGCTGCAGCAATAAAGATAATAACGTTTCTTTCGATATTTGTAATACTCTGTGAGGTGTTTCGTTTACAAAACCGTACAAAGAATTTTGTAAATTTACTCCAGAGATCGCGAGCAGCTTTATCATCATCATTATAATTAAAAAATAATTTCCAGCTATAGATTCGGGGGTATCATCTACAAACTCTGATTTGGAAAAACTGACAGGATAAAAAAAAACTGGCTTAAAAAATTCTCTAGGCTAGCGCATTACGTAACAAAACCCCGCACTTTCCTTCGTGTGAGCTTGAATCAACCTGGGACTGGAAAGTAAATTTTAACACTTCATTATTAGAATTGCTTTCTAAATTAACCACTTAGCGAAAATACGTCTTCTCTCAAAGGCGACTCGCCCTGAAAACGAGTCGATTGTCTAAGCTTCTGTTCGCTCCTTTATTACCGATAGCTTTTCTTGAATATTTATCACGGCCAACTACGATACACATTTTATATAGACAATGTCTTATATTCTTATAATTAAAGCTCAACAAAAAAAGCGACGAACTAATACTGGTGATCATCGGCAACCGTAAAATATGGACATTTCCTACAAAAGGACGACTTACCCTGAATTAGAGCAACAAAATATAATCAATTTTCAACGTATTTGTAGGAGGAAAATACATAAAAACCAAACATTTATTTATTATTAGCTGAAGTTATATTTCCCGAAACCCCGGGAATAGAAAGAAGCGGGTCTCGTGGCGATAAAACTCGCTGAAGAATTAAAAATGAGCTAGAAAAAAGGTCACTTAGATCGTAATCGAAAGAGCGTCAATGTCATTGATGCGAGGTAAAAAGTATTTTTAATGAAAGTGCAATATTCCCATAAATAAGGTATTAAATCGATTAAGATATTCAAAAATTGTCAGCAGATTAGAAAGAAGAAATTGAAAAATGAAATGATAGAAATGAAATAATTTGTTATTGCTTATCATGCGTAAGCAATTCATTCCGTGATGCCTACACATTGTAAAACTACGGTTATATCAAGTAGTTAAATGATTCACATCTATAGTTAGATCACTCCAGTCCTGGGTTTAACGAATGTTAACTCTCTTAAAAATATTACTTGCGATTTGTTGTGGTATAAATAAAATTTAAAACATCCTCTCAGTATAGGAGTTCCAGCTGAGAACATTTTTCGGTTTACACTGTTGACGTTGTTACCGTCTTTATTGTTTAAAAGAATTATTGGCGAAACGTGATTTACACCATCTATTGTTAACCTTAAGACTATAAGAATTACAACATGATGCCTAACAATTCGTTGCCTTTTTTTATTATTAAGCCATACCTATCTATGTTCAATCTTCCCTAACGAAACTAGCGTGCGCCTCTGAGGATAAATTCTCGCCCGCCTGAATTGTTTACTTTTGCATGTTTTATCTTTCAAATAGATCCTAGTAGGTTTAATTATAAACATTACAAATTTATAGTACTAGCTTTTGTCTATCACATTACAAACATAGATTCAAAGCCGCGAGCTAAAATAGTATGCAGTAATAGTAGTAAATAGATTGATTTGAATTCAAACGCTAAATGAAGGAGTTGCATATTTAACATCTAGCCGACTAAACATTAAAAATTAGTTATTTTAACCAGCCTGAGGATATGTATGTAACACGAAACCGGTCACCCAAAATTATTAAATATACAATATTGAGATAGGAATATTTTCTTTCAATACTGCTCCTTACATTTATTCTTAAATCAATTTGGAGGCAATAATAACAAAAAGAAAAGCTGTCATCAACTGATTAACATTGAAATTTGTAATTTCCACAAAAACAGACAACATTTTGAAATTTTAAGAGAAAGAAAAGGGAATAGTGAAAAAGTATGCAAAGATAAACACAGTTATATATGTGGATTAAAGTAATACTTACCTCTTTTTAAATTTAAAAATTCCCCGAAGAATAAAGACCGAAACTAATGGAACTTAATTGGGGCGGTCCAAAGTGTGAATAATAATATAACCCCTATGCTTTATTTATCAAAATTAAATAAAATTAAATTAAATAAAAAAAAGAAAACCACAAAAATCATAAATGCTAAAAAACGATATAAATAATCTTAGTATCATCTATAATAATTTTATTATAGAAATGTAAGGCATTAAAGGAAGCGGTTTGTGTTGAACACGCCAGTCTATATTAAAAATATTTCAAATTTTACAGAAACACAAAGTAAAAGAAACCAACGATAACCTTATTAGCAATATCATTTAAAATTTAAAATAGCATTTTGTGCATTTCCCTTGAGAATGTACTTCGTTTTATACGATTATATGCTTTACAATAATTTTAAATTTATACATATTTAAACGTGCACCGCATTCACTGTTAGTGACATTGAATATCTTTTCTGAAAAGGTTTTCAAGTAAGTAATTAAATTTAAAAAACCAAAAAGAATAAATAAAACAACATGAAATATTAGTTTCATTAAAAAAAATTAAAGTAAAAAGAAGAATAATGCAAATATTAAACTGGGAAACATATGAATACTAAATTTTCAAAAGTTTTGTTTTTAAAGTTTTAAAGGTGGAGTTCACAATTAAAGCCCAAGAAAGAGGTCACTTAAAGCTTAAAGCTGACGGAATTTTAATATAACGTTATCAAAAATAATTCGTTTCAGCCTAGTGTTAAAATTATCTAAGCAATGTGATTGTAAAACAAAAGTAGAGAGGTAATGTAGATGAAATAATGAATTAGTTTCGAAACAATGAATAAAGTTGTCAATTCCGTCAGCGTTTTTACCATTTCGTTAAAACGTCGTAGTGGTAAAATGTGACCCACATTACAGTAGGTTGTCTAATTCGTAAAAACAGAAAAATGGCGAGTTCCATTAATCATTACATCACATTGCTGTTGTCACGGCGGAAAATTTATGGCGGATGCGCCTGTCACTGCAATTTAAGCTGAAATTATAATCTAAGGTATGGAAAGTATGGACGTACGTTTCAAAGCATAGCAAATATTCACAACAAGGCGACACATATTAGTTCCCAGCCACTAAGGATTCTGTTTATTTTAGAAACTTTCCTATATCTAATTGTTAAATTAGAGTAATTAGTAACTACCAATCAATACGATAATTATCTATATCCTAAGTAGTAATTCTATTTTCGCGCAAACCAAATTTTTATATAATTTCTAACAAATACGTACATATGACCGTCGCCTGTACTAAAGATCTACTTTTTGTCCTATATTGAATGTACATGTATACAGTAAATCTCGTTTCCAAGTCTCATACAATTATAATACGTAATATTCTGCAAAGTCTTTGTGCTACACGTTCGAAAGCTTCTGGATCATCGCACAATTCTACAGAACCATTAGTTGCTAAATATTTGCCAAGCGGATGTTAATCTCTATGTATCTGGATGCGGTTAAGGACAAGTTCATTTTAATGTGCAAAACGGGACCAGAGAATTTAACGCAAACACTCGCATAATATTTAATACAAATCGCGCAATGAAGACGTCGGGATTTTCTTACGGCAAAATATTCTCATTTACGACAAAAAATTTACGAAATTAGGTAAACCGTATAGAAAATTCACAATTAATATACTGAAATTTCTTGCAACTATGTATTTCGTGGGAGACTTTTAGTTGTGAAACTGCTTTCTCTGCTTGGCTGATTCCCTTAGGCCTTTAGGGCTTAGGCTAACCTATTATACTATATTATATGGGGGAAACTTTAATGTACATATGTACTGTTAGTAACGTGTACAAGATTAATTGTTGTTAAAAGTATGTTCATTAACTTGCTTTAGGCATTTGTAGTAATTAATTTTACATAAAGAAATAATTATTTAAGATTGTTATGGCGTACATAGTGAAATCTTTGGTTTCTAGTTTTTCTATACGGAATCAATAGGAAAATTGATGGAAGTACAGTACTTTCAAATGGCAACTGAATTCGGCAAAATCTGAAATACATAAATTAAATTTCGTTAAATTTGTTTAAATAGCGTTAGTTAAAATTCTTTCTTACTAAAAAGAATCCAAATGAATGAATTCTTTCAGGAAACGTTTGTTCACGAAGAAAATTATCCCTGTAGTTTTTTAATAGTCGTTGAGTGTAAGGAACGAACCCAATTGAAATTTCGAGGATGTTAAACGAGCGACCTCTCAAGAGCAAAACTAATTATTGCTATCCTTCCGAGGTTCCTTCCCTTGCTTTCTTACACGAAGTAAAATTGTGTATCTTCTGTTTCTATTTGAAAAGGGATGCTCAGAGCCAAATAACATATCAAAATCACAAAATTTGGTGTAAATGAAAGTCTATGAGCTTAATACAAACGTTTACATGCGTTGGAATGGAAGAAATTCGTTAATTTGCGAACAACAATTTAATCTTCACAGATTACCCTTTACTCTTTTTGCTACGACTTCATAGCTGTTATATTAAATTAAGTAAAACGGAACTAATTTCAGGAGCGTGTCGTACTTTTCATCTAAAATTGATGATTATAGAGATGAAACTATCTTAAAACAAGAAATTTCGCGTATCATCAACGAAACAGTCTCATATGGTTCAAAATTCCTAGTATGTACTTATCGTAGGGTTCTCCATTAAGTTTCATGGATGCTTGTCAAATACCTACATTCAGTAACATTTGTGGTGGGCAATGTACCTACAGAATGTAGGTAGTTCCCGTAAAATTCGAGGGGATATTGCCGCAAAATTTCTGTATAGCTTTCGAATTCAATGTAGTTTAAAATTTCATGTGCTTAGTAATTCCAAGTATGTTTTGTAATTATATTGGAATATCTCAGTAAATGTAACTACTCTTAGAACGAACCAATGGGTTGCTAGTTACGTTTAATCGGTACTATTCACCCACCTCCGTAGTTTCGTAAACTTTGTCTCTGTATACCAAAATAAATTCCGCACTAACTTTTCCAATAGTTCTACAACCTGTAGTTCTACAACAATTAACTGTTATAACAACTATCACATTTTTGCGAAAAATATCTACAAAAAAATAGGTATAGCAGTAACAAGATTTTCATTAGTGTCACATGGAGAAATAGGGTATTATACCCACCTTCAATATGTTCAACATGTCTCGAACATATTAAATCAGAAGTAGATGAAAAGGAGAGGGAACGATAAAATCATGATAATTAAAAAAAAAACACCTGGAAGATTAAAAGATTATTTGGAATGTCGGCAGATGATTTCGATTATTTATTAAATTGGCAACGAAGATTATGTATATATTTAGTCTTTTATATCGGCGAGTAATATTCGATATTTGCTCGAGCGGTGCTTTGCTTAAATTTCGGTATTCGGTAATAATCATCAGAGAGCAAACATTACAAATTTCGCTGATTCATAAAGCTTAAGAAAATGTTACTTTTAGTCCTTTTGTGCTGTTAACTTTACCTTGCCTTTTAACTCTCTTCTAAAGTAATGCATGAGATATTATTTCGCGAAATATGTTTCAGTATTTCGTATACCTCACGATATTACCTCATTGGAAACTCGTACCTTAAGCATAGCTTATCCTTGTTATATATTACGGATTTGATAATTACCGGTCCTTACCAAAAGATCGTTTTCGTATTTTCTGTAAAAGTAACCTTTGATAAGAGCCTTGTCCACCTTGCAAACAGATACATCAGTTAGTTCGCAAGTGAATACCATTTAAACTGAACAACTTTTGTAATTTGTTCACAATGGAGAAAATGGAATATAGGTACGAGAAAATAGAATATTTGTTTTTGAAAAAACGAATGATGGAACTCAGTGAATTTATGGGGTCTCTGAACCTTCGTTATCGGCCATAAAATATAAGACACTTCGATCGTAGGAGCATTTTTAACCAAGAACGGTCAGGTCATCCAATCAAAGAGACCACGTCAGAAATGATGGAAAAATTCGCCGTATAATAATGAATGATCAGAGATTGAAAGTGTGTAAAATCGCTAAAGCCGTGGGCATCTCAATTGACTAGGTCCAAGAAATTTTCTCATAAACATCCCCTTTTAACTAACTTGCGATTTTTCTACTGTACTTTGTACTACTGTTCATTTTATGCTAAGCTCTAGTAAACATTTATTTGCGTGTGTGTAGGTAACCACTAGTATAACAAAGTTGAGCACTTTAAGCAAACAGAACAAATAGTTTTTCATCTGCTCGCTCGTATTTTCAAATTTAAGCAGATTTTAATCCTTCCATCCAGAATGAACTTCGCTAATTGTAAGAATGAATATTATCGAATGCATCATTCGCTCGGTGCGCTTATTTTGAAACACGTACTTTTTTCATAAATGTGCGTCCTAGACAGTCTAATTTTATCTGATGAAATCGAACAAAAAAAACAATAAAAGAATCTTGAACTTGGATTTTTTCACTTCACACTCGATTTCAATGCTATTTACAGGAATGCAATAGCAACAAAAGAACGGACAAACATTGGATCCATAGTAATTATTTTCGATTTCCTGTTTATATAAAACCTCTTTTATGTTCTTTTAATTTGATAAATACGTTTCAGTTTTGTGACCGATCACGCAATCCAAAAATTTCGCTGTAGTTATAAATATTTATACTTTCTTGCTCTAATGATACGTAATTTTAATTTTATCAGTATTAGATAGCAGATAATAATCTTGTGTATATTAGCGATGCTTGATTTATAATAAAAAATGAACGAGCGGAAAAGAAGCTGCATAAATGAAGGAACAGGATGTGTAATTAAAATTTAGATTATCTAATGTATATTGAAAAATGTAGCTTGGGATGATGCGTATTCCGTCAAAAATATAGTGAAAAAGATTTATGACTAACCTTTAACGCGGCTTTTGATTAAAATAAATGAAGCACGGAACCGTATCGCGATGTTGAAAGAATTTATTTTTTGGTCTTGTTTTTAAAAACCACCGATCGCTTAAATGGTACATCACATATTGAAGTTGATGTGTGCATATATTGCGGAACAAGTTGTAAATGTTTAATTAACCCTTTCACTGTGGAGATATTTCTGCGGCGACTGAGGGTACATGATAGCGTGTGCAGATTTATTCGTTTGGAGCAGCGAAATAGTTAAACCGACGTTAGGAATGTAGCGAATAACAAGGAGTTGACAACAACATAAAAAACAGGGTTAATTAAATTTCTCGCTAGCCCATACCTTCGGATTTATCGGTTTACAGATACTTACTTTATTAGCGTAGAGAATGGAGCAATTAATTTCTATTTATTAACCCTAAACTCTGCTGCTCATCCGATAAATAACTTCTACTTGAACGATCAATAATGGCTATGTATATAGTAAGTCTAAATAGTAAAGTTGCCTTCTATACAATTAAGTTAAAAAGTAGGCTCCCTACATATTCAAAGAAATCGAGATGTACTTTTTTAGGCGTTGAATCCAATATGATAGTGATACCCTGGAAAGTAGCTTGGAAGAGACTGAGAATACTCAATATGTGGGTCGATTCCACACCACTTTCAGGATCCTAATGCAACTAATAATACTAATTGAGTGTGATACCCTCGGCATTACACAGTGGTGGTAAATTGCCGTGGTTACCCCACGGCTAAAGTTACAGAATTTAAAGATCTGCACCTTATTAATATTCTACCGTTTCCGGCAAAACTTTTGAAAAGATGATCTATATCTATAGCACTGCCAAAGACATGTAGTTTGTTTCAACAAAGTAAGAGCCAGGGTGTTTGGTGTGACTTTCGGTGCTCAGCTTTCAGGTGGCTTGTGCGTGGGTGGAGTGCCGCGAAGATCGGTACTCGGCCTCCTATTGTTCTTTGTATGTACATCTTGTGAAAGTGGACCAGATATAGTTATCGTTTGCGGTATTCACAACAAATGCTTGGAAATGCTGCGAAGTATCTCACAATGGTGGTTTCCGTTTTTACACCGTAAACCGTGAGTTTATGATTTTTAATATTTGCATTGATAAATCCCACCTTTTTAAAATTATGCATTATTCGTTTAACTGTGTTTGGCCCCAGTTCCTGTTTTTTTATGAATACCGAGCGGCAAAATATCTCATTCACAGTAATAAATCTGTCCATCTGTTAGGAATGTTTAAAAGATGCAAACAAACCTTAAGATAAACTAAAATTTTTAAATTTTAATTTAAAAATGCAATAATATAAAGAAGGTTCCATTTAAAGTAACAAAGTTTACAGCTATTTCCAATATAACCGGAAGTATCAGACTATCGAAAATATTTTTGTTCAGTAAAGAATATATGCTTCAGTATATCACCTTATTTTCAGAATTTTTCAATATTTACTGTTTCATATATCCATCGATGCAGCTTCCAGTCTAAAAACTACAGTTCTCGATTGCTCTTTATTGAACTTAAAAATATCATAATTTCTAAAACGTGGACATTTAAATAGTACGCATTTTGTCCATATTTTTCAGAGTATAGTATTACTTTGATAGATGTAATTGGATATATTAATTTCAAAACGCCAACTTTGTATAAATAAAAAAAACGCTTACAAAACAAACAAAATAGTTAAACTAGGAATAAGTATTTACTTTAACTCTCATTTAGTACAGTAGTAAAGAGAAATTTAGCGTTAAAAAAACATTGAATTTTGCCGCAAGAAATAAATATTTAAATATCTCAGTAATTTATACAACAATTTCTTTAAGTCCCGTGCGCTTCCGTGTAGATACATTAAAAAAATCTATTATTATACTTCATTAATTACCACTACCGACTACTTTAACCACAAATATAACCAGTTCGAATCAATGCATCCATTTTATTTCCTATTTTTCTTTTTTTTTTTAATATCGGATTTCAAAATAAACAATATAAAAAACATAATATAACGGTACATAAAACATTGAATTTAGTTTTTCCATGTGTTTGTTTTTGTTAAAAAAACAAGGCGAAATTATTTCATAGGAAATGTTTACACTTTGCATGGAAGGCAATAAATTCCACAAGTAACGGCTTATAAGACGTTTTCATTTGTACACCATCGAAACTATCTACAAATACCTATTCGACTCGATTACGTTTATAGTTATGCTTTCACAAAATTTGGTTAGGAAAAATAAAGAATTTACATAATTTTTAAGATAATATGCATTTGGCATTGAATGGGATATTTGTTTAATTATATTAATTAATTAAAATGAGACATTATATTAATGTCTCATTAATTAAGTGTCTTTTTTTAAGTCGTTGTTGTAATTGTAACTTATTCTGCTTAAGGTTATTCTACTGCAGCAAAAGACTACACGGTGGTCATGAGAAATTTAAAACGTTTTAACTGATTTATTGCAAACAACATAAATTGATCACGACACTTCGCACCACACAAGTTTAATTAATTAAATTCGATTAATTAATTCTCAAGGATACGTCGATCCTCATAAATAAACAATAATTTGTCGCTTTTATGTAGAAAAATGCCACACAATAAACTTAGATAGTTAGAATCGTCGGCCGTTAACATAATGCAGTTTATAAAGTGACGTTTTGTGTAAACTTGCAGTTTAACACAATGGTAGCAATTAATATAGCTAATGTATGAACATGTTACTTTCGTCATGTTTGTTAGCGTTTCAGGAAAATTTAGTTGCATAATGCCTTGAAAGACAGGACTAAGTTCTAAACATGAGAGCATGTTATCTTTTGAATATGTAACAGGATCAAAGTTTGAGCGAGTAAGATCACATGAAGCGTAATTTATGGAATACGTAACAAAAGTTGGAAGACAATTTTGAGGTATTGTATGTGGTCCCGAGGAATGCACCGTTATGGGTTGCTACAGAATACCGAAAAAGTGGTAAAATCCATAATAATGACAATGTTCTTTATTTTTACTGGAACATACACAGTAAAAATAATCGTCAAACTACGAAGAAAGAAAATAATAATATCAAGTGAGATATATCACATTTTATGATAAATTTAATAATTAATATATTCCTTTAACAACGTATATGGTTCAACATTACATATATACGAAAGTGTCAATGCTTTAAATTTTCTAAAACTTGTCTCAGACTTTATATCTTCAAGCAATTTATTAAATAGCATTATACTATTGTACTGTGCGCCTTTTGTAATGTTTATTAATCTGTATTTTGGAATATTATACCAAGTGTCTTTCAGCCTTAGTTTAAGCGGAATCAGTGTTGCCGATGTTTCCTTGTTAATTACTTCATTACGTATCAAATTTTCCCTGGGCCTTTTCTTTCCATACTTCTCTTTCTGATGGTAATATGTAAGATTAAATCAAAATAATGTGGATGTAACAGTCTCGCATTCGCTTATGTATCCCGTATACCTTAGTGGGGAGTTACAATTCACAGAGGGTCACTACATGTATTAGATTTCCCAAATATTTCCCCAAAGTTATAAATAATTTCGAGACTAATTAAGCCCAACCTTATTACGCCAATATGTATGTGCATTAGAATTTTGTAAGTGCGCATGCACCAAACTGGTCCCAATAGAACTTTCCAAAGTTATTAGCCAATTGCTTATTTTCTTAGTAAATTGATCAGTTACTATAACTAGAAATATACAAAGTAGTGCAATAGTGTGACGAATCTCTGTTAAAAGAGATATCAAAAGTGTTTTCTAATAAAAATTGTAGACAATTGCAAACACAACATTTGAATTTATTTATATTATTAAAAGTGATCTATAGTCCAGAGTGGACGTAACTTTCTTGTTTATAGGACTTCCTAGATATTAACTTAAATTAATATCTGGCTTATACCTTCACATACCTATACATAAGGTTTCACTATGTTATACTAGAAAAACATCCAAACTCAATAACCAGTACCTTAATAAATAATGAATCGTTTTAATACTATCACGAGTTTAGACTGAAAAACAGTAAATATTTTCCAAAATCAACTATTCTCTTGATGAATTAACAGATATGATTTGAGTTTTGGGTAAATGTGCCAAGAATTGCTTACTTGCAAAAAGAATTTACCAGGAGTAATATCCTGAACGAAGACGACCTAACAGAAGAAAAACCTTTGAGATATTAATGGAGGGCTTTCGGCGTACAGGTTCAGTATGTATAAGAAACACGAAAGAACAGAAATTACAGAAAAAAATTAATTTAATGTGTTACTACCCGTAACAGAAAACACATATTTCCCAACCCGAAATTTGACAGGATATTACGTAAGTAAAAGTTCCACCCTCGATTACACCGAGAGTAACTCAAAGATTATTTTCCCAACAGAGTTGCTTTTTTTGACCCGGCTTAATGATCAGGAAGATTTCTGAAGATTTTGTTTTGTTTGGAGGTGAAACTACACTTCTCAGAAATTGGTGAACAACTGGAAAAATCAAACGTCAATATATATTTGGAAATTACATTATGCGACCACATTTTTTTAAAGGACGAATAAATCTAATTAGATTTTTTTTAGAAAGTTAACTACCGTTATTGTTAGAAGAAATCTTAAAATATTCTACAAAGAATGTGGTATATACATGATGAAGCAGCAGTATAACCATCTAAATACCAACTTTCCTGGTACATGGATAGCAAATTACATGCCAAACTCGCCTACGAAGTTTGATAAAAATAGACAATATATAAAATACCGATAATACCGAAACCCTTCAATAACAGTAGACGATGTGAAGAACAAAGTAAAAACAGTATTTAATAGCATGTTACGCTTGAGGAATACTTAAGATGCTGTACTGCTGTTCTGGACGGTAAACATTTGAACATTTTCTATTTTTTGGAATTATGTTATGCTTAAATTGTAACAACTTTTTATATCAAAATAAAAATAAATAGTTGAATGCAGTACATATTTCACGGATGGCTTCATATGCTGCTCTACGGGTGCAAGCATAATAATAATAACTCATGGCCGATCGATGCGCCCTGTAATTAACGAAAGCAGTCGGGGGATGTAAAGGCTTGGAAATTAAATTAAATTAATATATAGGATATCCCATTACAAAGAAAAAAAAAAACAGATGAGGTTCCCCCTGATATTATAACACCTTGAATAAAATAAAACATATTTATGAGTGTCTACCACGTTTATTACAAAGTATTTTTGATGTATTTCCTAACATCAAACATATCGAGCGTTACCGCACTATTCCGCAATCCTATTTATATACGGTAATTTAAACATTTGCTCGTACCAACTCGTTGAAGGTTTTTACATTATTCAATATCTATGGGTTCTTTTTAGTTCCTTTCTTTTAAATAATCGCAATTAATATTTTGTGTTATGGTGCTACTTGATTTCAAATTGTCCGCTTAAGTATGGGAAAATTCATCATTTCGATTATCTTCTGTTTCATTTGTGCAGACGCACTTGTCATTTATTATTGCTCATGAATCATGAATCATGAATTCGTTTAAATTCCACCATGAAAAAATCTATTGTCAACAGCGGGATCTGCAGAAATTTCTCGCTACTAAAATCTGGTACATATTTTAACTTACAGCAGCTAAAATTAGATAAATAATTGATTAAATTCTTAATACATTTTTTGTTACGTTCAAGCTGTCATTCAGCAGATAAGATAAGATAAAAAGTAAACGTCTAAAATATACCAACTAATGCTAGCTCGTTAATCCAAATTATATCAGTACCTATCTCGTAAGCAACCAACCTTTAAAGTATACATCACGCTGCGCTAACATTTGAACGATAATTGCGGATTGTTTTCTTTCAAAAGTTAGCAGGAACAAACAGTTTAGAACCTAACTGCAATTGTAATTTTTAAAAAATAGCGTTAGTATAATCGTTATGATTAACAGCATAATTAGCGCTGTTCAACTTCATGCAATCGGGTATATTTTCATAAGATAACCGTTAAAGTGGGGCTACTGAGAGGCGCTTGAAGAGATGGTTCATCGGTTTATACAGCCGCGATTTTGATGCCTCTCTTTGTCTCGAGGGTTTTGTTCAGTAAATATATCAGCTAAAGATAATTCTAGGGAAATTTAAACACAACTCAACTTCACCCCATTTTCTTTCGGGTCGTGATTTACAAATTTAAAGTAACCGCGTCTGCAAAACGCGTATCGAATAATTTCATCCTATTTAATGAATCGTCAAGATCGATATGGAACGTGCATATTTCCAGGTTTCAGGTACGCCGGGATGACACCTCGCAGTGATGCTAGACAGAAAAACCTGACATATTACATTTTGAAATATGCTAGTGTTATAGTTTGGAATCGTTCGTATAAATCATATAATGTAATTTTATACTAACAGTTAATATTTAAATGCAAGTTAAAACATGAGAGAATGGACGCTAAAATAGTCGAAAACCTTAGAGCTAGATGTAGTAGGTGAAAGATCTATTTAAAAGTGAGTGAAATTGCTTGTTAAAAGCAATTTCAAGCGCGAATAGTTTAAATTATTTGAGAATTTCATTTTAAACTTGGGATATTTGTAAGAACGCCGTGTTTATGTCCGTGGCGCCCCTAAATAGAAAGAAACGCCAAATTACAAGGCTAACTTGTTAATCGTATATAACATTCTATTTTCGTTCGATTTTATTAGCCCATCAAAAGAGTGTCAGGTCACTCTTTCGCGACAAATCTACGTTGTAATAAAAATAAAAACTATTTCCTTTTATAAAATTTCTCCATTATAAATACATATTTATATTTCTTGCATTAACAGTGATTTTTCCACGATATTAATATTTATGGAACTAGCGTCCACTATATGCCAAGACGTGTTTTCCAACGTGTACTTTGCACTTTGAGTAAACAAATTGTTTTTCGATCGAAGCCGTTCCATGTGCAACAATGAATAATGCATCTTCTAATCTATTTGATAATGTCCATAAATCGAGCAATATGAATACTGTCTTAGTTTTTTTCGTAATGATCACTATCTGCACGTTATGCATGATCTTTATAAGCACAACGACATTTAATTCCAAATATATATCAATAAATTTCACGGTGTACTGCGGCATTAATATAAAGAGAAAAAGTACTTGGAAATAAAATTTATAGATTATTGAAACGGTTCAATCGTCTAATAATTAATGAGTTAAGTATCGGTATTTAGTAAACAAATGAGCTTAGATCTTACTCACAAAGACGTTTTAATTAATTTAACTTTTTTCTGTTTTAGTAATTTTTAGAAATTAAATTGGGCTAAGTGAATCAAAAATAATTAATAAGATTTGAAACGGCTTCAAAGCAATTGCAAATAAATACTTTCTAATAAATTATGGTAGGACATGTTAATGTTAATAATCGATATCAACAAATAATAATAATATGCATTCTTAATACGCATCACACTTTTATATTAAAACAATCTATGCATTCATTTGCTTTGGAAGCAATTGCTTCCAATCTAAAAAGCAATAAAGCTTGAATTAATGTTAACATTATTATACTAAGAAACATTAAATAAAAAGCCGGAAACATGCCGTAGCCTCGTGGAAATAACACCTGGTGTTAAAAAGGATAATAAATTGTACCGCATGGTAAGCAACGGGTCTGCAGTATGTTTTGTTTTACATTTTTCTATTAATGGATTAATCTGTCAGAAATACGCGTTGTAATTGTTGAGATAATGGATATGTGCGTAAAGGAGAAGTTACAAAAAAAAATAAGGTAATTCTGTTAATAATTTTAATTATGCAACGGGAAAATTTTTTATTACGTAAAAAATTAGCCTTAACATTCAAAGGATGTATATACTTATATGGACATTCAGTTAATTTGCCAATTTTCCTATAAATCTTTCTGGAATATATGTTTTTCTTATTCTTATGATTTTTGCTTAAATGAATCATTACCTCATATATAAAGTTAGTATAATGTTCAGAAACCGTTGAATAGCTTTTTGAAACTCGGTCCAGATGAATAATTAAAAATACTGATTTCTTCCTTTCTTTTTTCGCTTCCGGTTTGAGAAAAAGTGGTTCCTGATTGCTGTCGCAAGTTATGAGTACATTATCCTTCGGTTTTGTTGATTAATTACAGTAGCAGTATATCGGAGTGAATTGATATTGCCGATCATCAACGTATTTTTGAAGTCGCTACGGTTAATGTAAATTACCATCGTCAACATGAATACGGTGTCTCAGACAATTCAAAAATGAGAGGCATTTCGCCAAGTAAAAAATTTACCAAGAAGTGTTAACAGTTCGAGAAAATCAGGTATTTTGAATTGGAACAAAATCATAAAACAAAAGCAAAATGTTATCGCTCGTCGCCACTTTCTGTTCTTGCGTAATCTTCTAAGAAATCCCACTCTCATCGACCTTTTAATAGATAATTGTTTCTTACATCGCATCCAGTCGATCATTGATGCTCCCAAGAGAATCATCTTCTCCTATAAAGGAAAACTATTGGCATAAAAATTTGGTCTCTTCAAGTCTAATAAGATTTGAACCAAACTTGTTGTTCCGCTGCAATACTCAAACGAATATCAGGTCGGGAATTGTCGGCACTTGTCTCTTATATATTTCTAGCTATTTAGATATTACAATATCTACATTAAAAGAAAAAACCTTGTGTTTACTTTAATAATGAAATCAAAAGAATTTTTACATCCGAGCGTTCCACTCGACTACGTATTCAGGCCGGTTTTAAAAATAGCGCTCGTCAAAGTCGGAAATTCAAAAAGGTAACGAAAACATCATCATGATGGAAATCACAGAAACTTATCTAAATAAACATATTCCTGAAGATATCGAAAGGAATGACTAATACGAAAATAGATAAACAAATAATTCTATTTGAGCACAATTTGATTCCAAATTGGCGCATAAAGCAAACAAAATTACTCCTTCTGTCTCATCTGTATCGGAAATAAACCAAAACGCCAAATTAATCTAGATTCAAGAGCCTTACGGAATTTTGGCAATAAAACAAGCAATATTTCTCACTATTAGGTACACACATTCTGAAAGATATTTATCTACAAATGCATCTTCTATTTTGTCAGAATGAGTTTTATGGAAACCTAGTCAGTAATAAAAAAAAGTAATAAAAAAATGAAATTTAATGGACTTTCAAGAAATAACTTGAACTGTATATCACCTATTTTAATGTTTGAAATGTTGCGTTAAATATTAAATTACTATTCGGAGCAAAAAATTCACATGAAAACGTGTCACCTAATTCTCAATAATTACGTTTACATCTGTTCAAATTTTATGCACTTTGAATAAACTTAAAAGCACAAGTCTTCTCAGTTAAATGCATTAGAAATATCCTGCTAGACAAAATTAACGCGCCAATATAGCAAATCCCAAAATGTGTGTTTTAATTTGCCAATCTACGGAAAATGTTAATAGTAGGCGTTAGACACTTTTTACAAATTTACAAAGAAATTAGATTTCTTTGAAAATTCCACAGTGTCGTTGAGGTGACCTATCCGATGTCATCGCGCATTGCTCGAAGCGCTTCCCTCTACTTCACACCCTCATTTACAAATTTTTGCAAAATTGTACTCTATGATCTAAATCGTCTATTCTTGGTTTCTGGACGAACATCATTTTATGGGAAAGAAGTTTTTCTTATGATGACAATTCAAAACAATTGTATGACGTTATGTTCTCGTGCAATTTGGTGGTTACTTGGATTCCCTTAAACATTTACCTTCGCATCGTCTTCTATAAAATTAGTTTTTCTTTTTAGCAGTTTAATATATTCAAGTTCTCTAAGCTATGCATGAAATTTTCAGATAGTTCTCTGCGAAACATTAGACAAGCCAGGATACTTGTGTTATGTTTATTTCAGTGTAAAAGTCTTTGCATAAAAGTGGGTGAGGTCTCAAAAAATTTCCGCCGTTAACTTTGCAAATATCAACAAATTTGCTTGTTGATATCGTAAGTGTTGCAGCTCGTTGAAATCAGTCCGTCAAAAAGACTTTAAAAAAATATAATTATAAACACGATGTTTCATACAAAAAACATGTATCCTGCACTGCACGTATTTGAATCATCGTAAGAACGGAATTAATCAAATTTAATTTTATTTCGTATGTGCCTATTATACTGTTACAAACACAATTCTAAATGTCTTCAAATATTTTATCACAATACATACTAGAACAAAATCATTACCAAATTCATATTTTTGTTATTTTAACCCATAGGAGAAAAGATCTCTTCGTAAAAAAAAATGTGTTCTAGAGACATTTATAGAAGGCGTATTGCTTACTACATGTTAAACTAACCACTCGCAAGTTATAGTTCTATTTATAAATATTTGAATCACACATTCAAAATATTCAAAAAATCGAAATTAAACACACCTTGCTTCATTACTAGACATCAAACTATTAATCTCACAATATTTATAAATTCACTTTATATATGTTTACACATAATCAGTTTAGTAGGGATAATTACAGTTATTTGCTGAAAATTCTCAATTACACGTAATATGTTAGAAACCTGTTGATTGGTATTTTTAGGTTAATATCCTTCTAATGCGATCGAGATAATTCAAGATCATTATTTGAAACTGAAGTAATGCTTAGCGCCAAAATAAATAAATCGATGCAACGAATTCAATTAAATTTGTAGAAAGGAGATTTGAAATATGCATTAACGTTAACGAAGATTAAATTGAGCAATGCTAAAATAATGAAGGTGTTGAAACGTGCAAATTTGGAAAGGAAATTGCGATGGCGAAACGTAAAATGCATTTCTATTTACACAAATTAAATATTCATTGCTTCAAGGTGGGATTTAAATAATTACGCTTTTGTCAAATGCAGGTGCATCCTGCAAAGTCCTATAAACACTTACAATTGCAAATTTCGTTAGTTTTAAGATACGCAGATTAAACTGTGTGTACATACGAAGTGGCCACAAACCTAGGAAGCTAAGGAAATAGCTAAATATCGAAAAGGATCCTTGAAATTTGATAGTGTACAATGGTTTTTGAACATAATTTATTTATTAGGAAAGAAGTGTTAGTTCCATAATTTTTGAAAAAAGCGTTCTATTCTGATTCACATTTACCTTTTACGGTTACGTCTAAAGAAAATATGATAAAGACTATCCGAAAACAGGTTAAAACAAATCAAGTCACCATCAAATAACGGGTAATCGGTTTAGCTTTGCCAAAGTACGTACAATTGTCGGAAAATGTGTCCCACATTTGAAGCTGAGAAAACTAAACTTTTGATGATGGTAGGAAATGCGGGTAGATCGACGCGTTTGAGCAAAATCAAGATCGGGAGAACCTAACGGTGCAAAATTACAAAATTTCTTCGAATATAAATAAAAACATCAGCGCGAGAGCTATAATAACATTAGCAAAGCCTGAATACAAAACATTAACATTCGCGCTGTCATGAGTACAAAATCATTTGCTTCCGGTATTGGGTGAAAATAATTTTGATCGTAGAACCAAATTTTTCGATATCGAATCGATATAACGATAAGTAAAACCAAAATAAACAACATGTAATCCAATCGCATATTGTTTTTGAATGAATCAACGTTTTATTTGACCGAACACATTAATCGAAAATGCTATCTTCAAGGCAAAATATCACGGTGCTTTTCTGTCTAGTAAGCATATATGATGTGTTAAATAATTGACCATTACTGGCTCATCGGTTAGCCTAAAACAACGAGTACATAACTATACCTGCATTGACGCCAAGATGAGAGAAACTCATCGGTGAAATCCAATTCTGACTTTATCGCTACTTTTGAAGATTTCCAACGATATAACGACTCTTATTATTGGATATTATTTTTAGTGTCATAATTATTATTATTATTTAATTGAAATTATGGAAAATCTTCATACAGTCGAGTGGCAAATTTGTTTAGATTTATACTGCGAAAACTGAAAGAAATTTTCAGTTTTGGCAAACGTTTTCAGATTTTGTAGTTAGCGTGTAGCTAGATTGATCGCATTAACGGTTCTTTCTCCTTTATCCTGCCAAAATTAATCAATTTTTTAGTCAGCCAGTAAGTATTGCAGACTTGTGGTTGTTCACCATTCTTGTATATACACGTGGCATCTTATCCGAACTTGAAATACAGAAAAGAAGCAGATGTTGCTATCAAAGTCATCCCATAACGACGATTAATATCTATATATAACTCCAAGTAAGAAAACATGAAACTGACATAAGTCCAAATATTACCATAGCAATTATATTGAACAAATTTTTTTTGTTTGACATTAAGCATGTTGTAACAATACAGTAATGTACTTAATTCCATTAACGTTACTTTCATACAGTTGGTTCAATGTCGCCCCGTTTCGAAGGTAAAATAAAGCGAATGTTTCTAAAGGCAAAAGCGCATATTCCGCCATCGATGAAAAGTCACTTGTTACAGCAAAACCGATCTTTAATACGAATTAATACGGTGCCAAGTTGGTGAAGAGGATGGGCGACATGTATTTAAAATCAACATTACATGAGCATATAATAATAATAATGTACACTACGCTACTTCTACTACTCATTTCTTTGGTTCAAACTGTTTCTATTACAGTTGAATGAAGCCTATTGTGACATTTAAACAATCGTACACGTAATAATAATAGTATAATTAATGGAAGTAGACAACAGTTCAAAAACAGGAAAGGTGACCTATATGGATGGCCAAATAATAAACATTTTTATTTAAATTCTCGTTTCGTCTGTATTTTCAGACCTCCCCAGGAGATAAAACTTAATTTAATAAAAATAAAAAAGGGGATCCCTAGTAACTAGTTGTTTTTTTTTTCGTCATTCTTAGTATTCATTGTAGATATTGTGCAGCTTTTCTTCTAAATTGAGAGCTTATTATTAGAGATGACAAAGGCAGGTGAAATTATTACTTTTTTTTGCAGCGACTACACAGACTCATGTTTTGTCGAATTTCGGGGAAACCAGTAGGCAACACGAACCCTTTCTTATGAGACGAATACACACATGCCTTCTATACTTATTAGAAACCAAAATAAAAAATTTAATAAACTAATTTGATTATTTTAAAAACAAAGTCTAATATTGAACATTTTGTTTTAATTTTTCAGTCCAACTACATCAGTATTCCAAATTTGGCGACATTCTTGAATGCACAGCAATACTGTCAACAACTCTTCAACACGAATTTTGGGATAGACTTCGTACTCTATTGCATTAGCGGTCAAAATTTCCGGAAAGCCGTTCGATCGCTTTTTTGCCCGAGACCGCTGAAACGGAGAGATACCGCTATAACAGGTCAGTATTGTGTAAAAGAAATGAATTTAAGTTGAATAAAGCGAACCACTTTAAAAGGCCGGCACATATATCTATTTATTCAATTAACTTCGTAACAAGTTTTGAAAGATGCGATCTGATTACGAGTGAAGCTGTGTGCTTAGAAAGGTGTAAAGCAAAAATAGAGTAGCTAATCCACTCAACGATAGTAGTCTAAATTTAAAATTTATTCAACCGCCTGTATCTCAGGTAACGAAAAGAATTTTTAGGAATTTCCGGTGAATATGTATAACTCATCAAACCCAAGAGAAAACACATTGTAATACTGTCTTCTCTACACTTAATTAAAAATAACGGTTTCTTCAAACGAGTAATTATTCAAAGCTTGCTTCTTTCGTAAATTTATTGCGGATTCGTTTTCTGTCTTGCGTAAAATCCGGTTTTTTAAAGAGATTATTCTATAATTTCCTTAAACATGAATTTTCATTTAAACAAATAGGACCATTATTTATGCCATCCACCATTCATAATCTGAATTTATACAAGTACACTAGATATGAAAGATATATGTCCTGCAACAAATAGCAAGCAACTATTCCACACATTATATATCTTGACAGATTTATTTTATAAACAGGTAATTATTCAACCGTAATGCTATTGGTTTATTTTAACAACCATATTAAATGAAAAAAAAAATATTTATTACAATTCGCTACGTAATGACTAAAAAACTACTTTTAACGGCCAACCTAATCAAGTCATGTACTAATCAGATTGACTAATTGAAATTTAATGAAAAAGAAGCACTTTCTGAATTGTATTATTACATCTCGCGAAGAACTGCACGTATTGATACATGAAAGAGTATAGATTAGAAAATTCTGAAAATTTAGAAATATTTTAAAGTCTTAGAATACAATTGAAATAAAACATTTAACACTTTCGATTACATCAGTTTTGAAATTTGAACAACTGTTCTAACCATATTAAAAATATTCGCATTTTTTGAAAAGTTTCGACAGATGGACAAGTGCTTGCGAACTTTCTTAACTGTGAAAGCATTTTAATTTGGAAATGTTCTATTATTTTCTTCATGCTTCATTTAAGAGAGTGAAAAGTATTAAATTACATGTGAAACAGGAAAATGTGCAAGTCTCAAAAATGAATGTGTAGCTGGGTATGGATGAGGATCCCGGCTTTGCAATTTCTTAACTTTCGTATTGCATTTCGAAATTGATGAAAGAATACTTTGTCATAATATTGCACTAAACTCTTCCGTCGTTTTCTGTTTCAACTGTATCACCTTTTAGAACTGTCATGAGATGTCCTTGTAATCTTTCTATAATTTGCGTATGTGACAGTAATACCCCTTACTGTACCTTTTCCTATTTTATCCAAGATTTCTGCAAAGCAATTTAGCATTCCATTTTATATCCTAGTCCCTGTCATTGGTACATCTTAGCTTCTTTAATACCCTTTATTTAATTTTCTTTGTACTTCTCCTATAATTTGCTACTGCTTTTATTACATATGGATACGTTCTCCATAATTTCTTCTTCGTTGTGACTTTTGTTTTTACACCTTTGTCCTATCACGACGTAATCTTTATTTTTCCTCCCACACGTATGTGCCATTAATACCTAAGTAGTTCTCTAAATGTCTTCGTTTATTCTTTTCTCGTTTTTTATTTTTTAGAATGCCCTTTCCTGATACTCGCCAATAACCTTATTACTCGCTTCTTTATAGTTATTCTCTATTTTCACTAATTTTCTGTCACTAACTACTATTTCTACTACTGGATGGTCAGAGCCAAGGTAATAACTTTGCAGTTAGCAGCACATCAACGTTACCTACTTTACTAAAGAAAATAATTTGAAAAATTGTAAAGAGTATTTGCAACGAATATTTTTCAATTTACACAAACATTTTATAAGTGTTCTAAACGACGGCTACAACAGAGGAACTCAAATGCTCTTTAATTCAGTATCCAATTTCATTCGTATCGTATTATACTATCTTTCTTTGTAAATTGTAAAAAATGAAGCAAATGCATACATAAAATAAACTATTTTTAGTAGTATGTATAGGATAACTTCGAAAATAAAGTATAAAATAGTGAGACATTAGAATCAATCCAAATATTTAACTTGGACTTGGATGTAAAGTCATACATCACTGCTTCCTAGATCCGAATAGGTTAGATAACGACAGCAGTAAATTAAATACTATTAAAACGGTTCTCGCGCAGTTAGTGAGTTTATCAGCTGAAGTAAGTATTTGTTACTCGATACTAAAAACAATAAACAAGAAATTACCTTTGATGAAAAATAAAGGTGTTATATTTAGCGTAGCGCCGTTTATCGCTTTTACTGAAAATGTATAAATTAAGGTAAAATATACGCCTTGGATTTGTTATCGTTACAAGGATTCTCTTTAGAATAAGGCAGTCACTCCTTTGTTTACTCGAACGAAATTTCTCAACTTAATTGTCCAATTCCAAGAAAATATTTTGATATCAATAACGAGGATTTTTGGTCACGCAAAAGTGACTTTCTTTACAAATTATAATTCTGAAGAAAAGGTGAATATTCAGCAATGCAACATAAGCAAGGTCAGACATGTGCTCGAAAAAATTCCTAATATTTCCATTAAGCTCTTCACTGATAAAGTAGTCACAATCCGATTTAACAAGTATATCGCATTATGCTTGTTTATAACGGAAACGAATCTTTTGAATTCCTTTCATCATGTGGCATACCTCAAGGACTGTAACTAAGACCACCTCTATTTGTGCTTTTTCCTACTAAGTGTCCTATTAAATATCTCTATGATATCCTGACATTGATTCGACATAACCAGCTTTTGAAGAGATTAAAACTGTAAGAACCTTAGACGTGCTGTTCTGCTTCTGGTTTTCTACACATTTTATATTCAACCCAATAAAAATACATAGTATGATTTGATCCTTAGTCAGGATTAAAGGTAAAAAAAACATAAATATAAAATAAAATAAGATAAATGTACAGAAATTCCAAAAAATATTGTATCCAACCTGATGCATTACGTGAAGTGCAGCGTGAACAACAGTGCTTACCGCAAGATGAAAACACACCAATAACCAGTAACTTCCTGACTAATTATAAATCAAAATACCTTACCATTCTAAAATTTATAAAATGTCTTAGTAATAAATAACAAATACAAGAGCTCCCTTAGGAAATCTGTTTTATCTAAAAGGTGGCTCAATATACGTACTGTAATAATTTCCCAATCACGATGCTATATTATTAAAGTCGCATTAAAGACAGGAATATTAATTCCGTCATATCGCATTATCTCAGAAGCAATGATTAATGCGATAAGCTCGAATAAGTTTCTAAACGATCATGGATCCAGAGAAATTTACATTCGCGCTTGTACGGTTACTCGCCTGAATTAGCAAAGTAGAATACATTAATTATCTAAGTCAATTAGAAAGTAGGCGGCTAAATTAGAAGAGGTTGTGACAACTAACAAAAGAGCTTAACAACAAAAAGCCGTTTAATAAAGATTATACGATTAGTTCTGGAATTTGAAAATTTGTTCTGTTATGGTACGGCATGAAAATGCTGTTTCCCCCCGAAACTTAGCCGTAACTTTCGCATTCGGTAATGTAATCATGACGCACATGGATGAAAGCTAAACTTCAAGTTCAAGATCGGGGAAAATTATAAATACAGATATGTTAATTTCTATTTAAACTTCTATATTTTGACGCACTTCTATCGAATTTGTTATTTAGTTATCATTTATATTTGACAGTGTTCACAGTCATTCTTACATGTAGACACGCATAATTTTTGACGTTAGCTAGCAAACACGCATGATATATTACAAGACATAGTAGTATGGTACTTTGGAAGAAAGGAAATATAATTGTTTAAAAATCTAATTTGCAAAAATATGAAATGTCTATTACGAAACGTGTATCGCAACTGGCCCTTTGACAAATGCTGTCGGTAACAAAAAAGCAGAGAGATGTTTATTCAAGATCTTTTGCCATAAAAGTACCCCAAATGATAGAATCCTCAGCGTACTGAAAGGTACAACACTAACACTACTTCAACTGTATTTAATCTTATTATATTGGAGCTAGCAAACTAATACGAAAACGCATAGTAGTCCTAGTAGACGTTCGTCGCGATCTAACCAAAACGAAAAAAAAAAACATGTAACAGTCAACACCACGGTCTAAGGATAGTTAAATAAAATAAATAAAAATAAAACATGAACTACCAATCACAGTAGACCAAACCTATTTCTAATTTAAATTGAAAAAACTGTACTTTTATATAAGGTACAAAAACGTATTAAGAAAAAGTTGTCCAAGATATTTCGTCGTTAAAAACTTCCAGTGCACTCTAGTGCACAAACATTAAATTTTTAATGCCCCCTAGCATCGTTGATGAAAGAGCTTAAATCTCCATACTTATGAAAGCTAAATTACATTTTGCTAGCGGACGCAAGTTACAAGAAATAATATATAAAACCAAAATAGCAATATCATTGCTTCTTAAAAGAAAATAATCAAAGATTCAAAAATTTTGGCATAGCCTTTAAAATTAAATTATCTATTTCGAATAGTATACTTAAAATAGATATGCGCAAAATGGCCTAAATTTAACGTAAACAGCAGCGGAGATATGCACAAATGACGTAATGATTCCTGTCTTATTCTTTTAGATGTGTTCATTAGTGAGAAACAAAGTCTATAACCGGGCAATCTACTGAAATTGGCCCCTGCATAGATTTGGTTATTCTTTTCTTCAGAAGTAACTTTATGTATAATATTCAAGTTTGCGAAGTTTCAACTGTATAAAGTTTAATCATATCAAGTTTTTTACTCTACTTTCTTAAACTTAACGTAATTTCGCCGTGGGAATTAGACGATTACGGAACTATTTACAAAAAGTAACACTAATTTGGTAATTAGAGAGAACGAGCCATTGTTATTTTCGGTTTTACTTGATTTATTAGGGAACCGCATTTATTAGAGCGGGGCGTACGCATGTTTTACGTTTCGCGCTGCAAGGATAAGAAGCACTTTCGTCTATTTCTCCATATCTTTCGCATGTCTTAGTTTTAGGGTGTGTAGGCGGCAATAGTAATGAATATTTTCGAAAATAGGGATAGGAATAGAGAATAGTGAGGATAGAGTTTTTCTCACAATATTCTGTTTACGGTTGAAAATGAGGATAGACGTATCCTCGAAACAGATGCCTCGGACTGATTAATTAAACTTGTATGGTGCAGAATGTGTCGATACTTTTGTGTTGTTTACTAGACTACCCCACATTCCTTACTATCATTAGCAAGGACTGTGGCGTTCTTTTAATTTTCCGAAGGATTTAAGTTGGTAGTTCCTCCAATAAAGAGTACACGAGTATTCCCCCATTGTCTTACATAATACATGTGCATATGATCTGCTTTGCCGGAACTACCAACTTAAATCACAAGCGAAATTTAAAAAATACTAAATTATTTACAATACATTGAACATATATTTATTGATATAAAATAAATCTTATCAGTCTTATTTTATAAGCGCAACAGAATGTTTTTGTTAATATAGCAAATGATACGCAAGCACGAATTGTACTGACTGTGAATATTACGAATTGTAGTAAATTACCAAGTTCACATAATGACTGCTATCAAAAATTTTCTATAAATTTTGCTTAGCAAAGGGTTTTATCCCTTCTGTGAATGCATAAAGCGAGCGACATTTGCTATTTCTTGCTCTCCGAATATTTCACGCCAACACCGGTTAGTTGAACTATATGTGTGCTTGTAAATATAAACTCCCATTTGCTGCTTCTCGAAATATACCAATCAAGCAGAATTCGATCCAGGATCCATATTTTGCTTAGTTAAAAATCTTTCTCTGGGAACACATAGAGAACGCCACAGAAAAATGTCGCGCAATTTTTCCATTACGTTGCCATTCTTCTTACATTCCTTTTCAATGGATAAGCACAAACTTAAGGTTGGTTTAAACGTTTCAAATTTACACCAACATCAATTGATGAGGACGCGTGATCGTCACACGCAGAACGTATCATTGCTGTCCCTAAGTGAACGTAGGCAGACCATTCACGACATTTGTACCATCAAGTCAACAAATTTGAATTGCACATAAGAAAAATAGGAGCAAACTTCGCGCCGCGACTGCCAAACAACGAACAGAAACATGGGCTGCGAGGGTTGAAAAAGCAGCTGCGAGTTGAGCCAGATTTCTTTCTAATATCACCACAGCACCACAGGAGGATTGATGTTTGTACTTTCAAAAGGACTGTCTTGAAGGTAACGACGGCGATCGAAATTTGGTTATTCTTATAGTTATTTTTCGGGAACTTACACTTAGCTTCGTATCTCCCGATTGTTTGACTAAATAGTGCGCAAATCACGTTCATTTTTATGATAACGGAAAATCTATAAGTTTGAATTTAGGCAAAGCCATATTTCGTGAATTAATACAAAGCTACTTCGGCAATCGCAAAATTACATTAGTTTACAAATCTCTTGTATTATAGGTAATTTAATGCCTGATATCGTTTAGATTTTCCAAATGGAGAAAACAACAACGTAACGATCCTAAATCGTTTTTACTCCTTCTGCGTATTAATCACTATTACGTATAACCGGTGAAATTATTATTGTTATAAGTAGAATGACCAAAACAGGTGCAGTTATTACTTTTTTGCAACGATTAGACAGTGGACAAATCACGACTCTGTCTACTCGCCGCAAAAAAAGTAATAATTCACCTGCCTTTGCCATCTCTAGTTATAAGACTTTTTCCACAGAATACCACGAACCACACAAAAGTATCAGCACATTCCGCACGACACAAGTTTAATGTAATACATAATAGGTTTCTAAGAAAAAAAAAAAAAAACTAATTCGGATTTCCTTTACAGAAAGCAGAACGCAATCGATCGGCTCATCGGTTACGTCTCGCAAGAGGAGGACGCCCGTTCCCAGCGACAATCAAGAGAGTGTGAGCACTCAAATAATAGCCATGAAAGTATTGTAAATTGTAATAATGTTTAAGTCGTAGAGTTAATTTTGACTGATTTACATGTGTAGTCGTTTATTATTTACTTTGTTATTTATTTATTTGTTATTTTATATTGCAAATTTTAACCTTGACCGTGTACTTACTATTAGATAAAAGTATTCACGCACTTATGCTCAATAGGAACAATTCTCTGTTAAAGTAATTATGTTAGTTATAATAGTTCACACACAATAAATGTAGCGTATATGTGCGTTTAGGAAATAAAAATTACAAGAAATCGTAGAGCGGTACATAACGAGGAAGCTTTGAATGCATAATCGGCAATATACATGTAAAACAGGAAATTCAAACTGAGCCTGGGTTATTCTTCGTTGAAAGACTAACACGACTCCAAATCGATATGCTGTATTTATGCATCGTAAGATTTACATATTCTGGAATTCTTACGTCATAGCGCAGGTGAGTACCAATTTAAATACAATTGAATTGATAATCTACCACTTTACAAGTGGTTTACGTTAGCGCTAAGAACGCAGTCTCGTTTTTGTATTATTCTTAGCACTTTCTTAACAATTGTTAATGATATGCAACGGATTTGTAGTTCTAGTCAATTTATTAAATTTATATACATTTCAATAAGATTTAAATGAGTTTTACGAGAACCGTTCCGTACCAAAAGATCAAACTCTGATCTTGATCGCTACGGAAGTCAATGTGTTACAAAAATTAAAATTTCGGCACACTCGGC
This sequence comes from Oryctes rhinoceros, assembly GCA_020654165.1. Lineage (NCBI taxonomy): Eukaryota > Metazoa > Arthropoda > Insecta > Coleoptera > Scarabaeidae > Oryctes > Oryctes rhinoceros. Next base: position 16,863,100 of record JAIOKQ010000008.1, on the reverse strand, counting down.
ATCGGAAACTATTTGATTATTTGGAACAATCATACATTTGTAATTCTAGCATGACTTATTTTATTTCTACTCTAAAAGATACATATTAAATATATTAAATACCTTTAATTTAATAGATTTTTAATTTAATTTAATTTAATTTAATAGATATTAAATACCTGCGGTTACCGCCTATTTACCCTAAAACTAAAACTTGCACGCTCAACACTAAAGAAAAAAGTGCTTGTTTTTCTTGAATTTAAATTAATGTACTTTAATATGTCCATCGTCGCGGACGGCCGTTTTCTTGGATTCGTAAGCGATAAATTCTTGTGCCGAAGCTACATCCCCGATTAATTTCAGGTATTCTAATTTAATACCATGGTCGGTTCCTAGACATAGCGATCGCATCCTTAAGAATGTTCAATCGACAATCGACACGAAATTCCATAACTTTAATTCCGATAACAAATAACAGATTTGTGAAGCGTCGCTTTCACAAAATATCTAAAGATAGTGAAAGTCTTAAGGAACAAGATATGAACGTGTGTTCCGGTTAAAAAAAAAGGACAAGCTAAGTATTTCATCCCTAGAAGTCATTTCGAAAGTATTGAAAACACGCTTAATTGTTGCACGCTACGATTTGTTGCACGTATCTCTAAAAATAATCAAAAAATAAACATTTCACATAGTGATGGGCATTATCATTAATAAAATCCATTTTCTTCGGCAAATTTGGAGTAAACAAAGCTAGAAAACTTTACTCCTTAATGGTAAGTCCGGGGTTCTAATTCGGTATTTCTACAAAAGGCTTCCATTTAACATTGAACATCTCAAAATCGATAAACAACGCTGACGCTAACAAGTACGTAATCAAAAACATGTGCATAGAAGCATGTTCTTTAGATTTTCCTCTAAATGCAAAAATCAATGCATGTGTATTACTCGGGAACTCTGTCGATAATAGCTGAATTCAAAGGCAGCACTGCAGAATCGAACGCATTCAATTTCCGAATATGCATCAATTTAGCGTTACTTTAAGCCAACTTCCTCAATGTTCACAGAGTCGTACATCCGGCAGTTACATGTCGAAACCAGTAGCTCGCCAATTTAATAACGGATTCGAGTTGCAGAAATTCAATTACATTTTGCATTTGTAAAGTTTTAAGACATTTACCAGCACACTTATCAAGCAACAAGTTATCAGATAAAGAAAAGAAAATCAAATATAAAATGAAATCATTAAATTTTAAATTCGAGTTGATTCCTATTAAAATTGGCGGTACAAGAGGATGCAAATAAAACAATATACCCGAGTTAACTTTGAATTTATCGAAACCAGGCAAGTAACAATTGATTATTATCATAATCATCATCAAGGTTTTAATTTGATACTAAAGTAGCGACTCGTACTTTGGGATATTCTTTGAGGGCTTGACGATTTAGCAATCTAGAAATTGATGAAATTTTGCATTTGCTTCAGAAGTTGTACATAATGATTTTAAAGAAATATCATTCTTTTGGTGGCTTTTGGAAAACCATATGCTTCTAAGAGTGTTAAGGTTACTGGAATGAACGGGGGGAGAGAGGGAGGAGAGTTAAGGAATATGTTAAAAGCTTTAGCTTACAATCTTTGAGCAAAGAAAAACAGGAATTGCTGTTAGATTATTACGCACACTACACCAGTAAGTATTGCATTGAAAATGGCCTGCATATAAAAAAGCATTATCTAGCGTCAAATTCAAATTAGCAGAAAAATCGATGCCACGAAATTCGGATTTTCTGCTGCCATTACGATCTCTAAGAGCCAGTTTGAAAGCACAATAACATTTTCTCGCTCTGCTAGATACTTTGAAATTACCAGACAAGACAGATTACCTTGGAAATGACGAAGAGTAAAGATGAAAAATTACATTTATTTCACATACATACGTCTGCATCGAAAACAAGCTTCATTTTTCCTTTTTCCTCACAAATCTTAAGTAATCCATTTATATTGTTTGTAAATGCACTTTCTTTCGCTTAGTTCACTACATAACTCGCGAAGATAAAAATCCATTATTATTAATATTATTATTATAATTATTTGAGATGTATGGTTTACCTGTATTGTCTCTAAGATAACGGAGTTGACGAAAAAATTTTAAAATTTTAATTCGGATTGAAAAATTCATGCCTTTGCCTTAGAACGCCAAAAAAATTCCAAGGAACGCATGTTGCAATTGAATAGATAAATTAAAAAGAAAGTATTTTAATTACTTTAATTAATTAACTGCAAGCGTTTCCCCTTATTTGGGAATAGTTCCACTGTTAGCGCAGGAGAACCTCCTGAAATACTAACAATTATTCAATTCCAAAATACAGTCACAAGTTCCTTACTTCTTCATGAGATAGAAGAGTTTGGGACATAACTTTTTAGATTCTCATACTAGTAACTTCCGCCAATAGCAAATATACCTTTTAGAGCAATTGAGATTGTAATGATAAATTGTATGGATCAGCACCGGTATTTTTTTTATACAATTTTACTTGTAAGGATTCAAGGACATTTTACATACATTTTCAGATTTTTTTTATCATTTCAGCACAACTGAATTACTGGCAATGAACGTAAACAATAAAGTTTAAAAGTTAATCGAGGATTTCCTAAGAGAGCCTTACATAAACCTTTAGTAACTTGTCGAGATTACAAAAATTTATCAACTTTTTTACGATCCATTATTTTACATATCCAATTTCGTCGATTCCACCATAATAGTAATTTTACCTCAAAACTAATTGTCTTTAAGAAATTGAGGTTTAAAATGTCGAAGACGTTGCACGTACTTGCAGCTTTCGATTCCAGCTATCTCGACGGAAAATTCCAAAGCGAAGGTGATAAAATATTTTGGAATATATTCTATCCACATTTATAATGATTTAATAGAATTAATTTAATAATGAAATAATATCCGAGGCTTTTAATGTGCAGTACTATCCTTTCCTGGTAAGTGAATGACTTACTCAATCTTAAATTACACTACTTTGAACATACTTACACTTCCAGATATTAAAGAGGATGATCTAACATTTAGCAACGGTAGCCGGTGTAGTAAAACAAAAGCGTAATAATTATACTTTAACGTTTAACAGATGAAAACCATTGTTTATATAAAGATGTTATCGGTGTATATATACGTGTAATTAAAAGCGAACACTTTTTTGTTTAATTTGAATCAAATAGCCCCGAAAACTTTGATGTTAGAATTACGTTTCTACGTAAAATTCGGCTTCTTCCTAACATAACATATAATTTACGTCCTGCCTTTTAGCAGTTCAATTCAATTATTGCTCAAAGATTTTATAAGCGGCATTGATGTACTATAATGTATGTAAAGTAGCCATTTCGTGACAAAATAATATAAACGCGCATCCGCTCTGTGTCTGCATCTCCTTGATTTGTATAGCTGGCTTATGCATCTTTGTATACAATGTTGATCGGTAAAATAGGTTAAGGTCATAATAGAATGATCGGAATGTGAAAAGTTTACAAAGAAATTGATATAAAGTGCTGCGCGTTTTTAGTACCTATTTACATATAATTGATTATCCAATAAGTTCCTAAAGCATCCTCCATTAGTAGCTTTCGAACAACAAAAGTCAGCTTGTAGAACATTTTTTTGAACCAACTTTTGGCTATATTGGCAATTCAGTTGCCACCGGAAGTGACGTTAGCTTTCTTACCTTGAATAGCACAACCTGATTGTTTTTACGTTTTTAGAAAAGCAAACGATAGACGAATCGAATGATATCACAAAGGTTATGCTTTACCTCTGACGCCTAATTGATCCAAGCTAGGCAACGTAATGATAACAATTACCAATTCTAAAAGCTTGGTGTAATAATGAACTATATGGAGAACGCCTAGTTTCATCTCTCACAACTTCAAATAAAATAATTAATTTTCAAGTCAATATTTTGTCAAAAGTTTTTTATTTGGATTAATTATTACTATTATTATTTATTAATGACCCAACAAATTCTGCATAATTTCATAAACAATATATCAGTAACAGAAAACTTCCTCTTTGTGTTCCGTCGTGATATCCGCATTTTTTTTTTTAGATTACTATTTCTTAACAATACACATTTTAGTATACTTTCTTGCTCAATCTGATACGAAGACATGATCCGATTATTCGGAATCATCTATATTTGTTCACTTTAAAGGATTCTTTCATGTAAACAGCTCCTTTCTTGAAGTATGGCTTAAGACAACTTTGAATTTATTTCTAGTTGCTTCCACAGGCCTACGCCACATTCCTCTGATATGTACAAAGTCTCTTTCTTTCGCTTCTTGTTTTCTATAACAACAAACTTCCTGTCGCTGGCTAAACGATGGACAACCTCTTTCACAATGCATAACATAAATTGCTCCACTGGCATGTTTTTATTTTGATCGCTATTATCCTGACAGGTAAGGTAGCGTTAGTTTTATATAACAATTGGGAAATATTAAATATATCACCTACAGTAAACATCGAAAACGGGAGATTTCACAATGATTTAGAGGTTGTTGTTTACTTAAAATTCGTATGAAGCGCTTGTTTTTTGCGAAAATGTAGCTCTTTCTGATGATAGCACATTCTTGTTGAATTTTTCATATTTTCGTTCCTTGTTCTTATTATCTTCCGTTATGTTTCTCCTTCTGTTGATGATTATTAGTATGGTAGGTTTGTTTAAATTTGTTAGTTTTTTGCGTTTCTTTTACGATAGTTTTCGTATAAATAGCGTAAGGTAAATAAAATAATTTAAATATTGAATTACTATATTGTTATATAAATCCTTGAAATATTATTAGAAATTACCCCAAAAGCAAGGGATAATTATTGCCAGATTTACTGAATAAAATTGACCCAAGACTATAGGCACCAGAATTTAAGATTGCAGCTGCAAATGAAAGTAATTATTGACACATTACTTTGTTGTTTTGCATATGATTATTTAATATGGTTTTCGAAGAGTTTGTAGTTGTCTTTTGCCAAAGATACTTCTATTAAACTGATAGAGCATAATACAAATACAAATACATAGCAAATTACAGAATGTGGATTCGTGGTATCGAATCGAATAACGGATTAGGATATAGAGAGCATGTTTATATAAAGGTATGCATGATGGTAAAATACATATATTATTAAAAAAAGAATACTTTTCTTTCAGGGACTACATCAACAACAGACTATTCTATCGGAAGCTCGACCACCATATGGTTCACTAATAACAGCAATAATTCCACCAAGGGGCTCGGCAGCCATGGATTTCACAATAGTACTCGATTTATATTTTTAATAAAATCTAATTCATCGACACAACCTCGTTGGTTTCTTAACTGAACCTAATTCTGATTTCTTTTTTCCCACGTACACAATGGCAACCAACAATATCATACATATTTCTATTTTAAAGAGTGAGTTCTACTCGAAAAAAGCTCAACAATAAAGTGATAGCATAGATGCTGTAGTATGTCTATAATTAGTATGCATGTTTACCACCAGATGGCGCATTGCTTGTTCTTATGCCTACTAACTTTGCGCGAGAGCCATTCCATAAACGATATTTAAAAACCACGAAAAGTATACAAATTTGAACGAATTTCCGATATTTAATAAAGTTAGTTAAATCTAAAAGAAATAACAGCGGTATGAAAACAAGGAATGAAAATATGAGAAATGCAGAATATAATAGCTATAAATAATAAGAATAATTTACGTTTTCAGAGTGTATTAAGAATTTCGATAATTATTACAACTATGTTGCATGGCACCGAGCTCATTGGATCAACCTATTGTACCACGAAGCAATTTGGAGTTTCTTTATAGCCTACCTTGCAACGATTATGGTTGCACATCATAATATTTCTTAAGCCGTGGTATAAAATATAGCATCTATTACCTTTCCAAAAAAATATGCAAGATATTCCATTTAATTTAAGAAAGTTAACGTTATTTCCTGTGACGGCAAAAATGTACTTGCGCTGCCAATAACGCTCACGGTGAGCTCATAAACAACTGAAATCGATTTATTTCTTCTAAAACGCTAGTTTCTATCGTTCCAAAATTGTCATTGTATATGCAATAGATAATTTGCCAAACTTGTAGTATTATAGTAAAATTAAAAGAAAGTGTAGAACAAAATAAATCGCATCTACTTTTAAGTATAGGTAAATATCAATACGTATATGGAGGTTGTAATATGTTTCTGCAGATATAATTACCAATTTCCTTAAATTCTGCATCCGGGGTATTGTCTGTCACTATTAGTTAGGTATTCTATTACTTATGCTCATCAATTAGTTATCTGACCACGCACATTAATATAGCGTGTACGCACGTACGCAATTTAGTGTCAACAATGGAATATTACACACGACGTGAGTGTGCACCCAAACATATGAAAGTTACGGTAGTTTCACTCACGCGAGGACATTATTCCTAATAATCATCACGTATTCCACATATCCAAAATTGAACGGAATAATATGAATTATCTTTCTTGTTATCAAATATAGAGACTTGTTCGGCAAACGTTTTAAAAACTTTTATATAATAGAATATAAAAGTTTCCTCGCAAAATTGTGAAAATACGAAAAACATCTAATGTTTATTGAAAACTTATGTGAAATATACATACATACTTCGTAACTTAATAATCTAGGGTGTACTGGATGGATTGGAATTGGTGAATAAGAAAGCTGTTGAGGGTAAAGGAAACTTATGTCACAGCAAAGGTGCTAGCTATGCTTGCCTCCGAGTCTCAATTTGACGAGTACTTACCAAGGAGAATGACAATAATCAACAAAACAAATGATTACGACTGAACCTTGTTTAGTAATTGCATTGAGACGGAATATTTGTAAATGGAACACTATCCGTGTACGGTGATCTCGAATCAATATATCCAGTAAATACCGTAAAAGGAGGACGCATCTGTATCGGGGAGGTTCAGCAGATAAGGAAAATTTCGTCGAAATTTTGACTAGTTTGGTAAAAATAAATTTTAAGTTATTTAAATGCATAGATATACATCTATGTCAAATCAGTAAAGATCAGTGACAAGCTTGTGTCAATTTAAACGATGTTTTAAGTGACCAATTTTCGCCTTCTTTTAAAAGCACTTAAGAGAAATGTAGTTCTGCAAAATACTCGGAATAAAGGAAAAAACACTGGTCTGTAATATAAAGTACCCCGTCAGCGGTGTAAATACTAAATAACAAACTTGCACTTGCTCAAATTAATTACTGTTACCAGCAAATATTTCTCTTTAAAATGGTTTGCGGCCCGAGAGATCACTTATGCCGGTTGCTATAAATCGTGTGTTCAAGAAGACCTTTTTTTGCAAGTTTATGTATTTGTGAAATTATGCAAAAAATACCGCTCAATCCATTTTTTTGTAGGCAAACATGTCAAAAAATCAAGGAGAAATCGGATGCAATTCATAAGGATCATATGAGTACTATCAGATTTAATGAGTGTAAACGTGACCTAACATCCCCTTTGATAAAGGACGCTTAGGTTATTCCACTGAGGTAACTACAGACGGTATGATCAATAAGATTCAAGGTATCGTGCTAGCCGGGCCGCCGGGCGAATATTAGAGAAATTACTAATATAGTAAACATCTTAACTGAAACTAAAGCATCCTCCACGAAAAATTGAGTGGGAGTGAAATGGATGTCGCGTCAGTGATAAGTTCAAAGTAATGTTTAAACATGCTTAAACGGAATACGAATGCGATTCTACGGCGTCATGTAACTGTAGATGAGACATAGATACATCGCAGGCATGAAACAAAGTTTAAAATAGGGTCTTCCCGGCGAACAAGCACCAAAAAAGGGGAAGCTAAAAAAGTTATGACAATTTTTTTTATTTATTGAACCGATTCGACGCTGAACGAAAGAGAAAGAGGCCCCGCCTAACTAAGAAAAGAATTCTCTCCCATTTTAATAGCGTCCCAGCTCACGCATCGGCAATTGCAAAGCGGTTTATGTCAAATGAGAATTTCAACGTATCCTATTATTTGAATAGCAAAGCTGGTCGAGAAATACATTTACTAAAAGAAAAACAATAGCCTTGTCTTTCTCAACACATATCATCCTCATACTTATCTAATTCCCAGATAATTTCAAATATATCATCATTATCTAAAATAAGATTTACAATAAAAAGAAACAGTACGAGAAATATACATAATGATACAATTCGAAGTCTTTCCAGTCTATACATATTTTCTTTTTTTTGAAAATTGTTGCTGACGTCTTGCTCTTCGTTTAAATATACACCATTACAGTTATGTTTATAAAATTAACCATATGTCTGTTCTACATGACCGAAAAAAAAACGCTTTTATATTAATTTCGAAATAAAGCTACACAACGTGGATAACATTGCTACGATTCGTTTGCGTCACCCACCTTAATCGCCTAAAAAACTAACATTTCTCTCGATTTTCATTTTCGCTGCAGACTAAATGCTATTTTATCGTTTTACTTCATCGCTAAAAATAGCTTTGCGTTCAGCAATCATAATAAATTAATACAACTAAAAACGGCTTACCTAAATCACCCTCGGCGAGAAGTCCAACTGTCCCGAAAAATCTCTTATCAAGTAACTGGAGAAGCTGTAAGGCGGTATCGCGAACAACTGGCCTAGGACAGCCGGTATTCATTAACGCAACATTAATCACAGCGGTGTAATGGTCACAGGGATATTCTCTGCAGGAAATGAAAAAAGCAGTTAGAAAACAGATCTGCTAGATAACTGTTGGTTTCTTTATTATCTACTAACAACAAAGCAATTCATTTCAAGCGAAATAAGCAACTTATATGAAACTTAATAAAATGATGGATTCGGTATACGCAAGGAAACATTCTGTTTTGGCCGACGGCTTTGAACGAATAGTAATCCTTGAAAATTTTTAACCTCTTACCTTTTCTTAAAGTACGTTAAGAATAAGGACGATAAATAATGTCGATACATTAACTTGTATAGCATTTCACCCCATGTTAATAGTATTTTGTAAAGCAACAATCGTGCGCCCCAGAAAATAACTCAACACTCATCCCCCTCTTACATTCGAACCTATTGTTTTGTTTTCTCCTATCCATAATCTTCACAATGGACCATTTAAAAATTTCTATACATACACATAATGCAACAATATTACTATTGCCTTAATGTTTGTAGGATATCAACGCAAAAAATATCCCGATCAATTTAATCTTCCTAATACCTATTTCGAAGGCGAATGTTATTCCCAGGAATCCTATTTTCGTAACACATACATTCATCGCATTCTTGTTTTTCTTAGGTCACATAAGGGCTGGTAATTTCATATAATACAACCCGTAAAATTACGACGACAAGAAACCGTGATAATTACGAAATGAAGCCATTAGTTGCCATTACACAACCTTCCAAATACAAACGATGCCGTAAATCTTTATTTCCTCTTTATTAAAGTGCTTCTATTGCCAGATTTCTTTTGTCAGGTTACAAATAACGGCATACATCCGTAGATCGAGGATTGCAAAAAAATGAACGTCTAGGTTGACTTCTAAAAATGTTTCGTTAGACAAACACGGCAAACGTATATCCCCGCTCAAAAGTGACATATCACTTTATTACCCATTTCATTTTGGGCAGCTGGTGTACATATGACGAGTTCCAAAAACAACGTCTTGAAGATTGATTACTCGATATATCAAAAGGGTGGGCTGGAGCTTTGTTACTGTACGTATTCTTTTTGGTGTCACTATACACCTAAAGAGAAGAAGAAATTGAAGTAAACTTCAATAACCTTTCGAAAGGTTGATGTATACAGGACGAGATTACGTTAGCCGCACATCAAAAATAAACCAAATTCAACATTTGTAAGTTTGCGACTTGTTTTGTTCGAGGAAACTAACTTTTAGAAAATATCGGCGCGAGCGAAGAAAAATCCACAAATCACAGAAAAGAAAAAGATTAGAAAGCATGTCGTAGACTTTCAATAAATGAAAAACAAAAAAAAATGATTCAAAGGAACGTGTTTGTAAATTAAAAACATGGCAACGGTACCAGAAAGTCCCTCAAATGGTCCAATATACCTTCTTTATGGTCTGAAACAATGAAACTTGGACAAACGAAAACATGATCGAAAAATATAGGACGCCAGATATGAATTCGGCTGACTTCCGACTATGGAGCTACTGCAAAGAAATAGTATTTTTCGTGATGAAGGAAGCAATCAATATCACACGTCATTGTGAACATTCCTGGGGATGCTGTTACCAATCCCGTTCATAATTTCGGAGACTGATATTTTGAATTGAACATCGCGGTGGTAGCCATATTTTGCTTATTTCTGCTTTTAAAATATTCAATTTCATGTTTTTATCTTTGAGAATCTAAGAATTTAGCGAAGTTGCTCGTAATTTGCTTTTCAGTAACTCTCTGCGTTATTTCCAACGAACAACATTTTTTTTTCTTTTTTCATTGAGACAGTATTTATTAAAATGTACAACAAAAATACCTCAATATTATCCTCTCGAGGCGATTTAGGATAAATGGGATATATATTTTATTTTGTGAAACGTTCGGTTGGAGAGAAGAGCTCTTAATCTCAGTGTTAGATGGAAAGTGGTGCAATTACAAGTTTCAAGGGTCAACAAGCCCGACTTAAATAAAATTCATTTTAAATGATCGAATCCCTGGGGTGTATTTAGAATGTACATATAGGAATATAACCAGCGTCGCCCTTACGTACAAGTACAAATAAAAATCGGTATACTGGACACATCAAATAAGGGAAAAACAAATCAATAAGGTATTTTTACTACTACAATTCATTTGCAAGGTCTACTGCTCTAAGGAAAAAAAGTTGAGTTAATAGAATTCTTTACCGTGGAATTTTATCGGCACTCTCATAAGAGTTAATAAAGCAAGCAGCTGAAATGATCTAACAAGCTATATGAAACGAAACTTCTCCAAGGTCTTTTTCGATAAAGTTCTTAAACGTCTACTACTCTCTATTCCCTCTGGTGTTTTCCCGTAACGCAGGCGACAAACAATAAACATGATAGCTACGCCTTTTACCAGATAAATTGTTTTATTTTTTATACGGTATCATACAAGACGACAACACAAAAATTATTAATTTTTGCGGACTATAACTCTTATTTTCTAAAGTTATTAGAAATTTCATGCTACAACATTAGAGTCCTAATTATCTGAGTTGTGATTATCAAAGTTCTATATTAATCGAACGAAATATTTTTAAAATACCGGATTACTCGAGGTTGGTTGGAAATTTATCCGTGACATCTAGAAGAACGTTCATGAATAGATGGCATTATTGTAATGTTTTTCCCATCAAACGCACATGACAATCCATTTTATTCAGGTTAAACATTAGATGAACACAACATCTCAATCATTAGCAAAAAAAAATATATAATCCGCATTAGTAATGAATAGTGCCAACATCGTCCGCAGACGTGGCTTCCCAATCCGCATAAAACAAGGTAAAGCATTTCCTCGTGTTAAAACGTTTTATCGATTGAGTATATGTTTTAAAATAGATGAATAATGTAAATACCGTAAGTTTTCAGATCAACTTAAAACCTGCTAGCATTAAAATGCAGACACGACGGATGCGAATTTAGTACCGGAAATCATGAAATATAGACCACCTACCTACATATGTACATATTAGTTTAATACTTCATCCAAATTAAAATTCAATCTTTGTAAAAACTATCGTTACATCTAAAACACAGTTGCCTTGTTAAAATTTAGAAACGTCCACTTACTTGGCGCTGAAGATAGTGGCCAAAGCTAAGAAACAGCCATCAGCAACTGTTGGATTCCCCGTATAACATCTGTCGACTGCCCAATCTAACAGAGGCCCGACGTCCGGATTAAATTCCAGTAGTAATATCACGGTCTCGCGAGCCAAGTTATACACCTGAAACAATGAAAAATTCCTGAATACATTCAAAAGTCTTAAATATTTTTAAAATTAAAATAGAGTGAAGAAAACCTGAAATATCTCGGCTTTATCTAACGGCAAATCTCCGATGATATTTAATTATTTTCTTATTAATATTTAAATGTAATATTGCCGCATATGAATGACAAATTTCAAAAATAGAACCTTGTATTAGATTACATCTCTTATAACTTGAAATATGTACATACACACAATAACAACATGTTTTAAGTTCAATTAATGGAACTTATATCCGAATGAATCACATTTGTATCTGTAAAAGTTGAACTGTACGTTGCGTACAAATGAGCAGTCGTTTACAGTACCATACTTAACAACTTTTTAGCTCATTACTGCAAAGATAATTAAAAGCAAAATTATAACTGCCAGATACCGAATACAAACAAATCAAATCAAAAATAACAAACGAGCAAAAAATTGAGAGAAGTAGGAACAATTAATTAAAGAAACAAACTGGTACGTTTAAAAGTTGAGTGCGATCATTTCATGGCAGCGGTTAGATTATTAGTAATTGATTCCTATGACCGTGTATTGCGCGATTCTCCGCCCTTACGCTTCGCAATTTTATAGGCCGCAAATTTTCCATCAATGCTAGTTTTAACGGCAATTACTCTAACATAGTATGGATCTTACGATTATAAAATGCTCAGACTCAAATATTTATTTTAGCAACAACATCGTTATCCTTACTTTTATTCTTACGTTATCCAATCGACTTGTCTGCTTCTACATTGTATATAGACCCCGACTGACACGATATAAAAAACCTGTACCTTATATTTAGATCTTCTATACTATACAAAGTAACTAAAAAATGCAAGAAAAACATAAGATAATAAATACCATATATACAAGTAGACAAATAAAATAAATAAATAGAATAAAATCACATGCCTATACATGGTTAGACTGTTAGAAATTCCTGCATTGTACGTGTCTCTTTATCATGTACTGGATGGCAAGGTTCTTATTTGTAAACGGCACGTACTTATATAAGTTACTACCCCAATAGTTAATACTTCCCTGTGAATACGTTGGCCTGTGGTAGGAGGTTCTTACTTCATGTCTGTTTCGTGATTATTTCCATGAATAGGAAACGATTCCTTATTGTCGTGGCCGGCGGCGTGAGTATTCTCTTACATTTAAAACATGTTTTACAACCTTGGTCGTATTTCAGATAGCGGAGAGGTTGGATGGCACGCTTCTGCAAAAGAAACACTCTATGTGCTTCCGTCGGAGCGCCCCGGGAAAGTACTCCATTGTTTAAAAGTGAATGGAAGTAGGGAAAGCATGTTGATTCGTTTTCCCAGCGAAACGCCGTTGCAAAGTAATTAATTAAGTTAAAAAATATTATTTAAAAATTCACCTGCCCTGCGAAAGCTAATAAAATAACAAAATTCAAAGCAAAATGCAATATTCCCTTTACGCGAAATAAACATGTTTAGACTTATAAGTTTAAGCAAATCATTTGTTCAATTCATCCGAAGTAAGAAAATGTTCTCCATTCACTGTTGGTTTCAGATATTCACTTTAGATGAAATGAATGATGAAGTAGTGCACATCTAGGGTACATAAGGTTCATCGCTCATCGTTTTTCGTAATAATTATACAAAAACGAATAAAAAAGCTAATCGTTGTGTAAAACTTTCTGGGTTATAGTCCAATTTTGTGTAAAAACACCAATTTTGTTAGATGCTCAATTGCTCGTTTTCAGGTTACAGAGTGGCCTAAGTGCAACGCAATTCATTATTTGCGTGTTTGGGCAATTTTTTACTAGTTTTGGTAGTATTAGCTGACTAAAATAACCTAGAATTTATAAACATACATTAAGTTTGCACTGAAATAATCTAATTTACGTCTATTGCTAAACGAGCGTGTACGACGTCTAAGCAACTTATGTAATCTTAACTTTTAAACTAAATATAGTGATTACTAATGATAGAATGAATACGACCAACAAAAAAGTCATCCAACTGACACCGCTTTACTAGATCTACCATCTACATATTCTTTGGTATTTTACTACTATCAAAATGGAAGTCAACGGTGATGGATAATAACGAAGACAATACGACAACTGCTTTGCAATCCATATCCAGACAGATACTTCTTATAATGTCGAAGCCATTAAAGCAAATGTGTTGGTGCAGATAGAAAGTGAGTATTTGCAAATATCATTTGTATGCGAGATACCTAGTTCCGTTGCATGAGCAGAATAAACACTATTCGGTACTGAAATTATGCTTAAGCAAAGTAAGGAGCGTAAAAAGCAACCCTTCTGAGATAGGGGATGGTTATGTACACCGTCGAGTAGTAATATTCAATAAATTAACGTTACTATATTTTGTAATAATTATAACATGTCTTTGATAATCTATTCCTGGTTGGTGCATTTTCATTTGCAGGCATTTAGGTACATTTTCAAAAGCTTCGACATTTAATTAGATCATTTATTTAGAACTAAACAGTGTAAAAACACATGTAATGAATGTTCTATAGACCAATTACGTAAGTGCACGAACTAATTACAAATTACAAATATAGTTTCAATATAAGTTACTTGTTCGCTAATTTCCTTTCCTGTTATAAAATGTACACCAAACGGTTAGCTGATATACAATTAAATTGTTTCATATCGCAGAGTCGGGTTAGCTCGATCGACAGTTATGTACACAGCTAAGCACAAACACAATAGTGCGCTATTTATTAAGGCGTTAATGCTCGACTTTGACTGTGTAAAGTTTACTAACGACAGTCTGAGTTTTAGTGCAGATTTCAGGAGAAAAGATCGCAAATCTTGAGATAAACGGACTTTGATGTCTTTTATAATACACTTATGTATAACACAGTTAGCAAGTAAAACGTTTATTAATAATAGCACCTGTGGTATAAATATATAAATAATAACTTGAAATCTTTAACCTATAAAGATTCGATCACATTATCTCTCCTCGTCCGTTTGGAAAATGCACACACAAAGAGCATCTAGTCAAATTTTCAACCTTCTATTCGTGCATATAATTCTATTCGACACAACGCCTAAAAGCTCCAATACCACGGCTGTTATTGCATTTCGCAAAAGCTACAATTTTAAAAACGTCCCAAATAGGAGTTTACGATCCATTTACTAGACAATGTATGAATAAAATAAACGTAAACGAAGAATAAAGTTTGCATTGGATAAAGGAAGGTTCTTTGTTAATATCTCTGCGTTTTTTTCAAATGAAATCGTGAAAACAACGTAAAGAAAAATCTTAGAAAGAAAAATTTTACGATATAAGAAAAATAAAAGGAAGATTCATATTAAAATGAAAATACAAAACCCAGAAATATGTTTTCCTTACTTACAAGGAAACACCGGCAACCTCAAAAAATCATATTTCGATGAAATTCTAAAGGTGGAACGAGTGTCTTGATATAAGAAAAACAAAATTTTTCATGCGACTACATCGCCCGCTTTCTGAGTACAAATCCCACCGAAAACTTGGGCGATTTTTAAATTCTTGTGAATATCTCGGAAATTGTATATCTTGGAGCCCGATGACTAAAGATGAGAAAGACAGGTGGAATTATTCCTTTTTTGCGGCGACTAGAGAAACTCATGTTAATGTGACCGGTTAAAAACGTTTTGCAGAATAACGTCTACAGTAGAAAAGATATAAGGAAACCACAATAGCAGAAAAAGGACGAAGGCTGAAAACAACCAGCAGGATACGCATACCTTCCGTACGTAGACGGAGGTGTTACCGAACTGAAATGGCAATGTTAAAAGCTATATCGGTCAAACAGAACGGCATATACAGTACAAAGTGAAAAAATATAATAAAGACGCACGCCTTAAGCACATTGAAAAATCTGCAGTAGCAGAATACCTGTACCAACAAGAAGATCACCGCATAATAGTCGAATATTAGCCAAGACCAGCTACTACTACCCGGGGAAATTATACGCGAATCGATAGAAATAATGGAGAATACCAACAACTTCAATCGGAAGACGTATACAAAATCCGCAACAAACAGAACTTGTGGTCATACAGGGAACAACGCGATTCATCGGAACGGAACGGTTACGGATCGGTTATTATTCCATTCTTAGATAAATAGTTTGTTAACAATCTAGCATATTGACTGTTAGTATTTGGTTAGAGATTTTAGTCAATCTGATTGGGTCCTACTCAAAAACACGTTATTACCATCAGGATTTCAAATTTACCAGTCTGAACAATAGATAACTACAATGTTTAACATACAACCAAAGTTGAATGTAAAAAAAATTTAGTTTATCTCAAGTTGAACTATATTAAGTAGAAAATTTTCTCTGGTTAGTTAAACTTTAATGAAGAAAGTACTAAGTACGTTTGTCATAGTTCTTTAATTTAGAACTTGTATATAAGTATATAAAGCTTGCAGATCAAATTAGTTTAATCTGCCAGATTTAAGATAAATGATTTTTCTTAATTAAACCGACTTCAAGGATGCTTGGTTGCTGCAAAAGTTGACTAGCGTAAAAACTTTATCACGAATGTATAAGAGTCGTAAAATTAACATTGGGTTAAACACGAAGAACATTTAAAAGTAAAGGTTCTTGTCCGTATTCTTTTAAAATACAATTAAGCTTTTACACTAGAATATAATGTGACCATAAAAATAGATAAAGTAAAATATGATGATCTCCTGGGCAAAATTAAGACACCAGCAAAACTTCACGTTATTACTTGCAGTTTTTCAAAATTAAACATGTTATGTTGATGGCTAAGATATCTTCATTATTAGTAAACAATTACAATTGTTGTCAATTAAGTAACATTTTGCAATTGCTCAACAATAGGATATTTAGTGTTAGTTAGTGATTTGTAAAAAGAAATAAATTCAATTTAGATAGCGATTTTTCAGTTAATATGTATCATGTAATGTAATTTGCAGCATTTATTGGGAAAATTTTCATTTTTGGAGGATAACAGTCGGCCCCACATCACTAAAGAGACACTCGACTATTAATGAATCCGTAATATTTCATCTATAAATTGATCACCAAAAAAGCCACATATGAACCCCACAGAGCGTCAATGAGATGTAATAAAACGATCAGTTAGACACTACGTATCTGGTAGTCCTACGAATCTTGGATCTTGAATCTAACCTGTCCTTTTTGAAAAGAAAAACCTATCGCAGGTTAACGAACTGCATGCCCGAACGAATAGAAACAGACCAAATTTTTACGATTAGTATCGAATTCAATTTTATTTGAAGCATTTCATCAATATCGTTTTCATTGCATTTGGCATTAACGTTTTTCTCGGTTATTTATTCGCCCTTTTTTTTCTAATTTCTTAAGCATTAGATAAATTCATTTAATTACAGTATCACATATGTAATATAATTTTTGGCGACAGTCTAATGCATTGATTTGTATCTGTAGTTTAGATCACCTTCTATACAATATACAGTTATGTATGCAGTATGCTGTCGAGTAACAAATCCGGGGATTTATGGAGGTAAATTTGCATAGCAGTTGAATTAGTTTCAAGACACTAGCACATCCTTCAAATTTGCATTCGCTATTAGTAAGTTGTGTAGATTTATATATACAGGCGGATCTAATCTCACGAGATTAGAGGTCGATAAAATATGTAATTGTATAAAGAATTAAAGAACTTAATGTTCGCTACTCAGAATATTTGCTACCCTGTGGTATACAGCAGCGAAAAGCTTAATTGACAAATATGAAAGCAGTATTTTTACTGAATTTTAGAAGGAGGGTAATATAATTAAATTAGTTTAAATAATCCCTTTTGACCCTGGAGTGTGAGTAATAACGTAATGGAAAAAAGATTATACAAATTTCACATTTACCTGCTTTATGAGTAGAGAGGACAAAGACTGATGGAACCACCACTCTTTTGTAGCAACCAGATAGGCTCATGTTTTGTCGACTCTCGGGGAATCCGGTACAGAGAGATCTCATGAGACGAACAGGCACGAGTGTGTCTAGTCACCGCAAAAGAACAATTCCACCCGCCAGGACAAAGACGGATGAAATTGTTACTTTTTTACAGACACTAGATAGACTCGTCGACAAAACACTCGGCAGAGTGTTTCGTCAACACTCGGGGACACCCGTAGGCAACACGAATCCATTCTCATGAGGCGAATACACACGAATCTATCTAATCGCTGCAAAAAAGGAATAATTCCACCAGCCTTTGTCATCTCTGTTTATGAGCATGAGCTGTGTATGGCTCGAAATTGGTAGCTATTGTTCTGGACAGTTCTGGAGCATCCTTTTTTTTTTTCATTATATGAAATTATCAATAGAAATAGGAGGGAAATTATTAATTATTTCTTGTAAAAATTACAATTAAACATGTTCGTTTTAACAGCAATTGATTCGTTTATTGATTTTTCCAAATAATATTTTCCAGTAATTTTCGATTTGTACTTATAAAAAAATATTTTTATTATTACAATAGGAAAGTACTGTATTTATTTTGCTATACAGTAGAGTGCCAGTCATTCCAGTAGCCATATTTCGAGGTACCGCATAAATTACTGTAACCAAACGTTCTTTCGTGAAACATTCACCATCCGCAAACGGTAATAAACAAATCGCAGTGTTTACTTACCGCGGCTACGTTCTCTCAAAAACCTCGAGACGAACGTGAACTAAAAGTAAACAACTTCTAACAACATTTTCATATTAAAATTGACTAAACCCTACTTTTCTGTTACGAAATTACGAAACCAAATTATTGCTTTGGCATTAATAATCAATGTGTTAGCCATTGTTACTCTAGCATAGCTTTTCTGTTATACTTTATTTAACTCGTAGATAAAACACTTTAGGTTGAAAGCAAGGAACTGGTAAAAGGGGCTAACGTATTTCTAGACTTCTCTAGTTCAAATGTTTGCATTTTTAAATTTCTGCGTTGTCCTCTTTTAAATAACTCGAAGAATCCATTCAAAAATACTTCCTCAATAATACGATTGCTAAATAAGTCTACGTACGTATTTTTTATGACAGTCATGTGTATATAACTATTAGTAAACGGATAATATTGTTTGGACTGATGTGTACCACATCGCTGCTTCCCACTACAAAGTACTACGAATTTATAGAGTCAAGATAATTCTTGCAAGGAAGTATATCGATAATGCTAGCGAAGACTGTGGCGTGGTACGTCAAACAACACAAAAATTTCGGCACACTCCTCACACATTTAATGAACTGATTAATCCAGGACGACCGTTTCCAGGATACGTAGCATCCTCGTTTTCAGCCGGTTGAAAATGAGGATCCCATGCATCCACAAAACGGCCATCTCGGATTAATTGATTCATTAAACTTATATTGTACGGAGCGTGCCGATACTTTTATAATGTTTGGCAAAGAAAGAAACCAATAAGAAAATGCAGTCATTTGAAGATTTAAAAACCGTGGAGCAAGGATTCATTTAAAAAATTATTAGAGTTGTATTAAAAACTATTCACATAGTACACCTAATGCAGAAAACTTGGAAGCAAATTAAACAGATTGTAATATTAACAATATATTCCAGTGCATTCTTATTTTCATTTATAATTGTTAAATTTCCGAAAATATTCCACCATAAACATATCTTAATTCCTACCATTATGTTATACAATGTGACTTCCATATTATTGACACATAGATATCCTTTAAAAAAAATGTAAACGAGCAACCTTTTGTTAAAAATACATATAGTAAACAGAAACATATGTATAATAAATAGGAAGCAAGTTAATGTTATGAAAAAATTTTCAGCTTTCATTCACCTTCTTCCTAGGGCGGATCGTAAATTACGTGACAAGTCTTGTTGGAGATCGAAACTAGTTTTGGTAGGATTCAATTTACCTTCCCTTAGTAGAAAAGGTTCATATCTAGCAGCAATTTGTCTCTTTCTTCCACATTTTGCTACACGCTGCGCCTCCATCAACTCGGTTTCCTTTTTTTTTGCTTCAAAATTTTATTCGCGGCTCCTACACTAGCATCACAGGTCTTTTTACCTTTTTCTGGCTTTACATTTATTTTTCGAAATTGTTTCGAAATAACTCGTAACGGTTGGAAGGTAATTTGCATGGTCACAAATGCGTTCAAAATAATGTACCATTATATATACTAGTCTGATTTCTAATGAAATTGTTAATATCTTCAGTTAATTAAACCTACCATGTCATTTACAAATAATTGTCAGTGTAACTAATGCCGCAATGCAACATTATCACATCTATTGACAGTTATGACAGTCGTGTCTTCGTTTCGTACTCGGGGAGTGCTACTCTTAGTCAATACCAGCCAGTACAGTCAAGCGAAAATCTTATATGCAAATTTGTATTGATAGTGTTTGTAAAACATCTTATTTAAAAATATGTTTATTTGGGCTACTCTAATTTAACAATTAATTTTTAGCCTTGCACAGAAATTAACATAGCAACATATATCGATGGACGTCCGTACATCTTAATAATAAATACTGCCTCATTAAACTCTTAATTGAAGTTAAATCGAAACAATTCAATTAATTATTATCATTGCTATCAACTGATGAATTAAAAAAAAATACAAATAACAAATTACAAATTTACAAAATTAACTTACTTTTTCTTCATGGCTATTCAGCATATTATCCAACCACTGGTAGAAGTCCCCTTCATTGTACTCTAATCCTTCAGGATCGATACATGGCCCGCAGCAAAGTAGAGCACTCATAGCCTGCAACGCGCTGAACTGTAGCTCCGTGCACTTCTTATGGGACTGATCGTTGTCTTGTAGCGAAACTGGTGCAAATGGAACGCCATATTTTCCTGACCAGGTAGCGAAGAGCATGAACAGATTCTTTCGAAGATCGCGTTTTAGAAGAGTCTGACAAGTTTCCACTATACAAAAAAAAGAAATATAAAGTGTTTAAAGAAGAATGTTAAGAAAGGTAAGTATGATGTTCTTACATGAAAAGCTTTTGATCATCTTCGTTATGAAACTGCAGAAATGTGATGTGATTTCTTTAACGGAATTCGTATGTTTGTCTGGTTCACTCTCCAGGTATAAGCGGGCACCATCCATGTATTCTAGAAATGTTGGATGAAGGGAATTGGTATCTCTATCCAGAACGAAACTACTAACACCAAAGGTTCCATATTCAGCTATTAATTCGAACACTTTGACGAGTTGTAGTCTTAACGCATCCCTTCGTCTGCGTCTTCGAACGTTTTCTTGTTTCTTATCAACCGCATCTCGTATATACAACACTAATTCTTCCATAACATCCCTACAATAATTTCAAACGCAAGCTTTTTAAGTGAACCCACGAAATACGTCAGAATCTATACTTACTTTAATGCTTCGTTGTTGACATTTCCTATAGCTAAAACTGCAGCATCTCGTACATCACTAGCTTCACACCTTAGCAAAGGTACAACCAACTTATAGAGAGCGCTGGGGGATACGTTGGCACCAGGCGTTTTGACATCGTTTCGTTCAGCACTTAAACTATCTGGAGATGAACTGCATTAAAGAAAAATTAGAAATGCTGAATCTAATGCTTTTCAATGTCGTGCGATGCTTTGATAACTATAATTAACGAAAGCTTTGTTATCGTGAATTTATATCTACTACGTGATCTACTGACGAGCCACAAACCTTGTAATCCTATCTATTTAGATCATCGTTTGAAAAATTAAAATGTATACTGGGTTAATGAGAATGCAGAGAAAAATTAAAGGGCTTCTATTGAACATTGGCTATGTATGTAAGATGCTAGTTACCTTATTATATTTAGAAGTGTTAACTGAAGTAGGGGGCATTTGCTTTAATTTGATATTATAAAAAATAGATTGTTCTTCCGCAATACTTAAAAATAAACGTAGTTAATACTTAATGTCAGTTGTCATCATGCGATTTAAAAATCTGGTCGTTGTAGTAGCCTCTGGCCTAGAAGATGTATTGCCTTGGTTATTGATTATTTCATGTAGTCAAGTTTCATGTAGTTTTATTAATCGACGCAAAACTTCACCTTATTTCGTTTAATCTGCTTCAACAAAGATTTGGAAATGTTCATTTGATTGCCTTTTTGGTCTAGAGTGACCAAGCGTGGCACATGATAAATTCGGAGACAACATTTTTTGAAAGTTGTTACAATTACAATGGTAGTAGTATTGGAATTGGAGATTTCAAAAATTTATGACATCGGGTTTATGAACCGGTAAAAAGTAAATTTATATAATCGTATATGTATATCAACAACTGTAAAACAGCATTCGTATTTCTCCTCTTTGAACTGAATTCTAGTTAATAATAGATATTTATATTACAATTAAAATACTTTTTGACACCACAGACTACACGTACGCAGACTTTCAAACCACAAGATGCTTTACAGATGAATGCAATGAACGTCGTGTGCACAAAGATGACAGGAATGTGTAATAAACAGTATAATCAAATCACCTGACTCGTTTGTGTTGTTTCCTTATAGTGGCAAGCGGTAAAGTAAACCTCCCTGTGGACACGAAACCCTGCGCCTGCACCAAATTTTCTAGGCTTGTACTCAGTTTAGTCTCAACTATGCCCTCGAGAGAACTTCAAAAAATTAATTAACTGCTTTCAGCAAAGCGCTACGCCCCGTTTCCCAAAAATATACATGAACACAACAAATAAACTATCTCCGCTCTAAAAAGCCGTAAGTACGAACGTATTTACACAAGTAAATTGCGGGTGGTAAAGCGCGTGTAGAGACACAGTCTGTGGGAAAAAAAAACTGCCGCTGTCGAGAGAAAGAAAGCGTACCTAGCCAAGCCCGCCACCTTCCTACGTACACATTTGGTTACTTACCTTAAGCTGAGATCTGGACTAGCGCATCGAACTATAGGGCTTGGAACCGGAGGTACGACCCGGAATGCGAAGGTAATGTAATTTTTCCAAACGTGGATATAGATGTCGCGCTCATTAACTGGTTTTTTCACAGCTGCTGAACTTCTAAGAAGAGATGCTCTATTGTCGTTTACAGGCCTACGAATATATTTACAAAATAAAGCGTTTTATGCACAGTATGTGACAAAATTGCTGATACCCGTGGCGTATTTCATATACATATATGACAAGTTCTCATTTAATAGTAAATGTCCTTACATATTAACAAATGTGTCGAAGTTTCCTTGTTGTAGATTTGTCATTAGGCGACTATAACAACTTTGATTTTGATGTGGAGGAAAAAAGAATACATCGATTCAATTAAATCAAATATAAATGCAGTATGTAGATATTCTCCGTTTTAGCAAACGGGGAAGTTAACGCGCTTTTAGAAACTTTTCCATATTTCGTTTGAATTACACGTACTCATATTCGTAAATAAGGTATAAGAGTAAAGTAAACAACCCTACACAGTAACAGCCGCTCAAATACTGTATATATCAGCGCAGGGAGTGACGGCTAACGATCTCAATATCTTGAACTTCTCGCTGATACACGCCTATTACAGGGAACCGGGAATAGTGGTCTGATGAGTTAACAATTTCCTAAACTTTTATCGGGTAACTAATATAATTAAATATTAAAACATTAATAACGTCTACAAAGCAACGAAAAAAAGATTACAACAACCCTATGAGACTTTAATAAATCATAATAAGCAAAAACAAAAATGTATAGGAAACTTAGTAAATGAAACTAACTAAACATAGCCGTTGCGACAAATTGAATTAACTGCAAATGATTCGATCATTACCGATGTATATACAGTAACTAACGCCTTTGTAGAATGTTTTGCAATAGCGGCAAATTCATTAACTTGTCATATGCAAGTATACTTCAAGCATACTGCAGAAATATTGTGCCACTAAATATAAGTGAATTCTTTTATTTTATTTTATGAATGAAAATAGAATTACCAAATATTAGTTTAATTACCATCTTTAGCAAAATAATTTTCCTCAATTTTTCTCTATAAACATATGTTAACTTTCGGTAGCAAGGTGGTTGGTCAACGAAGGACACACGATGGCGGCTATCTTCTATGATGTGACGCGTAAGACTCTATTAAATAGTTTTTTTTTTTTAATTTGCCCAAACACCTAAGCTTTAACGTGACGATTCTTATATTAATCAGACTTGTTCAGCAACGGGATTGACGAACGAATAACAAACTTACATACAATCTACAATCATGTTCAACGTTTGAAGCAACAATCAAAATGTTTTTCTGCCATTTGTCACCAAAATTCGACAGCAGTAAGAGATCTTAAAATATTTACTCTTAGATAGTGATGGCAATAGAAACTTCGTGCAGTTTAATGCGATTATTGGAAATGAGTAATTTTGCCACTCCTGTGCATTTGCAAGATATCACCTGAATTTACATTTGCTTATTTTTGCTCTTAAACATTAAAATTACTTACGTAGGATCTATAACTGGAAACAGAGCATTAACTCTTGTAAAAACAATCGGCCATGCATGACTAACCAACGTTGGACAGTGAGTTAAAATTCTGTTCCTTTCCAAGAAGCCAAACAAACAAATACTCCATGGGTCAATAAAATTTAAGTTGAAACTAGACCCGGTTTTGTTTAGACCATCTTCGTGCAAACCAGCTGTCCAAATACAAGCGTTACGATCAGCAAGCCACTGCAGATCAATATTAGAGACGGCTTGTATTGCCGATTTTTCGGCTGCTGGTAAAAGTAGTATACATTTTTCAAGTACTTGAGGACAGCACTGGTCCATAACATCTATAGCAGCTTGATCCTCAGAACAGTTTAAGGTTTTCGTTAAAGTTTTTACATCTCTTAAAATGTGAACTGAAAGTCTTCTATTGGATAGTCGGTAGTTGCACAGCATGACTAAAGCGAATGCTTCAACAAGATGTAATACTGACGACAAAGGCTCTGGTTTTTGATTGTCCGTCCTATACGTTGCAGCGTTATCACGTGATACAGGCTTATTTTCGGCATCTTTACCTATTCTCATCGTATTGGTATTGCTAACTGAGGAGATTGATGCTTTCCATGTCGTCAATAATTGTAATAACATTCTTAAACCGCTATCAACTAATTGTGGAAAGGTATCGAGAACATCCCTTGCTAGAAATTGAGTGAATCCCCAAAGAACGTCTTGTCTCCAATCTGGAAAGTCCATAACCAACGTTTGAAGACTTTGGAATGCTAATCCTCTTAATTCTTCATCCATATGAACGGTTAACCGAGATAATAAATCTACTAATTCAGAGCCAGTCATTCCATCAGGTATCAATCTAGGAACGGCCGCAACGCAAGTTCTAAATAAGTCAATTCTAGGTTTTCTTTCACCGGTAATCATCTCATCAGGTTCTTTATTCACATTTTGTGTGCTTGTCATCATCAATGGACGTCCGTATTGTGCATCTAACGCTCGTAAAATATCAACGAAAACCCGTCTTACGTGTGGAAAATATGAACTCATTCCGATACTTCTTGCCGTATCTTCGGTGAGCATTTTGTTTAGGAACGTTTTCTTGACCCGTAAAGTGTTGCCGCTAGGAAGTACGCCCATAGATCGTGGCATGGGTGGTTCCCCCTCTTTTTGTTGTAGACTATCAGTTACTACAAGAAATGCTCTTAGGCCAATGTTCATTCTCTCTGGAGTTAATATAATCTTTATAGGGCGGCCTACGGAAAGTAAATCGAATACTATTTCGCGCATAGCAAAATCTAATCGCTCTTGTGCTATAAATTGTATAATTTTGACAAATATGTTCAAAGGGGTGTCTCTAGGAACAACTCCTTTCGATCCTTTTGGAAATAACGAATTCACTATGCTTTGCAATCGAGATTGTGTGGCCGAATTACTTTCACATTTGATTCTGATCATATAAACCCATAGTAGGCGATAAAGCGCTTCTATAAAACAACAAAGAAAACATGTTAAGTAAATAATACTTTAATCTTACAGATAAAAAGTTACCTAGAGCCACCCGGCACATTTTCGGATCACGGTTTTTCAAATGTGATAAGCACATTGCTAAAAAGCAATGCCAATTTTGAAGGAAAAATTGTTTCTGGCTTACGCACAATAAGCAAGTAATTAACGGAAATAATGCAAGCCTATGTTTGGATTTTGTGCTAGCATCCAATGTTTGAGAGTATAACATTTCCACAAAATTCTTCAAACATGGTACATTCACCTCATTCTTGACAGTCTGAAAACAAAAGTAACATTTTAATTCGAACATGTAAACTCACAGATATGATTCTGGACAAAATAGTAGCAGCGATAGTATATCCATAAAGAAATCTTTATTATCCTAAATCTGTCATTATTTACTAAAATGATACTAATAGTGAGTGATACCATCAAAGAAATTATTATAATTAATAATTATGAAAAGTAGTCCTTGCAATAGCTCTAATAGGTTGTTAGAAACGGCCTATAATCGAGTTCTCTTGTTCAAGTGGAAATATCTGTAGTTCTACAAGTTAGTTAATACCCAATACCGAAAGAAAATTTCTATTTGCTATTTCTACAGAGCATTGCAAATACCATTATTTGTGAATGTTTCGGAAACAATAGAATTTAAGTTTAGGTAGTTCTATTCAAAGTGAGCTTGGATTCTCGAGCGCCAACAATTTATGTGCTAATATAAATTATTCATTCAGAAAACACGACATATAACTTCTTTTTGTGTAGACCGTCTTTCCTATTATTGCTCAACTTAATGCTGAGATGTTGCTCGGAAAAGTTGTCAGAGAAGAGCTGGATCCACGTTAAAGAACCCGAATTCAAGGTTTCGGATAACGGATCCGAGTTATCGAATAACTGATCCAGATCCGATATTTCATATAATGAATCCGGATTCTAGTTTCCGGATAGTGGATCTGGATTCGAGGTTACGAGTAATAGATCCGAATATTAACACCCGGATGTCCGGTCCACATACACCATGAATTGTGGTAATCTAAAGAACTTACTGCAGCAACAGGAACCAATATTTCAACGAACAATCCTGCCAATGCATGTTTGATATCTTTGTCTTTTACTTCCAGAAAGTACTGGGCGCATTCCTGCATAAACTGAAACGATGCTTCGAATTCTTCTATTGGTACCATTTTAACCCTAAAAAATTTCATTCCCATAAGAAGGCTGATTATACTTTGAGTGGTCATGGGACTTGGATCCTTTGCTCTTAATTCCTTTAATTCTTGCATAAATCTTGTTCTAACAGACATGAATCTAGACTGTGCCAAAGCACCTATAACTTCGGCGTATAAATCAGCTATAATATGAATGTTTCCTGCATTTGGTCCTGATTGAATCCTTAAATAAAGTACCATCACTCATAAAGTGCAAATAATATTAAATTTAGTACCATACCCATCTCTATACTTGAAATGTTTAAATGCCAAGTTTTCAATGTATTGCACTAGGTCTTCATGGCCAGGATGGAATGACAACTGTCTTAAAACTTCAATCAGTACTAAGCAAAATATAAATTCCACAGCCAAATCTCTTCTTTCTTGTTGAATGTCTGCTTCACTTCGCTCAATTGTTTCAGATGTACTACCCGATACTATATTTATTATACTGAAATAATATATTGAGGAATATAAGTTTATGATTATACAATAATTACAACCTTTTTGCTTTTGGATCAACTTTCTTTTGTTCGGAACTTGCAACTTCTGCCATCTGTCTTTCATACCACAGAAATAACGCTCTCAGTAAGGATGGTAAACAATGTTCTGCTACTGATCCAAATGCACTTAGCAACTGATCAAATTGTGCATCTTCTCCTCTTTGTAATAGTTTTGAGAGCAACTTTTCCTGAATTTAATATCAAGAAATCGATAAAAAAATATGACATGTAGAAAGTAAAATTTACCTGTGATTCTCCCATCACTGCTTCAATTTTTCTCTCTGCTTGTATAGTAAAATCAGCAAACAAGCTACGCATAACATATTCACCTGGTCTAATATCCATATCTATGTTTGGACCAGCACTTGGATGTGGAGATCTTTCCTTATGAGCTCCCCATGGCAATAAACCACCCTTGGTAGCAGTTAAATTTGCATTTCCAGATGTAATATTCTTTGGATCCGGTTCTTAAACAATGATTATATAATTGTTTACACATAACACACAAAAATATTTTTAAGTTTATTGCTATACAACGTTACAATTTATTATCAATAAATTACCTGGTAAAGTTGGTGTTGTCACCAATGCTGCATTTGTCACTTCTAATAATGTGCCATGACCGACAGAACTAACTAAAGAACCTTTGTCTGTGGTACCAGATAAAGATGTATGTCCACTCTGTGTATCAGATCCGGAACAGACGCTGTGTGAATCAACGTCTGAATCCTGACCAATCGAGGCATCTACAACATTATAATTCCCATAATATCTAGTGGTAATACAGAAAAAAGCCATAACATTATATGTGTTTATCAAACTTTTTGTACATTATCATGTTACAGATAAATAAAAGCAAACGGAAGATAATGATATCAATAGATTAATTTTTGCACACTAATAAACTTACCGGTGATATTATCCGATAACTGATCGACGGTATCCGACATAGTATTTGTTTATTTACACGCTGTTTATATGTCTAAAAATTGAAATATAAATTCCCAACTTGAAATGATTTGCTCTAATTAGAATTACCTTGTACTTTAAATCATTGTTTTTAGGAGGTGTTAACTCTTAGTTGCTTATAATTTTTCAAATGATAATTAAAGTTTAATATTTTCTAATAAGCTTGTCATTTTAATTTTGACATGTATTGACAAGCAAAATATTCCCAACAATATTACCAACATGAAAAGAGAGTACCCATGTTTCGTTCTGCCAACGCACCCAATATGAAATAATCCAATTTTAAAGCTGCATATAATTCTTTTAATCTATCGCACATAAATAATAAATCAACATTATCATATATACATCAACATATATATGGATATTTCACAAATATCCTTATTAATCGTAATCTATTGTCGGTATGTTCTTAAAGCTACATACAGAAAATATCCTTTAAGTCTCTTTTACAAGACACTAAAAAAAGTATGTATCGTGTAAACTAGCTAACACTAGATAATTTGTATATGTAAAAATCATAAGCATTACACATAACTAGAATAGGCAAATTCGGGTGCGCACGATCGGCGCAGCTAACGAAAGGACTCTCGCTGGCAAACAGTAGTCAGTAGTTAGTTGGCTACTGCGTGGTGCGTGCGTAATAGTACCAGCTAAGTACTCTGTGTTTTGTTCTTAATAATGTCGAAGGTACGTAAATTGAAGGAAATAGCTATCATTAAACACTGTGAATAGGTTCATTAAGGATTATCCTTAATGGCGTAAAAAAATAAACGTTTGGTGTGCAATATATATCTAGCGTATTGGTCATGTACAAAGTGCAAACCAGAATAATATCGAAACCGGTGTCGCCACAGAATACGAACAATTCTTATTCAATTTATACACAATGTTGATTCAGTCTAATCTGGCGTTTACTTCATTAAACAACCATTCATTTAACAAGTTAATATAGTAGTGTTAACAGGTTCTTTGATAGAAAACGTAATAAAAAAGCTGTTGACAATGCATATAATATTTATATTTATATAATAAATTTTCTACATTACATACATACAATTTGAAAAAATAACTATCTATAAATATATACCTAGCTAACCTTTTACATCCAATAACATGGTTTTGTAAATGAATCTGTTCCAAAAATCGCTGTTATGGCACTGTAGGTGGACGCTGTACCTCCAATTAAACCAAGAAAAATCAACTCCCATAAATATGTCTTTATATATAAAGGAATGTGGCTAGAATAAAATATGATATTTAATTAAGTATTATTTTAGACGAAAGTAGCTCAACAGTATAATCTTTACGTAAAAACTTCAAAGAATAGCATTGTTAAACTTTTGTTATACATATAAATATAAACCTTAATTATTTGGAATCTTATAAATGATACATACTGTTCTGGCCATAATGGGCTTTTTTGTTTACACAGTCTCATATAAAAATATGGTGGGAAGACAAAGGTCAGCATGGTGATTGTTGATCCGCCCACTAAAGAAAGAATTTTTCCAAATTTTGGGATTGTTTCCCCTATAAAAACCATTAATAGTATTATTAAAGTGCGAACGAAACATCTTTTCCAGTTATATTCTGAAATAAGAAATAGTTATTTTTACAATTTAGAGATAACTTGTACCTTACGATGTGGTACACCAAAAATTTCTTCCAACTCCTGACAAACAGGGTTAATAACAATAAGAAAGGCAAAAACAAGATGAATTGCAATTGATATATTAGCAAATATGACTAGCGGAGTCTCTGATATAGACAGTGCCATGTTAGGTAGAACGTCTTCGCCATATATAACAAAACCTCCTGTAGCAATTGGTAGGTACAGAAGCAGTATAACTGTAATCAAATTAAATTATTGTATAATCGGAGTAAAGTCTCCGAATGTGGTTACCTATGAAAGCTATAATCACGCTAATTGAAAATTTATGTTTTTCGTGCATATCGTTTTGTATTGTTGGGAAAGTTGAAGCGCCTCCAAAAGCAAATAGCAACGTTCCGAAAGACAAAAAGAAGTCGTGAAAATCATGTGTCTCGTGTTTAACAGGAGCGGACAGCGTCATACCGTCCATTACCATTTGAGAAAAGAATAATACGCAAGCTATGGTTGTTGTTAGGAGAGCTATTACTCCTACAAATCTAAACATCAATTTAACATGTTTAATAAGCGAAACGTCTAGAGTAAATATATAATTACCGAAAATCCTTAGGTGAACCCAGCCACATTAAAGGCATTAAAAATACGGCGATTGTCATAAACCAAAAGCAAAAGCTGATGTTTGGAAAGAAGTTGTTTAACAGTTCTTGTATAATTTGCGAAGCAAGCAACAAATATACAGTTCCTGCACCAAATAGGGTGAATTGAATACATGCGGATACCATAAAACTGAAAAATATACATATAAATGTTTGGAAACACAAGTAAAGTGTTATCTATAATCCATTCAAAATGCTTTGAGGTGTGTGTACGGGCTGCCGGATGAGGAAGCTCGACAACTTTGTACGGTGTTTCCTTTCAAAAAATAAGTAAAAAAGGTCGGTTCTATTAGATGAAGTATGCTACCCTTTATTAGAATCAAAAAGTCTCTCTATGACAAAACACATTGTCGTAAATATCAAAATTTGTCCCTGTCGCAACAGGTATAAAAATACAATTTCGATTTACAAATCAAGAGTATATTGATATGACTTGATATGGCTTTATTTGTGGTTATTATTGCGAAAGTAGCGCTGCTAGAACTGCAAGAGCGTACGCAGAACGTTATTCAAATCGTGGAGCTCTTTGTGCAGAACTACACTGACTTCAGTTAAAAATGTACTTCTTCTAAATTGTTGGAGCATTTCGTTAAAATTTTATAAATGTTTCTTAAAAGGCCAACTTAAACGATTGTTAATCATATTACGTTAGTCTATCGGCTGTAGAACATCTACGGACAGTTTACTGGCAAAGAGTGCGTATGGAGTTCCGTAGCTGTCGACATCTTGAGCATGGACGCGCTAGACGAGCCTTATTTACTTTTATTACTCTTAGGCAAACCTATCGTATCAGGATTCAGAAAAATGAATATTTGATTCCAATTACACTTTTCTGTGACGAATTGATTTTCACCTGAAAGGAAATCGATAATTTGCACAATGCATACTGAAAAGCTGTGCACAATTTTGATGAACCGTTTTTAGCAGCGTTTTTAGCAGCGTTTTTCTGTAAATGTTTGGGGCGGTTTAATTCATAATATTCTGCTTAACCCAAATATTCTCGAAGTAAATCTTAATAGTACAAGATATAGGACGGAACGGATCGTTGACAAGTTGTTGCAAATTTTGTAAATGCAAAGTCTCCAAATCGGTAACCGTTCCGTGCACTGACCGGCTTGCTCGTCCCATTTAACCGAACATTTAACACTTATACGTAAAGACGTGGACGGACGAGGATAATTCAAAAAAAAAGAATTTTTTTTAGAATTGAGCTAATGTCGCAGTACGTAATACAACTTTGCCCACCTATATATCTAAACTAGTTTACTCCGTATTTATTCCAAGTTTTTCTTTGTTTTCTTACCAACTAATCACTGCATAAAGTCCTTTATCATTTATGCATTAAATACTTTAAGTAACATTATTTAATGGGATTCTTATCAGAATTCTTTATTAGTTAAACACGGAAGTCTTCAGCTTAGTTATTTCCACATAACCACAGACGATGTTTTAACTTTATCTACAAAATTAGACAGTCTAACATGTGACCATTAAACATGTGAGCGTCAAACGTAAGCAATCCTTTCGTTTTTATCATGTTTATAAAATTCCAAGTGGAGCCAACGTTTGTTACAATAAACATACTATTTCATACAGCAGCTTTGACCATCTGTTTGTAATCCTTATCTGCTTACGATTTGGAATAAGTCTATCGTCATAATTATGCTGTATTAATACTTTTATGTGAACTGATTGGTAACTACGTATTTACAATTTGTGCAATTTTTGATAGCAAAGTAAGAGACGCATGCTTTCTCAATCGTAATGCAGAATTTAGAACGGTATAGTAAAGCAGTAACATTAACATCTTTTATTAGAAATAATTGTTGAATAATTATGGAATTTAAAAGTGAACACAGAGTATTAATATTAGAATAGATAATTCCTTCCCGTAGCAATTTAAATAACCAAAAAACAAGAACTGCGCAACATAATATTATGTGGATGTATTGAGAGGGTTCAGTCTCCGTCACAAACAAATTAACAAGCACGGGTAAACATTAAATAACAAAAACAAGCAACGAAATATTAATTATTTAATTAGAATTAGAATTATTTAAAGTACTTCAAGTAACGTGAACATTACACAAATTATTGCTCTCGAAAAACTACTAAACGTTCAATAAAATTCATCAGAGTTAAATTCAATGTTACAGATTATTTTTAACATAGTATTCCGTCCCACCACTTAATGCATTTTAGTGAGAAACTTTTCTGCATAACAAAATTTAATTTACTAAAGAAAGACATATTTTTAGTATAGCAAAATGTTTATAAAAAAAAAATAAAAGTATATAAATGTTTCAGGAAAAAGAAAATAATGAATGAATCAAATCTGGCCACCATTTTTTGGTAATTTTATAGGCGTTAGTTCATACAAAAAAAATTTCGATGTTTTGTCGAAAACTGAAATAAACAATTAATTAAATAAAATTTGAATAATTGCTTTGCTTTTTGTGAGGTGTGTCAGATGCTGACCTTTAAAAATACAGGGACACTTCTAGAAACCACAAATTATCGCAATTATGTTTAGTTAATATGAATTCAAAAGAAACATCCCAAAACGTAATAATGTACAGAGCATCCCATTAAAAAAAAAACGAACATGTATCATTTGTATTAAAAACTGAACATCAAGAATACTTGAAAATAATTGTATGTTATGCACCATTATTTGGTAAAATTTTTGTCTAAAGAATTTCTCTTTAAATTGCTCAGGAAAGGAATTATTTGCCGTCAACGCACTAAGTAGACAAGTTGTACATTAAAACAAGATTTGTCTTTAAATATTAATATAATCCAAGTAAAATTTCTTAACCATTTTGCGTAACCTAACTGGTAAAAAAATGACGATATACTACAGAAAAATTTATAAAACAATCAGAATTCTAGTAAATTAAACGCTTAGGGGACTGGATGTGCAAAAATTAAGTTAGATATATTAGTTAATACTGCGTGAAATGAAGGAAAACGCTCAAAATCACAGCAATACACAAAAGCAAACCTATATCGCATACTGCGAAGAATAAGCATAACCTTCTGAATAACTTTTATTTTATTTATTTGCTGTTTTTCTCTTTTAGCACTACCAGTTCGTATCTTATCAAAACAGAGGGAAAAACTTATTAATTTCCAATTCTGTGTGCTTAAAACTGGCAGCGAAGGTGAATAAGTATTTTGCCGAATATTTTTTAATCGAAATTATTCAAAGAAAGAATTATCTTCTATATAGAAATGTTTTGAAATTTGAAGTTAAAGTATAAAATCATACCCAGCCCATTTTCCTATCGCTTTTTGGGCAATAGTAGCATATGGATTCCTTGTTTTATTTCTGTGTTCAGGAAATCTTTCCTCTAAGATCTGCCAACATGCTCCTAATCTCGTGCCGCCATAAGCCGCATTGAAACAAAACACAATCAGCAAAATTATTCCAATCCATCCTTAAACGTTCAATCTACAACATCTACTTGTTCACATTTTTTACACGGTTGTTACCTGAATTTACAATTGCCCTAGGTAAAGCTAAAACGCCACTTCCAGCCATTTCTCCGCCGATAAAAATCGCTGTCTGTAAAACGGTTAATCCACTTTTCTTTTGTTCCTTCTTAAATGTGCCCACTCCTGATGATTTTAATTCAAATGGGTCTTTAAAGAATCATCTGGATAAGTATAGGGTTTACAGTGACAACTGGTACTCACACGATTACGACTCGCATATACCAAACCATCTTCAGGGTCACTCAGAACTTGCGTCCAGAGAGGTTCGCTTGCACTAAAGGAGTTATAATTATTCATCTTTCGAAAACTGTCGATGTTTAAATTTAACTTTGGCGAAGAGTATTCTCTTATAGTTTCATTTTAGAAATCATGTACATATTTATATAAGATATTCACTTTCTATCGCGACATATAGTAACATGTATGTATGTACATAGTTTATCGGGTCTCGAACACTTCTGTTCGAAATAATCTTTTTCCCAGTTCCTAACTGGAGAACGGCGGAAGATTTCAACGTATACGTGGTGTGTACCACACGCTAGGGATCTCTTGTCGTTATCAGGTATTTTGTTATTCAGACAAGATGTATTGAACGCCTTATCGGGAGACGCATACGCCTTCCAGCGTTTTAATAACCTTTGCAATCTCAAATATTTCTAATTATGTAATGAAGAGACGATAACCTAATACGAATGCAGCAAATTGTTAACCAAGTGTGTATATTTGCTGTCGTCGTTACTATGGCAATCGACGGAAAATTCCCAAGATATAATAGTTTATTTGTAAACAACAAAAATGAGTAATAATCAAACCTAGTCATAGATGTTTATTGAAAACACATTCTTCGGGATACAATACGCGTAGTATTAGCATATCAGATTAATACTGACAGTTCTTAATTCTACTTATTTTATTCTACTCGTTCTATTGTAATTCTAGTTCTTGTATTGAAAACCACAACGAATTTGGAAGGCTCTTCTGCTGCAGGAATTGCGGGTTTTCGTGCTAACTCTTAGATTTAAAGTGGCTTTTGTGAAGTCGTGGGGAAACGTAATCAATTGAATTAATTTTAGTAATGCTTGAAAAATCTAAAGAGCTATTTTGGAAATAGTCACGTGACGAGGTGTATGAATGGGCGCAGATTTCTCAAGCTCCTATATAACTTCTCGGCCAAAAATATATTCCCACACCTGTAGGTCGTAATGAAAGTGATTACTTGGAAATTGATCTCGATTGCTAGATTTGGATGGACATTCCTCGTCGCATGGAACCGTT
This sequence comes from Oryctes rhinoceros, assembly GCA_020654165.1. NCBI lineage: Eukaryota > Metazoa > Arthropoda > Insecta > Coleoptera > Scarabaeidae > Oryctes > Oryctes rhinoceros. The sequence continues at coordinate 16,827,461 of JAIOKQ010000008.1, read as the reverse complement.
AGATGCTGCCTATTGCTTTGAATAGCCAACCATACCGATTGTACTTAATGCCACAGCACTTTAAAGGAAAACCAGAAGAGGTGGATGATAACGAAACCCCTGAATTGTACACAATTCATTTAGAAAAAAAGAAAAAAAAACTGAACATTTAGTTTTATTGGGAGTATAAAGAGTACTTAGTTATTTGTGTACATTAAATTTTTTCCTCGGCATACAGTATGGAATGTATGAAATAAAGGCAATTATTACTACTATTCGCTACATGTTATGGACAATATCTCGTGTTTAATTTGAGTTTAAAAAAAAAAACACACACACACACATCTGTTAGGTGAAACCAACATTTTATTTATACGAAACAAGAATACAAAAATGTAAAAAAAACATACGCCAACAACATAAAATTATAATAATTCTTCTACCTCTGTTAGAAAACTTATTTAATTGTTTTCATTATCATGCCTTATTTAAGCCAATTTTCTGTAAACTTACGAAACCGTTAATAAAATCTTTAATAAGATTAGTCATGTATTTAACAGTATCCGAATATGACCATGCCAGACAAAACAATCCATACACTAAAAAGAGTTTAAATAATATATCAACGACGTATAACCTAAAATCAACGTTAAGCATTAGAACGCAACAAGTATTCTATTTGATTACACTTACACTTTCTGTTGAATCCCACACCTCCACAAAGATTTTAGATCTTCTTTCATACAATATTGACGTGCTCCGATTATGCAATACGTAAAGTATTCCTCTACAGTACGTTGGTAGAAGTCCATCGTAAATATTTCTTTATCTTTTGGATTCAAATCGTTCGCTAGCCTCAAGAAATTTTGGCTTTTGAACACCCATTCTCTGGTGGTAAAAAATTGCAGCAATTCTAATCCGTTATATATTTTCTTTTGTACACGTATCATACTGAAAAAGACGTAAGGTAAGTAAAAGGAGTACGACACAACATATCTATCAACTTACAATCGTGGTTGCCGAAATATGAACATTAAAAGATCTATAAATACTGCAGGTAACCAATGGAGAAATATACTCCATATGAAATACACCCAATAATTGCTGGTTATAGTCCCATTCGGATACCACACTTGCATTTCAAAGGGATATCGGTATCCAATTTTTTTACCTAAATCCAGAATGTTGGACCAAGTGTACTTTAGCACTTCGTCGTTGGTTAAATTATATACTGGAACCTCTTCCGGTCTGTACAAATTCATTATTTTTTGTAATAAAACTAACATCAAAGGTAATAGAAATCTATTTTCCCAGTCTCCCGTGCACTTATACTTACTAAGCTTAAGTAAAATTTAAAATATACTAACTGCTTTTCTGCGGTCCCCAGTTTCCATGCGACAACTAATATTGCATTGATAGCAATATCCACTGGTACAGTATGAGCACTATTATCGCCGTGACAGTGCATAATGCGCAACACACCTTTCCCTGCAGCTACCATCACTCCCATTGGACCATTAAGACTGTCGACCCAACCAGGAACAGGCTCGGAAACCGATGGAGTTACTAAAACAGCAGAAGGTATAAGTAAGATGTAGATTTATTTGTAGGTATCAAGAAATTTAGATATGTACTGCGCATAAGTGCTTTGAATAGCTTTTTTTTAGAAAAAGCTATTCAAATTTAATGCTTTCACTTAAGGCGTGAAGTAAACAAATATGAAAGTCATGGAAATCCAGTATTACGGTAATAGTGGGAAAAGTATAGACCTAATGCAAAATAAGCTGCCGTGTGAATTGAGCATTGAATTAATTGGATTACAATATATCAAGGAAAAGTCTACTTAAGGCTTTAGGGAGTCCTCTGTTTGGGCAAAATTCTTTTTTTGAATCTATACTCTAAGCATTATTTCATTTGATTTATACTTTAAGCTCTAAAACAATAGTTTAAACTGTCATAAAATTAAGTTTTGTAGATTATATTACTGTGAATGTATATAACGCTAAGATACCTTAGTTTCCTCATGGTATTGATGGAATAATTCATGGCAGACGCAATAAAAGGAGAGAAAAAACTACTCTAACACGCAGACATGTTTGTTGACGCTGTTGACGCCTGCCCGGCGTCATCAGCGTGGTTCCAAGAACATTTTTCTATCTTTACTTTCTGTCGCTATTGCCTCACGATTAATACCACAACTTTCAAAACGACAAACTCGACATTTCTTGGCGCCTTTTAGTGCCAAAGAAACGCATGCTTGTCATGCCGTGCAGGAAACTGCGACATAAACCGCATATTGATCCCTCAAGCAGTTCTCTGACTGCTTAACAACGAGATGGCGACGCTAGTAGCGCTTTGGGTAACCGCACATGTGAATATTGCGATAAGCTTGATGATGAGGACCATTCGTGTCCTCGAAACGGCCGTTCCGGAATAATTATTATATATTACTATATAATTAATTAAACTTGTGTGGTGCGGAGGTTACCGATGGTTATGTGTTTACAATATTTATACGTAAAAAATTTCAAAAATCTAACAATATTCGTTTTATATTTTTTAATTCATTCATTGTACTTTGTGGATTTTAGCTGACCCAAGTAAAATCAAAATAACTTTTATTCAACCGTGCAGAGAAAAACTGTAAAGACATTTTAAAAATCACTTTCGATCTTTTACCCAAAGGTGTATTTGAAATTTTTCAGTATTTTGCTTCAATTGACGAAGAATATATTTTAAAATCAAAGGTAGCAATAATTTAGATCTATTTAAAACTTACTCTATTAGGTGCCGTCTGCAAGCATTCTTGACCTTTGTAACAGTAAATTGCTCCATTAGACGCCCAAATATAAAAAAAGAAATTAATAATAAACAACTAAGAAATAATTGCTAAATTATTGCTCGGTGTATCTTAATTGCGCAAGGACTCCAAGCACTATCAATCTAACCGTGTCAGACGTTAATTATGTGGAGTGTGTAATTAGTATGAACAGCACTAAATTTATTTCGAGTATATAGACAAGTTATTGTAATACTTCTAAAAAAAGGTAATTATTTTTACCTATGGATGGTCTGACAATAGCAACTCTCATATTTTTAGCTTCTTTTGCAACTAAAGTTTCAGCTAGACGCTTTGTGAATGTATACGTGTTTGGATGAGGATAGATTATATCCGGAGTGGCTTTAACCAGAGCTCGTGGCGGCATCCATTTAGCAGTATTAATAACATCTAAGGGATCAGCAGGTGGATCGTAAACCTGTTTGGTAAAGAATGTTACCTAATATCCATCATTATTTTTTACAATTAAGATCCCTACCTTTTCTTCGAAAACATCAATATCAGCGGAACAGAAAGCAGTGCCTAAATGAATAAGCACCTTCAATTTCTTCATTTCTCTAGCTAAAGCTAAAACTCTTTGTGTACCAATCATATTCATTTCCAAAGAGTCCTTTAGCTGGGCTTCTAACCTAAGTGTGGCTGCACAGTGGAAGACGGTAGTGGTGTTTTCTATAAGCATTTTTTTGTCAGCTGGAGTAATACCTAAACCCTCCATGCTTATTTCGCCCTCAATCGGGATAATTTTATTAAAAAGATGCGGTTTCTGGCAGCGGAGCCTCTCAAATGCCTATAAACTCATAAAAAATGAAACGCGGTCTATCTTCAAACAGTTACATTTTTACAAAGTTTTTCTGAAGAAAATGGTATTTGTTTTTCAGAAATTAAAAAATAAATAAATAAATTGGTTAAATTAAGTGCACTTTCTTGATATTTGAGAATTACAATTCAACCATTTATTTTATTCAACTTAAATTAAATCTTCTATTACATAAGAATAATAATACTTCTGAGGAAAAGAAATTGTTTAACTTATACTTACTGGGAGAGCCCATATATCTTTAAGTCTATCCTGGACTGATTTACCCCTTTTTGGCCTCATCAATATGTATAAAGCACTCACATCACTACATGCATATAACAACTTTTCAATTAGGACTTTTCCCATAAATCCAGTTCCTCCAGTAATAAATATATGTTGTCCCTTGTACCATTCTGCCACTATACTTTTCTCTTCCATATTATCTAAAAACAAAAAAGATATGATTTAAAATGTTGATTAATTTCTTTAGAAAGGAATATCAGTGTTTTTTTTTTTCATTCCGTTTGGTATTTGTTTTATTTTTACAGACATGCACAAAAATAACGAACACCAAACCCTGCATCTTTGAATTTAGTCAAACGCTTTTCGCTTTTTCTGGGTATAATACCAGGATTGATCAAGGGAAATATTCGCAGAGTTTGTAAATTAATAAACCTTGTGTCGTATCCCATGAAAGTGGTTTCTCTAAATTGAAATTAATAAGAAAGTATCGAAGATCACCTCTAGCACAAGGAAAAATATTCTTAAACATGCCTGAAATGAAGCATGTATGAAACGATTTTGCAAGATGAATTTGGAATGTGAATTAATATTTTTACGAGAAGCACTTGTTGTGAATCATAATTTTTCACTTACTAGGTTTCCTTAAAAGTGGAATTAGAAAATATGTAAAAGTAGCAGAAAGAACAAAGATTGTACGTTAAATATTTAATATTCAATGATAAAAGTACTTATATTCAGAAAAGCACTTATGTAAAGTAAAAACTGTACAAAATAAATTAGAGAAATGGTATTTTCGCTTTTAATTTTGTTATAGGAGACGGTCGATTAAAGCTTTGCACGCGCGAGGCCGAAAATCTAGGACCCATCTTGTATGCCACATTCCCTAAATATACTCAATATTCCCTTTAAAGAGTTATGTGAAAGATTATGTTTTCTTTTAATTTCACGGAATGTGAAATGTTATACGTGTTTAACAAGTTAAACAGTTAAACAGCTGTCCAGATGCAGAAGTATCTCTGTAAAAATACTTAAACATTCAGTCACTTACTTATCTCACCTTACACATTGAATTAATTGCGACAGGTATCTTTCCTGTTTACTTCAAGACAATTGTAGTTGTTCCGCTCCATATTGTCTTTATTTATGTTATCAGGCCGTTAACGATTTGTCTCACTCTCAACGTTGATTCTTTTTCTTTGTTAATCTAATTTTGATCAATTGTTTTAATAAATTGTAATTTTATTGCTTACATTATGATGACCAACACCTCCATTATTATAGACTAGTATATGTAATATATAATAAACATCGGGAAGCTTATAAATAAGACAAGAGGTATTTAAAATTTCCGTAACAGAAAAAGGAAAAGCGAGATAGTTTTGCCTATAGCCACGTTAGGTACGGCTTCTTTCGCGCTATACGCTCATGTAAATTACCTGCCTTCAGTCACCTTCACCTTCACATTAGGGATCAGAGAAACCTTATGTGTCGTCCACAGCTGACTACTTACTTCTTTCGACGATATTCGCCCGTTCTGTAAAGCCATTTGTTCTAAAAGTTGGGGTAGTTCGCCATTTTCTTCCTGATTTACGTCTATTTTTATAACCTCCGGCTTCTTTATAACGTTTAAGAGTAGTCTGGACCGCACATCGCGAGCACTCATTTTTTTTTTGAGATTGCACTTTACGTTAACCCTGCGTACTAAAGTAATACAATTTGGCCGCATTCTTTCATATTTTTTTAAACATAATCGCAAACACTAGCGAATGGTTTATTACTCGGTAACTTTCCTAGATGTAATCTAGCGAAGTACTGCAATACTCTCTAAGAAATTAATAATAAAAATACAGTATTGGCTTTGCATTTAGTAGCTATTTTATTGCTGCCGTAAATCTTCGTTTATCACTTATTATAATCGCTTGCGTATACATAACATCTAGTTGATATAATATACCAAAGTTATGTGAATATGTATTAGGCACTTCAAAGAAAATCCGGTATTATAAAATTATTGGGTATTTCCAAAAACAGGAATTACCCGAAACACCCAAGGATTTTCTTTGATGTGCCTAATACATATTCACATAGCTGTCATATACATATTGTGTCAAGTAGATGTGAGGCAGATTATATTTGACTAATTGGATACTTTACGAGAGATTTTCTTTTGGAAATAGCCTATTACGAAACAATTTACTATTCTACGTACTTTAAAGGACTTTTAAATGAGCCTATCGAAAAATGTTTATCCTTGTTAATGCAAATGCAATGCAAATTTTATATAAGGAAAACAAGTATACAACTAACCAGTGAAATAGAAATTTCTAATTCACAAAAATTATTAGAAAGTATTAACGTCTATCTAAGCACGTCACGAATTTTCTTAGCTCGGTTTTAGAGATGATATATTACACAACTCTTTCTTCACCACGCTGCTAAAATTTAAAAGAGCACAAGAAACCGAAAAAAAACGAGATTTTATGAGATGACTTCATCGAAAACATTTGCTTAAGTGTAAAAATATGCATATTGTTTACTTTCAATTTTTAAAATTCATTATTATTTCTATCAGCACGTGTTTGATTTCGATTCCTTTGTATGTATTATTATTTAGATATAAAAAGTTATTTTAATCGTCTTCCACTATTACTTGATGATCGCACTACGACCCACTTGCCGTCACTTACTTTATACATACAATTTGGGTAAATTTGTAAGAAATATGAAAAGTAGTTGTTATTTGTGCTAATGTCGTACATTAATCACTCGTACCAAAATGGTCAGCCAATTAAAGCAAAATAACATGCAAAAAGATAAGCTTCGATAAGTTTTAAAAACACTTAGCTTCAGGTTCTATATGGTTATAAATAAAGTAAGTTAAAAATACATATATGTGAAAAATGATAGCAAGGACTGTGGCATAGTATGGTAAATAACAGATAAGTATCGGCACCTCCGCAGCTTACAACTTTAATATATTGTATAATAATTAGTTCGGGACGACTATTTCGAATTACCGGCCGTTACCGGTTGATGATAAGGACCATTCGTCTCCCCGAAACGGTCGTCCCGAACTAATTATATTACAGTATAATAAATTAAACTTGTCTGGTGCGAAGGTTGCCGTTACTTATGTGTTGTTTACTATACGTATACTTGTTGAAACTGACCAGATTGGAAAAGTAATAGCAAGGGATCATACGCCTTTCAAACATGAAAGTTGCAACAATTCTACCCAAAAAGATAGTCAATTACTTGGATACTGCTATAAACAACAGAAGCACTTTTGGCTAATACGATTAATCGTACAGAAAGCAAATTGGCATGCCTTTCCGAAAAAATGTCGAACATTGTCAATATATAAGCACATAAAACTGCCGACAAAGCCATCGTCAATTATGCGCAGATTCGATATACAGAACCGTTTCGGTAAATGCCCTGCAAGTGATTATGTAAGGAGGGCGAGCTATACACCCCACAGTCTGAGAAATCCGCGCTGAAGCTAGAGAATTTGGCCTGAATTGTCAGGAAAACTGCAAAGAAAGTGAGATTCGAGTGGCTCAATGGGTAAAAAATATGGTAAAGGTAAATACCATATACTGTAATATCCGTCTACCTACTGAATTCTATTCCGATGCCTTTAGATATTTGCTAGGTTACACGTACCTATATATCATTGTATATTACTACAGCATATATCAATAAGTTTTCGTAGATCAACTAAAATGTTTCTGACCATCCTTGAATTAGATGCCATAATTAACTCAATAACACTTTTTACTCTGCGAATTCGTATTAATCGTACAGAAAAACGAATGTTAATTAACCGCAATTAGGTGAGTTAGAAAAATGTATAAAGGCTATGGAGATCCTAATTATTTTATCGTTTTTTCCACGTACTTGTATTCGATTCAATTAATCAAATAATATAAACAAAATAATAATACATGGTTAAATTGTACGTCGCAAAATTTGCTTGATAAATTAATGCAATCACTTTTTAAACAATCGTTTTACATCCGGATGTAGTTTCTTTGGCTTTCCTCGCAACCAGTTGAGCAAAATGTACAAGGAGCAATTATACAAGTCTGTTTACAGAACAAATACGCTCGTAGTTTACGGTATTAAAATTCTAGTGTCATCCAGATGTACTGGAGGGGACTATTGGATAACCTTTACCCAATACTTCTATTGTACGTGCTTTATAAGATACATTATGCCGAAATTTATTACGAGGCGCAAATAAAAATGAAAATAATTCTATCGAAACTTTCACTCCACATCGCAATTAGTGTTAGTGCAGTCGTTAAGACAATTAAATTAATAGATACAGGAATTATTTTGAATTACTTGGTAGGTATGAAACAACCTAATTAGACAACTCTAAGTATAAGAAAATGTCTATACCAACAAAGTGAAAAGTATTCGAACCAAAAGTATTATGCATTAATAAGTTAACTGATAATTAGTAACATTTACACAAAATTAAATATAATGACGGATTCTGAAAATACCTACATTCATGGTTACAATAACATTTAGCTTCGTATTAAAGACTAATATTTGTAACGTAATAGAAAGTTGAGTTCTCATAATTTGTAACGCATTAAAGAAAAAATAGAAATTGAAAATTGACGATTAACAACTTCGAAATGATAATACAAATAATCTTGCATATTACATTTATTCGATAGTGCCAATCGATTCAATCTGTTTCTTTAGTAACTTTCCACAAATAAAAATAATTGGCTGCTAACAAAAAAACCTTTTTGCATATAGATGCTGATTAAAGCAATACATTGAAAGTTAAGGTATTTTTTTATTAATAATTCAAAAGTTTTCAATTTTACTGATTTGTCAGAGAATTGTTACTAAAGTAAAAGTTCTTACGTTTTTTGAAAGTTTTAGGCCATTATAAATGGCCGTCATTAAGACAGTCAAAGGAAATTAAAGAAAAAGTTGGTTTCAGCTTTGTATTTGTCCGTTGCCGATGGCTGTGGCATTTTCAATCAATTTACAGTAAATTATATTACATATAACAAGTTTATTATGTCCGTATATACGAAATAATAACCGTAATACCGTAGGTAATAAAATAATTATGATTATTGCAATTGTCTCATTATCCCTACTAGATTTTTCTTAGAAAAAAAATTGCAGCTTTAGCGGCAAACGTTGCTACTTTTCTCATTAATTTTGATTCTATTTTATTTCCAATTATGTGTTGCCAAAGAGTACTGGTTTTCCTCCCCGTAGGAAAACCAGTAAGTAGTTATCGCCAGGGCCTTCTGGAATGCACGATACTAATGCGTACTACTTCGAAAATTTGCTTTTAATAATTGTAGAATTTGCATTGTACGACATTGTTGGCAAAATAATTTCTGATCGTCAATGTAAGAGCAAAGAAAATTTTCAAAAATTTCATCCAAGTGACCGTGACCACTTTTGAGAGGTGCCATTGATAGTATTTTTCCATATTCGGCTTTTGAATTTGTTGAAAAGTGGTCGTTATTAGAGGTCATCACTATATCTTTTATTATATTGAACGGTCGCATGGTCACACATGGTTGATAATGAAAATCCGGACTGGTTTATTCGGACTCGTGTGGTGCGGAGTGTAGTGTTGTTTGGGATACTACACCGCAGTTCTTGCGGTGATTGTTGTTGATGCTATTTTCATTTGTTGTTCCTCAATAATAGGAAAACATAAACTTTGTTTGCTTATTGTTCTAGATACAGTTACATTTCGATCGATTAAATCAAAAGGACTTAACATATCTCACTTCTCACGACATTTTTCTATTTGTAATTGACCATAATTGGAACAGATGACTCGTGTTTTAATCTTAAAATGTATTCTTCGTCGATAAAGGCGTAATACCAAAATATTTCGACGACATGTTGAAATCAGAAAAAAAAGTTGTGTCAAAAAAGTGTGTCAAAATCCAATATGGGTCGATAAAAACTAAAAAAAAAAATGAGAAAAGAACCGAAACGCAATACAAAAGTTTGGAGTACACAATTTGATACGAGGTCGAGTTATCTCGAGGTACTGGCTTTACTTTTCTTCTGCAATATCAAATAAAGCTGCCAAAGGTTTTTTATTTGTTTTAATCTTGAAAATTATTTGTCGGAGATTTCTTCGAAAATTAATTAGCCTATTTTTTTAAATACTCTATATGCTCTATCACGATATCGGTAAGTATGAACTTCTGCCTTCTTACACAGTAGGCACAATTTTATAATTCCAGAAGGTTGATAGAAAGAGTAATACGATGATAATGAAGCTAGAATAATCTTGATGGGGGATGGCACTTACATCAGTTTTGTTGTATGAGAACTTCCCAAATTAACTTTAATTAATCAAGGCAAATAAATATTTGAAGCACTTCTACTTAAACCATTAACAATTGCATAACCATGGTAAATATGGGTATTTCCTTGTAAAATCCTGTTTTCTATGCTAATATTTAGAAGTCGATAGTTTAAAATAAAGAACATATGGGTACGGCGTTTAGTATAAATGCATACTAGGAACCTGCCTAAATGAATTTTGTAGAATCCGTAAGAAACGTGATTGGAAATGCTGTTGTGTACGATTTTATCAGCGTATCAACAACTGAAGACTATTAGCAACATACAACATACAACAATTATCTTGAAAAGCGAATATCTAAGTACTACAGTTGGAAATTATGACCATACTTTTTTAATAAAACTTTGATGTAGGTTAGCATTTTTTAATACGTTCACCCAAAACCCATATGTATTATTTCATCAACAGAATAGTTCATTTTGAAAAATATTTGCTGCTTTAAAAATTTAGTACGGTGGTATGTTTCGGTTTGGACAAACAATTAAAATTATTTGTCGAAATACTCAATACAACATCTAAATATATAACAAGCTAATAACATCTAGGTTTTAAAAAGTAAAGCTGTTGTAGCTATTAACACATCCATCTGGCAAGCGAGAGGTGCGATGTCCAATTCCTTACCTAGACTAGATTTTTTGAAATGCTTAAATACATCGAAAAATTCAAGGAATATTCAGATTTTCAAAACTATTTTTCTTTCGGACATTTAAAATAATATAGCTTCTACATGTGTAGTTGTGGTTCCCAATTATAACATCTTGTTGAACGAAGCATTTCTTTTGTAAACAAATAATGAAATAATGACACGTGCTCATACCTAAACAATATCTATTTTTTTCCTTTTATTTAAATTTAATGGGGGAGAAAATACATTCGGCGGCAGTATTACCATAAGACAACATACTATTTTTTTGCAAAAATACCTATAAGATTAGAAATACTTTTCCCCTACCCCATTTTTACAACTGTTATGAATTGTTGCAAATCGATATCTTTGTTAAGACCTGCTTTCGGTAATTCAGATACCATCAGTAGAGATCACAGATGAAACGCATATTCACTGGGTAGCAATTATGAGAAAACAAATTATTAATATTTATTCGGTATTTCATATGCTTTTAACTATTCTTTACCTATATTTCGTATCCATAGATATAAAAATCTCCACATCGCAGTACAAAAAAAGGTATCAAAAGGACAGCATATATTAAGGGAGTGTGGGACTGTAAGAGCAAAGAACTAGAAAAGCTTGAGGAAAAAACTTCAATGAAAGGAGATTTTGTGTATCAACGGATTTATAAAAATATAACCGTAAATGAATTAAATATACGTACAGTACGTATATACAATTACATATAATTATCTGAACTTCATATGCGTGATGATCTTTCGCAATGCAGGAATATACCGGTTCTCCATACAAGCCTTTCTGGGGAAATATATGTTATACATGCAGCGTTTCAACCTAGTACGTAGGCGAAAGATAATTCGTTTTCTGAGCAGCTTAGAAAAAAATACCTCTTCTTCATTTTATGTCCTACTCCAAAGTTTCCTATACTTATCTAACTCAATCTTTCCCTCTTTCCTATCTTTCCTTAACAGTCGATACTTTTTTTTTGTGGTTTAGTGGTAATTTAAAAATTTATTATTCGAAGTGAGCACCATTTTCTGTCATGCAAAGAAAGTGCTTGCAATCATATTTCCTGTGATGTTCACGTTATGCATTTCCTTAAGAAGTTTATACAAAAAGTATTTTAATAAACGTTTCTATTTAGTTAATTTGCGAATCTTTTAAACAATCTTCAATATGTTTTTATTATGTTTATTACTACTGGAAAAACTTATTCTTTGATGCTTTAAATAACACTAGGCAACAAAAAGTATTTCTCTTTGTTGTCAAGGATTTAGGAACCGTTTTGGGTTGCCTTGCGTATCTAATATTAAAAAAAAGTTTATTTTAGCGAAACTGCTTCCAATTTTCAAAGTAATCCAGAAAAATTAAATTTAGTTTCTTTTCTTTAAGCTTCTTTTTTAAGCTACATTGTTAATTACATTTTTTTAAGTGCCTTCCTCTAGTGCTGGCAGATGAAGTTTAGTTTTATCAGAGTGATAAAGATTCTTACTGTTTCGTATTTAAAATTAGTTTTTCGTGAAGGCAATTCTGATATTTCTTGTTACATCTGTGATAAATACATTGTTGCAGCAGAAAGAAAAAATATAGCTGCTTTTATAAAACTGGCTTCGCATATCAACTTGGCCGACAAAGCAACATATGCATAGCCTACAAAACTTGTGCAGAATCACTTCGCAATTGGACGGCTGGTAAACGAAAAGGACTTAATTTTGGTGTACTTATATATGGTATAAAGTGTGGCAAAAGATCATCTGAGTGATTGCGACTTTTGCATTGAAAATATATTTAATGGATGCACCAAACATCTTTGCCATACCTGTTTATGGGATAGCCGTACAAAAGAAAAACACCGACAACAAACTTTATAGTCTTTAAGAAAAGATCTGATTGTAGGAAACCCTGACTCATTCGGTCACCGGCTGAGAATGTATCCTCGAAATGGCCGTCTCGGGTTAATTAATTGAACTTGTGCGGCATGAAAGTTACCGATACTTTTGTGTTGTTTATCGTTCACGCCACCGTCCTTGCTTATTTCCGAAATATTAATATATGAGAATTTTTCGACATGTTACTGAAAACCGCAAGAAATATGCAATAATATAATAAACTTGAACCACGTCTCCAGCGGATAAGGCGTTTAAAATGTCTCAAAAATTTCAAATTATCTCAAACTCTAAGTATACAGACAGGCGCAAAAACCCAATTACAAATCAAATACGACATTTGTACTATAACTAATGTGATGACTAACTCAAATTACATTAAAGCTAAAATGAAACAAAACATGACAATAACCTACGTCTTCAAAATAGTGAAATATAGATGTCATCTTGTTGAACATTTCGATCTATCCTTTGTAGCTCTACTGTCATATGTTTTGAGGCCGTCTGTTAGTCGAAGTATGGTTCGGTCACGCCAAATGTGGAGACTGTACACCGTTTTCTTTCAGTTATTAAGGGGGTTTTTGTGTATTTCTCTCGGGTTATTTTCTGCTAAGTATTGAAAGCTCTGCTTATAAAGAGGTAAAAGTGAGCTTCATCAGACAATGTATTAATAATTTGTGTATTGTTGTTGAATGTTTCCAAAAATTGACTGCAGAAATTGAGCCAACTAACTTCGTCAATGAAAATTAATCTCTGAAGTAACTACATCTTATACGGATGAAATTTCAAAACTACATGCAAGATTCTTGCATGCTTAATCCTGAAATTTACAGTGCAATCGAGTACCAAATTGCAAAATGTTACGGACTACATTCAATGGCAATCCTGACCCTTCCAATATTCTCTTGAATGGATACGACTAAGAAATTTTGAGCGTACATAGCCTATTTCATTGAAATCTTTTACCCATCTCCGCAACACTGACAAACTAAACTCATTACAAAAAAGCGTTTAAATTTGCGCGATGGACTGAGTCAGAATAAACGAATTTATAGCAAATTGATTGCTAATTTGGTATCGCAATCAAAACCTTAGCAACAGGATATATTATTACAATTATCTGTCTGTGGTACAAAAAAAGATATTACCATGACAACCTTTTCCATGACATTCTATCTTGTTGCCGGACTTAGAATAATGATTATTTATATTGACTAAATTTTATTTATAATTCGTCAATATAATGGCGAAAAGAGGATAGAAGAAAAATGTGAGTTATTTCTAATTTTTGATCTTTTAACCTTTTTCAAGGTAAAAGCATGGCAAAAAAATGGTGTCACATCACATGGAGGTTGATGCGCACTAACTACTATGTGTCCTAGAAATCCCGAACGCGAATTAAGTTGGTATCCCTACAAATATATGAACTTTTGGTGGTAACACTGCTGCTTGAGCTGAGTACATAGACGTGTAAATAAATTGTCTGTAATTGTCAGACAAAACAGATTAATTGTGCTGTCAGTTGTCATTTTCGGTCAAGAGAGTCACATAGTGTTTTTAATAACAAGTCTGTAAAAATATAACCTCATTCTGATTTATTGCTTGTCATTATTCAGAACAATATGATCTTGTCGTGGTTTTGTACCACGCCACTGGATTTCATCAACTGTAGATAAATAAAATCCGGATTACCAACTTAATTCGCGTTCGGGATTTCTAGGACACATAGTAGTTTTTTAAGTATATTTAGTAACCTTTTTCTTAACGTGGTTGCATTGTAATGTTTCGAATTAGCAAAGAATTTTATTGCATCGCTATTATTTGTTTTCCTACAATCTAAAAATATCTTTTGAATAATTCAAATCTCTGCTAAAGAAAAAGAAACAGTAGAATTTGTTTCTAGAGATAATGTTTTGAATGCCTCTCTACCTGATTGATAACGGTGTATAATAGTATTAAACAACGAATTTAATCATGAAACAAATGTCATGGGTTATTTTACACTTTTATAACTAAAACTTGCATTAATTTAAACTGAATGGAAATAATCACCAAATTGATACCAAACTATAAGAATGTCTGTACTGTAACTGTCTGTAAGAATTAGACACAAATATTCAAACATATCAAACTATTGCAACTATTCAAAAAAACAAACAAACAAACAGTAAAAAACAACTATGGCAAGACCTTGATAATCCATGCATTGGTAAAGCAGATTCTTGGTAAACCCCATTTAACGAACATTTACTGTTCAGTCAACCGCAAGGGCATGGATAGATTAATTTCCAAGTGCTTGTTTTGTTTGTTTGTTTTATTTTCCGCCTCTAATTATCATCTTGTTAAGGGCTAAATGTAAAACATTGACGCTCAAAAAAAAAAACAATTAATTTCAAGTGCGTACTATTGCCATAGTATTGAAATACGCACTGCTCGAGGCACCATTAAGAAAGGGCGGGCAATTTAGATTTTTATGAATCCATCAGATACGTTTATTGGTGTATCGGAAGGAAATAGCGTGAATTAAAGTTGTCTTTAAGTGAATTAAAGGATCGTGTTTTTATTCATCTGTTCTGTAGTGCGAAACTTTCGAATCAGTCGAAATCATGGCTGAATATTTGCAAAAAGTGGTTCTTCAACGACTTTGTTTCCGAGGATCAACAATATTTCTAGCAGAAAACCTTTGGGGAAAGGAATTCTGCAATGATGAAATAAATGAAAAGAAACACAACATTTTTTGCCAAATTCAAGCCATTTTAATAAAAAAAAGAAACAACCGAATTATGTCTTAACAGGCCACTGTCACACATTTTTCTAAATTTCAGACGTCGTGCATCACAACGCTTTTGGTCGACGACACCATCAATTTTGAAATGTTACATACGCTTCGATTTTGTGCTCATTTTGTACCGTTTTGTACCGCAAAAGAAAAATTTTGTATTTAATTATTAGGCGAACTGTACGGTTTCTTTTTGGCACTCACAAAAATATCAGGTACCAGAGAAATAATTCTCTTTAATGCACAATTTATTATCTTCTTAATTATTAACGGTTTTTTTTTAGAAGATATAAGATCCTTAACAGAAGAGAATAAACTTTTTATTCTTTTCCTGTACTTACCTACGCTGATTTTTGTCATCAAATACGAAATTTATGGAATTACAGATTGAAAATGTACTTAGCATATTAATGATCTGTGCGGGCAACCTTCCCAAACCTGTTATATTCATAGGCATTCCGGATGTAGCCAGCTTGGATGTAACTTAAAGCGGATATTATGCGTGCTTTAAATGATGCCTTCGGTACATTTGGTCTTTTACCTTAAGTGTGATTATAGGAAAGGGCTAGGATGGCAGTTGTTCCTACCGTGGACTAAGCAACTTGCCAATTTGTTGAAACCGTCGTTATTTATTTATGAAATTCTTGTGTTGTTTAAAGAATTCGATGACTTCACATAAGCATCTTATGTACTTCATTCCGCTAGCGTTGTTTCTGTTTAAATACATACATTACTTTTAACTGCGTAGGAAAGGTTCATATGCAGTGGCGCTATGATTAGTCCTCGGTAGGTATATTTATTTTATGTTACTTCAAGATTTTATAAAACCTCGAAACGAAACCCTATCACAGACGCTTAGAAAGACTAAGTATATAGTAAAGGAATTTTAGAACCGCAAAACATCCCCTAAAATGTTTAGTGTTGTTTGATATATTTAGATGTTCTCATCAAAAAATTTGATATCTTAGATGTTGATGGGCGTCATTTTTGCAGGATTTGTAAATTTAAGGATAATGTAGGAGTAAATGTAACCACGTTAATTATGATTTTGGTAATAGGCATATTATGAATATTATTAATAATGAATTCCTGGAAATAAATAATCTATAGCGGTATTAATTTTCTATAGTAGTTTACGTCAGTTTTATATGATCTCGTTGAATATTCAACGATCGCATATTTTAGTGGGAAAACCGAAAGCTAATCACTTTATTAAACGCACTAGAATAAATTTAGCATCTGTCGCTCTATTGACCGATATAGGTTTCGATCTCATTCTTTAACACATAGGAGCTAATTGAAAGTATTCGGCATGTTACGTAGGTTATATTTACTAATATGGGAATGTTAATTAAGATAAAAGTGTAAATAGTCAAACATCACATTCTAATGCTTTTAATTGATGTAAGGCAATACCACTTTTTTTACCATGCCTTTACCTTCAAAAAGGTTGAAAGATCAATGATTAAAAATAACTAATATTCTTCTTCTATCCTCTTTTCACCAATATATTGACGAATTATAAATAGAATTTAGTCAATATAAATAATCCTTATTCTAAGTCCGGTAACAAGATAGAATGACTTTGAAAAGGTTGACATGGTAATAATGTCTTTTTTTTGTACCACAGACAGATAATTGCAGTAATGTATCCTATTGTTAAGGTTTTGTATTGTGACACCAGATTGGCAATCAACCTTTATGGCCTTTGCTGTCAAATCGTTTATTCTGACTCAGTTCAGTCAGAGATGGGTAAAAGATTTCAGTGAAACAGGCGACGTACGTTCAAAATTTCTCAGCCGTACACATTTAAGAGAATATTGAAAGGGTCAGGATTGCCATTGAATGTAATCCGTAACATTCTGCAATTTGGCACTCGATTGCACTACAAATTTCAGGGCGAACATGCAAGAATCTTGCATGTCGTTTGGAATTTCATCCATATAATTGCCGTCAATTTTTGAAAACATTCAACAGCAATGCATACATTATTAATACATTGTCTAACGAAGCTCACTTTTACCTCTCTATAAGCAAAACTTTCAATACTGAGCAGAAAACAACCCGAGAGAAATACACGAAAACCCGCTTAATAACTGAAAGATGACGGTGTGGTGTGGGGCCTCCGCATTTGGCGTGATCGAACCATACTTGGACTAACAAACAGCTACATAACATGTGACAGTAGGACTTCAAAGGATGGATCGAAATGTAGTCTGGTTCCAAGAGGACGGCACTACAGTACATATAGCTAGACGGAATTGCCGTTTTACAAAGTTTGTGCCGGAATCACTTGGCATCAATGTTTGGTGATATTGTATATTCAGCAGGATTATCTGATCCCACCGTTCCGGACTTTTTCTTCTGGGCATTCCCAAAGTCTAAAGTGGGGTTGTTTTTTTCGGGGTGGTCATCTCAAAAATGTTTAAAAACTAAAAATGTTATTACAAATTTCCAGGTTTTAATTATTTATTATTAATAACTAGAACAAATAATTTTTTGCAGGTCTATTAAAAACATTCAATCCTCTTGCTAGATCCTAAATATCTTGAGGTTACTTCGCTGAAATTTTAAGTATTTTTAGAAATAAGGTTTCCTTAGTGATAACAAGTGCCTAAAAGGTTTATTACTGCGGATGAAATAGACGTTTTTATCGTCAATATGCAATTTAGCTGATACAATATTAAATTAACCGCCTTATCGTATTTCTTTAGTAATTCATTAAGTATATATATGTGGTATATTTGTGAAAGTAAACAAAGTACAAATATTTCCTCTAACTCAAACTAATTTTAATATTGTCAATAATGATCGTATAAAAATATAACTAGAAATTATGGTTTCATCATAACAAAATCTTTGAATTAAATATCGCAAATTCTTCATTCTAGGAGGGATACCAAATCTTACAACTTGCATTAGATTATATATTACTTTATTTTTGGCATAGTTCTATAATTCTAATGAAAGCTGCTAAAAAAAATGATAATTAGATAAATACCCAAATTTATAAATATAAAAACATACTGTGTCTACTGTATGTAAGTATGTATACCGTGAAAGTTTGATATGAGTAAATAAAAACAATATCTTGGAAGATTATTTTTGCGCAATACATTATTAAGGCGGTTCCTTTAAATCAAACTTTCTAAAAATCTTAAGTGTATCCTCTAGCCGGTAATGATGAATTTGTATGCAGTGCATGGTAAATATTATGTTAATATACATATGAAATTATTACTCAATGCTAAAAAAAATATTTCAATATTAAAAATATGAAGAAATTTATAAAAGCGACCACGGCAGAAAGATTCCTAATTATATAAACCCTCTGTTGTGATAATTACTATTTTATTTGGGCTTTCACGTACACTTCTTAGTTTTAAAATAAAATAATCACCTAACTGTTAATAAATAGTCGAAATCGTGCGGTTTCTTTACTTACTCTTGGCTTGCGTTGGCTAAGTTATCAATGAAATCTGAAGTAGGAAACCACTAAGTAACAATTCGGACTGTCCGACGCGTCCGGTAACAACACTGTCTGACTGACAACTACAGCTACCTTTACTAGAGTGACCGATGTTATGTGAACAATAATTACGCCTCGTTGCCTAAACTTGCCAGGTAAGATGGGTAAAAAAGAGAAAGAAGTGGATGTACTGAATATCTGATATTTTTATATTGGCGTAATCGTTTTTGAACCTATATTATGTACGGCTAGCTACTCACGGATGAACCTAACTATACATATATTTACATACTTGTTAGTACTATAGTTTTTTTTTATTAGACTTAATAGGCTCATATACACATCATAGCAACGATATTTTATTAGTAATATTAGTAAAATTTATATGCAGTCTTATTATATTTCAAAAGTAAAACATTTTGCTGCTGTTTACTATAAGTAAAATGCATTGCTAATTTTGCATTGATTCAAATATTTTTTTCTCATTGTACGTATTAAATTGTTAATAACATTTACATAGAAAGTTTCGCTTGTTTTGAAGTCTTTTATGATAATCAAATTAAGACACTGACGGAAAGGAAGTGGTTCATCCGGCAAACCGCAAAATGTTTATGCGTTCACTCAACTAAAATTATATTCATTGAACACTCGCGAGTGTATCCAACCTTGCAACTTAACAGAACCTATTAGCTTCACTTGAATTATTTCTTTTAAAACAAACCGATATTTTTGTTTGTTGTGCTATAAAACATATCAATCACAAAGATGCCCTTTTTTAATCAAGGCTTGTATCTATTTTACTTGCTTTTTTCAGGAATACCTACTTCCTTATGCACACGTGTTCATTTTGGATTCAACATTCTGATGTAGTGGACGTTCATTTTAAAGTTGATCCAATTCAAAGGATTTAACTAATTCTTTGCTGTTGTTTTAAACAGTATGGTGTGTTGAGTACATTTAATAAACAGCGTTGGTTCAATCAACCAATTTTTGATTTGCTTAACCGAATTTTTCTCTCAATATACCAGTTATTTGACTGGTTAACATAAGAATAGTACGAATAAAAGTTTTTTCAATATATTACTTGAAGTTCTCGTGTGAGATTTATGTTCTTTTAGCTGAGCTATTCTAACAAGTTATTTATTTAGAGTACTATAAAACACTAAATGCATTTACTTATATGAACCTTTAAACACAAAGTTTATTTAATTATGTGCCTACTATAATCGCCTGCTAGATAGAAGGAACTTGACTTGAGGAAGTTGATGAATATTTAAATTACAGGGTCTAGTATTTCAATGCTTCACAGACGATTGAGTTCAACCAATTGAGTTGGTAATCTAACAGCAGGGCCGAGTTAAATATGTTGGCAATAAGAAGCAACATCTGTTCTCTTAACACAATTTCTTATTTCCTCAATTTTTAATCATTTTGTGGATCTAATCAATGTTCTGCAAATCTTTTAAAAGCAAACAAAACCAATAATAATGTTTCCTGTACAAATGATAAATAAAATAATTAGGCTTATTCCTAGACAATTATGAATTCAAAAGAAAATTAGTAACCAGTTTGTTCGAGATCTATTGCAATACTTGCATTTATCAATGCAATTTGCAATGTCATTTAATGCAGAAATGTGCGAAATATTGGTAAATAATAAATATATCAAAATTTTGCTCCCGTTTATTTTACTGCCAAGAATTGCAAAAGCGTTTCTAGGTTTCTCCTAATTATTTCTCAATCTACTTCAATCCTAACCCTTTAAAGACCAAAAATTTTTTCAAAATTATGAACAAATTACATGATTTTGTCATAAATACCAAAATAAACAATAATAGGTAATGCTTATTAACAAACCAGATCAAACACGAGGATATTTCGCAAATACAGAAGAATACCTCCTTTGGCTTCATAAAGTGTATTGCTTATTTCACAATGTAGACAACCATATATTCGCAGATGTAGAAATTGATAAAAAATTATGCATTACTAAATTTTTAAGTTCTCCAAAATATTATTGCCAAAGGCTGTTAAATTAATATTTTCACATACATGCGCGCGTGTGGCAGACTTTACGCTTGAAGTTTTTACAGAGAATAAAGATAAAATAATATCGTAATTACATTGTTTCCAAACAGTACAAGTGCGTTTCTTCAGAATACGCAAACATACGTATTTCCTGTCTGTCATACCTATTTATGTTATTTCTTGAGAAGATAACGATTTCAAATACAATACAAAAAAAATAATACAAATTATTAAAAAGTGAGTAGCAATTTGCAGTCGTTATTTTGATCACTTAATTGACTCAATTTTAATTTGCTAAGTAAAGGTGAAAGCAATGGACAATTTTAGGTAACTCAAATACACAGTGAACAACTTGAAGCGATACAAAGGCACATTCTATTGACAAAATGTGGCTCGTGTTTCATGTGAAGTAATGAAAAATAATTAAGAATGTCCATTGTAGTAAAAATGTGACCCCTTACCGTTTAATAACTTTACTTGCAATATTTGCTATCTTCTTTTGTCGTTTGCCTCTGTCACTTTAAGTGGTTCATGCTGTATATTTATAAAATGACTGTCCATTAAAAGTCATTAAGGTATACAGCAAACATTTACTCTGTATTACGTAAGTTCCTGCTTAATTATAGCCATAATTTATAAACGTTATATAATTTATAACGTAAAAATTAATAATAATAAGTAGTAATATACACGGATAGGTAAAGCGCTATGTATTTATAAATTAAGAGATGATATCAGAAAGTGTTAAATACAGAATAATGATAAGATTTGAGATATCTCGTTCAACAATATTACAGGTAATAGCATAATTTTGTTAAAAAATGCATTTGTTGCAGATTGGAAACAGAGAGGTAGTAGGTCATCATGTTTAAATTGTCTTTAGATAATTTGAACATTCAAAAAATTGCCTTTATTCACGTGCAATTTCCTGGACAAAATATTACAAATTATTTTTCTCACAAGATAGACCGACTTCTGTTATAATTATTTCTTGTTGTGGTTCACTGTGCTACTTGCTCGTTTTATGTGATATATTATAGTGTGTAATGTGAATTATATATGTAATATATAATTCACAATACGTAAACTTATTGAAAGCAGTTATACGTTTTTGAGTAAAATCGGACTCGAAGAATCGATTTCTGCCATTCTCTCTCTCGTTTATTTTTCGAATTATAACCCGAAAGTGGCTAAAAATGGGCATCAAAGTTTCCCAACACTCTAAAACTTATCGAAAGAGATATAAAATGAAGGTAACTTTTAATGGATCTAGCGTAAATAAGAAAATTATGAAAAAAATTTCTAGGAGTACCACTTTGGAAATTCGGATAATTTGACGATGTCCAAAGGTGTTCTAAAATATTTATTTTGATGATGGTTCCCTATATAATTTTGAGCTGCTGATTATACGGGTTCCTTTAGGCTACGATATTATCCGTAAGAGAAGGGATAGAACTTTGAATCTTTTTCGCCGTTAGTTTAGGGAACGGAAGATGGGTCGGTATAGACCTTCGTTTTTTTTTTAATGTTCTATTGACATGATTTGTTACAACTTTTTCCATTCACATTTTTTTTTGTAGATTGTTTAGTTTCCCTGTTAGGGTGTTAGATTCTACCTTTAGGCTATGAGATAATATCTTTAAGGGTGGGGCTAGAGATACAAACTCCTTTTTCCATTTTGAAAATGAATGTAGGTGCCGGGTAGTACTTAAATTGATAAACATCAACAACATTAATGTATAAGTTACATATAAATTTGTATTTTGTAGTTAAACTATATAAACAATTTTATAATACTTATACTTAGTATTTATAAAATCTTAATTACAACGAAATTGATACAATTATTTTACTATATACATACGCTGATCACTGGGTATCCGATGTTTGCCCCGAACTGACAAAATATTTGTCAACACAAAATGGTTCTTTGACAGTAATTTCTGGAGTGCTTCCTTCTTCAGTATTAGATTTTTTCTATAATTTCAGCATATTACTCTCATACATATAAATCAGTTTGCTTACTTACAAAAATTGGGGCTAGAAAATTTTTTATCTTGCTTGTACTATCGTTTATTCTAAAATGTTTCTCAGCAGCTTCTACTTTAATTTCCAACATATCAATATTGTTCTTGGCACCTTCTATAATTTTCTCTAAAACATCTATTCGATGACATAAGTTTTTGAGCTCCACCTTGTAGTCTAACGTTTCGGTTAATGAGCCTGTAATCCCGATCGAATTACATCTTTCTTGTTGTACCAAAGCTATCATTGTATCGAACTCTTCTAACCTTGTTAACATTTCATCAACTGAATGGCTTACAGGTTTCAACTATAAGCATAGTACTTTTTATAAGTGTATTGTACAGAAATTATACTTACTCTTTCATCCAAATTAACGTCTACCACTTTAGCGTAGTTCTCTGTTGTATTTTTCAACATATTTACGGCCCACTATTTTTTCTTAGGAAGTCACTTTGTGATATTGCAAAGTATACTCTCAATCGAAGTGATATTCTGTAATTTTAGTTAATTTATATGACATAAACTGTAAGCATTCATTAAAACACAAAAAAAGGAATATCCTTTTGTCATTTGTAAGTATTTCTCAAAATAGGTTAAACTACAACAGTAGTACCACCAAAACTATATACGTAAATATAACCAAGACAGAAACAGATAATTTTTTATACGATGTTTTAACATCGAAATAGGAAATTATTAAAATATAAACGCCATATAAACCATGTTTATTGTTTATAAAATGTGCTCATTTATAAAATTTCAAATCAGTTTAGCGGAAAGTTGTATTGAAGGTTGTAGCAGTTAGAATTCTATCTATCGATATTGGTATTACGGAATAATAAGCGGCAGTCTTCAGGTGCACGTTGCAATTGGTTGTTTTGCACATTTTTTTTATTATCCGCGAAATTTAAAAAACGCGGATGTGATGGTGGATATGTGATTATGACTTTAGATAACAACAAATCAACTCATAGTGATAACATTTTTTTTCAGTTATTATTTTCATTCACTTTCAAGCTAATTAGATAAATATAGTCCTTAAATTTACTAAACATTAATATAATATTTGCAAAACATTCTTAGAAATACACAACCTCCCATTTTCTTTTTTGCTCAAAAAATAATAGGTTCGTTTTAAATAATTTCTTATAGGAATAATATTTTTATGTTCGGCAATCTTCAATATGCGTCTGGTGTGATGATTTTATGGGACAATGGTTTATATTGTATGTATTATACATACAATATACTTACTACACATAGTATTATAACTATGTATTATTTGACACAATTAAGAAGTGCGCCCTACGGTTACGAGATAGCGCTAGTATTAAAAGTAAGAAAAAAATCATTGTTAAATAATATTACAAAATCCCATACAACCTATATGAACAATAAAGTACTTAAAGTTCAAGTACAAAATACAGAACTAAGGCGTATTTGTTTCTTTAGTAGCAAAACTTTACCTTTATATTTTTACAAAAATAAAAGAATAATAAGGTACAATGTAATTGCTTCTATTCTAAGTGAACTTATAAGGTCATATGTAAAAAAATTATAATGTTAAACACAAAAATAATGTATAAGTAACAGCGTATTTAAAATAAAAGCACCTATTGGGCATTCATTGTTTTATTCATTCCATCGCATAACATGGTTTATTTCACCATATAAAAAAAAAGTATACAGAATGAACCACTTAAAGCAATACAAAGAAAGAGGGCGAACATTGCAAATTCTAAGCAGGTAGAGTGACTATGCACGATAGGGGTCACATTTGCACTATAACAGACAATCTTCATTATTTAACATTATATCGCAAAAAAGCTCCTTTAAATGGAAGATATTTTTTTTTCGTACCTTTATTACAAGAAGCTGTCATTTAGAATACACTGCATATTTCGTATTAATTTGTAATGTAGAGGTTTTTTTCTTAAATTAATTTAATGTTTGAATATTTTTATTCCCTTTTGAAGCATTATGATACAATTTTTAGGCAAAATATTGGTCTACGTCACTAACCTTATATAAATGAAACCTTCATAATACATTGAAATATGGCGTCTAAGCAACATGCAACCCTATACGCCGGCAATAACATTTTCTAATGAAATATGTAATTTTCTACATTTTTTTACTAACTTTTAACTTAAACAAGTTCAGCTACCACTGAACAGCACTGACTTAAATTCCAAGCGAATACACAGAGTTAAATGTAAATAGAGATGAGCAATGTAGCGTAATTTTACAGCAGTTAGACTTGTGTTTTGTTAGCTCTCGGGAAAAACAGTAAAGAGCACGAACATGCGTCTGTGTAGTCAGTGCAAAATAGTAATTTTTTTCCTTATCTTGGTCATCCCTACATGTATCACAATATTAACATGGCGACAACTGGTGGCACATTTGCCTCAGTGCTCCTTGCGTACAGGTACATAGAGTTCATTTTTGTTTTGTATTAATAGTATGGTTTATGTTAAGATACTCCTAGGAATACGTAGATTTTAATAAATGCAAAATAATATATATATCCCATTAAAAAAAATTTAGGTTGTTTTATATGACGTAATGCTAAATAATTGAGATTGTCTGTTGTAGTAAAAATGTGGTCCACACCGTGCTACTAACTACTTTCTTTGTTATTTACGTCTATTTATCACTTTAAGTGTTTCATACTGTATAATAAAATATTTTTGTTCCAGTCTTTTAAAAAAAAAGAACGATTGTAACTACATTGAAATAGTTTCTCACTACGGATACGGTGGGGCGCTGTCGACTTAGGTTTGGTTACGGCATGCTTCGTTTGTATAGAAGCCATTTGCTGTGAGCACAGTACAATTCGTGGTTTGCTAGTTTTGTACTGCTACTCGTAGCGAGTAGATTTTTTTTTAATAAATCTTATAAATCTACAAATTTTGCTTCCTAATCCTTATTTCCCTAACTACGGATCAGTTTTTTACAGTAAACTACATATGTACATACTCATACCAATTGTTTTTATTGTTCTCAGGATAATTAAATTATTTTCTTATCTCCTGTATCCTTTTTTATATTGAAGTTGAACAAATATACATATTTATATTTGCCTATCACATGATAATTTTAAGTAGTAGGCATGTAGTACCGCTGTTACATATGTGAGTGTTAAACAAGATGGAAGGCCTTGAAGTGATTTTTAAGAACGGTCTTAAAATTATCAAATTCAATAGACCACGTCAAAGAAATGCGGTTAACAAAGAGATATACGTTACACTTCCAGATATTCTGTATCAAGATGCTAACGATAATTCCGTAGTGGTTACCGTGTTAACAGGTACAGGAGATTACTTCACCAGTGGAAACGATATGAAGGAAATAATGGAAATGGAATCAGATAAAGACATTGATGTAATAAAAACAGAAAGAAATCAAATCTTTAAGAGGTTTGTTCAAAGTTTTATTGATTACCCTAAAATTCTTGTTGCTATCGTCAACGGGCCAGCGATTGGTATAGGCGCAACGATTATTGGTTTATGCGACATTGTTTATGCAACCAATAACGCAACATTTCATACACCCTTTGTGGATTTAGGATTGTGCTGCGAGGGATGCTCTAGTTATTTATTTCCCCTGTATATGGGCAGATCAAAAGCATCTGAAATGATACTCTTTGGAAAAAAGATTAATGCACAGGAAGCTTACGAAAGCGGTTTGGTATCAGCGGTAATTCCGCAAGAGAAACTTGAAGACCTGTACAATTACCTGCAATCCCATTCTTCACTACCAGTTCAATCAGTCATCGTTAACAAAAGGCTGATTATGAACTCTATAAAAGAAAGGTTACACGATTGCAATAACAGAGAATGTGCGGCATTATTGGAAAGAAGCGGTTCCGAGGAGTTCGCAAATGCTATAATAAGATTCATCACAAAGAAAAGTAAATTGTAGTATTTTAATTTTCCAGTGTTTTGAATGAAATTTAAGTGTTATGTTCAGGGAATAATATTTTTATATCACATTATATATATTTGCAATTTTATGCGATTTTTCCTTATATAATACATCTGCATATTTATCATGAGCGTTGTGTTGAATTATGCTAAGAAATTTATTAATAGGAGCACTAAAAGGGGGCCAATAGAATCAATTTTAGATTTTGTCGGTTATTTTGAATAGCCTCAATAAATTTCAGCAAATAAACTGACACTAAAATGACTTTATTTATCAATAAATATTAGCATTGTGTAATAAATAGAAACATCTAAATATTTCAATAAAAATGCTATCCGATCAAAATCACTATAGCGGTTTAAAAAATGTTCACAAAAATTGATGAAAATACATTGTTTTGCAAAAGACAATTTATTTTCATACAAAAAAAAAATCAGAAAGATACCGTTTAAACTACTTTTGTACAAAGTAGATTCGTCAGTGTGGTGTAATTATTAGGTTATTGTTCCTGTAGCCTTGAAATTACTTCATTTAAAGATAAATAGAAGATTGGGATACAAATACACGACCATACCTTCTCTTCCTATAAATATCTGTTTGGGGCAGTGAAATATCTACGCTAAGCACGATAACAGTAGACGTTCTTCATGGCTCTCCTAAGGTCACATTTTATCTTCATATCGGATAATCCAGTTAAGCACATATATGTATATGTATCGTAGATGTATATATGCTACTTGCTAGAATGCGAAATACGTTGTTTGTTGGAATGGTATGAAAAGTACCCCTTTTTGGAGACAGATCTGCATTATCTACTGTGAGTACTATTCTTCAGTCTTTTGTCAAAATTTCGGAGAGAAAAACCACTCCATAAGGAGCGGTGTTGTTTTGCGAGTCGTTGAAAGTAAACAAGTTTATTTGTGGGGTCATGGTAGAAATAAAATACTGGTCAGTGATTCGATTTCTTTTGCTGAATGGGAAAACGTGTGCCGAAATCAAACAGAAGTTGGATACAGTTTTTAAGGATGGCCGAACACCCATCTTTTACGAGAAGCGGCCAGGTCTTCCTACTCAGGTAGCTCCGAACATGATTAATAAAGTCTATAAAATTGTGTGAATCCAAAATTGAGTGTTCTGTGATAATTTCAGAGCAATGTTCGTACATGTTTAAGCGCCTAATGGATTTCTGAAGATGATGATGATAACGCCCCGGCTCCGTAATCGGCAATTGCGATTGCAAAACTAGTCGAGGTATTGGTATCCTTTACCTCGCATAAAGGAGTTTCTGAAAAAGAGTTTAGGGTTTGCATAGTTATACCATGTATAGAATTACAAGATATTTATGTGCTTTATTAAATTTGTTTATTAACTTAGGAATAAATAGAACAGTTACTGGTAAGAATATTACGAATAGTTAATGGCCCAAACTCCACTTCACAAATGTGGTTTTGCTAGCTGTTGGAAAAAAAAAGGATTAGAGTAAGTATTAACAACTTATCTATCATTATGTAAATACATAGTCTGTTTCTATGTTTACGTCCCATGGCACCTGAAACATATCAGTAGGCAATGGTGTACAGTGTGTCGATTTATAGTCCTTGAAATATTTCGTCGCCTGAAATATCAATATTATTAAAAGGATAGTTTTCACTAATCTGATGACTCACCAAAAATAGACTCATCTGATTTTTTTGATCATCGTCCATTTCTTCTCCTATTCTCATAGGATACGATTTAGAATGCTCGGATATATAGGACTCCATAAGTGACTTACATAGATCCGGATTAATGTTATACCTTTGGATGAATTGGTCTATAAAAAAAAAAAAAAAGAAAATAGACTAATTGAAGTCAGATATTGTGCAGATTACCTTGAGTCCCTCCCGTTGTTGCTAAATAGTCTTCTAGCAGCTTTACTTGGGGATCTCCTATTATCAATGGATAACGGTATTTCAGTAATTTAATCAGTAAATTGTTTCCTCTGTTAGTGCTAATGTCGCCTTCACTGAGTAATACATAAAACCATCAATATAATTTGTTTAAACATATGTGAGCTATTACCTGGTACAAATCACTTCGTCTTGGCTCCTTCTAATTAAGAGTACTGGACCGGGATACTTCGATAATTGTTCAAAATTGTTTAAATTTACGTACTCTCGTATGGCTAAGCGGACTATTGATTCCGCCCATTTGGGCATGTGATGCAGTGCTAGTGGTAGAATATCATCAAATGTAGCATCTAAAATCTTACCGGAAGAATGGTTAGTACACAGAAATAATTTCAAAGAATATAATGTAATGCCAGAGTATTTATAAAGCCGATAGTATGATGTGTAATGCTTACTAGTCCTCTGATTTCTGGATAATTCATAGCCGCCCACGTTGCTGAATATCCCCCGATGCTCCAACCAAACAATAGTATATTCTCTGGTTTGAAACCAAGGCTGTGTATAGCAAATTGGATCACAATATCGATAGCATTTTGCTCTTGTGAAGGATAAGGTGTTCCCTTAATATGTTAATTTTCATTATTGCCATCAACGTTTCTGGACATTACATTAACTTACAGTACTGCCCCCAAACCCTGGATGGTTCCAGCCCAAAACAGAGTATCCAGCTTCGATAGGCGTTCCCATTATACCTACTTCGTAAAATCCTGCGTTTCCCTCACAACATATTACTAAAATATTTCCATTGGGGGTGGAGTGCCTTTTATTAACGAACATGGCGTCGATATCATTTTCATCTCTGGTTCGTAACTTATAACGAACGCCTCTGTTTACTTCGATTAGTTTTGAACGGCCTTGTAGTAAGCCTTGCGCTATAAATAAACATATTTTATAACACTTTATTATAAAACATTTAAGACAATAAAATAAACCCTAATTTGATGAATGTAATGCTTTTATAAAAAAATTGTTTTGAACGTAATTTTATTTTGAAAAATAAGTATTGAATTGAAAAACGTTCTTCCTTCCATTGAATTCCATTACATTGAAATAAAATGAGTAATGTAAAACTTCATATGATGGTTTTCTGTGCACCCTCAATTATCGCGCAAATCAATCAAACTTGAGCAACATTACAACAATGTTATCAAATGAATGTTTTTCTCAAATGAATTCCGTGAACACAGGAGGTAAAGTACATTAGAATTAATTCCGCAGAAACAAGTACATCGCGCCTACGGAATTAGCAGAGACCAAACAGACTCGTGCTTGGTCAATTCTTGGAGAGCCACTAGGCAACACGAACCCATAAATTACTACCACTAAAGTAATGAAAATGATAACTATATTGATTCCAAAATCTTTCAAACTAATATTTTCTCGTTTGTCTTTTTCGTTCGATCATATATTTAGAACCTACAGTATTTTCTGTGTTTTTTGTTATGATGTTATAAGTTACTTAAAATTGATGAAATAAAGGCAGCACTGCAGTAATAACGCTATTATATAATAAAAAAACGCTCGAATTTGCCTACTGAATCAAACTAATGATCCATGGAAAAACCCCTTCTTTCGTTTCTCAAGTGAGACCATTCCATTTTAGTTCGCTACAAAATGTACAATTCGTTTCCATACTTTGCTCCTAATAAAAATAAAAATTGTGCAATGAAAAACCAACCATTTTGTATAGATGTATTACTGCCAAGTATTATTAATAACCGATTTGAACGAGGAAAAAAACGTCGTAAACGAAGATTTTTGTTTAATCATATAAATTAACGGTGTGTGTAAAAGTAATTACATTCTAACAGTATTTGTATAAGCAAAGCAATCTTATCAAGTGCTATTTAATTTTTATCTCGTCTTTGACCTTATGGAGGCAATATGGTGAAGAGATATAAATTGTGAACAGAACAAATATTGTAAAATGAACACCATTACAACATCAGTACGAAACAGCGTAAGAATAATTAGATTTAATAAACCCGAGAAAAGAAATGCAGTATGTGCGGTGGAATTTGATAACATAAGGAAGATTCTTGAGAATGATATAAATGATCATTCTACAAAATTAAGTGTATTAACGGGATCTAACGACTTTTTCACGAGTGGATTAGATATGAACGATGCTTTTAAACATATCATAGAAAAAGATGACAATTATGCCGAAAAAATAGCTACAAATTTAAAGAAACTGATCGAACAAATTATTGATTATCCGAAGTTATTAATAGGCGTCGTGAATGGACCAGCTATAGGATTGGGGACTTCAATATTGCCGTTCTTTGACTACGTTTATGCTTCAGAAAAGGCAATATTTCAAGCGCCATTTGTTAAATTGGGCTTGAATGCCGAAGCATGCTCAAGTTTGGCGTTTCCAATGATGATCAATCGTATGAATACATTCGAATTAATGTATTTAGGGAAGAAATTTGATGTAATAAAAGCAAAAGAATTAGGATTGGTTGGACAGATCTATAAAGATGAAGGAAACGTCAAAGTTTATGAGGAAATCGAAGAAATTGCAAAAATACCTTATGATACCCTCAAACGGAATAAAAATGTAATTGTTAGTAACTTTAGAGAAGCCCTACTAGCATGTAACAAACATGAATGTGAAGCATTGAAGGTATCAATGAAATCTCCCCATTTTTTAAATACAGTAACCACGTTCATAACAAGAAAAAATAAAATGTAACAACAGGTTGGTAATATCTAGTTTTAACACGAAGAAATTTATTTCCATCGAAAATTTCTCTTAGATATGCATTATAAAATATTTTTCCAAATAAAATTCTTAAATTAGGACTTCATTGACATTTTAACTTACCTAAGATAGTTTGCAATAGCGATAATGAGCCTGGGTAAACTAGCCGAATACCAAAAGAATGTATTGCGATGTAGCCAATAATTTGACAAGGAATTGAACTAACATATTGCAATGTGTTCCGATGGGAAATAGGACGTGAGATATATAACCGATGTGTTGCGGCATCCCTAAAATACATATATGATACTTTTACCTCTTCAAAGATTATTTTTGACACATACTTAGAAATGTCAGACGATCGAAACTCAACTGGCCAACCATAAAATTCAAAATCGTAAATGGAAAGTTGTTCTTTTGTATGTGGAGATAAATTGCTTTGAGCTTCTCTTAATGTCTTAATAAATCTTTGATAAGTTGAGTTATTACATCTTCCTACACTTCTAATACAGAAAGAGACAACCAGTATCACACCAAGACTTGTTACGAACTTTGTTAACGTTAATAGATTATCCAAGACAAAATAACCTTTGCGATATAGGAAAGTAGTGAGAAATGGTGATGTATAGATAGATATTTTCCACATGATGTACAGCTAAAAATTATACATATTAAATCACGAATTCAAAGTGATTGCAAATTACCGAATGAATAACTTGATCTCCCCATCTTTCAAACGTTGTTGGTTCATATAGTTTCTAAAAAGGTACCTGGTTAATTTAAAAAAGTTTGCAATTGTCACAATCCTGACCTCAGTTGGTCCATTTCCATAAATTTTTATTAATCTAGGAGAAAACAAGCAATGCCATATCATTTTTAACGTTGACATCTTGTTAGTCTATAATTGTTCGATAAATTTTAGTTTTTATAAGTAGCTACAACGATAAATCATGCTTTTATGCCAAATCACTAATTAATAATTTAAGGATTTATTTGACTTTGAAAATTGACAGTCAAATAACCATATAATATGAGTGAAGCTATGTGCAAGTCAGTGCTGCCGCGACTCGTTTTTAATATGTACTGAACTTTGGACAAAACTCAAATGCGGGAAATTTAAATTAAACTGATTTTTTCCATCCATTTCATATTATTAAATAAATAAAAAATATTAGAAAAATCTGTAGATTACATTTTCAAGTGCGATTTTTAAGTTTATATGGAATTCTATTGTAGCAATGAATAAATCGAGGTATTTACAATCTCGGACAGTCCTTTTGTTCGGGGGTTTACACATGCTTGTTGAGACTGAACAGTTCATTGGGTGACACAATTTCTGTAACGTATCCAGCACTACCCTCGTAATCGTATCATCAGCACATTTTTGTAATCTTTTGCTTGCTGGTAAGATTGAAAAATTCGATTCACTATAACATGTACAATGAAATTTTATTTCGATCTGTCGTTTCATCCACGTCTAACCACAGCTGTTTATCCTTGGGGATTTGATACTTTTTCGTTATCTTTGCATATACATGGTAGATACCTGCGTAAATTTCTCCGAGATGGTTGATACCCAGTTGGAATTGTATTTAAGTCGTCGGAACTCGTGAAACGATTTTTTATCCAACAGGCGAGGCTGCAATCCACACTTTCGAGTTTATCGCAAACTTAACACGCTATTTTAGCATCATGATAATTCACCGATATGTTTTTCTACATTTTTAAACGTTGATCGCCTTTTGCGCTGCTCTATGTCCGACATACTACAAATTAAACAAACGAAGTTCGCTAACTCGCGTGAAGGCCCAAGATAAACTAACACAAAACATGACTGCTTCACTGTATATTGCGCGTGATATTGTGTATGGTCTCAATATACAGACACGCTCGCCCACTGTATTTACGAATATAACAGTAGGACGATGTAATATTTTTGTGCGTGTTACATAAGAGAATTCTAAATATTATTTCACTAATGTTGTTAACTCTCTTCGTGATACTAAGTACATTTTATTCAATTGTTCCCTAGTTCTATTCTACATAGAATTTTGTGCATGTCACACAAGAGAATTCTAAATATTATTTCATTAATCTTGTTAACTCTCTTCGTGATACTAAGGACATTTTATTCAATTGTTCCCTAGTTCTATTCTACGTACACTTTTTGGGGAATGAATATTTTTATATACATGAAATTAGTAGGAATTATTTGATTATTAAATTAATTGATCTATAATCTATCCGCATCTCAAAAAAGAAGTGCAGTTTTTATGGTTCTAATAAGCAAATTCTTTATTGTTGCTTGATTGCTATTTGCCACTGCTAATGATCTGATCATGAACGTCACATTTTTATTTAAAAACTTAAGAAATTGGTGACAAGTTGCCAGGACTTTCTTTGTTGATTTAAAGAGCGGAAGTAATATATAATCTTCTTGAACTTTAGCTTTCTAAATTATTGCATAATGGCGTGGAATCATCTATACTTTTCAATATCTTCTGAAAATTAGTGTTTCGTCTTGTTGATAAACACTATAAATATTAAGTCTTTAAAGACTTCTATAATTTTTTTTAATTGGGTGTAGCGATATTAATTATAAGTGAAAACAATGATCAACAGTATTATAGACAACTTCCTTAACACTTCAATATTGACGAGATAGACTTCCTGTGGTATGGCTCTTTTTGTATTGCTTCATAAAATTTTATTAAGTTATTTAGTGACATTTCGTAATTAATAGAGAAAGTGTAATTATAAATTTTATACATATATGCGACTATTATTGCTAGTTTGCTATATTGAGCATACGTTAAACAATCTACCTTCAATATATCATAGGAAATGTAGTAGCTTGATTGATTAGTATGTGGCGGTCTAATTTATATGCAACGCTACGTCGCAGATGATTGACATCCCTTCAATGTGTTTATGATGGAAGACAATATTTTAGCTCAACATCAATTAAGAGTATAAAGACTAAAATGTGTTTATACTTGTAGGAAACATTTTTAAGAAAACACAAGTGAAACGCTGCTTAAAAACGAACAACTGTTTTTAATTATCTAATAAAGGTACAAAGCGTTTCCTTAAATATTAATCCAAGTTAGTACTATAGCAATTAGATGATATTGTAAATTTAAAATTTTGATATACGTTGCTTCTTTAACACTAACGTCCGTAAGCAAAAACGAAGAGAAACAATGACTAGATAAAAAAAAAGAACATGTAAAAAGAACAGGTATTTCGCTTTAAACGTATTCAAATTGATGGTTCTGCCCTTGGATATACTTCTAACCTCTTTATCGTAGCAACAACGATGTATTTAATAAGAATACAATCCGTTAACTGCATTCGAGGTGTAGAAATTTACGAAAGCCGTACTCATATATTCACAAACAAATTGTAGCAAGTAGTTCAGGAATTGTTTGATTCTTTATAACATTTCTTTTCTTTGGAATAATGCAAGGAAACACAATTTGTATATATGCGTGAAACATATGGTAAATGCATGAAATCCTAGAATAAATCTATTAACATGTTATATCACATTAATATTGCTTACCAAATTATTTTAACAGTAAGCATTATTACAATGTGAAATAATATACATGAACGTTTATAGCTGTGTAATGCATGAGATTATGAAAATTTCAATATTTTCTACGAATATTTTAGTTTCTTGAACTCCTAGAATCTTTAGACCTACAAACAAGGAAAATCCTTCGAAATTTCGCGTCGTCACACCATTAAAATAGGGAGATAAAAGAGCAATTTGTGCAGACAGGTAAATATTACATTCTTTAGATAAATGGTACTTTTCGAGAATATCAGGTACCTAGACAACAATACGATACAATGCACTAGTTATAAAAGTTTGTTATTTCTAACGCGGATATCATTTGCTCGACGTCATGGACTGTGTAAGGGTTGTTTTAGTCTTCTACTTGTTTGGAATTGTTTTAACAAAATCTGCATATAATGAACGACAACAACGACTTTTCCGATTTGGATACTCTCATACTAAAACTGTTGTTCGACCGTTCATAATTACGTCTGTGATACCTTCATCCTGTGTTCACGTCGAGCCGACTTTGCCGCCTTGCAGGAATGTTAGATTCTTCGGTTTTCCTAGTTTTGGATCAAATAGTTCAGAGTAAGTTTTGTATTCCTTTTAATTATTTTTGAAAAAATCATGTATTATGTAGGCGAGAAATAATAATATTCAAGCAACATTTTTGTACAAATTCCTTATTTTGTATCAGACTCTTTATTCCAAACGTATCATTGTTAATTTATTAACCCAAGCAGATTTTGCATTTTTTTAAAGATTTTTTTATAATTCGCGGACAATTTAAATTGGTACCTCCGATAGTTAGCTTAAGCTTAGTTAGCTTCGATGATTGATGAAGAATTCTCATATTTGTATAACAATTTATTTCATCTTAAATTTTATTGGTAGGAACTCAACTACCGTCGTAGAAGGTGAAGTTCAAACTACTCCTTTAAGCTGGGGCGAATATCTTGGAATCTCCGCTCCAACGGTAACGGTTAACGTTACGCAAATTTCTACAACAACCGTTATGGATTCAAGTGTTACCGTCACATTTTCCCTAAAGGGCTGCAGGCCACAAAAGATGCCCTTAGGTTTAGACAACTGTCAAATTCAACCAACGCCAATAACTTTGCCAATAGTTCCAACTAGTACCGTAAATGTAGGATCCAATGATCAAAACACGACTCAAGAAACGAATAGTCAACTCCAAGGTAGCCAGGCAGATATTCAACCGGCGCCTAGCACCGCTGCTACTACCAATTTAGATAATGCTAATAGCACGTAATTCCCATATTTTGTAAAAATTTAGTATATTGATATTATTGGTCCTTTACGATTAGCTCAATGTAGTAGAAGTTTTAATTTGTCATATTTTGTTTTATTTTAATAATAAATAAATATTAAGAGGTGAAATCGACATATTAATAAATAATAATAATAATGTCCTTTATTAAAGAAAATAATATTACCAAGTAAGATACATCACATTTCACAATAAATTTAATAATTAATATATTCCTTTAACGTATACGGTTCAACATTGCATATATACGAATGTGCCGTTCTTTTAAACTTTCAAAAATTTGTCTCAGATTTTATATTTTTAGGTAATTTATTATTTATTATATTTTTTATATTTACGTTGATTTTCGAGGTGTAAAACATTTTACAATAACAACAAGTTTACTTATAAATGGTGGCTAGTTAAGCTCTTATTAAAACAAGAACCGCTTTACCGAAAGTCTCATATCAGTGAAAAGGTAAAAGTTATCTACTTCTAAATAAGTACGTACATAAGCACTTCATTTAATTTGTTAGAATGATATACTTAAATATTAATTCAGCTTTATTATACGGTAAGTAGCACTTAGATGTGATTTCTGTGTTTATTTTAGTGTCATAAAAATGAAAGTATTTCTTTATTGCTTTCTAAATTCACTTATGAAAAATGAAATGTGTTGAAGGCGTGTTTGTTTTTTCTGCTGTACATATCGGTTGTTCTGCTTGTTGGGAGCCTCTCAACATCATTTTCATCAATCGAAATTTTTTGCAAAACATTAGTACTATTAATAAGAAAGTCGTATTTAAGAGTACTTGTTAGATGGTATATGAGTAAATACAATAATTTTTTAATTACAGTAAGGACTGTGGGGTATAGCAAATGCCACAGGCAACAGCATATTCTTACTATCTGTTTAATTAGTTTTAATATATGCTTCAGAAACAACAAGGTAGGATCTGGACGCGAAGACCATTGAGGGAACGTAATGGGAGACGAATTAACCCGAGCAGGCTCGTTAACTGCTCGTCAATCGCCCAATGGGAACGGCATATGGGGTAGTAAAAGCGATCAGTAAATAATGGAAAGATAAGAAATTTTCAGACTGGAAGTTTATTCCAGGCCAAGCAATTTCTAATTGGACGCAAGCTCACACTCACAGAGCACCTACCAAACATGAACAGGAAGTCTGTTAGAACAACAGTGGGCTTGCTGACAAGACAATGGATGCTCAAGAAGCACATGAGTAATTTGGTTCTGATACAGGCAGCACCATATCGATTCTTCCAGGTGGAAAAAGTGGTTGCCGTCCATGTACCGTGCGAGTATGTATAGCGCTGGCAAGACTACAGTTCTCAGAAAAGGGCTCGAAGTACTCAAAAGATCACCCACAAGACTGTTAAAACTTACAAAGAAAGCAAAGCTAATGTAATTGATTTAATGAGAGAGGAACCATAATATCTGGAATCTGAAAAGGTCGCGAATTACCTCGAACAGTAATTTGACTTAATTCAAGTATTAGAAGTTTATTTTGCTTTTCATTATGTTTAAAGACGGTGCATTGTAAACTTATGGTATACATTTAAATTCAATGATTCAATAGTTATATGTAAGTATGTATTGTAAGTAGAGGATTCGATTGCAAAAACCATTAATTAATTTAGATTTCTTTTTTAATTCTGCATATCATAAACACTAAAAAATAAATATATTTTCAATTTCAAATGTAAGTAAATTAAATGAATATTGGTCTTTCCAAATTAATTAAATAAATTCAGTGTTTATAGGAATCGGGAGTGACTTTTTCAGGTAAATTAAAGTTAAATGAAAAAAAAAAGAAATAATATGAAAGCTAAATAAACATCATAAATTTCAAACGGAACTAACTTGAAGCGAGAGCATTGGTATCAGGTTCGCTTAAGATAGCGAAGAGAATGCTATCGTTCAGCGAAGGGAAGCTTGAGTTGCTGCTGTTCAGTCTAGGTAAAGATGAAGATCTGGAGACGATAGAACCCATTCTATACATATGTGTTGCCATCAATAGCACTCGATAACAACATTTCAGTAAACAATTTGTATTATCTACTGAACCGAACGACGAAGATCCTATGGAGGTATTAAGATGATTAAGAGCTTTTACCTATTCTAATACATATAAGAGTTGTTATAATAGGTCTAAGGTCGTAGTGACTAAAACCATTTTCATAGCTTATTGATACCAATGCTAATGCTGACATGCTAATGCTGCTAATGTGGTGGAACATTCAAATAATATATTTAGGTGGGACATTCTAGAGGTCAGCTTTCTCTAACTTCAAATGTTGATATTCTTGTTTTCCAAAAATTGTGTCATGCCTCGTCACAACTAATCTCGATGTTGGAATAATAAGTTATTATTGTTATGTTATTATTAATAACATAACAATAGATATACATTTGAAAACTAATTGTCACAACAAAGTACATATCGGCTGTTGCATTTGATGCGGGATCAAGCCACTTCAAGAAAGCTCTTCAATTTCATTTTGTGTATTGAACTACTTTCTTTTATAAGTTCTCTATTTTTGAACGACCTTTACCTATTCTCCTTTGTTTTTTATTATTATATTCACGTTTCCTATTTCTAATATCTTTACATCTTCCCTTATTGGGTTTATCAATCTCGCTTTCATGCACGTCTTGGTCTATCTTCCGTTGGTTTCTAGCATTTTATTCTTTTGATTATCAATTCTTGATCTTTCCTTTATATAAAAAAAATATGCAAAGAGGTTGTTTACAAACAGTACAGCAAAGTATTTAAATCAGAAGATTAATTAACTGTAGTTAGTGGATAGTAATTTACATTAAATTATTTTCAAAAAATGTATCATATGATTTCTTCTATTTATAACAAAAAAGAATAGTTCCCACATTTATACCATTTGTGTACATAATTGGCAATTACCGAGTAAAAGTAAGGGCTCTTTAGAAATACCAAGCAGGTCAAAAAATATGTAATATAATGATTGTAATAACATAATGAATTCGTAATTATAGGTACGATTTAAACGAGGGTCATCAACGCCAATGAATATCTAGAAGTGCGTTATGGACAGACAGGAATTTGTTTATTAAGTTTATTGAAAGACTCTAATGTATACAAATTCGCTTTCTACAAATGATACACTTCCGAATCTTACTACGATTACTTCTTTTCATTTTTTACTTGTTTATTTAAAAGTCCACTCACTGAAACCATACTATATGTAAAGTAAGCACCGTTTAGCTGTCTCCGGTTTAAACGACAATGAAATTTAGTTTAAACCGAGAAAGTAGGGAAACCATCCGAGTTTAGCGGTATTTTGCACGCAAATTCTCCGTCACGAAATGTAATAGGCCAATTCTTATAAATGTGCGCCGTCGCACGTCCCTGTAAAAATAGGATCATTTTGTTTCTATTTGTATAACTTCATGCAAAGTGGGATATGATAAATGAGTGACTCCGATTAGATCCGCAAGTTTCTTCAACAAAACAATCTAATCTCTCGTTTACTTTCTTCTAGTTTTGGTCACGGTAGTATCGTAATAATGGGTAGCACAATTGGCGTATTCTAACCATGATGAAGCAAATGTAAACCATTTAAGGAGCGTTCTGTTGTTCTAGAATTATTTCAACTATATGTTAAGATGAAGCGTTTAATGTATGAATTAGTTTTGGGATTCCGTTTTGATGGAGTTATTAAAAATTGGCATTATTCCCTCGATATCTACTATCACTTGCATCATACATAATAGGTTCCAATACGGAGTGAAGTGTCTGAGGCTGGAGGCACGTACAAAGTACTATTGTTCTAATATTAACTGATGCTAAATAATTGTAACTGTTTTTCAGTGAAAATGTTCAGTACCGTAACATGTTGTCTCTCAGATGCGTAACGATTTGAGTATCGGCCAGCTGTACTTATTAGAAATTTGTCAAGCTATCAGTAAAGGTCAGCGTGTTGAAAAATTGGCAAAACGTAAGCCTGTCAAAGTATGTCATTCAAGCAAATAGTATTTTACGTTTCTACATTGCGACCAAAAACAAATCTGAAAACCTGAAAATACTGACTAAGTTTACATAGAAGTCTACGTCTGTATGTGGTTCCCATCAAAATATATTCAAATTGCACTTCTGCAGTCACGCATCTGCTTGATAGAATTAGTCTCTCACGAGACCTGCTACGTAGCATCAAACAAGTGATATATCCCGCGATAAAGCAAAATGGGCTTCATGGGCTTCTTGGTCACAATATAAATATTATTTTATTAGAGAATTTGCGCTTGGAAGAATTTAAAAGATACGTGATAGTCCTACTGGCTTTACTTTTCTGCGAGAGTATAAATTATGACACATTACCATCTAATTTTAACGCACAAGACTTTATGGATGTCAATACATTCAAGAACACCTACACAAGCACCATTTATCAAAAGGATTCCTACCTTGTGACTTCAGAAGCCTTCGTATACGACAATAAACTAGATTCTGACAATTTCTCTCTGGGTACCGCGTCCCATTCGAGTAATCCAAAGCTGCATAAAACTAGTTACATGATCTTGTCCAGCAGTCTGTGGACCGATTAGAAGTGAAGCTGGATCAGAAATAAATTGCGCTCTTGTTTAATACAAAAAGAATACAAAACTGAATGAATTATGTTTTCTCTTTATCGTAATTCTATATTTTTTAAAGACCACTTTAGTTTATTTACTTTCTGCAAACCAATAAATTACATCTGTTTTTACCATTATTTTTACTATTTCAGTTGAGGAGGCAATTGAGATAGTTTTAAATTTTGCGAAATTTTTAACCGTTAATATCAACTCAGAATTTATTGAAGAGGCCTATTATAACAATTTTCAACAATACAAGGACAACTTTTTTAATATCAATTAGCATCTACAAATGGTTGCCAAGTTTGATTCATTTCATTCAATTCTTTTAATGGATCTTATTATGTGTTTTCAAAATCTAATCTGACTAACTCTTCTAAAATACTCTTTATAAACATTTTCTTATACCTAAAATATGTCGTTCTTGAGTAAATCAAATATGAAGCTATATAAATCAGTTTTTCACTTAAAAATAAGGTGCTGCGTTGAAATTATGGAGAATGTCATAAAAGCAACCATAATAGAGCAAGAGCGAACTGCTTAAGAAAAGCAGAAGTATGCAAAAATTTATATTTATAATAGGATAAGTGAATGGAAAAGTATTGAACAAAAATAAAGCTGTATATCTCGTCGATTGAGAAAAAGCGTTTGATAGGGTAAAAAGAGAAGATATTTGGAAAATTTTTGTAAAAGCAACCATAAGAAGTAGTGGAGACAATCTACAAAAATTAACTAATGATGAAGTATCTGAAAAATTTTCTACAGAAATGGATGTGAGGAAGGATGTGCGTGTTGAGAAGGAAGTAGAAAGAGAGACGAGGAAATTAAATTTGGGATACTAGAAGGTGGAAAGCATTAAAATTATAGAATTGATGATTGTCGACAATATAACTGTTTTGGTTGAATATGAAGTAAAAATATAAAAGCAGAGGTAATAATAAAATAGTTAGACTAAAAACAAGGAAAAAGGAAGAAGCCAGGAAAAGGGGAAGAATGCAGGAAGGAATAAAGAAATACACAGGGAACAGAAGGAAATGGAGAGAGACACGTCAAAGAAGAGAAGACTGAACTCAACTCAAACTCGTTATAGACCCTACGGTAGACTAGAATTAAGAGGAGGAAGAAGAAAGTTTCTTCTGGCAGATAAGCTTGCAACGTATACAAAACAGCAGAATCTGTTACTGTTGATGTCAGCGTAAGATTAATCGAAATTTATATTTGAAAATTATAAAGTTTCATACGGACATCTCCTATCATTAAGTTGGTAATTTTCAATATTTTCCTCTTTCACTATTTTCTCTTTGGAACAATACACAAAAGATAAGGAATATTATGCGGAGCCTTTCATGTTATCTTCGAATCGACGTTCCAACATTTTAATTTCTTTCTAGGTATTCTTTTAAATATTTTAAAACTCGTATTTGATTGTTAAGGTATCCTTAAAGTATAAAGTTCATCATTTGGAAAACTAAACGTACTATGCAAAAGAGTTTTACTTTAATTCAGCACAGCGTTTTTTTGTGCCTATGATGTTGCTATTTCTGTTACTAAGTTATATATCTTCTTTAACCGAATTCTTTGATGCTTCTTTTTTTTTGTTTTGTAGGAGTATGTATTTGTAGTAGAACCTTTGTCTAAGCAATAACATTTAATGTCTGTGGATAATTTAAGAAATGTTCACGTTCGTTTAATCGGCGAATAACACGTTACATACATTATCTATTAATTTATTGCTTCTTAGACGAAGGCATCTTACATAAGTTTCCCATGCAACCTTAAACGGACTAACCGTTGAGAGGTTAAAGTCGGTAACATATATTTCTCAAACTACCAATCTGATATCATATATTTTGGTCCGTTATAATCTAAACAGAACCGCTCTACTTGCGATAATTGCATATGATGTTGATCAAAATGCTAAATGCTCGACGAGTACATACACTATCTATATTATACGTGCACGATGCAGTGTACACTGTTCTATTACATTATTAAAAAAAATGTGTACGTTTGTGTGCTTTATCGTGTGTGTAGGTAAGTGTTTAACATTCTTTTCTAAGTGTTCTTTTTTCGTTCAAGTCTATATATATTCAGTTAAGATTAGTTTGGATATATACCTCGTTTAAAATTTGAAATCTTTGATACTTATGGCTTGCATGTAAGCTCGATGGCATCATCATACTAACTTGTTTATTAACAATTTCTTCCAAACGTGGTCCATCGATGCAGATCGAGATTCCTGTACTAATCATCGAAGAATACTCATACTGTAGACCTAATAGGCCACTATCATGAATGATTATCTTTCTCTTGCTACTCTTGCTATGCTTCTCTTGCTCATGATCAGGAAATGATTTTATAAGATATTTTGGAAAGAAAGCAAACTATAAAGACTTGAACTATTGCTTGTCTTTAAAGCTCATAAGTTTTAGCACTGTAGACCTTGTGGCATCTTTTTAGAATAGTCATTTTGCTTTGGTGCTGTAAATGTTTGAAAGCCAAGCATACTAAAAGTAACCATTTTAAAAAACCTGAAACAAGTAAAGAAATATAGTCTTTAATTTAACGGAAGGTTGGCTTTTTGTAGATCTACAGTAATGTCATTTTGTTGGAAGAATTCTAAAGCTACTCGACTGTAATGACATGGTAAATCTAGCTAAAACAATACGGGCATGTTAGACGCTTCATAAAAGGAAGTAGGTGTTTCCTTAAGCACTTCTCGCACAAATATTGCAGATTTTAGTTAACATGTACTTATTACTTGCAAAACTAAATACTTGGTCTTAAACTACATATGTTGAAATCTTTCTTCGAGCTTTAGTCTCGTAGTATACTTGACCAAGTAGCTGCTTGAAATCGTCTTTGCAGGAAGTTTCGTCAACGATGACAATGCAATCAGATTATACTAAATACTATTCGCAACTTTTTGAACTGTGGGTTTCAAAATGGGTTTATTATTGACATATTGGAATTTTTTTCTTAACACCAAGTTTTTATGAACGGTAAGCGACTTAAGGAAAACCTGCTGAAAATATCGTGTAGCATACGGACATATCAAATTAAACACGTTTAATGTTTGTATTTTATTTGACAGCCACCTATTGGTTTGGCAATTTTTTTCTGGTACAGATGTTAAACGCAATATGAACAACGAGTCTTATTTTT
Organism: Oryctes rhinoceros; assembly: GCA_020654165.1. Lineage (NCBI taxonomy): Eukaryota > Metazoa > Arthropoda > Insecta > Coleoptera > Scarabaeidae > Oryctes > Oryctes rhinoceros. The sequence goes on along the minus strand of JAIOKQ010000008.1, from coordinate 16,783,192 downwards.
TTTTTACCGAGGCTCTAATGTAATTGAGTTTGGACCAATAACAAAGAATAACTGTACATTTCATTGTAAAAACTACAGTTAATGGAAGATTGCAGAAAGTACTTTCATTAATTAAGAGTATGCGCTGTGTAGCTATAACACTCTTCATTAATTCCAGCCATAAAGTGGAGAAGGATTCGTGATAAATCGACCAAATCTGAAGAAATATGCATTATTTACCGGTAGGAGGTTCTCGTCCATGTAAGTGTGCGAAATAATTGGAATGCATTATTTAAACGAGATACCTTTCTCTCTCCGTTCGCGCACTCACGTAGGTTGGCTCTTAGTAACGAATTAAAAAAAATGCAGGTGACAAGTAAACCATTTCCTCTACAAGTACCGCCTATCAAGAGGTTAGAATGCGTGTAAGTGCGACGCATGTTAGTACTTGATACAAAGGACAACGAAAACAATTTCTCTTTTACATCTCTTACGGTCTACATTAAATCTATAAAGTATGATCTCCGACTTGTTTACGTTCAGTTCTTCGTCGACATTCAAGTGCAACGTTGAGAAATGCATTTGCTGATAGTGTTTCTTGCGTATGGTACGGTATTGGTGCGTTCGTTACCTAATTCCTATCATGATTGTGGACCTGCTTTCGAACCGCAGAACTACTTGAAACAGTTACCGTCTTTAAATCTGCCGTACGTAAACAGCGTACCGATTCCTATAAACGCGCCGCTAATTAAGGCAACTCCTGTGGTAACGAAAATTATAAATATTGTTACGAAGTACGTGACCATCAATCCTGTTTGCATAAAAGTAACCAGCAACAAACCTCTCTGTAAACCGAGGAAAAACAATCATAATCTAGACTTTATAATTACCAAAGAATATTTCGTAGGAGATAGAAGTATTGATAACTCGAGTAATCGTCAAGACAAGATGACGAAAATTAGTAATAGCAACGCTAAAACTGATTCCCCAAACGGTAGTACAGATATAGAATTGGAAGCAAGTGAAGTTCCAAGGACTCAGGTCGCTACTAACACGAGAACTCCAAAACTACTGGATAATAACGTCAAAGAAATGCTTATTGAGGATAGGCTAGACCACTTAGAAGAAATTTTGCCTCATTACACCAGAAGGAGAATCTACGAAACCTCAACTGTCACCATTACTAAGACAGCAGTGGATAATAGAATAAAAGCAACTTTACTTGTGAAGAACTGTGTGCCGGAAGGATACGAGTTCTGCCCACCTAAAAGAAGGAAGTCAAGGATTACTGAAGATGTGAACAATCTTAATTTTATGTTCAACAGCAACGGCTTTACTTGAAGTTAATGTGATAAGTACGTTTTCGATGAACAATTTTCGATAGATATTATTAGGTAATGAAACACGATCCTACTATTTAATTGTACAGTTCTTCATGTTTGTTAATTGTTAGATTTCTTTGTTGTTTTAATTGTTATTTATAGTTTATATTAAGATGTTATGTATTACAACATATGAGAAGAATAAGATAATTTTCTATGTATTACTTTAAGTCTTTTTATTTAATTTATTCTAACTATCTTTGTTGTACTTATAAACATTAGCTGCTGTAAATTAGTCGTATTGCTTTAGATCGAGTCTCGTTTCTTTAACTAGAGCGATAAAAATTACTCCGAGGGCAGCTCTGGCTGTTCTGACCTTATTAATTTAATATTTCCTAAATAATAATTTTTTTATCGTCTTTTTTCCAATTTTAGCAATATATCGAAGCAATTTCCGAAAAAAATATTCGACATTATGCTGGTTCCTAACCATATAGTCAGGGTTAGGAAGTTACCTTTCCATTCACAAATATTTTTTTTTAGCTAGCGATCACAAAAGAAGTCCTTCCTTGTACGTTTCAAATATGTTGTAATTTCGCAATTTTTCATAGCGTTGTATCGTTTGATGAATATACATAAGCAGATACATATCTTCACCGATAAAGGTCCCTATTTATCAAAAATTCCAATTTAAACATAATGTTAAATAAAACATTAATTTAAAATGCTTAGGCTCTAATATCTCCTAGCTTCCTAAGGTAGTTGCCCTGTTGTATTATTGTATTGTATTAAAAGTTAAAAGTATTGTTAATTTTCTCCAAGAAAATAGGAGACTTAGTTACAAGAAAATAGTAGATTTTGTTATATCATATCCTTTCTTTGTATTTACAGAATCTTAGAAGCAATAATTTAAGTAAAAAAGATTGCTGACACGTTGAACAACCTAATTAGTTCTAAATGAATATATTACTTATATATTCATTAAATAAATAAAAAACAATCTGTTAAGGATTAGTTTATGCATAAATGTACGGTCTGTAGAACGCCTAACGTGAGAGATCTAGAAATGTAAACTTTGCGTTACATTTTATAGATGCCTCTGCTAGTATCGAAAAACCATTCTCGGCTTAAAAGTAAAACAAAATGATATGATTAGCTACTAAAAAGCTTCCCTTTCCCAACAGTTAAAGTTATAAATGTATATCGCACTACAAGTTCATAAAGAAAACTGGTTCTTTCCATTTTCAGCGTTATTTCTTTTTAAAAAATTGTATCGTTGCTCAGCAATACAATCACGTAGGCAGGAAGCATTTAACGTACTTAGCCCGCATAATAGCGGGAATATAGTCGGCTCGTAGCATTTAAAAATAAAATCCTGCTGAAATAATAGTTACTACAAAAGGTCAGGCCCTGAGTTGCATTTTCGATTCGATTGTACAGCGGACTGAATGCTTGTACATATGTACGTACCTGGGTTATGCCGTTAAGACGCTAAGCATTGAACTAGAGGTCATCATTTTACAAAGCGCCGATAAAAACGGCAATTTCAATCTTACGAATAGCCACCAAAACTGCTAACGTCTTATTGCGTCTCGAAAAATCGATACTACACGCGTCACTATTGTCTTACAAACAAAGCTTGCCATCTTTCGACGGTAATTAGTTGCCTTTTGAAACTTTTTGAACGACAATCGTATAGTTTATTGTGAGTGCGGTCGGTTAGCATATAAGAGGCGCATCGCTATGTGGAAAAGAGGACGGAAACTTATGTTTTGGAAGAATAAAAGACTAGTAAGTTATTTCTTTCTCAAAAGCTAACACTCTAAACTATGCCGTTATTAATACCAGTTCGATATAATTCCTATATAGTCGAAATATTTTTATCGTTGTGTATCAATGTTAGTAATAAACAGGTTTCGCGTGATCAACATATTAGGCAGCTGCTAATTATAGTTTATTGACAGCAAACAGATATATGTGTACGCATGTTATTAGAAAATGAATTGTCGCAGAAAGATAATTTGAAATTTACTTAAATTTGTTATCGCCTTCTGTTGCGTTGTTGAACCACTATTATAGATGTAGCGATATTCCAAGTAAGGCTAAATAACTTCCATATCACGAATAAAATAGAAAAACAAATTAGTGGAATTTAAAATTTCGAATTTTGAATGAACCGGAGACTTGAATTTAAAGGAAACTAAATTTAAATGCCCAAAGAGTAGAAAACTTATTGAAGCCAAAAATAGCTACATAACATTTTTAGCATTCGCATATTCCCCAGTGATTCTGCGTAACCTACTCTAAATTAATGCGTTCCGAATTCTTGGAGTTGACGATGTTGGAATGCAAGTAAAACAAGGTTTCTTAAAAGTCATTTTGAAATGCAGAACTATTGACATAACTGGACTGGACGTAACGATATTAGACATCTCAAAACGTGAACTACTCGAGCTAGCATAAAGTTATCTCTAAGAGACGATACTTTCAAATAGTTCCAGTTTAGTTGCTTTTAATGGGAAAGAGCTCAATACTCTACGTATGAAACTATCAATAACATCAACAACATCAACAAGGCCAACAGTAATTTTTTTGTTTCTGTACTTACAGCAGTTTCAGGGTGATTTAAATTTGTCGATTTCATATTTGATGAGTTTTTTTTTTTTTTTTGAAAAGGTATCAAAACAAATTAACATTAAAAATTTATTGATAGACGGATTCGCTCGCCTTGTTCTTCACTAAATTCTCTTAAAATTAGCCACCATATTTCGTAGAAGCTTCTTCATAATGTTACTTAAGAATTTCTTATGCACTGTAACAAAGAGCACCAAACAAAAGCTTCAACATCATTTTGAGAATCGTTAATCAGCTAGCGAATTTGAGGACCACCAAAAATTCCAGACTTTTTTAAACTTAGTTTGGAAAACGATGTATAAATATATTTAAAGCATTTGCCTTCTTTATGTAAGACTTTAACAAATTACTTCATAAGGTCTAGCTTTATGTAAGGTGGAGGCAAAATGATTTTGTCCCTGTTAAGCAAAGACACGTTTAAACTCGTATACTCGAAACTACAACTTTCGGAGACGGCGCAACCATTGAAAAAAATGCCTTTCTAATTAGAATAAAATGAAAACTTGATGTTATACTTTATTTCAAAAACTAGAGCTAATTAGTAGAAATGTAAGTTGTTCCTAAATATGTTTCTTCAAATGTAATATAAAATCATTTACATTTCTTTGGCAATCGAAGAAGAAAGTTTTAGTTTGCCTTATAATAAATCACACTAAGGATGTTGAAAAATCTGCTTGAAAAGAGATTTTTTTTATATCCTTTTACTCTAGCACCTTTTATCGTGCAACAGAAACCAATATTAGCACATTTACACTTAAATATTGTAATAACACTTCTCTTTAAAAAATTTAAATTAAGTACACAGGTTGAGTAATGGGATCTACTTATTTCTTTGCAAACTGCAAAACAATTAAGAGATAAATTAAACACCAGGACCCTCCAATCAAATGGTCTGTCTTACAATTAAAAATAACTAAAATAGTATATGTCAACTTTTCAACCTAAATTGATGATATTACAACAATATATTTGCTTTAAATGTTAACAGTAACGTAAACATTACTTAACACCTATAAGTGAGAGTGGTCTGTATTTCGACCTAAGGTGAGGTGCCTAATCATTATACAAATTCCTCTGATATACAGCACAACTTCATTTAGAAGGTTGGAATTGGACGTTAAAATATTTAGACAATTTACCATCCACGAACTATATAACCTACTTGTGAATAGATGAATAGGGGTAGAGAAGGAGGTTGGATTGGACGGGTAACTTTATACTTCAAAAATTTAAGCTTCATTTGTGGTACATCACAGGCGAACAAATATTTAGTTAAGCTTTGTTACTTCATGACAATTTGTTTTCATATTTGAAGATAATAAGGCCCACTCGTTACAGATTAGAAGCTAAGATTATATCTATTATCTGAATATTATTAAGTTTGACTTGATCATTTGTATTTGCTTAAAATATAACTTCCTTTGGGAATTCAAAATGGTTATTTCTTATTTCGAAAAAGAGAATGTAAATTTAAAGGACCTTCTAAGAAAGCTGATGTTTTATTGTAAATATTACTTTCCGACAGAAAGATCGACAGCAAATTAGTCAAATCAAGAAACGAAAACCAGGTAATTTTGGTACATGAGGAATACGTGGGTGGACCGTTGATTGCTTTCGAGAGAAGCGAAATTTAAGCTTAAATTTGCGCGAAATGGCATAAACGTATGACTTGTAGATTATTTTAGCGCGGTTGCTTTGTTTTGTGTTTCTATATACAGCCATAAGGAGGGATCGTCGTGGTCGCATAGGCAATGATAAGTAGGTTAAAGTTAAAGTTAAAGCAAGATATTGCGCGATAATATTGGTATAGTTTTGTACGCAACGTATATGGTTTTTCCCTGTTGTACGTTTACGAAATCGCTCCTTTTTCTCCCGCTTATATTCGGGCGCTGTGCGCTCCTTGACTTACGTTAATTAGTCTTCCAGTTTCATCTTTTTAAGAAAGCAAAAGTCTTTCTTATTTTGAATCTTCCTGGGGGTCATGCGCGCTGTTCTTTGTTTTTGGAGTCTTCCGGTTGGACTCCCCTCGGTTGGCGATCTGTAACACACAGGGGTGGCGGCCGTTGGTATTTGCGGTCGACTGGGCTAGACGATGCTAGAGCCTGTTGAGCTGGTCATAAGCGGTCTTATGCCTACCCGCTTATACTTTTGGCCACATCTCAATTTATGCCGCTAATCTCCGAAAATAGCACTGAGATATTTCCTGGCGCCATCTAATGCCGAGAGATATAATGATGCGGTGTGGAAAGTAGCGATAGAAATAGATGCCAAATCTCCTCTCTAGGAGTTCTTGAACTACTTAACGTAAGGCAGCGTTGCGCTTAGGTACTACAATATCTGCACATGCAAATGATTCCTTCACACGTAGAAATGTAATAACCAATCCGTGACGGCCGTTTCGAGGACCGAACGGTTCTCATCATCATGTTGTCTTTTTTTGGTTTCGGTAAAATAAGTAAATAAATGTGTAATAGGTTACAGGTGTAAAATATTCAACTTATTATAAACATTTATTTTACATAACATGCTTTTTTTCGCTTTATTCTTTTCTTTTGTTTAACCAACGGTTTTTCATAAAAAAAGCAGTTAGTAAGTTGTATAATAAAGCAGGCAAATTAAAATGTGCATTGCTTTCTATGTAATGCGCGCCTTTAGCAAACAGCTTACATATATTACAGTCTGTAATAAAATATATTTCCCACACTTCCCCTTGCTTTGTAATTTAGTACATGAGAAAACAGGAAAAAGACATTCCACGCGAAGAGGAGAGAGATAAAATGGTAGCAAATGTAGGCAATAAAAAAGGAGGAACAAAGCCGTAAAGGAAACACTAGAATTGTATTCGTCTGCATGCTTAGATTAATTCCGTGCGTTAAAATTATAAGCATATTTTTAAGCAACGCAAATGAAATCGGAGAAACCATTCTTTTTCTTTATTTGTTGAAAGGTAATGAGGTGGTGAAAGTGGAAACATCCAGATATCGGAATATAATAAGGCAAGATGGAAACAAGGCGCTTATTAAAATTTTTCGGAGGATCGAATGGTCTTGATGCATTAATTGCTACTATTGATAAGAAGTACATCTTCAAATGAACTAAACAGATCACTCTTGCAATGATATTTAATTTTTATAAAATTTTTGATTTCGAAAAGAGATGATAAGTTTGTAGCCTAACACAGAAATTTTTTTCCTAAAATTCAGTTTTACTTCGCAACGTAGTTCCTTGTAAGTCTAAATAGCAATTGGTATTCTGGAAAATAGAAGGTGAAGGTCTCCTCATTCGGTGAAAATGTTTATCCTCCGAGGGAAACTTTGACTCTAGGAAAGAGAAAAAGACCGCTGTGTGCCAGGTCTGCTGAATAGGGTAGGTAGTCAATTTAAATATCAGTTTGTGAATTTTTGCAATGGTGGAACAAATCATTTGTTTCCTTCAAATCCAGCCGTTTTCCGCAATTTCTGTTTACAGCTTAAAAAGAAATGTGGCGTTATTTTCCTTCCTTTTTCGAGATAATCGTTTAATACAACCCAAACCTATGTTTACTCCTAAAAAGAGTTGCCATCATATTCCCAGCAGATAGAACGGTCTTTGTCCCTTTCTCTTCCAGTAATCACAATAATTAACATTCTTTGGTTATTATGATTACTTTTTTCTTTATTATTCAACAGGTGATTGTCTCCGCAATTGTGCATTTTTTTCTAAACGATTCATCCGTATAACTTTCAAATAAAATGGTTTTAAAATTATGAAAAAATTAAAAATAAAAAAAATTATTAATTATTTAAAGCTATTAGACAGAAAAAAAAAAAAAATAGAATTTAACGAAACACTGAAATCAAATTAGGATTTTATGGAATGAGCTCATCAACAAATAACGTGTTTAAACTGGTGATCTTTTGCAACAGAAACTTCTAATTTCAAAAAATGATTGACTTTTTAAGACAAAATAATGTTGCTTATTTGAAACTACTTAATAAGCAATAATATCTGAGTCAAATTGCATATTTCTTCGTCTGTGGTTATTCTTTTTTACAAGCTTTAAATAACGTTCTCCTAATGTATGCAACCTTTTATACCTTTACCGGCTTCTTCCTCCACATTTTTTCAACTTCATCTCTTTTCTGTTCAGACGCACTTCGTGCGACTAGTAATGTTGTCTTTGCTTAACTTCCTTTATTAGTTTTGTTCTTGTTTTGTTTTTAGACAACAGTTCATTATCTGAAGTGTAGAATTCAACATAATATTGCCAATTTGCGATTATTTGCACGTAATTTGTGATGTGATGCTAATTTTACACCATTTGTTGAATTTAATTTTATATATAACGATTTGGCGATAAACGTTGTTTACCAGACTTTATTTTTACCGCAGCATAGCAACAATTATAAAATACTTTAGTAAATAGGAATAACAGCTAAAGGAATTAGCAACAAGATTTTACATTATTTAAAAGGAAACGCTCACGTAGCCTGGCGATATCAGATGAGAATACTTATTGTGTGTACTCAACATTAGTCTGTAGTCTGTAATATATAAATTTATGAAAATTAACGAGAACTACAAATATATTGTGTTCTATTGTTAAACTTTGATGCAGTTGTCGTTTCTTCTTTAACTAAAGAATTCGTTGGATAGTTAACTTAAGCTATTTTTGTCCACAGAGATACTTTTAATATTCGTAAACCATTCTTATTTTACACTACTGATGTTGTAATGCCTAATTTTTCAACTTATATTTTGCCGAGTAACATGTAAATAACATGGTTATTTTAAAGTGGATCCCGACGCACCAGAAAATCAAGAGAAGCAAAAACGCAGATAAACTGTCCAAAGAAGTAGCAAATATCTTTTATGAGTTCGAATTTTTATTTGCTACTATGTAACCTTGTACTGGCAAAATATATTAGGACAAAATCAGTCGAATGTATTCACATGAGGATCGCCAAAGAAAGCAAAGAGGGTCTTAGAATTCTGGCAGGTTTATAGACAGGTCACGCGATCCGACAATGTTACTTGAAGATCAATCCTGCCGTATATGTCAAGAAAATTTAGTGCAGAACATATTTTATGGAAGTGTATTGTTATCAGTTATAAGCGAGATTAACACTTCAATAGGGCATCACTAACACTTGCTGAATTGAGGAAAGGAAATCCGATGGTAGTGTTGAGGTGGATCAGAAGCCCCTAACTATTCTAATATACATAGCAATGTTTAAACGAATTAATACAGTGTCCCGTCCCAATAACCATTCGTTATTTCTAAAATCTTCGTTAAGCAGTACGTTCTTGTGTCTCTAACCACCAGATCTGAAAGTGATTGAAGCCACGAACATAAAAAATTTATACTGACAAGATGACTTTCTCCAGTGTTTAATAAGAAAATTACGGAAATTAGTGGAGCTAGAGAGACATTCGAATTGGGAAAGAACTGCACTCTTACAAGCCTAGTTGAAGGGGCCGTTTGCTTTTTGGAGGAAAATAACGGATAATTAGACATCTCGAAAAAGCTGTTTTTCTTTTTTACTTTCAGTGTCTATTATTAAATATTGACTAAGGTTTCGTAAAATAGCAAAATTATTTTTTTTTTATAAATAAAAAGCGTGAAACTTTGTGCCATAAAAATGCTGCGCAAGCTTGCAACACTATTTCAGACGGTATTTCGAACTCCGCCAGTCCTCTCTGATTACCTTTAAGAGATTGCACGATAATTTAGGCGACCGCTTTTTCTATAAGTTAAATAAGATTGTAAGAGGGAGTAATGAACAGACAAAGGCAAACATATTGACACGTGTAATGCAAAATTTATCGATTTCAACAGAGAAATCTCAATAAAAGCAGGCAAGGCAAAGCATACTATCGTAGGAATACTAAAGAAACATAGGTTTCATCCATAAAAATTACAGTTGACCGGTCATCGGTTAAATGGGATCTTTGAGGATCGACGCGTCTTCGAAACAGTTGTCCCGGATTAATTAAATAAACCTGTGTGGTGTGGAGTGCGCCGATATTTTTGTTTGTTTGCCATACTACCCCACAATCCTTGATATCTTAATTCAACGATATACTTTTTATCAATCTAAATGGATTGTACATATCGCACGTATTAAGGCGCCTTACATCTGAAGCCTAATGCTTTCGCGATATTACGAAATTTTATTATTGTAATATTTACGATGATGTTGAAATCTTGCACCTCTCTGGTTAGAATTAAATATTTTAGAATTAATGAATTAATTTTATTTAATTAATTTCTTAACTTTATATAGAGTGTCCGCATATAGTTTCTAAATATAGATATTTTCCAACTGAAAAAACTCATTTTTTTAATTGAACCGTGGCATCTTTAACCATATCGTTGGATTAGGGTGGTTCAGATTTTTGTCTTACACCATAAGCGATAAAACCTACTGCATGGTACGTTTATGGAAGCGACAGGAATAACATATTTGCCAGCTACGTGCAAGTCATCCCGTATGGCTCAACCAGTTAACTAAACATCGAGCTAGCGAGCTTCGTGAAATATCCTGGATAGAATGCGAATAACATTTACTGCAATTTCTCGTTCGGGTCTAAAAAGCCTCACGATCGTTCCCTTAAAAACTTAATTCTTTATATATTGATTTCCTTAAGTAAGAAATGTTGCAAAATTTAAGAGATTAAAATATGCTATCTAAGTAATATTAAATATATAACTTCTAAGTCATCTATGTTACCGTTTATTGGTTATTGTATAAAATTAATGAAAAAAGTTATAGGATTAAATATATTTGGTGATGATCCTTACTTACGCTCATAGATGAATCATCAATTTATTAAAATGCTAAACTTGTAATAAATGTACGACCTCTGTTTTATATTAAAATTTTGATTAATTGAAGAGATGGCAACCGTCGGTTTCGCATATTGATAGGTTGCCACCTGCGCCTATAACAGTGTCTACACAGAAAACAAAAACACTCGCGATGTAAACAAAGGACGTATGTAAATATAGAAATGACCAGTTCCACATAACGACCTACATACATACACGGATTCAGTCGAAAAATAATCGACCAAAACGAATGTTGTGACGTAAGAGAACCTGTTCATCGGACAAAAGTTGAATATTGTTTCATGCGACTAGTACGGATTATATTAGAATAGTTACCAATAGCTGGCGATGCAATAACTTTCAGTAAAAAATGAAAAATTGCACGCAAAACACGCATATTTCTACATATTTCTTCTATTCTTTCCTAGATATTTACATGCGCTCATGTAAATGAAGATTATATGAATGCAATGTCGATTGCTCAATTGTATTCGAATTAATTCATTGCATATAAGCGGAATTTTACTAACTAGTCACACGTATTTATAGATACGCTACGCGGAATATTATTTCTCTACAAATAACAGTGAAAATAAAATTAAAACTATAATAGTGTTTTTATTTTTTTAATAGTAATAATTCCAGTCGTTATGTAACACGCAACTTCATATCACGTAGCTGTAGACATTATGAATCAACAGGAAATTGTGTACACTTCGGATAACAGACAGCATTTTCCCAATTGATCACTATTTTACGCTTAAAATGTTGAAACATCTATTATTTACTTTATTTTTTGCAATTTTCAATTGAAAATTATTAATGTGCCTGCTTGAAATACGTGGAAAGTTGTCTATACTTACTTTCCTTACTTGGAAATACGATAAATTGGCTGATATAATAACAAACGTAAGTTAATAATAACAAATAAGATTAAGCAACTTTCATTCAACTTCGAACAAAATTATTGCGTTAAGCATGGGCATATTTGGAAGGAAGATCATATATAAACAATTGATTTTGAAAACAGTTCGTAACAGGCACAGTCTTAAATTAGAACATGTTTTGAATCCACATACTTGCAGATGACGATATTTCATAAAACCGAGACATTTTGAATTTTCTTTAATTTTCTTAAGCGACGATGTACATACGAAATACAAAATATGCAATAATGTATGTGGACTCCGTGTGAGTTAATTTAATCAGCTTACGACGGCCTTCTTTTTTCTTGCAACCACGGTAAAAGATACTTATGAGATTTAATCCTTTCTCATTTATCTATTTCCTTGTTTTTCTAAATGTTGTTTTATTATTCTATAACAACGATTTTTTCGGGAAAATTTCATTTTTACACAAAATAAATCTTGGCCTTGCCAGAGAGGTACCGGATCGTCTTCGATTCGTGAATATTCCAACAACGAACTAGCCTCCAAGAAGGATGTCAAATATAAGGATCAAAGTGATCAGTAAGGCGTTCCATACATGCTCCAATGAATGAATCTTAAGGAACAAGTCGCTCTCTTTGACAGGGAGAATATGCGTCAGGAAACCATTCACAACGTGATCAATAGCATGCCAAGACGAATGGAAGCAGTGATGGAAGCTGTAAGAATCTACAAGCTACTTAATTTAAATTGTTAAAGTTCAATTTGGCATTTAATTGTTCTAATAACTTTTTATTGATACCGTCTTCATTGCATTTGACGTTATTGTCTCTTTCTGTTGTTTATCAATGCTTTCTCCGATAATACCGTTCTAGTTTGTCAACTCGCGTATGTGGTATCAAGTGAAACTTCGTGAAAATAATAATAATTAATGGGAGGCTTTGCGGTTGCATTAATCACAATAATCAGAATAAAATCAATGGAATATTTCAACTGTTGACGTTTGCAATGCTTTTATATAATTATGTAATTACAAAGCGTTCCATATATATCCTTTCTATTTTAACTCCTTCGTTTGTGAACTTTGAATATTCGTTAGTTAAAGAATTTTCCATAAAGCTAGTTGAAAAATAGTATTTATGGTAGCCAACAACTTGCAGCTAAGACGTAGGTAGCGTGTTGCCACCCTGCACGTTATTTAATTTATTCCGAGTAGAAGTTCGCACGCTATTCCTTTATATATTTTTTCCGCCGTTGTATATACGTATGGCAATATTGCGGAATGGATGGATAACCACACCGACGTAGCCTTAAAAATACAGCGACGAACAGTCAACCTTAACTTTAACGGCGTGCTCCACAACAAGGAAAGTGTATAATGGTAACCCGCGTTGTAGTAAGGTAAAGAACGTATATCAGCAGCAATATGGTAGTAGCGAATTAACTGGCTCGGAGTGCACTCGTGTGTGTGTTCTATAAATTATACATGCTTTAATTACCGCATTAATATTCGAAATTCGTACTTCTTTGTCAGAATTTCTCGCGTCCCGGTGGCTGACAAGTGCGAAGTGAGTGCGACGATTATGGGGAACAAACTGTGCAAGAAGAAAGTGGATTGTGTCGATGGTGGCGGTGGCGGAAACCACCCCAAGTCACAACAACAGCCAACTCCTTTTGACAGGATTATTAACAGATTACATGTAAGATTTTCACTCTGACTCCTTTGATTATAATCTTCCCGTGATACTATCTTTGCTATTTTACGTATGTGATTGTGTCTATCTGTTACGGAGAAGGCATCAAATTATCTTGTTTTAACAATATTTGAAATTGCGTTGTATTTTTTTCAGAAAAATCTCATTTACGCAGCTTCATTACGTTTGTAATTCAACACCTTCTGCGCGCTATTTGTATATGTGTACATTTTTCGATCCGAAATAGCTTAATTTTTAGGAATGATTTGTTTATTAATAGCACATTAGTCAATCTAGTAACTAATAACTTTTTTCAAATTTTGGGCTTCACAGACGGAGGAGGAACATAAATTAAATTTTAAAAATGAAGTGTATACATTCCTCGAGGGTGTCCCGTTCCTCTCGATTCATCCTGTATATTCCCGTAAATTTTTTACAAGCTTTACTTATTAGTTGTATTAGGACATGTAGATTTCAATTTGCGTCACAACGATGGGTCGATTATTAACGCACTACTTATGTTACCTACCAGTATCGTTTGCATTTGCCAATAGTATCATTTGCATGTAATTATCCCACACTAGGGTTTCATTATGCGAAACAATTTTAACGAGCTTGCGCCTTATTCTTAGTCCGGACTTTGTTAGTTAAATGAGCTTAGTATGAAATGTTTTTGTATGTATCTTATCGGATGTACATACTTTTTATGTCCTACTTGGATTTCCATGGTAACTTAAGTAGTTTGCTGTTGATTAGGGTTTCATCTACATAGATACGTATGTAAATGTTAGAATATCTGATTTTTTAAGCTCAATTTGAATGTAATTTGCATCTGATTGCTTTTATATTGTGGCCGGAATAGTTTTGAATGTTGTAGAGGATGCTGAAGATATTACAACTTTTCTTTATTGTGTTTACGTCTTTATATATGAGCATTCTTGTGTAACAATAGTCAATTTATTGGCCCTTTGGCTTAATTATGCATTTGTTTTGTTCACAAGCATAAATTTCTGTCCGGAACTAGGCTTTTAAAATTGTTTAACAACATTTTTACCGGAAGTTTCTAAAGTTTTTCTAAAGTTGGTATACTTTAAAAAGTTTGTTAGTTACTTTAAAATATAGAATCAATAATGTAATCTATATGCGTCCAAGCAGCTCAATCACTTGTTAAAGTGACTTTCGTATGTATGACTTTCCTGAAAGGGAAATCGACATGTTCTCTTTGAAACCGAAGATTTATAGAAGAAAAACGTCTGATGCAGATGAAATTCGTTTTCGAAGAGCCAACACGCTGGTTATTAAATTGATTTTCTTAACTTTGTCCTTTTAAAGGGAGTAGTCATCCTAGGAAATAGATATTAAGTGCTATATTATATTAAAGATTATTATACGTATATTACAATGGAAGCCCATTTGTTGAATTGAATTTTTGTTTATACTGTTGGATAAATCTTTAAAATAAAAAAACAGGCTTTATTCTTTTGAGCATAAAGGAATATAAAAATACATTAAATAACAGTTAATAAAAGAACTTTGTTAATTAAGAAAGCTAAATTTTTGTACGGAGCCTACTTTTCTATAGAATTATGTGAAAACCTACAATTACAAAAGATAGATATTACTAGCTATATGAAAGATGAGATCTTTTAAGATATTCTAGTATAAAAGCGCCAAAATATACATTATGTAATAGAAATGATTTCAAGAGGAATGACTAATATTGTTTTGGGTTAAAATATTATATTTGCTATTATATATAAATAGTGATACAATAAATGGTAAATAATAGATAACAAAAGATCATAAGATGTAATCGTAATAAAGCTTATCAAAATGACTCTTATCTTTTCTTTTGTGTACTATGTTAAATAGAGAGATTGTTCAAGCGCAATTCAATAAACGAGATTTCATTTGACTTATGTTTCGAGTCTCCAATAGCTGGATAAGCTAGCGCAATCCGTCCCTGTGTAGATTTGGCAAATTTTTTCCTTCTCTAATATCTAGCTTTCTGAATAATATTAATGTTGGGAATTCTTCAACTGTACAAAGTATGTTATCTTCTTTTTGAGCTCATAGTACGTTATAGTAGTCCTCGATAGTGATCGTCCATAGTTTTTAGACGATCGTAGATGTGCTCCAAGCAAATCAAAAAATAAGTACATATTTATTTTTTTACTTATGTTACTTAGTAAATATGCAATTAATAATTACAAAGAACAACTCGATACAAGAGCTATAATATGGTAAGTGAAAATGCAACGTAACGTGTAAAGAACAAACTAAAGTATTTACAATTTTTGGACTTGCTTGAGCCATATTTAGTATCGTCAGAAACGATAGATAACTATCATCGACAACTATTACAACTTAGAAAATATCCTTTTGCATTTCTTCTTTCAATTATTTGCTCGACAACCAGTAACTTTAATATTATTATAATTAATAATAATAATATGCAGAGGCCGATCTATTAGCTTATCCGGCTATCACCTTAGCTTTTGTTTTCGGAGTTTCATCCTGTTTGTTGGTATAATCCCATTTTAAAATTTGTTGTTGCGTAAATTTTAACCTATTCTGTTAATTCGTAAACAACTCCGGTTTAAATTAGTTTATTAAGTACCCGATCGTGTTTTTACAGAACGTTGACATTAAATTGGAATAAATTGCGGGGGCCTTTACGTCCTACTCCGAAACATTTATCGCCTAAAGAGGAACTTTTGAATAATAAGTGGCGAATTTTATTTCTCTGATTACTCGGAAAACGGTTCTTATTCTTTCTCACTACCAAAGTTGGTATTGCAATAATACTGCATAGAATTATGTATGCAGGACGCGTAACTCGATGAAGGCCGTACATTGTAAATATACGACAATGACTTCACAGCGGAATTATATAATAAGTAAACGCGTGTAATGTTAGGAATTGACGTGAAAAATTATGATATTCTAATCGCGGAAATCCGATGAGATAGTGATGTTTAATTTATACAATTACTTTCTATTTATTGAGCCGATGTCGTACGTTTTTTAGGTCGCACACTTCGTCGGGGGTGAAATATTGTCGGAATTTGAAATTCAAATCGTGCAAACAGTGCAGGTGAATGCAGCTTCTCGCCTACTCTTTTGTACTTGTGAACGCTTACTATTATTAGCAAATAATTACAATCCGCTTTACGTAAACTACAATGCAATATTGCAACATATCAATTTCATCTTAATTTTATATACACACCAACGCTATGCAAGATATTACATGTATCAAATTAGCATAGTTCAAATTTTTGATGAAATCTGTGTGACATATTTAACGCTGTACAACGTAGTACGTAATTTTATCAATTAGATCAATTTAGCAGAACGTATTTGCAATTTAGATGACGTAATTCGACTTTTATGTAATTGGCATAAAGAGTTAAAATTTACATTACTTATATATATGTACATAAGGACGAATAATCAAGTTATTTAATTGGGACATGCAACTCGTAGGAGCTCGCGGAATCCAAGATGCTGATAATGTTTTTCCTTATTATGGGAGGTTCCTATTCTACTGCGTCCGCTGTAGATGTACATATCAAAAAGTTTTATTAAGTTAACTACAAGGTTTATTTTACAGAGCTCCAATAACCTAATCTGAGTTGATCTGACAAAACATATTGGAATAGGTGATTGACTTTTTAAACAAAGATTAGGCAAACAACAAATTTAATAAGCTAGCAGGATCTAGATGAATTAAGGTAAATTAATGCTAAAAAATGATATACAGCTCTATTGCAGCATTTAAATTTTGCCAACGCGTAGTTTTAGACATTTTTGGTTTTTAGGTAATGATGTAAGTACATAATATAACGAAATTTGTTTACGAAATATATCTATATTTGGCTTTATTTCGTATTTCATTGTTGGTTTGTAGCAGTAGTTCGCAAGGATGCTTTCATTCCATTTTTCCCTTGTAGTGCGATTCAGTTTCAGCCAGACGAAATTAATCTTCAGGGACATATTTGTTCCAAAATTTGCAGCACTTCATCAACTAGCTCTCTTACATCCGAGGTAGTTTTTACCGCGGTTCTGAAGAATTGTCGAACGAGTAGCTCTCTTCCATCTAAGGTACGTATTATCGAAAGTGGCATTTTTCATTAGTTCCTTGATTTGGGATCCCACAAATATTCTCTCTTTTATCTTAGCTTCGTTTGTTTTAGAAAATTTCAATAAAGAAACCTTCAATATTTTTACGTATGGTCTTTATGAAACTTTTTATCGAAATCAATTTATATTGACGAGCTAGCAACAGATTAAAACCAAAAGTAGGGCTACTTAGCCACTGTTCGCTTGGATAATGTCTCAGCCTATTAAAACTACTAGTTATTTGTGATTTGCCAAAACCGTCAAAAGCTGCACCTCTTGCATTATTATTATTATTATATATTTTTATAACACCGTTGAATTAATAATTGATTGCATCATTCCTATTATAGAAATGAATAAAATCTGTCATATTGTTTAGCATTTTTGCAATGTTTTCATACTATCATCTATAGCGTGTACATCTTCTGTAACTAGAAGATTATGCTAGACGTACGCAATTTTGTCGAGGAATAAATAATAATTCTTGTGTCGTATCGCGCATATCTTTTACCAATGACGCAACATTTATCCATAACCCATGACGGAATTAATAACATTTGCAACTTCTAAATACGGTCGGACGACAATCCCTCCGCAAGCGATTTCAGCGAGTGTGTGGTGTGTTATGGTAGATAATTATTTAACTTTGAAGCACCGCCTTGTAGGGGTCCCAAAATATAAACTTTTCACATTTTTCTCAGCAGATCAGACAAAATCTTCATGCAAATCTTCTAGGGTAGCCTCTAACGTTTCCAAATCTCTTATTATTGCAAAGACTAACCATTGCATTTCGCGTTCAAGTCGCATGTAAGTGAAGGAGCACATAAAATCATTTATATTAGAAAATATTATTTAACACTAACTATACATGCCTCATGTTACTGATTTTCTTTCGGCTTGTAACTATGTAACTATTTTGATTTGCTTATTGTTCGAACTCGCGTTATAACTACTTAAAAATAAAATGTATTTACATTCAATGGTTTGCGCGTTACATTCACGTGATGTAGAATACAGGGCCTTTGCGAACAAAATAAGTATTTAAAGGTCACAATTTGAAATTCACTTGACATGGTGATTCGAACTCCAAGGTTGTATTTAATGATCTAAGTTGTGGCTTTCTTAAATTACGAAATGTTTGAATAATCTCTTAAATTTGCTTGTAATACAGTCAGGATAGTAAAGAAAATTTTTTCTTTCCATGAAAGTATTGATTATTTTACAATAAATTACTTTCGTATACATGTTACTATTCACGTAATAGAATACATCGAATTATGATTGCATTTACGTAATGAAACCTTGCGGTTGTTTAAGCGAATAGACTGATACGAAGGTAACTCTTATACGTTCGGATAAAATTGGATTTGAGGTTTTTTCCTTTTTTTTAGGAATACACAGTACAATTTCAGTCGCTCACTACATTCAGATTAAACTGTAATCCAACCGACGCACAATATCTCCAATCTTCATTCTAATTGTTTAGAAATTGTAGGTGAGTTAATCCTCGTTAATATTCAAATTGTTTACTAGGAGGTCTTTTATATGCAAATGATAATATAGGCAAATGTAACGTATAATTTCACCACTAATAGCCTTTCCCTCAAGATAAGGAACCTAGCAGATGCTTTGAGGAAAATTAGGGTAGATCAAAGCGAAGTGTTATTACCAAGATAGTTTTTAGTGAATTTATTAATATCTAATGCGTTATAAAATTTGGGTTTGAAACAGTTTAGAAGTATAGTGTGTGTACATGAAGTATATGGCTAGAGATCTTGCAATCCAAACTTCATCTCCGTGGGCTCGAAAGACTGCTACTTTGCGAATAAAGATTTCTGAAAAAGGATTTCTTCTCGTGTTATTAGGTCTGATCGTGGAGATGATTTATAATTGCATTAAACTCTACATATCTATTATAAGCAAAATGTAATAAAATGCAATATATGATTAAATTAAGGATTTTTTAGAGAGTTACCAGGGTTACTTTGTAATTGCTGTCATTGACGTACGTGTTTCTGACATGTTGATAAATATTGACTTTAACAAAAGATGTTACCAACTTAATGCAATATTACGTATTGGGGCCGGTTTAAGACGAAGAGTAATAAAATCCACCTATGAATCCAAGCGCACGTCTTCGAGTAGTAAAAAACGTAGATCGTTCCGAGGAGAGACAAAACATAAACATGTCACTGTACATCTCATTAATAGAGATGACAAAGCCAGGTGGAATTATTCCTTTTTGCAGCGACTAGATAAACTCGTGTTTATTCGCCTCATAAGAATGGATTCCGATGTCTCCGAGAATCGACAAAACACGAGTCTGTCTAGTCCCTGCAAAAAAATAACAATTTCAGCCGCTTTTGTCCTCTCTACTCATTAACAGTTCATAAATGCATGAATTGGTCCTTTTATGCCTAATCTGAATATCAAAAGTTACATCGGTCTAGTTCGCACTTCCGCAGAAATAACTATTTCTATAAAAGTCAACTTGTGCAAAAAATATATATATGTAACTAAAATCTTTAGTTTTAGGACAATAGTTCCTTGCAAAAAGCTTACGGACTTGTGAAACACGCTGTAGGTTTCAATATAATTTTCATCCATGCCCGCAATAAGTCCTCATAACTGGAGTGAGGACGTTCGGTGCGAGTGTTAGTCGGCCAAGCGTCGTATATGCAGTGGCGTAGATAAATTGAAAGTTATATTTTGTTATTCGTCAAGTACGATTGTAATAGGAATTAACTATGATATATTTTTCTAAATTAGTCCTTATAAATTGGCTTATTTGACCAATACTGCCGTCGTTTTCTGCCTGTTTCTTACGTGGCGACTTACACAGATATAACGCCAATGATAAACTGCACGCATTATCGCCACTCTATTCATAGCAAGAAGGAAATCATTATGAAGAATACCTGTTAACGAAAGCACAATCGTATGTTATATGAGGATGGTATGAGGTGGATGGGAGCACAAATTCTTGTCGTAACATATCAGCAATTCCGGCGATCTGCCAACACAATTTCATTGATTATATCGTCCGTAGCCATCTCAATAAATTTATTAAATTAGTATTTGTTGATAGCGGTTCATATAAACTTCTATTTCCTTTCTACACACGTTTTTACTCTCAAAAAAGGAATTGAATCAACGACCGGTATAATTCCTTTTTTAACACTTCTACTAATACTTAAGACGATTGTCTTCGAAATTTGGCAAAAAGAATTAGTTAAAGTAGGTATTCCTTCTTCAGTTCTGAAATAAAAATGCACATATCCTGTAAGTTTGTTTTTTTTACTTTATTTTAATTAGTATCTTCATTTTGTTCTCTATTCAACTCATTTTTAAGTAAAATAATATCTTCCCAAGAAAATATTTATAATGGAAACTGAGAAATATGTAATGGCAGATTCCAGCAATTTATCACTGTTCTTAAAAATTGCGGAAAAGAAACATTAAACACTTAAAACCATTTCTCTTAATTAAGGCATAAGAAAGCGATATAAATACTTATAATTTGGTACTATCCTACGCAAAATTATTTTTTTACAAAACGTATGTGTAAATAAATAAACATATAAATTGTGAATATAGTAGTATACTAATATTTCATAGCGTTATACTTATCATATGCATTAAACCATTGATAACTTTCTCCAATTATACAATGGATACAATAATACTATATAAATATTTTTATCTGTTCACCGCGTACATAATGCAGTATAATATAATAACAAGTAACATGATTGCTTTTCTAACTTTCTGAAATGATTATAAAGTATGACTAAACACATTTTTTTTTATTAATGTTCCCAATTTTGATGACTTAAGTATCTCTCTATACAGATTTATTTACTCAATTTACTATTATCCGTAAATTGATATGCTCAAAAAATTCCATTAAGTGATATTTTTTTGAAATTTATGAAGTTTATCTTTCAGGGTGTTGGACGCGAGAACAAGTATAGAAACGTAATTAGGCAACGCAATATTCAATTTAATGTTCGAATCGAGTGAAGTACAGCAACATATTTGAAGTCGTTGTAGAATTTGTACATAAGAACTTTTGGAATAAATTACCTTTCGTAACGTTACAATGCGGGGAAAATTTTATTCCAGAAATGTTGCTTCTTATCAACATTAGTGTTATTCTTAACTTATTTCAATTAAATTATATCGTAAGAAGAGGTCGAATAATTTCATCCTCGTTCCTTCTGGTTTCTTGTACTGTGTGCTGGGAAAGTTATCCAAAATTAGGTAATTCAGAAAACTAAGTGATGGGTTACATTGTTTAGTAAATATTTTATTCGTGATGTCCAACGAATTTTGCCTGAAAAGAAGAATGTTGATGATTGATGTTCTAGTTTCAACTGACTATTTCAATATTGCACCGGACATCGCTAGCGACAACAACAATTGAATTTTGAATTGTTGCAATTGAAAATTAACTTATTTTCTGGGCAATATACCAATTACAAAAACAATTAACTAAAAGTTAAAATGCCTTGAAGATTGAACCTCGACTTTAGCGACTTTGTTGACATAAATTTTTCAGGAATTTTTCATCAAGGAAAAATATGATTTTTTATGAAGAGCAAAATATTTTTTTGTTAATAATACGTCTTCACCACTATATATGAGGGTGTTGGGTATTTAGGATATCCGGTTTCTGTTGCGCATGATCGAAGTTTGGTGTTTCAAATGAAACACTCGGTATATTGTATAAGTACCTTTAGAGAAACAAAATTTAATTGTTGTTGTTGGGGTAGGAAAATGTTGATGAAGATTCTGAAACACCATACTCTAAAAATTAGATAACATACTTCAAGCTTGGTAACGCTTTCAATGGTTATTTTTTAGCAACTAGTTTATACATTCTTTCTCTATTTGAATACTAAATCGAGTAAAAGAGGATGCAAATTGAAATCACAGCCTGTATATTAAAATCTAGACCAATGTTACAGAGGTTACAGAGCCAAACAGAAACGAACTACGTTCTTCATTTATACATTTCTGCCACAAAACCATAATTTCACTGAAAATTTTTGGCCCTAAAAGGTATTTAAACCTGAAACTGAAACTAATTAATTAGAACCGTTTAATTTCAGTAACCAAATTTGTCAATAGATAATTTTTGAGTATTACTGGGTTTTTAGTAAAATAACTTTATTTTTATTATTTAAAAATTTTATGTTTCACTTCTCTTTGATATTTTTTCTGCCCGTGTGTTCATCATTCATTGACGAATGTTTGTTTCTATTCATCTATCTAGCAACTGAAAAATAAAATAAAATTGATGAATGATATGTAGAAACTATATTAATTCTTTTTATAACTTTCCTTTTCATAACGTTCGTGCGTATTATGAAATATTCTCTTCGGATTCACAAAATTTCGCTCATGAATGATAAAAACCGAAAGGAATCTCAAAATTTTTCACTTACGAGTGAGATTTTCTGTATTCTGGTTAGAAGAAACTAATAGGAATGATTCTTAAATATCCAAATCCCTGGTAATTCTGGGTAATTCCGGATATCTCAATTGTGAAAACTAATTAATGGACGGAAATATCTTAAAGAGAGTTGAAAAGTATTGTAGTTAACGTCAGATTTTCATGAATGTGGACAGATTTCTTAAAAGTTATTATTAATTAAATTATTATTAAATTATTTAGGTCATAGCTGAATTTTCATTTTAATGAAGTTTGAAATAAAGGTGGTTTTGATTCACGAAGTTCTATATTAAAAGTAATTAATCCCACCGGTTTCGTGTATTACACACAACCTTAGGCCAGAAAAGATAATTTTTTTGTTGGAATTGAGAGTAAAAACTTACAGTGAATCAATAATAATCCAACTATAATAATTATTTTGAAACAAGCAAGTGATATCCTGATGTGTAATAATGACCTAATTTCTTTGAATGAATAATGCATCCACTAATAAACGAAATAATGCTCTTCGCATTCATCGATATATTTTTTCTGAATTCTAAGATTTAACGTATTCGAGCTTCTGAAAGTACAAAAATAAGAAGGGCAATAAAAATGTAATATCCCATAGACGTTGGGTATAAAGAAAGTTGAAGTTTGCGTTCGTTATTAATGGGTTATTTTTAGACCGTCGGAGCAAACAATCGCCTGAATTGGCACGACAGACGCGTGGGGTTTTAAGGAAATCTCTAATTGCTTTTCCTAGAAAAAAGGAGAGCTCTGAAACGTAGATAGAAATTTCTCAATACTTTTATTATTGTACCTGAATCATTAGTAATGATTCGGGCACAATTCATTACTAATGGATCACATTTTATATTGAATTAGAAGTCGTAATACACTACTAGCAAAACAACTATACCACTTCACAAAGTATGAGTCCATACATTTTTCGTTTCTTCAAGAATTGAAACCAATAATTGATTTAAAATTAAAATTTCCGTTGTGAGTACAGATATTTTCCCGTAAATATTTTCAAAAATATGCCGGTATGAACTTCTCTTTGATTGTTGTGTTTACAGACAAACAAAAATACTGGTGCGTCGCTCATAAGCCGAACAAGCAAGCTAATATTAGGTATTACAAATCGTTACTGAATGAGCTGTTTAAATTTAACCCTGTCCTACATGTCAGCGATGGTCAATGTAAACTTTTCCTCTCAGCTTTGTTCGGCTCTGACTACATGCAAGTATATACATATATACATATGTATCATTGGTATCATTGTAAAGCATATATATTACAATGATAGGTGTTCACCTACTGTCTATTCTGGGCTAAAACGAAATATCCTTGATAGACTACTTTTCACGGTTATCTTCAGGATCTTTTTATTTACATATATAGGTGTTTTGATAGTTGAAATATTAATATTATGGATGGAAGAATATATTCAATTCGTATATTTAGGTAGTGGCTAGTTTTTAGAAGTAATACAGGATAATTTTTATTATTTGCGAACTAATTTTTGGTGGATTTGGCCAATTGTCGATGTTACTGACTGAAGTGATGCCAACTCACTCCTCTTCGTTCTCGGTTTTATTTTTTTGTTTCCTCGTGTTTTATTAATCATTGCTGCCTTTAGAATGACATTGACATAAACTATGTAAAACAAAGTGTGATCAGTTTCAATATTCGGTAAATCTGATAATTATCACTTTGTTTGCCGAGGTAGATAATTCGAGTCTCACCATCTTTTGTCAAAACACTTAGTCTTGTAGATTTTTACCCTGTCAATTGTTTGTTTAAAGCGAGGTGCTTTGAAATACTTCTGGTTATAAAAGATATGCTTTTAACACTGAATATTAAAATTAAAACTTCTTCACGTTTATCCTGCATGGTTCACGCATACAGCACCTAGTCTATCAGAAACTATTCACAAGAAACAAAGATCGAGGCTGGTTTTCTTCGTCCAAAGGTTAATACGGAGATAGGATACTTGCTATATGCTTGGATAAATTTAGAGTCTCTAACAAAGCTAATCGAGAAACAGCAGCTGAAATAGTTTGACCAATTAATGAAAACTGAAAAAGAAACACCCGTGAAAGCCATATGGAAATCGAGGCCGATAATGAAAACACTATGAAGGGGACTCATGAAAACGTGCAATAAAGTATATATATGGTCAGGCCTAATAACACCCATTCTCTCCAAGCTTTCTTACATTAGCTGAGAACCTCCATCCGGCAGGTCAATGGATCCCTTTCAAGAATTCTGTTAATTCTGACTATTTCTCCGTTGTAGCTCTTTAATTTAGATTTATAAACCTTCTTCATTACCTGCTTGTTGAATAACTAGCGTGTTTCTCTCCTAGGGATGGTCAGCGTAGGTATATGTCGTGTAGTTTTGTGGTTCGTGGATCAACCAAACAGATATCGAGAAGCTTATTTGTGAGAACACAATGTCTTGTATTGCACAAACGATTCCGACAACATGCTAGCAAAGTTAAAAGATAAACAATGAATCAAAATGGGGGCAATTTAAGTTCTTTCTGGGTACTTCTTCTTCGCAAGCACTTAGTTCGCATACTTTTTTTCCATTTTTGATTAATAAATGCAAAATAACCAGATCTTCTTTCTTGGATTCGGAATGAAAATCAACCAGAATTGCAGTACGCGTTTGCCACAGATGCAAACCCTCAACTAGCGGGTCATCAAGTCGTTATTATAATTTTTGTCATTACACTCGGAACCGGTAAGACCGCAGCAAAAATTGCGCATCTAGTAGATTTGTCGACAATTGTAATCGAGAAAATTCAATTTTATCTTGGCTACCTCTTTTGTGAGTGTTTCTCAAACTAATAACAAGTAATCATTCAATCAAACTTAATTTGAAACTTTTTTTTTTAATTTTTGAAACTAAAATAACGTTTATTGAGGTCAAATAGAAACGTTTAAGCGTATGCATGATAAGACATTTTTGGTCCAAATATAAACCACCTTCACATCATAAATTTACTTTGATTTCGCTTTGAATGCATCCTACTCAACTTCCTCAGTTTAAGGATAACAACAATCAAACAAGTTCATTAATCACTGACTGGCGATCCTCACAGCTCTCTGTCTTCTATATTCGGATCTAGTAGGAGTATAAGGTCAGTCGTTAATTTGAGATTTCAACGTTTAGAAATCTTATTTCTCTGAAAGAACAAAAAAATATTATTGTAATATAATGGTTCCATGGAAGGGTGTGCGTAGGTATTCCGTATCCTTGTAACGGGCCATTGACGCGTAATATAATGCCATTATTTCCTTTCCTAAACTTTGTGTAAATTTGTAAATAACTTTCAAAGCTTTCGTGTAATGGTATCATTTTTTTTTCGCTGTGATTAATGACGTTTGAAAACGTGTCTTTCCATTTGGTGCCCACGTTTTGTACATGGATTTGTATGGAGGAGCAAATAAAACTTCTTAGATCAAGCGATATGGAAATGAAGTTAATGAGAAGATGCATACGATTAATGTGCACGTTGACTGAATGTTCTTCGAAACTAATGATGGAAAGTAGAAAACTTCTTTTGTTCTTTTCCATTAAGCGTAAAGATAAGGCATTGTTATGTCGTAATTGGAAGGTAATTTGCTGAAACGCATGCGATCGATTAAACGATTAGCAAATGAGGGGCTTATTTTGATTTTTCACATGTTTGGTTAAGTGATTGTTTAGAATATAATAGGAAGCATAACTCTTTCCCGGATTTAATTTTTTTTGAGATTCTTGGTAGATAGTCCTCGAAATGCCGATACTGATTGCGAACTTTTACATACGCGCAAGTGTTTAATTTGGAGGAGCTATTTCCTGCATAACCGGAAATGTTACGTCATTAAAGTTGTTTTAGTTCAATAGAATGTGTCGACTTTAGTGTATTTTCAGAATTTTCCAATGTACATATACTATTCTATATATCTATCCATGCATCTTGTGGCTTCGGGACATCGGGATCCCAAAACTTTGGGATCAACAATTGTTTAATTTTCATTTAAATCTATTCTGAAAATAAAACTTGCTAGGTTCCATTCAATTATTGTTTATCCTGTTTATTTTCTAAGAATGGGGTATAATAGTAATAAGCAACTATTAATAAGTTTGATTGGTTAAAAATGTTATACTGCGAGAAATTAAAAAACGTTCAGCTCGTCTGGGTAGATGGTTTAGAATTTACGAGTATAAAAATAATTTTCAAGGTGAGACCTTCAATTTCGTACGTCATCATAGCAGATTTCGTTAGATAAATAACGCAATACCTACATACATTTATGGCTGGAAAAATATATGGTGTGCGATCATTATTATTTGCTAAGGTTAATCAAGGTTAGTAGGCCAAGTAAGTATGTACGTATATTTAGGTAGTGTATGTATTTTATTTCTTTTACTTGAGTATGTACGGTGATTTTTGAAAGAGTGTAATTTTGTGTAATTGGCTATAATCATTTAAGAATAAGTTAGTTTACTTCTGACGGTAAACATCTTCTTCTGCGTATGAGCCAGTAACTTTCAATAAATAATTACAAATTATCATCATTAACTTCTTAAATTAAAGCTGTATAAATAATTCTTAAATGATACAATTTAAAATTGGGAACGTCAATTATCAGCCTGGTTTGTGATAATTTCACATCGAAGGACCTGCTATAACTTCCTGATTATCGAGTTCAGTCTAGAAAGTATTTTAGAAGAAATTAAAGGCAGCACTTACTCACATCCTCCTTACAATAAGTATCACTTTATATACTTATTCACCTAAAATGTATTCGTTTTACAGTTAAAATTTTTAGCTATGAAACAATTGGGTATTAGGTAATATTTACCCTTTTCCTTCTAACTAGTTCTGGCTTGAACTTTTCAATACTGTAAATTGTGTAATTTGCTTAAAAAAGTTATCCACACCTTTTATATTACTGGCACACCTACATGTAAAGTCTATAGAATGAGGTACCTACAAATTCCAGGGAATTCAACTATGCTCTTTGCAAGAAAACTACCGATAGATTCATTTCGACGGGATTTCGCGTATACACGGCAAAGCAACACTTTATTTTCGATCCACTGGTGAAAGGGAAACTGATATTTACGCATTGTAAAATGAACAAGAACGAATATCACGTTGCTTGTTTGTCTACTTCACTCTCTTATGTATTGTTTAACATTGATTTATCGCCTGAGTTGCACAATAAAATCGAAATTGTACTCATCGAAACGTAATACGATTAGTTACTTTACGAAAAAAGGTCTGACGTAATATTAAAAATTTAATGACCCAGTGTAGTAGTCATTTGCATTGGGAGCGATATTACTAACTGTTTCTAACACGGTGAGAGCGATTGTATTAAACGAGATGACATCAGCAGAGACCAGCCATGAAGATGCTTATTGTCGTGTACGTTAGTTACCGCTGCGCGTGAATTCTTGGAGGCGTATTGCTGTCTAATAGCATGTTTTCTATGGTTTCTGAGCAGTGATATGGCTTATTTAATAGCGTTTACGTTTCCGCTAAGTCCGCTCTTCTATGAAGCATTTCTTCGGAGTTATTGTGGACAATTATGTATTTCTTTCAAACGAAAAATTTCTGTATAGAAATTATTTATGGACAAATGCACCATAACATTACATTTAGGAGTATGTAGGGTGTTCGAATTTTATAGTACACCTCTTTATTTTAGTTTCTCAGTTAATCGGCAGTATTTGAGATTTACAAAATATAGATTAAGTCACACAATATCTTAAAGTACAAAGGATCACATTACTTGAGAATGGTGGTTACACATGATCGGTTGGTAGGAATAAGCTATTTTCGCTTTATTTATTATCGATATAGTTAAAGAAGCGATAACTTGTAATATTTCATCTCATCATCCTTGTATGATTAACTGTCCATATAATTCAATAAAGAATTTAATAATCGTGTTCGTTGATTTCGTTTTGTTAGAGCAACCAAACATGAATTAATAAACCTATTACAATTGTATGCGCCATTTATAGTCGCCATCCACAGAATAGTACATTTACACAAGCCTTGAAGTGGGAATGACGGATAAAGAGGAACTCTTGGGCGAAAGGGAAGGCAAGCGGGAGAAAAAGGCGGGAATATAAAGAGAACTCTGTATATGTACTTGAATACAGTTTTACGTTATGTTAAGCTTTACGAGATCTTTTGTTTTGATTAAATCAGCAAGAAAAGTTAAAAAAATTGTAATTTTTGAAATAATCTGCAATCTGACATTGCTTTAGTGGAACATCTTTCAATTGTTATATATGTTGGAGAAGATTTAGAGAACCTTCCAACTTATGGAATAATCGTTTAGTTATTGTAGTGCCCACTCTGGCCATTCACGAACTGATTCCCGAACCGTGCAAAACCATTAATTGGAACAAACCATTAATTGTGATGAAATTCCTAGAAATGCTATATAGCATCGTACATGTGAGTGTACCTGTTGGACTAATCAAACAAAAATGATAAAATATAAGATCCAAGATTACCCATCATAGTGGAATGGAATTGCTATGATATTTAAACAAGTTACAAAAGCTGTAACTTTTGTATCATTTCGTGTGGTTAGAAGGCACTGTTGCGAAATTTGGTTAAGCGATATATAACGAGCAATAACAAAAGCAAAAATTAAAATATAAGAAAGAATAGAAGGTAAAATTGGAAACCTTATAAAAGTAGCCAGCTTAAAGCAAAAATTCATAAACGCCGTCGTAATTTAATAAAAAAGCTTCTGCTATAAGCAATGTATAAGTAAGAAGAAATGACACGAAATCCTTTAAAATAAAGCCAAGCGATCTGGTCAAGTTTTGGATGGTTTTCTGTTATATTAAGTATTCCAATAGAGTCTTAACTGAGATTTCGAATAGCTTTTGTACGGTTGAA
Source organism: Oryctes rhinoceros (assembly GCA_020654165.1). Lineage (NCBI taxonomy): Eukaryota > Metazoa > Arthropoda > Insecta > Coleoptera > Scarabaeidae > Oryctes > Oryctes rhinoceros. The sequence goes on along the minus strand of JAIOKQ010000008.1, from coordinate 16,753,372 downwards.
ATTTTCCAATTCTCTGATGTTGAAATTCATCTAATCACCGATTGGAGATGTCGTTACTTACTTTCTATTGGGCTTGAGCTACATAAATATATCTATTATTATTTTGCCGAGCGATAGCGAAGCACAATTATATTCATTGTATAAATAAGACGCTTGGTGATTTTCTTATTATTTTTTTTTTTATTATAAAAAGTCTTTAGCTACTTTGCATTAGATTTCCTATTCAAACTATTACATTGGACAGGTTAATCCGATCAATTTAAATATAAATAAAAACTGGCGAAACACTAAAAGATCCACGCATTTACGAAGTGTATGTTCCGAATTTATTAAATATTTTGTGTTGTTCGGAGCGTGCAAATATTATTACACTAAGTAGTCCTTTTTAATATGAAAGTAATATTAAAGTTCATAGCCAAAGCGATTTCTTGAATAAAGTAACCTTATGTTGCGATCCTAGACCTTTCCTGAAGGCAACAAAATTCTATTTGAAGACGAGGAATCTCAACGTTTTACGCACTAGTTAGCCTACAATGATATACATTTGGGTAGGCAACTCTTAAGGGAGGGACGACCCTACTTCACAGCTAGCTACTTGGCAGTTTAATTCGCCTTTCCAATTTGCTATCTTTCCCTTAAGATTTGTATTCAGACACTGACCTGCAACTTAACCAGAACTATCAGGAAGTTTTATTGCAATTAACGTTAAGTTCAATTGATTAGTTTGTTGGTTCGGCGGTTGTAGGTTCTCTTGTCAGTTAATTGATTTTGGAATAAAATTATCACCATGTTATTAGGAACGATAAATATCGTACCTCTTATACATAGAAATCTTGTGCAAATTTTCAATTGCAAGTAACAGTATGTAATTGCGCCTACTAGTCTCCTAATGTTTTTTTTTTTTTTTATATAATTCATAATTTTCCTGAGTTGATTGTCGGTAAAGTTTTACGTTGTTTGAACTCTCTTAAATTAAAATTTGTTTAAAAATCCGCTGCGAACAATTACGAAGAATTCATATTTTGAAAATCACGAGTTGCGAGAAGAGGATGTTTTAATTCACGAACTTCATAAGACTTCTCATTCCTTTTAGCTTCTATTTTCCATTTTTTGTTACAATCCTATTTAGCTTGAAAATTAGAGCTTGTTTATTGAAAAAATACGCACATGCAGCTTCAATGACGAACAATAAGCAGTGCACTTAATATGTATGTCAGTACGCGTGCATAGCTGCCGCAACTGTGGGTTCCAACACGTGCGAATTATGAGCTAATTGCATTTCTCTTTTGATCGGATATTAATTAAACGATGAAAAGGGATTGGTGCTTTACAGAATTCATATGCTGGTTTTGTTGGCGGCACATAATTCGCTGTTCTAAATCTCAACCGAGATGGTCGATAATCCATACACTGTCTCCAAAGTTTTCACACAGTAGAATTGCTAACGTTCGTTATTGCTAAAACTATGACATTTATTAAGTTGGTGAATTAGAGGATTACAATTCTTTCGGAATAAAGTAGGAGTTTATCTTTTTACACCGAATTTATCGAATGTTTGCAAAACAGCACAAGTGCCGATGACATTCTGGTGCTTGACTAAAATGCTATTTATAAATTGAGAAGCTGTTGGGGATACGAAAACATATGAACTTCTTCTTCTTCTTCTTCTTCTTCTTCTTGCGTTTCACTCTTTTTTTCGATTGTTATGCAACCTTTAGAACAATATTGTTGCATTTTCTTCTACAACGTGAACACAAAAACTTGTCTACTTCTTGTGGTGATCTTTATACCGAATCATTGATTAAATTTTTTAACAATAATATATTTCATAGAAATACAATTTGTTAAGACAATCAGTCTGTCGTATATTCTGAAACAAATTCTAGTAAATTATAACAATTTACTTTTCGTGAGCAAATACTAAACATGCTCGCTGTACAGTTTTTACGTCATTAAGCAGGCCATAAATTCGAAAGTCCAATTTACAAAGTTTTATCGAAGTAGAATATGAAAAATCTTAAAATATAAGATTCGTTTCTGGAGATTATATGGATATGGACGAAGGTATAGACGGTATAAAAGCAATTTACCGATAAAAAAGCGATTGGCGAGAGTAATAGCTATTGCCTTAGGTGTTTTAGTATCACTATTATTTATACAAACCTAAATTAAACCGTAACATTTTCTTATGCGTATCTAATTCAACGAGATTATAACTGTACATATTCGTATCTGAACGTCCGTTGTTACTATAATTAACCTTTTGTTCAGACAAGCCATATTTTTAGGGGAATCTCACAAAGGGATTGCTTTCATAACGAGATATTTAGACGTTTAACATTTATGCAAATTAGAAAGGTTTTCGTTCCATCGTCCGATTTATTCCTATCACTTCGCGCGGGATTACGGCTTAACGATTTGTCCATTTTGTTTTACACGGGAACACATAAATTTTGCTGCTGTACGGCATTACGGGTGAAGCTTTGATTACGTAAAGCCGAGCTTTGCAGTCACAAAAGTAGGAATTGCATAGAGAAGAGGAATGTTTTTGCCAGTTACTTATGCAATAGGTTACTTAATTATTAAGATGTATAAACTGTAGCAGATGAAATATCTCTCGAAAGTTTGAGTGAAAGGGGATATGGATGCTTAATTAATAATTTTGGGTGTGCATTATAAGTTTCGTTTGCGGTTGTTATCAATTTACATATTCTTTAAAGATCCATTTGCCGAAGTTATGTCTATTAAGCTGGCCTAAAAACTTCATAAACTCGCTAGCAAGCCAGCTGGATATTTTCTTGCTAATTTGTTGCTTAAGAATTGATTTATTGTTCTAACCCTTTACGAAAAATCGGTGGCAACGTTAAGTTAATATTAAACTAACGTAGCCATCTCACGCAACCTTTGATCAACTGCATGTTAATACTATATATAATAATATTATATACAGTGTTAACATGCAGTATTTGAGCTTTTACAACTGTGAGAATGTTTAACCTGGAAAATGTTTCTTTTCTTATCCAGTTGCTTATACATAAGACAAAAAGAATGTAATATTCAAGATATGTATTATAATATAATTCTCTTAAAAAATACAGCAGCCAGAAATAAGAACGTAACTTAACTCTTTAAAAATATCATCTAATTTTGAAGATATCCCAATTGGTCATGAGCATTAAAAGACAATCCAATATTGATGAAAAATATATATTTCAATTGTAAGCAATGCCAACGTGTTTAAATTAAGCTAACGAAGATTATTTAAATTTGTTAGTTATTTATGGAGAATAAAGTGATATATTACTTGGATGAATGAAGTCAAATTTACAAGAAACTTAAGGTTAACCGGTAAAATTCTTATTACTGGAGCAATGCAAATCTCAACGCAAAACTTCCAGGAGATTTGGCAATCTACTGTTTCATCAATGGTGGGTTGTTTGTCACAAAGTTGGACGATATTCCTTTTAAAAAAAAATGTGTTACCATTCACTTCTCCTAAATATCTTGACAAGTAGTCGTTTTAGATATATACATGCAACATTATTAGACAGGAATAACAATAGAAGATAACAAAGGAATAATGATGTTGAATTGTATCTAATTCATTGTTTTTTATTAAAATATTTGGTTAATAATTAATTACGTGGATACAATAAATTATTAAATTATCGTGTAATATAAAAAACAATCATAAAACAGATTTATTTAAGGTACGGGCTAACCTTCAATTCAAATCGAATAGAAAATGACATTCAAGTTCGGATGAAAATTAATTTTAATTTCATTACGAAAACGTCAATAATTTATATATGTAATTTATATATCCCATTTATCACATTTTCAATTTTCTTTTAACATTTTCAGTATCTACACGTAATTTATTACCGTTTTATGTGTGCATAGATGAAATACAGGGCTACTTTCGTGTTTGTAACTGTAGAAATGACAGTCTTTGTTATATGCCATAAACCCTCTAAAATTGAATGGTTTCAAAACAATGTAAGATAGAATTTCGTCGCTTATTAAATTCTAAAGGTTAATCCCGTTTAAAATGTAAGTGAAAAAAAAAAACGAATGGCATGTCGATGACACGTTTTGTTAATACGATACTTGGGGAAAAAATCAATAACAAAAGTGACCTAAACAAACCGGTAAGAGTTATTATTTAATAATCATGTTCGTGACAGGTCTAATGCAATGGAAAAGTATGCAAAGCCGCTTAAAACCGTTAAAAGTTTTCCCGGTTCATTATACGCGTTTCATTCTTTATTTTTTAAAGTATACAGATTGTGTAATAATTAGAGTAACAAATTCAACCTATAGCAACAGCTGCTGTATCCACAAACTTAATTACATAATGTTAAATTAAGTTGGATATTTTGGTTTTAATCGTTAAGTAATTAAACAATATAAAAATGAAACGGAACGTATCATAAGTTTCGTTTGTATTGCAACATTAGTTGGAAACAGCTTAATTGCGGACAGCATAGGAGATTAGCACATACGGACGATCCATTTTTAGCGAATGTACACAATATTGAATAAACATAACCGACATTCCTCAAATATGTGTTTACTTTATCCAAAATATTTCAATTTTACATACAACATACCTCGTTAAATGATTTTATGTGAATTTAAGGATTTTTTCTTCAGTAAATAACGTCTGAAACTTAAATTAATCCATAACGCACTTACTCAACATTTAGTTATTCTCTCGTAAGTATTTTGGCATTTTAACTTTTAATATTACAAGCAACAAAGGCAGGCAATAAATTGTATTTTTGAGCAAATTAGGCATTGTATCGCCGACTAAGTTGCTACGTAATTAAATTCTAAATGAGAGATCAAATTCAAGAACGGCATGTATTAGTTGGAAGATGCAATAAATCATCACAAATAATAGTGGCTACAGGTTGAGTAGTGTTGTTTTCCAAAAGTGAGATAGCATCCAGTGAAATAAGGGCATTCGGCAACGTGAAAATTGTCGATTTGAATTGGAAAATTAGACGAAATTAATCAGAAGTATTATAAGTCGCCTTGTTAGGAAATGTACTCTGGAATGTTTCAGAAGTAAAGTTTAACAATCTATAATAAGAGATCTTGTTAGGAAGAATCTAAAATGTTGAAACTTTATGATTTAGCGAAGATATAAACTCGTTATTCCTGAATTGTTTGGCCGATTTATGGTATTCGTATCGAACTCAATGTCCAGAATCAATACTTAACAAGGTAAGTATGTTGTCAACGGCAGCTAAAGACCCTTCACATTTTGTGATTTTGAGTTTGTGGGTATCTAGGCGAAGACCTGATATAACAAATATATTATCCAGAGTTAGAACGTTTTCAAACATTAGCTCTTTCTTGTTAAGTCTTTGACGCTGAAGAAGTAATAAGCTTTTGTTACTGTTTACCGTGAATCATTGTCGAAAATAATTGGAGAAACTCTTGGTTTCATCTCAATAACCCTTGTACTTGTAATAAAGTAAGAAAATTATATTATTTCTGAGAATATTTGTTAGCTATTGGAGAGTTTGAGGTAGTTGTGGGAGCCTCCAAATACGTTTTTAACAAATCGCAAAAATGTTCAATTGGGTTCATATTGAGACTTAGTTACGACCAATCCCGATTACGGTGTGGGGCGTTCTGGGTTTGGACCCTGTCACAGTTAGACGAAAATTCGACGTTTCGCCCCAAAATGTTGAAGAAAGAACTTGACAAGTCTTTATAAAAGTTATGACGAGAATTAGTAACTTTATAAAAGTTAAAAAAAAAAAACATTTCACTTTATTCAAAAACAAATCTAAATGTTGTTTCTTCTTTGTTGCAGCTAAAACCAAAATGGAAATCGGACCCGCATTTGGAGCAAAAGCAAGCAAAAAGGTAAAGTGTGTTTCTTCTTCGTATTTCTAAGTTCTACTTTGTTTGTGTAGTTAGTTGACCGAGAATTAACCGATTAAAATCTCATCATCGTCTTTTTCTCGGTATACTCTCCGTTTATTACCCACTTTTCCATCATAGCATAACGTTTATATACGGCTTCCTTCTGCTGCTTGTAAATGTAACGAATTTAGTGCTTTCGTGCTCGGACTTTCTCTATTTATTACGTTTATACAACACTACCGCACGAGTCGGTTGACTGAAAAAAAAAAGATTATTGCGCCAATTCGAAGAAAGGTATCTTCTACCTTCTTTCCATTATAAATCATTTGTTACTAATTAATATTCGTATGAATATGTATTTAGGCCTGCATGCCTAATATTAGTTAAATAAATCGTTTCGATTGAAAAGGACCGCAGATAATATCCTCTACGCACGAAACTATTTAAATGAGACTTATTAACTACATAGGTTATTGGTAACGAATGAATTATTTTACGTAATTATTACTGTGAACTTTGTTAATTCTCTTGAAAACCATTGATTACCTAAGTAAACAATCAAAAATAGTCCAGTAGAAGTAATTTTATAAATTTAAATTGTGGACGAATATACGATTATAAAATCTTATTCAAAATTCAGGTTAAGTAACATACCTCATATGGGAAAATCTGTTTATTCTGCACAAAACATGTCAACTGTGAAGTCGCTGAAGAAAGAAAACCAATTTTCTACGAGAATCATGGTATTATATATTTTAGCGAATAAACGCGCGCTCACGGTGGCCACATTGAAGCGTTTTTCACTCTTGTCGCTCAATTCAAAGTATGATATACAGACCCTGAGCGACAAAAGTGATTGTTGACTAATATAATGTGCCAAAGGGTGAGTCGTCATTTATTCGTCAGTCCTCGGATATGTGCTCTACAATTAAAAATAAGACAAAAATTAAGAATACTAAAATTACGAAAACGTTTTCTGGAGAAATTTAAATTATAAATTAACTGACGGTTCGATTGCAGCAGTCTATGTAGCAAAACCACGTATAAGTGGAGTTCGTATTCTGGGAAAGTATAATTGAGTTGCCATGGATTTGTCTGACTTTGAAATTAGTAAATCAACAGGGAACATGTTTTTGAACTGCCATCATCCAGATCGCAAAACAATTCAAAATGAAGTACGTGCTGTGAAAACAGAACGTGTTGCTAAGACGTTCTTTGCATGCCGAACGATCTCGAAAACATATATGGCAACAGGAGGAAAAGTTATTGCACGATGCTCAGAATAACCTTACCAGTACATGTTTGTTGTGTCACACCAAATCCTCCGTTCATGGATGCTTTCGGAGATTACCTCCGGTCTGTGCAAATGCTGCATCTCAAATTCAGAGCAATACCGACTTTTTCCAGAATGCTTTCTTTATCGATGAAGCTTACTTGAACCAACCAGGAGTTTTCAATCACCACAACCTTTATTTTTCACAATCAGCAGCTACAACGAGGGTGGTCGTGGTGATTGTTTGGATAGGTATTTTGAGATAAATATTTATCGGTCCATATTCTTTTCCAAACATACTGAATGGTGAGAATTACAGTCATTTTTACGAAAATATTTTGTTAGATCTGCTAGAGGATGTTTATTTACAACAATGTGCAATCAATGTCTTTTTAACACGATGGAGCGCATTACAAGTGCGAGAAATTATGAATCACCGTTTTCTTGATAAACGATTTTTTTCCTGACCTAATAATAGATTTTTAGCTGTGGTGATTCGTAAAAAAAATAGTTTATTTTAACGTATCTGCCGGAGTAGGACTCTGCCGGACTCACGAAAAAATTGCGGAAATAAATGAAGATAACCTAAATTCTGTTCCTGGATAGATTACGTATGTGTATTAACGAAAATTGTAACAATTTTGCGAGTTGATAAAGAAATTAAATGTTTAGTTTCCGCTTCGCTTAGTTCGACTTAAACGTTTTGTTGTTTTAATATTGCATTGTTTTGTATTTGGGTTTGTTACAGTTTTAAAAATGTTAATTTTTAGTTGAATTCTTCTTGAAAATGGGTTCGTTTTTGGGATTTTAGTGTTCTTAATTTTTGTTTTACCTTTAATAGTAGAACGCAGATCCGAAAACTGGGAAGTGAATTTTGGCTTACCCTGTATAAAACGCTGCCTTTTTAGCAGCTTCTAATGTTTTACTAAAGCGATGATACAGTTTATTTTTTTTTTAGTTCAACCGATATGTACTTAAATTTATATTTAAGTGAATAAACAGGTTGTTTATTGTGCGTATCTTCTTCGACCTTCTAATAATAAGATACGGTTTCCTGGAATTACCTAATTTATTAGGTTATTATATAGGTGAAAGCAATTATTTTGAATTGGTTTCACTGTTCACATCGTTTGATGACAAAAAGAATAGCGGGTTTTCGCTTCAATTTCGAAGAGCACTCATTTCTAGCGGAACGGAATATAATTATAATTATTTAATTTGTCTTATTTACTGTTAAATTCTATTTAATGACTTTCTCAAACTAACTTGCTAGCAAAGTTGCATGGTAGAGTAGGAAAACATTTTTGATATTACTTATTTCGCCAGTAAATAGGCTAAGGTTTATATACAGTATGTCTACGGGCTAGCTAAGAGGAAAAAATTCTTTATTATTAATTTTACGACGAGAAAATTAAACCTAAGTACATTTTATTCAAAATTAGTCCAAATTATTGCTATACACACATTTTTCAATTTTACTAGTAAAGCATAGACTCTAGGAATCATTGCTGGTACATTTGTGTTGTTCACGATGTCCAGTACTCATGTTTTCAGTATTTCACGATCATGAGGTAGGTTATCTGCATAGACATCTAGCTTTAGAATACTTCACAACAAAAAGTCCATCGGTGTAAGATCAGGAGATCTAGTAAGGAAATCAATTGGAACAAGTCTTTGCGTTAATTTTTCTTTGAACTGCTGAAGACGCGAAGTATCACTGTCGTGCTAGAAGTGCTAGAGGTGAGGGTCATTAGTCTTGCAGTCAAAAAATGTAACGTCGCTGTCTGCAAAGTGTCAAGAAAAATTCTTTAAAAGACGCAGATAAACATGTTGGTTTAAATTTTCATCGGTAAAATATGGGTCAACGATTAGATCAAAAATTCCTTATTAAACATTCACTTTTTGAAAACGCTTGACTTTGTTCGTGAATGTATAACGTGAACGTGAAAGAAAAGGCAAAAAAGTGAAAAAGAGCATTCTGTGAAAACTTCTATCTACGAGGTAATTTTCACCTATCGCAAACAAAACAAGTTCAGTCGCTTCCCTTCATCTCTATGAATGTCAATTTAACCCTTTCGTTACTCTAAACGTATGCGCATATCTTCTATAAGAGCTGAAAATATTTATGCAGAAAGCGCTAAAAGGCAAAACTTTGTTTTTTTTTTTTTATAAGTCCTTTGTAAACAGCTTTTACTTATCTATCATCTCTGTGTATATTTCCTTAAATAATTGAAATAAAAATTGAAATAATTGTAAAAATTGTTGTTGCATCGTCATCGTTGTACTGTTTCTTAGATTTAGAATTATGGCGTTAAATTTTCTAATTGAGCTTACTTGTGGATTACAAGCAACTTTCTTGAGGCACTTTTAAGTTTTGATTTAGGTTTTCTTCATTTCTTTGAAAGGCAGAATTTTTCATGAAAAATAAATCTTCAGCGAAAAAATTAATAATTTTTTCCAAATTATTAATATTTATTTTTCCAAATTATATTTATCCAAAATTATATCCATTATACTTATTTTTCAATATTATAACTTAATTCCGAAGAGATAATGTTTACTGCAACATTGCAAGTTGAGTTTATCAGGAGTTAATATCAAATAAAGTATGTTTAACTATTTAATAAAGTGGTTGTTATAAAGAATACATTACAAAGCCCAAAAATTTAGGGCTATTGTTTCGTTAGAGAATATATAATACTTAATTAAAAAGTTAGTTGAGGTGCATTAGTTAATTAATATTTAACAACGCAGTTGCAATTTTCGATATTCCTTTTTAAAATCCTTTTTATCTTTGGTAAAAGCTGCTTTAATTTACTCCATAAAAGTATTCATAACCGTAAGTAGCTGTACCTTTTGCTTATAAAATGTTGAGGAACATGTACAGGCAATTCGCCAACTTTAACTAATTTGATTGTACGAGACCTTACACCTGCAAAGCACAAGCAGGGAATAAAGCGTTAAGTACTCGACATCTGTCAAGTTAGTTTATTATGCTCATTATTGCATAGTAAGTTTTCAGTGGTAATAGGTCTACGTCACATGCCTCTAACTGCTATACAAGTAGGTGTACATACGTATAGCCGAAAGGAAACGTTTTCGAACCGTTTGAAGTAATTGCTCGGACAATTTAATGACGCTTGTAATAATAATGGTCCGTTATTATTTTCGTTCTTGGTAGCATTTAACCAGGCGGTTGCGTCAATAATACATCTTCAACTAGCCCTTGTAATAATATAATTTTCTGTACGATGAACTTTCTCATATTTGCAGATAACTTACGCTCTCCCGAGGTACAGTTAACTACATACTATTATAGTATTTAATTTTAATTGGAGCACATAATTAATGTACATTGTACTTTATGCAGGCGGTTTGCCTGTAATTAATTTTGGATTGGTTTGAGTAGGTTGGAAGAGTATGTTTTGTTACTATTAATTTATTTATTATTAGCACTTAACCTTTTTGGATTTAATTTTTTGATAAATTCTGCCCATTTAACAGTTTCTTTAACAATATTTGCAGCTTAGACATTTATGTGCAAATAACGCAAAATTAAGCTCAACTAATTTCGAAAAGGAAAGATGTAAATTCCCAATGTAGACTAATATTTTCTAACCAATTTTCTGACAAGATAACGTTTTGTTTAAACGGAACAGTTAATCACCATAATTCAAGGTGTTATTCAAATGAAAATCCTAACTGAACCCCATATTCAACATCCACAAAAGTTGAATGTTTGGATGGGAATTGTGATGGGAAAAGAACAGGTTTATAAAGACATTCTTTGTAGACAGAAACTTGAATGATAGAAGTACCCATTGAACATAACGGGCAGCTCTTTTGAAAATTTTTATTCCAATAGGATGGACGATAAATGAATTGTGAGTTTACTACTTGCATGAAATCTTGTGTAAGTGCGAGCTTACTATTGAGTATAAATAAATGAGTTTTCAACCAATCATTGACTGCAGCAACGGCTACATTTTCATTATTTTTGGTTTTCATTATAATTGGTTAACGTTGTTTGAAATTATTGCTTTAACAAGACACTACCATCAAGGAAATATAAGTCAATATCATCTAAGAACGGCCAAGAAATCTTCACCAATCATATATCAGTTAGGCCAAACATCGCGATGTAGAAAATAACTGAAAATTCTTAAATTTTGTAACATTGGCATTTTTATCCGGAAACTATAAATAGGCGGCGATTAAATATTTTATTTATATTTTTCCAGGTGTGAAGCAGCTCCACTAAATGGAACCGTACCTCAACGACCTCCTCGTCCCCTTTCTAACTCCAAATCATCCGACTGGACAGATGTTTCATTGGAAGTACCAGCCGAAGAAGAACTTCAACTGAAGGATCCGAAATTGTCCTTCACCTTTAATGAAGATGGCACACCTACACCACCTCCTAGGAAAAATAAAAAAGGCATACGGGAAAAAATAGAAGCTGTAGCTAAGAGTGGATTACAAGCCTTACAACCGAAGAAACCAGTCGAGGAGCCGCTATGTGTCAAGAAAACTATAATATACGATTGTCCAGGATGTGATAACCCCAATCATAGGCATAATTCTCCAAAAAGAACATCGACTCCAAAATCAGTTCAAAAGCAAAACAATAAAGAATCGAAAAGGAGAAAGAATTTATCTATTGTTTCTTTGCCTAACTATAATGAATTGAAATTTAGCATTGCTAGTAATGGTGAAACGCTTGACAAGCTGTCCGATTCCGAGATCAGAAAGTCAGTGCATTCGCTTCCTGGTGAGACCAAGAAGTTATCAGCTTATTCGGAGAAACGTGATTACATAACTAGATGTAGAAGCTTCGGCTCTTCCTTACCTCAGTTATTGTTACACAAGTTAAGCAATGCTAAAGCACCTTTGGCAGAGATTGAGAGCGACGATTCGTTTGGAGGTCTTGACGATTGGGATCTGAAATTCATTGAGCATTACAATCCGAAAGACTCCAGTTTACCACGTAAAACCAAGCCACAAAGAACAGAACAAGAAATACTCAACGACATCGAGGACTTGATAGTGAACGATGAAGAAATCGAACCGCCTCCGAAACCGCCGATTAGGAGACAGGAGTCTCTCGTGAAGAAAATCAATAGGACCGCAGCCGAAACAGCTCACCAACGATCGAACGAAATCGAAGTTCCTTCGACCGGAAAAGATACTCCGATGAGTTTAACGCCACCGCCTTCCCCAACGGAAGGTATCGTTCAAAATTCACTCCCGCCGATTTCTCTCAGGAACTTACCTACAAAAGATGAAGAAGGTAAAGTAGAACACTCCAGTCTAATGAGGATTTTACAGGAATTCAGCACGAAAAAGGCGCAAGAAAGTAATGATATTGAAGCAAAGGTGGTAAGCGATAACATTGAAGTTATAAGCACGCCTCCTCTTTGTAGTCCAATATTAAATTCCGTCAACGATTTCCTAGATGCCGAAAGAAGCGGCGTCGCGAGAGAAAATCAATTCAAAGACAATTTTGCGAATAAAGTATTGCATAACGTCGATGCGATAACTACATAAGAATTTTTTATTTCTATCCGTTCGCGATGATCACGCGCATAAATAAAGATGAGGTGATGTCATAACTTTTGTTTTCCCGTCTTGCAAGATCTCAGCATCAGATATCAATTTGTTTTGGTGTTATTCGCCGGAACTTAATGAAGAGATCGTCTACCATTGAAGACAGATAATTTATTTTTGTAAGAAATTTAATCAAAAAGTATCTATTGCTTCTGTATATAAATAATAACGATTGTATTGTTGTTAATTTGTAAATAGAATTAAATTATTAGAATGTATCAGTAGGTGAAAATATGTTGAAATATTGAAATAAAGTATATATTGAAATGTAATATTTGTTTTCTTGTTTATAAAGATATGAAATTGAAACTACGAATAGTAACAGCTTGTGATTTAAATGGAATTCTACGATTCCGCGATTCCACCGACCGGTGTTATGTAAATATACACGAGGCTTAGAATCTCTGTTAAAGCTTATATTAGCAGATCTTTTTATAACTTGTAAACAAAATTCCTTTTCGTAATTTAGTTTTCGTTTACTCAGAAGGAATAGAAGGAACATAGTAATAATAATGTTTATATAATTGTTATTATTGTCATTACCATTACGAACCGAAAACATAATTGGCACTGTTATTATTTGAACCGAATAAATTACTCTATTTCTAATTAATTGTTCTTTGGGAACAATTCTCATATCAAGAACGTAATTTAGTGCTTTAACCATCACCGTGTTTATTACTAATTTTGCTCAAAATTGTTCGCTTGTTAATCTGAAGTAGGGTAAATTGAATGTAAGAAAGGCAAGTTAAGATTTTGGCATGATTTTTACAGTGTCCTACCCAAAAAATCAAACTCTCAAATTACGATCCTTACAATATGGTGACGGTCTATCGGAGTATCTGAGCTCCAATGCTTGTCATTACCTCTTAGCCCAGGTATTTAGCCTAGGTCATTACCTTTTAGCCTTAGGCCTAGGCCGAGCCTGTTACCATGTAAATGGTGTGTATATAATGTTCTATTGCTCTGTTACTGTAAATGGTGAAGCACAGTAAATTAATGAATTATGATACGAGATTGGCTAATTGCTTGACCAGAAAAAAACTATTACTTGATCTCAGTGAGACTCGTACAAACAACATTTAATTTTGTCGTAGTCAGAAGCAGAGTAATAGCCATTTATTGATATATCATTTATTTTCTGTTTCCCTTACTTCGTTAATTCTAAGAGGAAAACATAAGAAAACTAATTAACTGAATTTTTGTATTCGCATCAGTTCTTTTTTTTTACATTTTTATAAGAAATATAACCAATATGCAGTAAAAGTATGTTTACGTTGGAATGGATAAATATTGGCATACTTTAATAAAATTTCAGAATATATTAAAATATTATATCGATTACCCAGTAATTTGCCGAAAATAAGCATAAAATAAGCAATAATAAAAAAGCATAAAATGCCGAAAATAAGAATAATTAGTATAGTTAATTTCAGCAAGTTGAAATTACGATTTACATAAAGTAACTGAGAAATTGTATAAAAGGATATTACCAAAGCAGTATTGACATTCTCTTTTAATTAGCATCAACTCTTATTAGCAATAAATCTAAAATGTAGCAAATGTTTTGATTTGCTAGATCTCCTTGTTGCTTACAACCCATTATTGGTTATTATTACAGTTAAAAGAATTTGTCTGCCTCCAAATTTAGCCGTGCCCACCTTGTGACAACATTTGTGTTATTTATTTAATCAATTTGTATTTCTTATGTCAATAAAAATGATTATAAAGAAAAAATTGACACTTTTAATGATAATACCAATATAAAACCTTCCTCATGTACTAAACAAATCAATAATATATTATTGATTTATAATATTAAATTAAATTTATAATAAATATTGCAATATTTATTGTAAAATAAATATTGTAATATTTATTTTACAATAGTTTTGGACTTTGTCACTTTTTAAACGATGGACGGCAACAAAAATGCGCTGTTTTGTACAAATCACGTAATTTACATAATTAAGGTGCCTTTTCCACTTTGTGTTACTTACTTTGCTCTGATGGATAGTAAGAGTTGTGTTGTTGTTTTACAAAACTTAAGTGTGGCTAATTGTAGTAAGAAGGCTGCTACTTTCAGACTTCGGCGTTTCGACAAGCTTGATGGGAGTGACCGAATCGTCACATGGTTCCTTTCATCATTTCATTAATAATTAAGTTTACCATGTTTTTACATTTCAGAATACGACCCCATAAGTAATTTACAGTTTTTTTTTTTAATTTAATTAATCTGTTAGATTTAAGCTGACAATAACGTAAACACCGAAATACATCTCAACGTAAAATATACTTTAGCGATTAGTAAAGAGTCTCGTAATTTCACATTTTAATAGAATTTCACGATTGTAAGCATTGAATTGTTTGTGTATGGTTTAAAACTTTACAACTGGACGAATTTGTACCAACAGACGTTTTAGTGTAAAGCAATCTTAACTTTTTGGCGAAGAAAAGCTTCATCATTTATTAATAATAATTAAGTCACTGTAATTTTTATAATTGCTGGACGGTTAGTGATAACGTTGTGTGGAAATGTGATATATGCAAAAATAATACAAATTTAGAAATAGAAGTAGAATAAAAAGAAGAAATAAAATAGAATATTTTATGCCCTGAACGACTTTTGTAAAAGAAAACCAACCAAATGATTCTTAAAATGTTACTGTTGTATCATATCTAACTCAAGCCTTTAACTTTGCTGATTTTGTACCGTGTAAATTAATCTAAACTTCTTTCTTATCAACGAAGATCCTAGTTAATTAACCCAAATTTTTAAAATTCACCTTTTCTAATATCGACAATTTTTGAGTCAATATTCGAGCTTGACGTGTAATGGGCAAATACAATAACGGTGCAGCGTTTTATGACAAAGGCGATAATGTTAATAAGGAAGAGGCAGTTCGTCGGTGAATCGACGCGCCAAAGGAGGTGTAAAGCGGAGCAGCTTTTTAATATGCCCTAAATATGTAAAGCTTAACACCTGAAATACTCCTTAAACTGAAACAAGGGCGCCCCGTTTCTCATTTATCGGCGCGACTTAATGAACTCCGGTACGGTAGAAGTCGACTCATCTTTTATTATCCGTTTCCCTTTTGCCGGCGAATGTCTTTCTCTAAGCATGCATCATTCCAGGGGTTATTTGAAACGTTTCATTTATTTTCCCGACGATATTATTTCGCAATGATGAACGAACGTGAATTTAAGAGTTCGAGTTGCCGAAAGTGATCGTTCTGTAACTGTTGAATTTTACATATCACTAATATTATACCGTACAGGCACTACAGACTGCATCGCGTAGACTGTTTCGATACGTGATATATGAATTGTTAAAATCTCGGAGACTAGCTTTTAATTTTTAGAAAATACGTTTTAAGTAGGACATTTTTGCTTCATTTTAAATACATCAAATAATGGAAAATATTAGATGTGATAATAGTGATATTTTATGACTGACGCTGTACGTTGGACAAACGTAGTATCTATCGATGCCGAATCGTGTAACAGGAATGAGAAATATAAACCCATCGAAAAATACTTATAAACGATTACTAAAATAACGCTAATATCGCAACGGATATGTTTCCGTTTACTCGGTGTCATCAGCGTTGCTCCGAAAGCTTCTATACCGTACACCGTTATTTGCCTCCCGGCTTATATCACTGTCCTTTGAAACAACAAGTAATATATTTTCTAGTGCCGTCCGGTGTCAAAAAATATAAATTTGATGCTATTGGGCTCAAATTAGGCATGAATAAGGAATAAGCATAAAAATTTACCTGTCGTAGAGTAGAGTAGAGTTAAGAAATAGAAAATTCTCCAGATTTTGTAAATAATGTAAATAAAATTGAATTATAAGATTGTTTCTTTGAACATCTCACTGAACGTAAAGTTCTAGACATTGTAAGGCCCTTAAAAAATAAAAGGACTGCTATATCTCTACAAAATTACTCACATGGGTTTTTTAACATTATCTCAGATCAAGAAGCTACTAAAATTAGCAAGAGTACTTAGGTAATCTTGCTAATTTAGGGTTAGGGTTTAATTATAAAAGAAGGTGATGCAAATACATGTGAAAATGATCGTCCCTTAAGTATCTTATTTGGATTATAAAAATTTTTAGGGCGAGTGACGTCTAGTCGACTAATAGAATATCTGAACAAACATAGCTTCTTAGCACAGACGCAGCATGGATACATAAAAATAATCCGTTATTGCGGGAATAACGTCTATTACTTAAATATATATGTGACAATTATAACGATTTGGTGGATCCATAGTAATAGACATCATAGTAATATAAGACATTTTTATATTACTATGGTGTCAGAGGTTGATAATATTGTTGCTCAAGTCACACGTGACAAACAGGTCCTAGATCGTGGAATGGAAAAACGGTATGTCATAAGTTACAGAAGTTAAATATGGTGCGCCACAAGGATCCTTAGTAGGACCGTTATTGTTCATGATTTTTATGAACGGCTTACTTGTCAATTTAATTGCTGGTAGAATCTGCCTTTATGCGGAGGGTATTGCTCGCTCTTCACCAGCAAAACAAATCCAAAAAATTACGTTCGCTTGAGTTTTTGTATTGTAACATATTAAACGGGATGGCGTATTACAAAGGACCAATTTTACTTCGCATGAATCAGAACCGCTTGCGTTAAAAGCAAGAACAAAAAGATATGGTGATGGGCAATCTGTGTCTCTTTTTCAACGAACTTGCTCATCTGAAATGTATATATATTCCTAAAAAGTTGCTTAGATATGTAGATGATATTCTCGCGGAGAAAGTCAACAATTAACACCCGTTCGTAAATAGTTTAGTAATTAGAAATAACTAAAAATTGAAAGTAGACATCTATAGTAGAACAACCAACAATAAAGGACTTAGATGCATAAAAATGTAGCTGCTTACAATGGGTACACTTCTGTAGATGTCGATCGCATTTTTAAGAAAGGCCAACATGGATATGTAAAAAATTCCAGGACTTTAACCCTGGCGGAAAACTACGATAAGGAATTTGTGAAACTTCTCTTCGACAGTATATCGAAAGGTATTAGTAAAGTTTCTAGGCAACAAGATATCCACTTCACGAATAGCCAGTCCCCTAATATGCAGCTATATTGGTTGTCTAAATATGGTTAATCAAAAATTCATTTTAAGGACGGATTTTAAAACCGCCTTTTAAACATTTAAATAATATATCTGAAAATATAAAAAAAAATGTAAAAATATATGCGGTAATGTTATCTGTATGCTTGAAACGTTTTGTGAAGAAGAAACTTTATCATAACGGACGGTTAGTTTGCACAGCGGTACAGGAAGTAATAAAAAATGTCAAAGTTTGATAAAGTGGAGTATAACGATTGCAATGTTTGGAAAATTAATTAAAGTAATTTTTTCTTCCTTTGCGTGTGGTCAAATTTATTACCAATTCATATTTCCTATTCCCAACAGAAAACCCGTTGTTTTAATCATAATCATAGTTAACTTTTTTATACAGGTACATTGTGCTTCCGCCCAGTATTGATATTTCGTGTAGGCAACCTTATTTGCGTGCTTACAAATTCCCAACAAGAATCGACTTGTTAGATAATTAATTTCATCAATTAGTGGTGTGCGTGTGATTACACAATTGGTGGTCTTCAGTATCGATATCGGTAAGTTTCGTTACGAATATTAATTGGTTATTAATTAATGTCGTGTCATAGACAAGTGTTATAATTTATTTATATACATAGTAATCTACAATAAGCTCAAACGTTTGAATGAGCAGTTAGTTAGTTATGTCATATAAAATTTGATGTAACTAAGAATCTAGAATTTTGCTTAGTGAAGGGTAAGGTAGTCGGTTGAAATAATAACATTTTTCTAGTCTTTTCTTATTTCGATAAGTGGTAAACGAATCCTGTGTTTGTAAGTTTATTGATTGTAAATGTTGTTACTTTTAAATTATGAGTATCCCTGCGAGATAGATTTGCATTTGTTCGTGGGCATGCTATTGAACCTAACATTAACAGTGGCTCTCTTATTTTTATTTTTATTCTTAGGCGATTGGTACTTGAACATACAGGCTGCTCCATTTAAAAAATTATCATCCTTATTTCGGAATTACCATTCGTAATTGTTTTTTCTTCAAAGCGTCTTAATGAACAGAAAATACACAGTATATTATTGCACGTTTTAACATTTCCTGAACTCTTAAATTGAATTAGCCAACTTCATTTGTTAAATACACTCAACATTCTATATGGTTTAAAACAACAACATATAATTGATTAAAGCTTTTGAATGGACCAACTTTAAAATGAACGTTCGACCAACCTATATTAAAATGTTTGTAGAAAGCAAAAAAAGAGACCCAAGTTTAGAAACAAAAAAATAGCACGTGTGCATAAAGAAATGAAAAAGCGGGAAGTAAAGCCGGTTGTGCAAATCTGTGTTATTAGACAAGAAAGAAAAGGTGATAGCTCCGTGGCATATCAGTCGATTTCGTTTCTACTGCAAGAATAGCCTAAACGGTAACGACTATCAGTAATGCAAAGAGATTGCGTAGACGTTCGGAATCGGACTCGATGGGAACCTTCATCATCGATCCTTCCCTGTGCGGCATATCATTTCGATCGCGTTTAATATACGAAGCTATCGATTTCTTTTCTGTGAGTCTGCACGCCATTAGAAACTAAGCTGAAACATCGTGCTGGTCCGTCGACGGAACGCTAGATACGTCACAAAATACTATCGTTTGATAACGCACGCTTAAGATAAATGTACATTGCGGAGTGTTGTTAAATCTTAATGTTGGTAATATACTAGAACGTGTGTTGATGCAATAGCAGGTCAAGTACAACCCTCAAAATAACCAGGTACTGCTGCTCTGTGAGAGATTTGTGAAAGGAAATTGGACAAGTGATTGTATTGTCAACTATTCCTACATATGCATTAACTTTTCAAGGATGTTAAGTGTGTGTGTATGCAGCTTCAGTAACCCAGCGAGGACACTGTCTGAAACTAACATTTTAAAATTTTGAACAGCCGGTGCGCAAACAACTGCAAAATCGTAAAATGGTAATTAGAAGCCAGAAAAGTCAGAAACAAGATGCCTAAATTTAGTTTTTTCTATCTATCAACTGATTTATGGAGGGCAGGTAAGTCTTAGGATTATTTTAATTATATCGCTTCCGTAACTGTTGAATCTTCGTCGGTCGTTCTTAAAATGTAAGGACAAATTTTCATTGCAGCTAACATTCTTTACTGAGTAAAATATGGAAACATATTTTCTGTCATAAGAATGCTCATAAGAAGCTAGGTTTATTTATTGCATTACATTATTTATTGAATTCAAGCTCACTATAGGGCGAATATAACCTTAATTTGAAAAAGTACTAAATATGTTGTCCCAAGAATGCCAATTCGATTTTAAACTTTTTATGGCTGGTTTAACGACAATCGCTTCTAATGTTACGGGTTGACATTGTGGACCTAGGTTGCTGGACTTCAAATAATGTGTGTTGCATGAGCTTTGTGGGCTTTTCCGAAATGTATATTCACGATATAAATTAATAAAAATCAATAACACAACTTATTGAAATGCTGAAATTCGAATACTAGCGATTGTTAGTTCGAATTTTGCAGATATTTGATCAAATTTTAATATTTTATGAATATTGAAATTAAAATAATAGAAATTAATGCATTGAAGTGCAAGTGCACGCGTTTTCCAGTGCAATACGTTATCGAGCAATTGGAGTACAAATATATAAAATGCTGTACCGTAGCGCCAACCCTTTTGGCAATTCTTGAATTATTTTACATCAACGTTACTTATGTTACAAAAATGTTACCGCCTAGTTGTTTGTTTTAGAGAACAGCACATTTCTTGTTTACAACATTTTTGTTCCTTACCGATAATTTCTTGGCAGTTTATTTGTTTATTTAAATACAAGTACTTGCAAAATACTAATGTATAAATACCTTAGTTCTTGCTACCAAAATGTTTCCGTAAATTTGTACGAAAACAAATTGGTGTAGACTTTTACCCAAACTTATTTTTGTATTAAATTTGTTTTCGACTAAGGGTTTATGATGGTCAATACGGCGCCCCCTAGATTTTAAGCATTTAAATTTTATAGTTAAGTGCTTATTGCAGTGCTGTCGTCATTATTTCGTTGCGCGGGCAATGTTGTGTCGTCCTTTTGATTAGTTTTCTTGTTCCATTTCTTACTTTTAAGTTTTTTTTTTTCGTCAAATACTTTTCGGCTTTAAATTTTCTTTATTTTCCATCTTTCTTTATTTTTGAGTTGGAACAGTGATTTTGCTAGAAGATGAAAAACGAAAGCTACATTAACCTCCACCTCTTCGCCGAGTCTTCAAAGCTGTGTAGAAATAAATGAGTGAAACTCTATTATACAGAGTGTCAACCTAGTGGGTGGCCAGAAGATAATTCTTTTCATGAGTAACCTAGGGAAATACTTGTTAAATAAGAAATACTGGGAAACAAATTCACCACAATATAAAACTAAGCTCAAATATACAGATGCTTAGGTTCTGCATTATATAGGTTTTGTTTACTAGAATGAATATCCTGTATTTTATTATGTTTTCAACAGCTAATATATATATAACCTTAGTAGTAGTCAATCTAATGTTTTTAAAGGATTTTAATATCATTTTATACCATCTTTAAAGTAAAATAAAGAAAATTGGTAAGAAGATATTTTACACTTAAAAAATATATAATAGCAGTGACTTAATAAAGCTTATCACTGTGTTAGTATCAGTGCCATCAACCAATAAAACCTTGAGCTTTATTATAAAATCCTGCGGACAATTTGCCAATTCCGCAGCAGCTATGAAGTCCCTATTATGCTTTTGTCCACAAGCACGTTGTTGAAGGCTCCGTTGTACCATATGGCTAACAATTGTAATAGACTTTATCCGGATCTATTCCCCTTATAAAATATCAACATTATTTCACGTTACTTTGCTTAACTTCATATATATATACATTGCATTGTAAGTGGATTTTTATCTGTTGGACAATAGAGATTATTATTATTACTAACTGACTTTTGTTATTTAGATCTTATCTTTTTGTGCGCAAAAAAGATGCAATTTGCTGCTGTATTGAAAGCATGCTATTAAAGGACCCTAATATGTCTGCGGCACTTTAAATGGGAACCAGAGAATTCATTAAATTTTCGAAAATACTGAAACTCCCACAATTACACGTACATCGGTACAGTCATTAAACGTGCAAATGAGAGACAAATTGTAACGTGAACCCCAAAATGAGTCACTGCAATTTGAAAACGTAAATATTGCTTTTTCCCGCCATAAATGAACCCATAAACACATCCGAACTTTTAATTTATTTGTGTGCTTTGGCGGAAACGCCCCTGTTCGATGGTGCACGCGTTCTGACACAGATACGATAAATAATCTCATATCACGAAAACGGGCGCCCCATCTGAAAGGGTTGCGCGAACGAGGATGAAAAACGCCAAACGATCGGCGCGACCTCTAGTAATTACGCCTTGAACATTAAATTCAAATATTCAAATTAGGGATGTCCGTGTTCGATCGAATCACGGGACTAATCCCCGTGTGACAACCCCTAGGTCATGTTTTGACGATTAACCTTTGCGCTCTTCTCGTCTTTTTCCTGGTCGAGGAAGAATCATTTGTGAACTTTCCGAGAAGTCAAATATAACATTTAAATGCATTGGTTGACTGCACTAACCCATCTGTCGAAATTAACAAGACGGTCTGTTTTTGCCAATTGTCGGGAAATTAGAATAATATTGCGCTTGAATACTTTAATGTTCAGAAGCCCGTGATCGCCAGTACCGTAACTAGATTAGTACGAGTTGCATATTGCTTCCAAAGTCTAAATTTTGATGCAACAACAGAGAAGGTGAAAGAGGCAGACGCATTTAATTTAACAATAGCAAATGAAGTTTAAAATGATGCGTTAAAATGATGAAACGTGCGCAATACATGCGGTGAGATACGTGCATCTAAAATAGGACAATGATGAAGCAAGATAAAAGCAAAGCGAATAAAAATAAATAACTAATAATTCCACAACACATACGACAATTTAAGCTTAGGTAAACAATCATATTTCTAGACCTTACAGTTATTTGTTTTTTGTGTGTGTGTGTTTTTTTTTTCTTTTCTGAAAGCAATAATTATAATAACAAACAATCTATTAGACCCATTGTTCGAGTAACCAATATTCTTCGTTCCTTATTTTTTCCAAACCTTTCCATTCTAATTGTCTATGGCTATCTAGAGCTGAGCATTTCTGTGCGTTTTGCCTGTGTTTTTGAATTTTACCTTAACAGATCTGAGGTTTTTTAAATTCTGTATTATTCTCTTAACCATGCTTGATGGCGAAGGATACCGAGTAGCAAAGGTATCGTATACCTTAGTAGCACAGGCGGTTGGTGCATTGGTCGAATATGGACCTTAATTCGACGTTTTATGGAAACTGAGGGATTTTTCACCGACAGAAGGAGACTTTCCACCGAGACGCAGATTTTTCACTGAGACCAAGACGTTTTTCATCGAAAGGCAAAGGTTTTTTTATCGAAACACAGATTTTTCACCGAAGCAGAGACATTTTTCATCCAGATGGAGGGATCTTTCATCAAAACCACTGCTACTGGGCATGGTATTGATCAACGATATGAGTAACATCCTAATAACACGGTCCTTGAAGCCTATTAGCTCTGTTGTTTGTTTTTATTACTTTATTTATGTTTATATCCGTAAAGAGTAGATAAATAAAAAAAAAATTCAGATGAAAATTGTTTTTTCGTGGACTAACTTAACACTCGAACGGTGTTGATGAGCTTAGAGAACCATATAAAAAACTTTGCTCCTTCATACGATATACTTTTTATGTATTTTTTTCGGTTCAATAAATGGTTTTTGTGTTATTCATGCCGGGTGTTCTGTTAGAAATGTCGTCATATATATCAAATTTTTATTTTTTTCAAAAATATATACCTTCTGCCATCGACAGTCTTCATAATTAATCCCTAATCATATCAGTTTGCGCCATTAATTTTGTTTTACTTTTATTTATTTCGAGTTCCGTTTTCCGTAGCTTAGCTCATGTATTCCTTACTTATTTTGTTATCAACATAATTTCTTACTTACTCTGGATTAACCTCGAATTGTCATTTTTTGCTTTACGCATTACTTACTACAAGACATTTAAATAGGATGGGTGCTAGTGGAATACCTTATCCTCTTCTTTCTTTCACATTAAATTTTTCTATTGCTTTTCTTTTTATTGTTACTCTATTTACTGTTTCATTTAACATTAACCGTGTCATACTCACACCTCCTTGAGTGCTTTGTATAATTGTTTTAAGCAGTGCTTTATGAATGTTAATATTAATTATTAAAGAAGTTAATTACGTATGTAAATTTATTTAAATAAAGCTATGAGTATTTTTAAGCAACGAATTTAAGTATTACGATTTTTACAGAGCGTAATGCAAGTGCTTTTTAGCGTGTATCGAAGAACTTCCTTTAGTACAATTTTTTTCTTAATGGAATCCCAACCGAAACACTCTTCTCCTTCGGATATATCCGATCGAGGTATGTGGACGACCAGAGAACCGGCTCTCAATCTTTATAAGGTTCATAAACAATAATTTCACTTCCATTTTAAAATTGTCACTTTCCATAATCTTTATATAACGTATATATTATTTATATCCGTTTACTTAAAACTAGTTTATAACAAAAACAATCTATTTCCTTTGCGAACTATTAAATTTCCACCGAAAATTCTTTATTTCTCTTCAAAACATACCGCTACCCTACTCCGGAAATATCTACTAAATAGTTGTTTTAATAAAATATCCAACTCAGAAACTGGTAATTTCATAAAATATAAATGTGAGGTAGGGAATCCATAAACAGCTGCATACTGAGACAGGGGTTCCCTATAGCAACGATTACTAAGGACTAAACGCGATAAAATGTCAACACGAAATGAGAAATTCAGCGCACAGACGACGTTCTTCGTAAAAATTATTATTTACTTAAATAAATAAGAAGAATAAATAAAAAGAATTTACTACATGTACGCGACCAGCACACTAGAAATAATAATCGCAATGAGGATAGAGCGGAATGGTGGCTAGCATACACCAGTTCGGTGATAACGTAGATGAAGGGAATATGTGTTGGATGTACCTTCTCTGCATCGCTTGTTATTATCGAAAATTTAAATAGAAGAAATTGAAGAAGAGTTACATAATAATGTTATTATATTAATCCGTTGCAAGAGTGAGTCGTATAATATATAACGCGTGTCATGAATAGTACAATAGCAATTAATTCTTGAAAAAATGCGTTCATGCGCTACTATTGATTGTAACTGTTGGGCGTTCCACTATATAAATTTTGTGCGAACTGAAAAAGTTTTATTGCATAACAAAAGGTTGTCGGGTTTGCAGGGTGTATTTTCCCTAGCATCAGCGTGGACATTGTTGTCTGGATCGTCTTTATCGAATTCCCTTACTTACAACTAGCATTCGAAAATAATAGCTCACAAGGTTTTCGTAAAGTAAGGGGTATATTTCAGCGTATTAAGTGACCAATAAAAATCAATAGAAATCGAGGAATTCTTACATCCAATATTCTTTACCGCAGCTGTTCAATGTGACCTCCATTTTGGTGGTATAAAAGCATCAAACCTTTTTCCAACTATTTTGCAGCAATTTGCTTATTGTTGCTGCTTTTATTAATTTTCTAGCCTTTTTTATCGTATTCTAAACACACCGTTTTTTTTAACAATACCAAAGCTAAGCAAAAATGTGTTTTTTCTCTATGTGGCCAATAGTGACCAGTTTTATTCTTGACGTACGCTCCTTATCTTTTTTTTGCTCTTTTGCTCTTACTTGGGTTTCAAGGTTTGGAGGAAAGTCAACAATCTTTTTATTTAAAGTTTGCATTTTATTTTATTCGATTTCTTCGTTTAAACTGCAGTATTCAGTTGTGCGATACTGTAAAATTCTGTAAATTAGCATTTTAATGCGAAATGTTAATCTTAATCAAATGTTTATTTTCTGCTGTTCTTAAGGCTGTGCAAATCGACTAGAGATTAGAGCAGACGTGAGATTTTTGGGTACATATAATATCAAAACGTTTAATAGGGAATGTAACAATTATAGGTAGTCACAAAAGAAGATGAAGGCTGTTGGTTACATGCTTTAAAAAGAAAAAAGCTTTAAACCAACTAAAGCGACTAAACTGTGTACGAATCTTGATCTCAATATGAGACAGCTTATAAAGAAAATAGTTATTATATCATTTTAGAGCAACTTGGTAAGAATACTGAAAATTTGAACATACTTAGATGCTATCGACTTTAGGTTTCATTCGCAGGGATAGATTTTTTTCTTTTGAAACTTACACGGAATTGTATTTCCATATAAATGTGAATTTTCTGACGATATTGTGTTACGATTTTACAACAGAAAGTAACTCTAACAAATTCCAAACACATGTACCTCGATGAGACGATTATGAGCGAATTCTGTTCGTAAACGATCGCGATAAAAGGAATTACCGCTATAAGTTTGGCGGCAGCCACTCAGCAATACACAACTCCATTATATTTAAAATCCATATAACCGAAGCGACGGTAACGACGCCAATAATCATCTAATTAAAGCTACAATGCGGTCACTGGAAAAGTTTGAAGTACATCAACGTACAAAACATGCATCCGTGGCACGTTAACGGGTCTCACTGCTCCAAACAAAATTACATTAAGGCGACGCGGATCCAATAAAATAACGAAAATTAGTCGTTCTTTGAGCGGGAGAGCTTAGAGGCAACTCCTGAACTCCAAAACTCCGGAGGACTCCGGTTATTAGTTGCATGTTGAATGTCCTCGTTGCGATATGGGTAATCCTCCAGTTAGTTCTGCCTTGCTAATCACCCGTCTAGAGATAACCAGTACCAGACGAATAATACCTCTTCCACTAGTCTTCCTCGTGGCGCGAGTATATGTAGTGCTACTTACTGTCTTAGTATCTCTCCCGTGAACGTTATTCTACTGAATGGCGGCTTCTCGCATCTTATTAGTATTCTTATGCCCAAAATACAAATGAATATTGCCGTTTCTATAGTGTCTTGCTTCGAGTTTGGACTTTTATTGAACGAGTTTTGTTCATTTTTCGCTATTGTCCTCTAAGAAAATTACAGACACTCGCCTCGTAAAATTTCACTGTTTTTAAGCTTAACAGTACAGCAGTACTTGAGAGGATTGTCAATAGGGGAAAAAAGAAACAGCAAAGAGAACTTATTCGGATATTAATTTAAGTCGTAAAACCGATACCTTACCTTTTCTCGACATGCGATAAGGTTCTCAAATGTTGAATAGAATATCATCTGCAAGCTAGCTTCTTCTGCACATTTAGCGAAAATACAATATTGAAGTGAACTTCTTTCTTCTAGGTGCATGTGATTATTTGTGTTATTAGTAGGGAAGATTTAGATATGATTTTTTAAATATTATTTCGCGGAGATGTCGTAAACTCATGAGAATCAATTTGGCCCTTTGTCGACGATTTTAACATTCAAGGTACAAACGAAAGTATACTTCTACAGATTAATGAATTATCCCTTGCATATTAGCAACGCTGTGTAGATGCTGACAATTTGTTGAATAGTATTTGATTTGGAAAATATTATTTTACATTAAGTAGAATTATTCTATGTGTTTAGGGGGTGAAGTTGCTTTAAATTTAAAAGTTAAAGACCCAAAGAATATAGGGCCAATGTGAGTTAAGTTTTCGTTTTCCAGAGATTATTGTTAACTGAATATTCACTGAACCAAAACCTTGGGATAGAAAGAGGGAACTAAAAAAGGGGAGCTGGGCTATGTAAGCCAATGCAACATCATGCTAGGCGTCAATTAACGTCGCTAAATGCATATAGCTCAATGTATATGATTGAACAACGTTAATCCCGTATCATACTGATTTTAAAGATGCTACTAAGAAGTAATTATAAATGAAGGAAAAAACGAAGATTGACAGTCTTCAGAAAACAGAACTAGTTGAAGAAAATGTGATCAAGGTCGCCAATATTTGCACCGATTAAGTGTAACAACTTAGAAAAATTCATTAAATGAAACTTGTGCAAATGTTTGGCAATGAAATCGCAATCAAACATTAACCGATAAATAATATCTTTTAAAATAAAAACCTTGAAAAAGCAAGGGATATTTTCTTAAATCAATTTGTTTTTATTGGTTAAAAAGACATAATTTAACATTTAGGATTACTTTCTACGCAGTTGTCCACTTACATGGACGAATAAGTTGCCTGAATCGACCTTTGAGTTGAAAATGTTTGGAAATTTAATGCTTTTCTCTGTTTGGCGTCCAAGTTAATTTAATAAAACTAAATAAAATTATGTTGTACGTGTAGAGTATGTATATTTCAATATTTTAAAAAATATGCAAAAAACCCTTAATGTTGGGGACTTCTCATTAATTCAATTGCCGGTATTTTTATCTAATTTGAGAAAAAGGTTGTTACTGTATTACGAGGTTTACTTCTTCTATTATTTTTCATTTTCCTTTCTTAACAAAGAACACAATAAAGAGTAAATTAAATTTAGTTGCTGCTCTGTTTTTTTTTTTTTGTATAGTTGTTTTTGAACGAAGAACTTCTTAGGTACGGCTAAAATCATTACGCACATAAGGTCAATCTAAATATTTTTATAAATATGCCTATTGTGAAGAATTCATATCCAAAAAATCGGAATTCGTTAAAATGAGTTTGTTGTCATAATTTCCATGGCTTCATGACAACCTCGTCTAAAGTAAATTTAATTTTTTTAACGTTTCATATTAGACGCTCTTTGTACTTTACTTTGACTTGAACTCTTTGTTTGATATATTTGGTAACAACCTCTAGGGCTTCTTAAAATGTTTTTGAGATTAAAAATAATTTTAGAAAAGATCTTTCGAAAACCTTTATTGAGTAATTCCGATGCTGTTGTCAATACCTTCTAGCGTGTTTACATTTGTAATTCCTATTGCAATCTTATGTTTCCCAGTTTTATTAACGTATGCGAACAACATTAATATTAAGGCTACATGATGATCAATCCTAACGCTTTCATCTGCAAGAATGTTCTGCAACCTTTGTTTTAATTGTTACTCTAGCAATTGAGACCAGCAATTAAGGCTTTATTTCCAAAAATAATAGTTTTCGAAATTGAAGCTATTGCTTATCACGTAACTTGAAAAAGAGCTTAGAATAGACTTCTATTCATAGCAATGAAATAATTGGTTTTAACACATTTTTATTTAAGTTATTTCTGTTTATCTCTTTGTTTACTTTATTTTTATACCACTTAAGATATGGAATAAAATAATTTCTTTTAGAAAAATGCTCGGAAATTTCAATTTTTAATTTAATTTATGCTTGTTTATGCATTTTTTTATGCTTGGGTTCTCCATGAATAATCGATTTCAAAAATGTATGTACTTCGAATCTAAACACAAACGCTTACGCCTCGATCTCTTGATTTATGTGACGAATATCACTTTCCAAAATCTTTCGTTGTAGACATTTTCTGTGACCAAAGATGTTGAAAGGGCTTGTAGATGATACTAAATACGACCGTTGAAAGAGGGAGACATTAATCTTTTGTGTCATTGTACATTTCCTGTACTTCCTAGTTTTCGAATGCTTCTAAAATCTGTAACAGAGATGTTTTGACGTAGTCCTAACTCTAATACGCTCGCCGATCTTCATTAAACGTTCCAGCTATTCAATGGTTTTACCTTCTCCACTACACTCTCATACTAGCGTTTTAAGAATGTATTCATCTCATGAAACAAAACGCAAACATCCGACAAATAACTGTCGTTAGAATAACGGTCGCAATAAGATTTTCGTTGTGTTATAAAATTGGAGGGCCAAGAAAATGCGAAACTGTCAGGTTGTCGCACGAATTTACAAATTGCACGGACATTCCTGGTCGGCGGTGATCCTGCTGGCGCTGCAAGAACGATGGGATTGCAGGAGCACGACGAAGACAGTGGTGGCATGTCCTACGACCGATTGTGTAATTACAGAGCTTTGGATAGTTTTAGACGCTTCGGTCGTACGTTGAACTGGAAGCGTTCAACTTTAATAATACGTGTTATCCGGCCCGCTTTCTCTTTTGTCCTGTTTCTGGATGAATTTTGCATGCGGGAAATTATTTCCTAATGCTATAAGTATGGCGACCTAAAGTTGTGTAGTTTTAGATTAGGATTCTAGCGTATAATCTGTTCTAAATGGAATTAAAGTATTTAGAAACGCGATATGCATACAGCAGCGGACTTAAAACTTTTGACCAGATCTTCGTGTCTCATTTAAACGATGCGCAGTGGCTTAGAAAATGTGATCGGTGGACGAGTGCATTTACGAATAGTCGAATATAATTGCAAAGCTAAAATATGATGATACATGGAATCCCTAAAGATATTACTACTAAATTGATGCCTTCAGATTAACAACTTGGCAGGACAAAAATGTGATTTTCAGAAGCATTCTGGACGATATTCACGCACGTTGAAAACTAATATCTTAAAAGTTAATGAAAAACCACCAACCGTTATGAAAGTTAAGAACTTTTCATTATATTCATACGATGTACCCACAGTAACTCGGACAGTTGCAACAATTAGTGAAACAAGATTGTAGGAAAGAAGAGTGGCACAAAATTGGCTATAATATGTTTGCTACAATAAATTTGTATATGTCTCAATAATTATTATTGTTAGAGAGGACAAAAAGGAGTGAAATGATACATGTTTTGCAGCGACTAGACAGACTCGTGTTTTGTTAACTTTTGGAGAAGCCAGTAGGCAACACAAACGCTTTCTTATGAGACGAGATATTAGACACGAGTCTGTCTAGTCGTTGCAAAAAATGCACGATTTCACTCGCTTTTGTCCTCTTTAGTTATTATTAATGATATGCTAATGTTGCGAATTTTATCAGTCACTATGTTATTCTAATAAATTCTCGGTCACTCGTAGCAACTAATGCAGTTTGTAAAGGAAACTGCATCAATTATTGAAACATTCTATATCAACAGCAGTTTTCTTACGATTATGTGTAGTAATAATGTGATACTTCACAAAGTTTTAGATCAGCTGATTTTTAGAATGTTTGCTCTTATTCTTCTTTCATAGAGAAATAGCGATATAGATTTTATTTTAATCATTATTTGGGCTGTTGGGATCTTTCTTTTTCTTCTTATTATTGTTATTATGGCTGTAATAGAAAGAAATATATTATTGTGTTACTTTGGGTGAACATGCCTTTTTGAATGCTATTGAAACATGAAAATTTTATTAATACCTCAAATAACAATAAAGAAAACCATTAAAAGGATGTTGAAGGAAACGGCATGTGAACAATTTTTTTAATGACTCACACATTTTCGACCTAAGTTTGTTTTTTCTTTCATTTCACTTTAAAATTTATAGTCATCTTTGAAGATAATTAAGGACAAACATTTACTCAATGAATTACACTGGTTAAGTTTCATTTTGGGTTATTCTATAATTTAAAGGATTCTTACTAGAAGCCTTAATACAACGTTAGTAGAAAACCAGTTCTAATCATTACTATGTAATTTCAGGAAATCAACATTTTTCTCTTGGTCGGAATTTACCCTGAAACGTTTTTCGGAAAAATAAGAGAAAAACCTCTAAATGAATATTTTCCATGCATTTAGAGTTAAGCGTATGCAAGCGGTTGCCGATGGATCTATTCAAATAGTTTTCCTTTTCGTGTCGCCAGGAGAGCAATTCTTACGAAAAGGAAAAACGGAACGTTTTCTTAGACGGTCTCCTCGAGAAATCCCTTAAGATTTTAGTACACTTGATATGCAACATGTTTGCATACTTACCGTTATTACGGCGTCACCAATTTCTGCTAGAATATTTATAAAAAAGCTCTCTGATCTTCGAGATATCTCGAATTATTTTGGTTCGTGTGTAATTTCAATGTGCAATCGATTGTTCAAACGCATAAAACAACCGGATAATGCGTTAGCGCGAGGAAAGTACATGTAGTGTTACAATAAAATAGGAGTGGTAGATTTTAGGGAATTGAGTAAGTTCCATTGAATACACTGGCAGCAATTAAAAATGTACTACCAAAAATACTTATACTACTAATAAACATGTAAATGAAAGGAAGTTCAACGGATGAAAAAATAAATGAGGTTCATCTAGCCCGTCTATGCTCAGATGTTGAAGTTAATCGCAATAAAGGTGGATACCTACGAAAACCCGTAGGCACTATTTCTTCGTAAACTCCCTGTAACGATGTTTTGCAACCGATAGCGTCCCACTACTGCTGCGCTAAAAATGCTATCGGGCGAAACCGGTGGTGTACAACCAAGCGCTTCGAAAGGAAATCTTGTCGGGAGGTGCTCCTTTCAGGTACGCCTGAACCTGATACATGTGTTTTACTTGAGACAGGTTCTAACAGAGACATAGTCGAAGGATTATGGTTAAGTCTATACGCAATTTCCAGAAAACTAACACCATCTTCATGTAGCCCCGCATTCGAAGCGATTTAATTGCTTATAAGGCGCACGCAATCGTCACTCATCACTGCTTGAAACGTGCTACATGCAACATCTAGCTCTTGCAAATGCTGAAAAGCCAGACCAATGCAATATAATAAACAACCGTTTAAATTGACTTTGAGAAATATAGTTATAAAATTTTAACAAAACACCCAATTTTGGGGCAGTGCATTTGTAATTGCAGATAGTGTGCATGGAAAGTAATAGAACGTGTTCTTTTGCATATATAGTTGCATACAGTTACTACGGTATCGCAGAAGAATCCTTTGGCAATATCCTGAGTGTTTTTACAATTCTATTACACGTATTTAGTATTCTTTGACGACAATAAAGAATGTTACGTTCATATTAATGAAGTTTGGTACCGCCTAGATATTTAACAAAACAGATGCTCATAAACGGTTAGTTAAAGCATTTCAAACAATGGGATTATACTTTGTATATCAAACATTAAAATTTTCAAGTCCAAGGCTAAAAATGTCTTAGAAAGATCTGCACTGGTTACAGAAGTATATACATACGTAGCATATGTGGTTTTCATGTTCGGAATGAAACATAGCAGGATAAACGTCGATGTGATATTCTAAATCTTTCTGTATGTCTTATCGATTTTTTTTAGAGCTAACATAAGAGCTAGTTAGCTAGCACAAGTTGTGTACGAAAAACCTTATCAAACTTTCTTGTTGGCAAGAAGAGATATCGATCGTTCTACGGAAATTAGGGGGTGATAGAGAAACGAAGACGGCCGAGAATTCGGACAAAACTTAGTTAACATCTGCATCACGTAACGTGTCAGAAATTTCCAACTATGATTACTGGGCAGCATTCAGTGTAAGAAATAACTTAAAAAATATTTAATAAATGGCCGGCAAGAAGCTTGGATGAGTTTTTCTAAACTCGCCGTCTCTCATGTCGCGTCCTTCTACTTCGTTTTCTTTATCGCGCCGTGCCAATATTTCAGACACGTTATCATACATAATACATGAAATTCTCGATGTAATTATCCCGTGGTGGTTTTCTACCTCGATCTGGTTGGATGCCAATGCAATAGCCAATTAATTGTAGAAATTGGATATATTCGGAATGAATCGCAATTATTTTTGTACCGTAGAAATTCTTTGTGTGCGGAAATTATTTGTTTAAAGTCGCAATCCTGGCAATTACTTAGCTTCATCGCCCAACTCTTAATTGGCTTTTAATGTCCCATCAAACTTTATAAAATTAAATTGGTTGCAATAATTAATGAATAATGTTATTGTATCATTCATATCTGTTTTCTGAACATACATTATATTGTTATTATTGCCAACGTAGAGGTTAATTGTCATCAATCCCACCTACACAGCACGTTTAGTGGCTTCAGTTTGTTCACCTATCTAAAGTAAAGGTCCTTCTAATATACTTCCTTTTCTACTTCTAAGTAATTCCTTTTCTGACCTATTATCAAGGAAGCAAGGGAATCTCTATACTGCAGTAGTTCAAGAACTCCTCGGAAGTTGGTTGGAGAACTATATCCGCTTCTGATGACGCCGGGTAGGCAGAAACATGTCTATTGATTAGTGTTACACCGATATTGCTTTGGTCCGAGTGATTCCACCAATAGCATGAGCAAATATTGCTTTGGCTTCTATGTTTTCCAAAGTAATAGCTAAATATGTGCTTAATTAGTTATTAACACACTAGTATAATCAAATAGAAACTGTTATGGAGCTAATGCGCGGATACCTTCCATGTAGTGGCCGACATATCGGAGACCTGATTGCGTAATACTTCTTCTCCAAACGTTTTTCATTGTCGCTTCTAAATGAGGATCGGTCTTGTTTTGCCATCATCACGACGATTCCCTGAATCAATGCCCTGATTTAAGAGACGGAGGAGACTAAAAGAATAAATACATTAAATATACTCTATCAATAATATCGTAATAATTTGAATAGCAAGAACGATCTTTATGGTCACAAATATTTGACACCCACAATATATGAATATATATAAAACACGAGTTGAAAAAATATTCTTATCTATAAAACGTTTAGGGCGTTCGTTGGTGCTCTGTTATCTACGTTCGTAAAGTTTTTCTAACTAACAAGCTCTGCAGTGCCAAGCAGGAGAACGGAGGGTGGAGGTATTGGCAATATGCAAAAATGGAAAGCGCTTTTCCAGTTTTAGCCAAGAGATAACACTTTGACCATTTCCGGCTTGGCTCCCAAATAAGCGTCTATCTATGATACTAGATAAACACACTGTCGGTCGTTGTACATATGTAGGTACGTGGATTTGTATGTATTTTTTGCTTGCAGAGAAATACAAAATTAATTGTAGAATTTTGCTATTGTCTAAAATTTTGATTGGCGGTATCGTTATCTGCCGTAGGAGTAACGTACATTTAGACTTACAAGTGACATGAAATTCCTTTGAAACATTTCTGAATACTGTTATGGGCTTATTTGAATATCAAACGGACAAAAGAATATGTACTGTATTAGAAATATAACGGATCTTAACAGTGATTTAGCTTCGTCTAACGATTTACGTCGAAATGCAAAAACAGCTTTTTTAGATCAATTTTATTTTATTTATTTTATTGTTTGATTTTGTTTTAGTCAAAATAAATCATGAAGATGTGGTAGCTTTTATTCAATGAAAAGTAGATTTAATGAGGACCGTTTCATGAAGTGTTTACTTGGGCGCAATCGTTATCGAACAAGCAGCGCTGAGAATTATTCAATGGCATTGTTATTGGTTTTGCTAAAAGTTTAAATGTAAAAGAATTAATTTTTTAATAACCTTGGGGATTCAGTAAATGGTTGTGCAGTTAACTAAAATTATGCGGACTGCGATAATAATAGATTTTACGTACAATTATTTGGATAGAATTATAGGATATAAGCTTAAAATTAGTTAGAAAAGCACACGAGAAAGTAAGTAGTTATTCCCATGCGAAATAGCGCTGACGAAAACACCCTATTTTCTTAATTCATTTACATTTTTGTCGTTTTCTACAAATTTTTACATGAAGATGCGAGTTGAAACAATTGCGAAGTTAGAATGTAATTAGTCAATAGAGATAGTCTAGCGGCAGTACAGAAGTGGAATGTGACTCAGACGACTTAGCCCCCTTGAAAATTTCGTATGCGAGCGGAAATGTCATTTGCATATCATTAACTTCGACGAGGGAAAGAGACGACGGCAGTAACGCGTTACCATTACAAGAACAAAACGTGAGGTTTACCTCAGATTAAGTTTTCTCCGGCGCAGTATCTAGTCACACATAGTGTCTCGTGTAGAGGCATCTTGGTGTATGCGTACGGGTGTAATTTCCTGAATTATTCAGTCGTTGATGTGGAAGCAATCATATTAACAGCTCATTATTTTGGTTTGCTTTCCGTCGGTGCCGAGTGGAAGCTATAAACGCGGGAACGACGAACTTACTATTAGTTGAGACTTTTTAATGCTATGATTAACTACGTTAAGCTACGAAGAGGATATATTTTGAAATTTACATCGATATCGATACCTGTAACAAATATTTAAGTAAGGTTCTTAAAACCGAAAGATAGAAACGGCAGCTATTGTATTGACTGACGGTAGATAACAGATCGCAGTAATGGAGGTGATTAGGTAACTAGCTTAATTGTTTACTTAAAATGTATCCGGATAGGAATAGTTCTGAGTAGGTTCTTTTACGTTCTATTTACTCATTTATATTCATAGCTGCAGGGAAATGTACTAACATCCGGAAAGTACGAAGTTAAGTTTTATTAAATTGTAAGTTTCTAGATTACCTTGTATAGTTCATGGATAATCAAATCAGATACAGCGTCGTCCGAATAATTCTCTTACTAATATTATTTTGTCTTATACCTGCAAGTATTCAACAAACGCTTTTATAATTGGCGCATTAAGTAATTGTTAATATGGATTTAACAAAAGCAAGTCTACCGAAACAGATATATATCAACATACAAAAGAAATTCTTTTAATACTTGGAAGCAAATAACTAGCTTGCGGGTTATTTTTAATCATTTGATAGTTTTGCTCGCATTTACCTCTTACAAAATCAAACCATTATAGAGTGAGCAAGCAATAACATGTGGAAATCGTATTTCCACAATACATGGCAATTACAATGGCAACATTAAAAAATTTTTAAAAATAGGAATCATTTAATCGTAAATTATGCTGACTGTATAAATTTACTGCTCCGTGCCAACAACCAGAGAAAATAGTACGTATTACTTTTGCTTGGAAAACCGTTTTATTGGATGTAAATTAAAGTTTAATGATTATAACTACCTGTGTGCTCTTCAAAACGTTCAGCGGTGCTACAAACTCTCTTATAAATAATACCAAATTTTATCTAATTTTTTATTTGAATTAATATGTATGCAGGTGGTTTACTAGAGCCGATCTTTTAACGCATAGGGAGTATTCCTAATAGGAGAATTAAACCTTAGATAATCTTAGATGTAAGAACCACTTCACCAGTTATGTTACAGTATCAGCTGATTTTATTTATTAAGAAATATGCAGAATACTTTAATGATGATCTTCTAGCAAACAGTTACAATTTAGGATCTAAATCATCCAAATCATTTCAGTAATCTAGTAAGCAGTACTATAATTATAAATTCTCAGTTACTTTCTTGTATTTTGTATTTAGACGTTCTCTGATTACACATTTACAAATGTACATTCTGAAATAAACAATATTATTATTTTTTCCTTTCTCTACCCACGCACCCGCAGAGCACGGCTCCAAAGCTAAAACTTCTCTCCGAGGTCCTCCGAAGGTGCATACGCTGCCCGCCCAGCTCTCTAATCTGCTTTTTATTTCAAATCTTATTCCAAAATATCATAATTTGAACAGTGGTTGGAATGTTTATTATTATTATTATTATTATTATCTTCGTAGTTTAGTAGTTTGCTGAAGATTTAATTTTTTTGAATAAAAAAATTGACTTCTTAAAAAAATACATTACACTAATTATTAGATCCACATTAGCGCGTGTATGTTCCTTCATGCCTAATCTAAACACTCAAAATCTGATATGTTTAATACGCATTACGAGAAATAAGAATTTCTGTAAATGTCGACTTCTAAAAGAAAATCCAAAAATTCGGAAACGTTTAGTATTTCAGAGAATTTCAACATTATCTCTCATATTTAACGAGAACAATTTTTTTCAATATAGTTTTAAACGTTGCCCACTAAACGTTGCGCAAGAAAAAAAGTTGTTTTGGAAAATTTCCATTCACAAAGTCACAATCTTTCGAAGAAAAGCCGTATCCGACCAGCGAAATGTCATTTTTGCGATGTTGTACATTGTCTTTTCCTGGTATAAATTGTTGTCGTAGTGGCCATTCTTGTTTTTCCCTGTCACGATTGTTCTAAAGACATAAAAAGCAACAGTATTTGGTGTAACCAGATTGCATACCCAAAATAATTGCAATTACTTTAAAATCTGCACACATATTCCAGGAATAGTCTTTGTACTTTATCTTTTCTAATAACATTTTTAGATTTTCGTAAGTTTCTTTTATAGAAACAGCATGACCTATCGGAATAGAAGGATAATGCTGTACTAGCACTAGTGCTATTTCAGTCAAAGATGTATCTCTTATATACTATGTATATGCTTATCACCTCCCTAAATCCTATCAACTAACCAGATTAAAGCATAACAGTGCAAACTTGTATATTCTTGAGTGAACAAGTCAAGTCACGTCTGCAGCAAGTTTCGACCTGCATTTTCCCTGTAACCAAAGCTAAGCCAATGTTGCCGATTTTTGAATCATTTTTACTTTATATTTGCTGTTCAACTTCATCAGTTACTAACTTAGGGCAAAAACCTTGTTGGTCAGTGTAACTATTCAATTGTATATGTTTTCAATTTATTTTGCCGAGTTAACATTCAGATGCATTAATTTTTAATTATTTATAGTTGTAAGTTTAAGAGGCGAAGCAGTACTGGTGGCTCGATTAATTTTTTGTTGTTGTCTTATATATGAGGGTAGGACCTATTTTTTGTGAAAGTAAATGCAACGCCAAGGCACGCCATGCGCTGAGAGCATCGTTCAACATTGTTAATTGAAGATCTACAGCAAGAAATTATAAATGTTTATTAATTTGGTCA
Source organism: Oryctes rhinoceros (assembly GCA_020654165.1). Taxonomy (NCBI): domain Eukaryota; kingdom Metazoa; phylum Arthropoda; class Insecta; order Coleoptera; family Scarabaeidae; genus Oryctes; species Oryctes rhinoceros. The sequence continues at coordinate 16,714,824 of JAIOKQ010000008.1, read as the reverse complement.
AATAAATACAAAATTGCAAAATATTTTAATCAAATAAATCCATAAAAACAGCTGTTGGTTAGGATTTGATTGAGGTACGACATTTTAGTCTTACAAATCAAATGTCCAAGATTAATAATTTTAGAAAAAGTAATAACAAGAATGTCTTAATAGCCAGAAGAATTAAAATCTACTAAAATACTATTAGTACTTTAGTACTAACTACCCCAATACTTTATACAACTTTTATATCAGTGATTGAATTCTTTCCCAATTATTTTGTATTAAGTGCATATTAATTAGCAGCTAGATTGTCCATTTAACCGATGTCGTTAATTAGGATTTCCCTGTACATTAAATGTTGCTTTTGTGGCTGAATGCTTATCGATTGTATTGTTACGCACGTCCTTATTTTTATCGTACGTATAAAGTACGGCAGTACATTCTAATTCCAAAGAATGGATATTCCTAAATCAAGTATTTGCCGAAAGCAAAATAGATAATGATACGTATATTCTCAATCGGTAAGTATATAAGGATATTTTTAAAATCTAACCGTCAGTACTACTCTGAAGCTACTGTGACTACCGTAATAGTGTAACCAACTGCTTCTTGTGAAAATGAATAAGGTAATTATTGTACAACGGTATCATTAAGATGAAATTATTGTTTCTTGTTACAGATTATTTCCTTATTTGTTTTTATCGTGATAATTGGGACGTGCGTTGCTGCAAAATATGCAGTTAATGGCGTTCCGATTTTGATAAATCAATATAAATATGACATCCCAACGCACCACACGCCTCTCAAACCTAAGTACGATCTGCCGAATTTATATCCGTATCCGTACCTTGTTGAAGTTCCGCAGGTGATCGAAGACCTCCCAGAAGTTATCGAAATTATTGTTCCGAAAGCACCACCGACGCCATACGAAGCTTACGGCGTACCAGATGCGACGATCATTTCTGAAGATGCTCCGGTAAAAACCGTACCAGAAGAAAAACCAGCGCCGGTAGAACAAGTAAAAGAGGAACCTATTACGACGAATTATAAATACGAAATACTTTCCGAACCAGAACCGGTTCCAGAAACAGATTGTGGCGATGACATATCAGTTCCCGACGAACCTGCTTCTAAAGAACCAGAAAACAAGGAACCAATTATTACCAGTTACCAATTCGAAATCCCTTCGTCGACTACTCCGCCAAAACCAGGCAAACCTGCCTTAGTGTATGGTGTTCCGGAAGTGGTCGATGCTAAAGAAGAACCTGCTCCACCAGCACCTGGAAAACCTGCTTTGGTGTATGGTGTTCCAGATGATTTGCCAATTGTTGAAGACAATTAATATTTTTTATGAAATAGTGGAAAGTTGTAACTTATTTTTCTTTTGTACAAAATAAAGTAAAAATTTTGAAGAAACTTGTTATTCTTTTATAGCGGCGTGATATGCTAGTGCAGTTTCTGTATTATTTGTAAGGTTACTGATCCAGGCTACTGATGTTTGTGGAAAAATATTGAAGTTATTTATTTTGGTTAATATTAGCGTATTAATAGCGCAATCATTAATAGGAGGATGCAAAATGTAATGATTAAATAACTTAATTCGATCTGTTTCCTCTAAATATGTATTTGCCTTCAAAACTTAAACTTTATTATGCATTATGTTTATATGGCTATACAAAATTAATGCAAAAAGTAAAGTAATTGAGGAATTATGTTTATATGGCGAACTTTGCTTTGCGAGTATATAAGGCACAAACAAGTTCACACAAATCGGGTTTCAATGTGGCAGTTACATAAATCCACTTAACGAATGTAGATAATTGGACGCAGTAGAGTGAAGAGCAGGTTGTTTATTGACAAGCTTGTAACATTTACTTTTAACGACACATATGTCAATTCCATACGCCTAAGGCATTAATTAATTGTACGAGACAGGAAACAAAACAGTATAAAAGTTAATATAAAAAAATACAATTGTTAAGTAACCCAAATTTATCGAAATCTTCTTTGTAAATTAATTAATAGTTAAAAAGCAAACGATTAGTTCTTAGTTACAATAATAAAGACGCTCTTTGTCATCTCGTTAATTGTAATCCAACGATTTGTCGTGTAAAGTAATTATACAACATCCGACAAATATTCTTATCTTAAAAGAAACAGTATTTATTATTAATACAATGCCTTATTAAAATGGTTCAAGAAACCACGATGTTTTTAAATGGTTTTTAACCATTTTTTTAAATGGCGCCTCTTTTGCAATAGTTTTTATTTTTCAGCCGGTAGCATTGTGTGAATGAAATATCTAGAAACTTCTTTCATTTCAACCTATACATGAGTAACTCACACGGAGTCATCATGGAACGTTTGAATATTGTAGTGGAAACTGCGATAAACTATTTCAAACATCCACTTCAATATACCTAATTTACTAATGTTATTGTATTAGTTTCAAGTGACATGTAGGTCTTTTTGTTTTGAAAATTGCTGTCGAGACCTAAGAGACACGTGCTGTAGTACTATACCTTTTATACCGTTTATTGAATTTAATAAAAAGAAATATTCGTTAACTTATCGTAAAATTACCGCGAACTTTATTCTTTATTTGCTTCGTTCTCACTTGTATTAAGCTAGAAACTTGTTCGAACATTTGCGGCATATCTTAGTAGAGATTAGCGAAATGTATAATTGGAATTTTTGTAGCCGAACGAGTTATAATTTACACAGTATATACGACCGCAATGCCGACTTAAACCTCATTCGCATATGCAAATAACGCGGTGCGTATAATTTTAAACTTTCTGATAACGTGATGTGCCCAAAAGTTTCGAAACAAACGTTGGGGTCAAATTTTATATGGCATTAGGTCCCATTATCTGACGTTATTAAACTTAAATGAAACGTCAAGCCTACCCAGTTCGAAAATTTGCCCTGACATTTACAAAAATAATTTCTATCTACCCTATCACGTAATTATGCGTTGCAATTTTCGTATCTAAATGGCTTGGGAAGTTCGGACTGATATCTTTCGCATTTGTGAAGTGACGTTATCTATCTCTTTATGTATACATATGTAGCGCAGCGCGTTTTCCAGTAAGGATTGAATAATTTTTATCTAAATGTTTGGACACGTTCTTATGTGTTACTGAAAATCGAAACGGCTTCTTTTGTAAATAAAAAATAACACTAGCTGCAATTAAAATTTTTCCAAAACTTCCCGATGTTCATAGAGTGACGAGTAGTTTGCTCACTAAGTTCGCTAATCACGTTACTAATGGAGCTGGGCTTGATCAAATTAAGACGCTGTAGTTAATAGAGTATTTGAAATTTGTTGATCATAGTATCGTGGAACATATAATTGCTTTTGCTGTTAGTATTTCAATCTAGAGAAAAACATGAAACTTCGTTATTTGGATTCACTATACTTCTAGTAAAATAATAAAAATTCAAATACTAAAGCTAACAATTCCATTTCATCTGAGATTATTACCACATCCTCATCTCGAGATAGTTCTCCTGTCTTTTTCACTATCAATTTTGTTTGTCGTTGATATCGGGATGTATAAAAGACAAAAAAAGTGCAAACAAAGACAGATAACGAAAGCGGAAAGAACAAAGCATAAAAAGAGCGCCGCCATCGCATCGCACTGCAAGTGGAAATTTTGCCGAAATTTGTATGCAAAGATTCTTCCATCTGAGTGCAGTAAAACGAGTCCCTGTTTAAGATACAAGTTGTTACAACACCTTGGTATTATAAATCTCGTCTCTCTATTATATCTTAATTTCCTATTTAACATAGCTCCGCCTTTACTCTTGTACGCCTTTTTCGTTCTCTTCAACGTTGCCTTCGTTTTATTTCAGTGCCTTTCAAGCATTCGGATTTCCATTAAAGTTTTATTGGGTTTCTTGTTTTCCGAACTGCCTTCAGCAGCAAAATAGTATGACGTAAGTAGGATGTAAATGCGTATTTCAAGTAATTGAGGTGATCCCATCGCTTCCTATTTATATAAGACGTAGAAGCGAATCATCTACGGGTGAATGTACATACGTAGTTAGTTGTATTATTTGGTTATACGTTTACTCGAGAATGCGGCGAAACGGACTTTGATCTCGAATGACATTAACAAAAAAAAGAATGTAATTGAGGAAGTGGTGTAAGGTTGAAGTTGTTGTATTCGTTCTATGCATGTATTTGATTTTGAATTTAGTGGATGACAAAGTGAAATTACGGTAAGGTCCGAGGTTATTGGTTTACAACTGCAATTTAGTTTGATGTAGACAGAAGGACAAAGAAGCCATAGCGTCTATCGCGTGCTGCAACCAGCATTTTAAACAATGGCTTATGTATGGCAGATATCTATGGTTCCATCTTGTTTTCTGCCAATTATTCTTTTTATTTTCAACAGTGTTCACTCTAAAGCTTTCTCTGTCGTTGAATCTTCATAATTTGATGCTAGTAGTTCATACTACTTAAAAATACGTTACTCAGAATTTTTATTAATATTTAACCGGTTACTAATAGACCGTTAAGAGCTGATGTCTACTTGCTTTTCTTAGATGACGGCCCAATTTTGTGCATAAGGTTTATATGTTAGGTTGGGGTATAATATCTCTATTGCTAAGGGTGTCTTGGACCACTAAGAAGATTTGATCTCAGCCGGAATCGATCACACAACGTTTAACTCTGCCCAGTCAAATGTAGGCCACCTTACCACTGGACTATTGAACAATTTTCTTGAGTGGAAACATGGAAGATTAATTATCGTACGGAACAATGATTTGTAAAGCCTTTGCTTATATTAAGGTGATCAGCAAAAATTTTTACTACGTATGAAGCCTTTCGCTAAACTTGAATTTAGATCACGCAAAATGCATCATCTGTGCATATTTACATTAATGGTAAATATGTGATGTTCACAGCTAAATAGTGAAAGAAGATTTATTTTGTATAGTGACTAATGGGAGAGCATTTATTCATTAAAATTAAAATTAATTTGAAGCTGCGATTTGTTAAACTTCCTTCATGTAATTGTTGTCTATATTTTGTGGTAAATTGAGCTATAAATATTAATTCGTGGTTAAATGTCTGGAAACCATGTTTTTTTAGTGATTAGAAACGAGTTTTTTAGCTTTTCAAGGAGCTTTAGCGAATGTTTAATATTGGGTAAAGGAAATAGGACTCTTCGTGGTTGCTTTTTACAATTTGCAGATCCAATAAGTATAAAAATCCATCGACACCTTCAACATCTTCTGGTTAGAGGAATACAGATTGTGAGAAAACAATCTAGTTAAAACAGGAAACATGTCAGTGACAAATTGTTATGAATAATGATGGTTGGCTGCATAATGCATCTTTTTTGCTTCATAACATCGAGTAGAAGTACCTTATTCAATCCTTGACGTTCGATCTTCATCAGACTCTCTTACCTTTGCGATTAAGAGCATGGACATGGTGTTGATAACGCCCATTGTTTCGAAGGTTTTTCTATATGCCTGTATATAAGAAGAGTTCCTTGTAAGATTTGCATGATTGATGGTCCGGAATGACTGCCTGGATTATCCGCATTGCGTGCATGTCTCCGTATCGATTCCGGACTCCGAGCTTGTAATATTACCAGTCGATGTGTATACACGTGGTCCCCCTTTTCATTATGTGATCGAAGAGGATCTAATTTTTATTCCACCTTTGTTTAGTACCTCTATTGTTGTCAAATCTTTATTGGCCTACGTGAAATGTACTCATGCGTGTTCATTTTCAAACAAAAGGGGTGGGATGTTTGCTTTAAATTGCCGGCTCAATAATGTTTTGGCGCTCTCCCACATGCGTAAATGGTTTACGCAAAATCGCCGCAAAATAGGAAGAAAAAAAACAAAACATGTATATTGATGATTGCAGCAGCCGCCTACTCTTAATGTCAGATTCATCATTAAAATCTGTGAATGTTGTGTGCATTTTTATAATGATATTATCAGAGTTTTCTTTCGATCATAAGTTAAATGTCCATCCTGCATTAATGACAATTTGACCATATTTCCAGATTGTTATATCTACCGTACCGTGCAAACTAATTGGAATGTATCCTACTGTTCACCTTAACAATAGCATTAACTTATATATGTATAGATTTTATGAGGGTTTAACGGCTCCCTTTAAGGTGTTCATCATGAAACCACGCACGAATTACTGCGCTGACCGTTTTGGTTTCCATTGAACAACCACCTGTACAGATTAATAGCCCATAAGTTTCTACTAGCATTCATATCTGATGAGTTTCGTAGTCATTTCAGTACTTTGATTTGGTGCCGTGTAAAAAAAACTGCTTCAATTTCTTGTTGGGAGATAAGTTTTCTTTAAAAGAAAACAACGATCTTGAAAATTACCGTTATCGGGAGGATAGAATCATAGAATTTCATGGGATGTCAATAAGTCGAGCTGATCTCATCATCTCAGTGATTGATACTGCCATGAAAGGAGAAGTAACTTCAAAACTTATTCATAGGACGTTCTCTGTTTAAAACGAGTCGGAAAAATGGGATTACCACTTGTTCGACGCATGAGTATGTCCCTATACAATGTAAATGTAAATGTGTTTCATCACAAGAAAGAACTCTCTAGTCTTCAGTTATCCAGTTCATATATTCTTTGACCCAGAGTTCCAGGTTAGCTGTAGCTATTTTCATCATAGCATTAGTCCGAAGTTGCTTTTTAATTGGCCAGTTTGATCTTTTACCAGATTCGTTATACAGTGGTCATGTCAGTGTTAATATCAGACTCTTAAAGTTCTCCTTTCAGATCAAACGCACTCTGATGCATGCATGCACTATTGCACTATTCCATCCACTATTTCTCCCCTTTCTCCCGATGTCCATCGTTCCTATCCCTTTCATCCCGTTACTCTTTCTGATGAGCATGATGATCATGGAAGTCTACCCAACATATACGATTATTCGTCTGCATGTTGTTGATGAGATGTCCAAAACTCTAAATTTGATACTTAACACATTCAACGACAATTACATTACGCTTTGTTTCACAATGCAGCATCGTATACGCCTTTTGCCGAATATTGAACTTGAATTCATTTAAGCTTGTAATAATATGGCTATATACGTCATTATGCAAAATAAACCTATTTATATAATGTGATATATTATTTTTATAAATAAACCACTTGAGTTTCCAATCTTTTTCAGAATTGCTGCAAAATAAATCAGAAAATTGATTTATTTTGCAGCAGTTTTATGATCCATAAAGCAGATGAGGTAGCTTTAATATGTTGGTAGAGTGAAGAATTGCAATTAAAAAACAACGGTTTCAAATGATACTGCAATCACAATAATACGCTAAGCGCATAGGCGAAGACCTCAAATCCCCCTACTCTGAAGTAGTAATAAATTCCCTTTTAACTTATTAATTGCTGATTGTACTTGCCCTATTTTTTTATAAATTATAGGAACTTTTATTACAACGTTAGTGTCACAATTTGACGAATTTTCTTATAAATATTAGTTAGCGCTGCTGAGGGTTGTTATAAGGGAACGGGTCGTCTTTTTTTACGAAATACAGTCTACTCGATCAAGGATCGCTGCAATCTTTTTGAAATGCATTAAAAAATATACATTGTACAGCATTTATCAGAAAATTGCTACGTGTATCATCTATCATATTAATGAAACATTGTATACGTCTATATTCTACAATTGATTTCAGATAATTTTCATAAAACATGCCCCGCTGCGAAGAAATTCTATTTAAGTAGTTCCGAGCTACCTAATGCAAAAGAAGCATCATCCTGTTGAAAGAACAAGGTTGAACTTGGTAATTTAGGATCGTTATTAACAGGAAGGAGAGTGGTTAAAGTTGGAACCAGACATTTTGAAGGAAATTTAAATACTCTTCTCCAGCGACATTTTTTAATTTTCTATATCCCTATTTTCAATAATATTTTTAATATTAATTTAATCATTTTATGATACATTGTGTAGCTTTCTTCTAACCAGTAAGGGTTTTCCACAAATTCTTTGAATACCATGTCTTTTTTTAAATTTTACACGGGTGGTTTCATGAATATCGTTGACGCGTCTAACTTAGATGCTGGAGGTGTAAAGATTTCCAAGTGTTGATAACAATATATTTAATTTTATCTGTTTAGGCATACCAGCATGAGTTTTAACACTATCTTTAGCAGTACTGGTAAATCTACTTTATCGATACATTCAACGCTGTCGATTAATTGATCGGCAGGAGGAGGCTGTTTATCATTGAATATATTACACACTTCTCCAGGAGTTCGACTTTTTTTTTTCTTCATTCTGCATAGTCAAAATCTCTAATCGCTGATCTTCGGCGAGGAGCATTTTGGATAACAACATTTAAATTTGATTTATTTATTGAAATTTACTTGACGTTAACTGGTTGATAAATTGAATATTCGAAATATTTTGGACAACAACAAGTGCCAGTAAATCTGTTCAAATATTTTAGAAACTTAGTCGTTAATGTTTCGAGAACCGTTGAATGTAGGAATAGGTCATGGGTTATACACTTAGTTCTTTTCTGAACAACTGTATATTTTTTCTTAAAAACCCATTTCTAGGCATTCATAGACGGTATTTAGTACGAAAGGGTGATCTGTTTCCTTATCGCAATTCTGAAAATGTGAATTTTCGAATCTTTCTCTCACCGTTAGCTAATTAGTATACATCAACCAAGTTACTGAAAATAAGCAGTGAATTGACTAAATTCTATCGTTTAAACTTTACTAGTTTTTTTTTTTAGAAATATATTATCGCTAAAAGTATAATTGTATCTTCATGAAAGTATCCTTCTCTTTGTTGCTATTGCTAAAGCAGTTGGTCCACCAAAATGTTTTATATAGTAACGGTCCTTATTTACCATTCTTTTAAAGCTGTCGCCGTATATATCTACAGAAGACCTGAAATTCCCATTAACTTCATCGCATCCATAATAAATTTTATCTGGACTCAAGTTGTCTACAAGAAGTAAGAGATGATCAATTATCTGTCGTGAGAGATGAGACGAGATTACACGGCCTCCGAAACAGCCTCAAACTCCCTCAAACGTCATCTTAAGGAGCGCGTTGCCGACATCATACGCTGCTATACCTCGACAACAACGCATTTTTATATAATTGATGATCAAACTCGGTCAAAAATGCGCGCCATATTAAACCGACCTAATCAAACGGGCTGAGGTGTAGCGTTAGCGGAGTATAGCGGAGGAAAGGGGTGGTGAAAATCTTGGTCGAAAATTTAATACGGCTAATTGTGGAGGACATCCGCTTCATAAATCTTCCAGCGGTAATTCATTAATTTAACATTGCAAGTGAGCGAGCAGATCCGTCGAGATGAGACTGCACAATTCTATGGATATTAATATATTTCATTAACTATTAAGCAATTAAGGTGTTCACATCAGGTAATTCAGTTAATTAACAAAGTCAAGTAGATAGTTGAAGGTTGCGCATTAGGTATCTTTTGGAAGTTCGCCTCGTATTTTCATTTTGAAAGTACTGTAAGGTATTAATTACACAGTAAAAAAAAGAGTTTTTGTTCTAAGATATATACGCTTTGCAGAGTGAATTAACTATCATTTATGAACGTTAATATTAATTTACTGAACCAAGTTAAAGGAAACCTTTTCTTGCAAAGCAACAAATTAAATACTTTACTTTAGTATTTATCATTTGTTAATGGCTTGCAAACGAACACCAGCAACCCGCAAATTCAGATTTCGATGAAACTGTAGAATCTAAAAGGATACCTTGCTATAAGAACAACACTTTTTTTAAGCTCGAGAGTGCTATAAACAAAGATTTCGATGTTATCAGATTAAAACAAATTTGTGATGGTGCATGTTTAGGTTCATTATCTATTTCTAGATTATCTTAATTATGTGTGTAGATGTCCAACGGTTATTTTGTAAATATATATTTGTTGTGTAATGATTCAGACTTTTTGTCTTATCTACTTTGTCCTCTGTAATAGCTGCAAATAAATTAAGTGCGTTATTTATGAAACATAAGTGACATAAATATCACATGTATCGCAAGGTCGTCCGTTTATTCGTACACTCACATTGTTTCTAGTTTGTGGGAAAAATATCCCCAAAATTTGTAAAGTGTTGGCAACAAACAGACGTTATTAAATATGTTTTGCGCTAACCTCCAAGTGTCTACGCAATTACGCAATAATGGTTTTACCACGAATACTTTCACAGGAGCAACGTGCGCCCTCTATATTCTTTTTCTTATGTTTCTACGGGACATTTTAAATGTGCTTTACATTAGTTACTACCGTCCGTAATAAATAAATTACTGTCCACTTCCCTAAAATAAAACGGACAAGAATACCTCTGAAATAAGCTACAAGCACCTATCCATCTGCATATTAACATACGACTCGGGAACGCAGCTGCTGGACCGAATATATACGGTAAATGTCTCTGGTTATGAAACAATTAAAAGTTATTTCCTTTTTATGTAAATGAAACCACGGCAAGAGGCCGCCGGCTTTGAAATACTCGACTGCGCGTTTTTACGAACAAAGATGTGCCGCGACCGGGGAATTACCCGCATGTATGTTTACGTTTCAGTTACGGAAGCTGTCGTGGTCAACGCGGCAGTTTCGTAAGTTTTGAATGAAGTGATATACCGCCACTTAGAAAGACTCTTCGTACACGGAGAAAATTGAAAGTACGATGGGAGGCGGAAATACGTGGTCATGTTCCGGAGAGAAGATCGTGTTCGCTAAATTAGAATAAACTATTGACATTTTCAGACGTTTATGCCTGAAAATATCAATAGTTGGGTTCATTCAGTAAGCAAGCATACAAGGTAGGATAATATTGATTTTCTAAGAATTTCTTGCAGGAGTGCATATTACAAAATTGATATGTTTTAACAGTGATGCAATAACTTTAAAATTTCGTCGCTTTTTATAGAAATTCAAGGTCGAATGAACGAACGTTTCCATATCTCATTCTTTCAAGCGAAAATTGCCAATTAAAAATACATAAAGAAAAAAAAACGAAGTTTGGTTAGAGCTAATGGAATTTTCGTATTGCTTGTAAGTTTTAGGTAAGTCATTAATTCCATTAAATTTAGAATAAAGAACGGAAAGAAGAAGCCGAAATTTCAGAACGTTCACGCGACGATTTTCAATGGATATTTATAAAACAAATAATTTCCAATTTATTGTGTTATTTTCAGTGCATGTAATCCAAAAGGTAAGATTTTATCATTATTTTTCGTGCAGTCAAAAATCGAGCACCGCCACGGGGTTAGTACCGGCTAGTAGTAAGGTAAATGATAAGACTCGGACAACGCTTCGGTTACCTCGTGTATTTCCGTAAAATAGCGAGTATATTGTACTTGTACAAAAAACAATCGAGGAAATCGTGATGTTGTCTTCATGAATGTTTACATGAAACTTTAAGTCAATTTTTCTGGACTCTTCTGTAAATGCATAAAAGGAAAATAGTTCTTTACGTTAAATGCTAACACTATCCATTATTTCCCTGGCAATTTATCATGTTAAGAACCCTAGCATAGCAAGTAAAACTCCGTGAAAGCTAACACGTGTGCAATAATTTTTCCTAAATATCCGCAGTTGTCCGCGAACCGTAGTGTATTCGCAAGGTAGGCAATTCGTTTTCACTTCAACACTACAACTACACCACCTATAATACGCAACATTTCATCTAGATGACACGGAGCCTTTATCCGATTAGAATTCAAACGCGTAAATCGTAAAAAATGCATCGCTACACATCGTAACCCAGACACTGTATCTATCTTTCGTTGTTACCGAAATATATAGACAACATATCTGAGCGATTTCTGGCGGAATCAGAGCTCACCATCATAATCGCGGCCACCGGGACGGCCGGCTTGGGATCTGGAGAAAAACAACTGCGAATAGCATCGTCGACGTCACCCGTCCCACATGATAAACGATCTGAGAAAGCAGATTTAGTAAAGTGGAAACGCGAAATGGGAGAGGAACATGTAAACGAAACGTAGAAAGAGATAAATAGCGTAAAAAGACAGATTTTTTTTGGTGGAACAGGGGGCGGCGAATGTAAAGGGATTCGACGGGAACAGCGGGAGGTTGTGTGTAATAAGAGTGGGCAGGGACCTTCTGGAAGGAATGAAGCAGGGTCGCTTTTGCTGGACGAGGGAGTTGATTCCTTAATATAGCTTACTATATTTACAAATGATGATATGTTTGCAATGTATTCGAAAAAAAAAAAGAAACAGGATGTCATGTCATGTCATGAAACAGTAAATTTGTTGTGTAAAGATTTTCTGCTGTTGATTGTTTTTTCTTTATTTTTCTAGTGATGTCCTCGTATCCTCTCTAATCCTTTGAAAATGAAATTTTCAATTGTATGTTATACCCCTATGTACACAATTATTTTCTGTATGCTGAAAATAATCTAAATACAGTGTTTGGTCAGATGGGTGCCAAAGCTCTGCTATTATTAGTCTTTGAAAAAAGTTGTTCTTCATGAAAGCTTTTGTTTGTCCTAAAATCCATAAATAATATCAAACCTTTTAAAGTGGTAGTTTTTATTTTAACGAATAGTGAAGTACGGCTGTTCTCGTAGGATCTATAGGATACTGTGTAGGGCAATCAAAAAAGAACAATGACTCAATTGTTTAGATTTTGAGCTTTTCAGTAAATTTATTGCTTCATCGGAGATTAAAAGTGGGTGTCACTTGGGAAAATAGGCAGACAACTAGACAATCATTTACGTAGAGATATTTTAAAAAGTTGTTAAAAGTTATCATTTAATCCTTTCGTTCACCCGTGACGGGACGAGGGCAGTCTTTCCTGAATTTCTTCCTATTCAGCTTGACTTCTTATGTATAATTAAAAAATTCAATTACCATTTTCAGATTTGTTGTTTCAGATTTTTAAAATAAATTTTAGAAGTTTGAAGTTTATATTCAAAATTCAAAAAATCATAGTTGCGTTGCAATAAATTCATTTTTTTTTGTTCATCTGTTTTAGTTGGTGATTGAAAGGACAATTCATAAATAAAATAGAAACGAAGTGAATGTTCTATGTGAATAGACATAGAACATGGAATATATGGACTCTGAACGATTGAATTGATGTTTTATTTCTTGGCAGTTCTATCCGTCGCTTACGAATCTGGGATTATGCTTCATTTCGTCGAAATTCTTGTCACATTCACATAATATTGTTATTTTCACTTTCATAAGTCACTGTAAAATCATGACAACAAATAAAGACTGACAACTTTAGATAGTCTCACTATAATTAATTTCGTACAATAAAGTTCGATAATACAAAGAAACAACAATTGACGAAACTAAAAATAAGAAAGAAAATAATAAAGAAAACGAGGAACGAGAATATAAAGAATGCAGGAATAATAATAATAAATACGCTAAATAAATTTGTTATTCTCGGGATATTTCTACCTTACTGCCGATCTTATTAGTTCAGTATGCTGAAGGTATTTAATAAGTTATTTTCAATTCCATGGTTTTTGGTTACATCGGAAACGGATATCAACCTTCACATTTCAGAGCGAATATCCGGCGTGTTATTGATTCTGTGTATAACCTTCTTAAATGCAAGGGTATGTTACGAGTCTAGACCATACCAACTTTGAGAAATTGTGAATACTTCAATTCAAGCATTAATACTTTCTCTTTGGCATTAGATATCTAGATGGGCCTTAGTTATTTATGCTTTTAAACAAATATCAAAAGTTCTACGCAGTGCGTTTTGTAAATTGGATCAAAACAAAGTCATTTTTTCCTAAATAGTATCTTCTCGCTTTCATTAATCTTGTATATTCTGCTAAACTCACTGCTTTCGTAGATGTCTACATCACGATATGCTATATCGTTTCACCTAAAGCTAAGAGAGACGAAGTACTAAGTACTACTAAGTCTGTACAAAGAATCAATATCGAAGATATACAGAGTGTTCTAGTTAAAATGAGAAAGTTTAACATGTTTTTGCGGGTAGATTCTTATCTATAATTTTAATCGTCAAAATTTCGAAATGAAGTCGAATATCTAGTTCTTTAACATTTTAGGTACGTGACGCAGTTAATCCTACAATGCATATTTGCTTAAAATATTGCTGTGGTGAGGTAAGTGGAAGCAACCAAAAGTCTTATTGGTAATGTTCATATCACAAAGATAAACTTTGACCTTTTTTATTGATTCGAAGGCGACTTTCAAAACTTCTCCTGTTATTATCATGAACTGTACTTAACAACATTGATTTTTTCCTAATCATTGCAAAATCTGCATCGTAACATTATCAAGTTCCTAACTACCCACGGATTTTTAATATTCGCAGTAATTACTCAGAAGAACTGGGAAGTGACAAGATGTCGTACCATATTACACAGTATTTGTTTGGTTTCAAATGCGGAAGAAGTTAAGTTTTAAAAGCACGTTTAAATTCTGCAATAACGTAATATTCCAGAAAGCCTTAAGCCTGGGCCCCGCCTGTTCCGCCTAAAGGACGGCTCTGAGCATCAGTGTGCGTATGTACATGTGGATGCGAGTGTATGTGTATTAGGATGTAGCGTGCGGAACATCCGGGTCGTAGTTTCGTTGGGAAGTGGAAGTTAGTGCGCTGATGCGCGCGCTTTTGCTGGAACTCAAAAGCTATCCTGTCGTCATGCAACCTTCTCAGTCGGGCTTTGAGCTTTCCGATAGAAAGCTCGTTGCTCTCTCCCAGCCTTGTATATTTTGACACCAGATTGCACCACGCGTTTTCACCTTCTGGCGATTTTCTCACCACTGAGACAAACACTGTTTTGGACGGGTTCTCACCTTCCCTCTTTTATATGTTTCTCCTAAATAAATCCATTTTACACAATGATTTCTGAAATCTTTCCGATTATTATTTACTTTTGAGAATCGCGACTGCAACTCGTCGTTGAGTGAAAGCGACATCAAGATGATCTTGAACGTCGACTCAACGTATCCGGTAAGTTTTTACTCTACGTAGTAACGTTAGAAACAATTTTTCGTTCTCCGTATCACGGATGTGTGTGCCCTTGTGATGAAAAGTAGAGAAACTTTAACGATTAATTTAGATTTTCTTTGTTTGTTTAGTTGTTAGGAGTTCCATATGCGAAACGATTTGAACCAAGTTTAAAACCGCGCAAATATCCAATATGGCAGCCATGCAAAATAAAACGCCCACTTTTATTTGTACACATATTCTTAGTGCTAGAAATATTTAATCTAAAAGAAAACACAATTGTTCCCTTTTCATTTACAATAGATATTTTGGAGCGTTTTAAATAGCTCAATTATTATGCTGAATTTCGTTTAAAGTTTGCTCATGTGTAGTAAACAAAGCTACGGATGACACGTGCTTCCTATCCGTATCCCTAAATAATCTCTGCATGTAACATGTACTAAAAGCAACTTTATTAATATATGTACTTTTTATAACATACTTCTTTACTTTTATCGTTTGAACACTCCCCGTATCTTCGGTAAGGTGCTTTTGGTTTATAAAGGATTGAAAGTTCTATGTTAATAGTGAGATTTTATTTGTACCCAAAGAAGTGTAGGCTCTATCGGTTCTTATTCTGATTATTTCTTTTTGTATTCGTTTTAGATTATTTGAATAACCCATGTTGCTGCTTAACATAAATGATTTTCTTGAATATGTTGATATAGGAGGAAAATATAGCCAATACAGTAAAAAATAATATTAATGATTATCTAATAACGTGTGTAATTTAAATAATCATTATTCGAGGCTCTGACATTAATATTTAATTAAATTCTGGAATTAGAGTAACCGATAAGATGTGTGTTTGTTCTTCTTCTGAGTTCTAAATCGTATCTACTAATTACGGTTTCTTAATAGAGCCGTACTTAAACAGCTACTTTTTAAATATTGTAAATTCGTATAAGATTTTGGCGCCCTTCACTATTGCTGAATACTATTATTAAAAGATACCCTAAAAGCTCAATGTTCTATCTAGTATGGTGATGACTTGATAGAATTAGATTTTTGTGACTTTTTATATATACATTTACGCCTCATATATTAATAAGAATGATGTTGACATACGCAGCAAAAAAGAATTAGAAAAATAACGGGCTCAACCGTGATTTGAACCCGGGACCTTTCGCACCCAAGCGAGAATCATACCCCTAGACCATTGAGCCAGAGAAATAAAAATAATTTAGAACACGTCTCAAATTTAACTAACTATACGTATTATCGGAATCGTAGAAAAAAGAGCGTTGCGTCCTCAATAAATCAAGTACTTCTGGTAGTATCCCAAAAAAATGTTATGATCCGTACGAAAGCAAGCGATGTACCTATATGTTTATAAAGAAAGTACAAAAATTACTTCGCAATATTAATTAAGTTAATAATAATAATAATAGTGAGTAGGTATGCATAATACCTACATACGTAATTATTAATTATTATTCAACCATTTGTATCTCTTATTATTGGGAAATACTTAAAACCTTACCTTACCTAAATTTCTATGTAATATAACTTTTTCTGCTAACAAAAACAAATAATGGAACAATATACACTCTCTAATTAGTTAGAGAATATTTAAATAACAACAAGTAATTCACATTTTAATAAATCAGCTGACGCAATTTGAAATGCGATGCTTTCAAAACAAAGCTCTCATGAAGAAGCCCCATACGATCGTGAGCGAAACGTCGAGTTTTTATTTTAATCAAACGACATGACACGGTTCAAACCCGGAATACGTTTAGTTTCAACGATGATTTCACTTCAATTCAATTCACCTCAATCCCACTTTAAGCTTCGGTATACGAGGAGCAAGTAAATTTAATAGAAAAGTAATAATTTAGAAATAGTATCCTTGAAAAATAGTAGAACTATTGTCCCTTTTTTTAAGAATTCATCACTATATATGATGTATATATGATGTTTGATGTTGTTTAGCTAATGTTAGCAACTCATCTTTAGATAGTGACTAATTGAATGGTGTGGTAAACCTGGTTAGATACGCAGTAATATCAGTTTCCTTTCTAGAATGTAGTGATTCTCCTCGAGTGATATGGAGCGTTACTCGTAATAATTACGATGGTTCTTTTGGAAAATCATTCGTATCCATTTCATTATGGCAATAACCTTTTGAGATTTAGGGGCAAACAGTAACGATGTATTTGATACAAATTTTGATTTAGAGTTAGCATATAAAACTACAAACCCGTTTATCATCATATCTCTTAAGTTTTCGTTCGTTCTGTATATAATAATTTTGTTCTGTGGTTATTGTATTTTTTTACACTTGAAACCAATTGAATGAAGTGCACGATTCAAGCTCCGGTTACTCAACATAATTTGGTTTTCTCGCAGTTCATCACTCAACAACTTCACCTATAACTTGTCTTCCAGTAAAATGCATTAAACATATTACAATAATCGGGAAGCTTACTTTATGAATACATGATATATAACGTATTCCTAATGTACATACATTTAAACAGGTTCTGGTAAGACTTGAATATTTGTTTTTCTGTATGCTCTCTTTTTACCAGGACTTGAAAGCGCTGTATTTTCAACACTCAGGCTTTTAACTCCTCTTTGTCGAAGTCACGCTAATTTTTGGAGCATAACAAAAATTAAATGCAGCAACTTTTTATCTTTTGCATTAATGCAAGTCGCATCAATAGAATCAATAGATAATACAATCAATAGATGTCCATTGTATCTTTTTTTTCGCATATTATTATATATTTAGAACGTATTCTCTAACGAGCAAACATGATATCGATAATACCGATGTTAGTTTTTAAAACAACTATTAACACAAATAGCTTCAAAATAGAGAAAACAACGGAATTCTGAGCGTTTTGCAAATGGTCGCTGTAGACTTAGAACATCTACTGGAAATTGTTACGTTCCATAGACATACATTTTCCGTTACTAATTCTGAATGTTTTGGTATTTGTTTAGATGTCTAGTTATTTCTTGAAGCCATCTGTAATTACCAATTTTAAGAACTAATTAAACAGCTCTAAATCATATCTAAAAACATAATGTGGACGTCACAGATAAATATTCTTGTAATCTTTTCAACTTTTAAAAACTGTTCGCACATGGTTACTTGTTATTTTGCACGCGCAGTTGTTAAGGTTGCAAAGATATTCACATTAGGATTGACTTGTGCTGCGCTTTTTTTTAAGTACGGCGTAGTGAAGTAGCTGTGTATGATGCCCACTTAATGCATGTTCCGATGCATTACTTCATATATTCAATTACACTCCATATAAGCAACGGACCACTACGCACGCTGTTAATCTATAGCGGTATCCATTATCGAAAGTGCCTGATACAGTAGTACTTATTAACTGTTTTCAGGAACGCCTAATTAAGTGTTAATAACTACATATTTCTATATAATGCAAAGATATATATCATGTTCCATTTATAGAAGTGCAACTTTGAGTAGTTATGGACTTATGGGACAGCCCTTTTAGGTTTTAATATAAATAGGGAGTCGTTCTTATATTCCCGGACTGGACGTGGAGTTAATGATTACAACAAAAATCAAAATTTATTTTTTAATACAAGTCCTTTGCTTTTGGATACAAATACTGCTTCTTTTCGAAAATGTCTTTCAACAGTCGCTATAAGTTCGCCATCGTCCATAAATATTGTTTCCTTTAGTCTTTTTTCTTCAAAATTTGGTAACAGAAAATCGTCATAAGACACTAGATTTGGACTATAAGCAGATGCTTAATTTCTATGGAGCTATATTCAATAGCAACATCTTTTAAAAGCTTTGACCTGTAGACTGGCACGTTGTTGTGGATCCCCAGAACATCTTGCGACAGTTTTCTCTGCCTCTTTTATTTTAATAGAATTTCCGAGGCTCTGCGTTTAGCTTGTATTATACTCTCCTGTTACAGTGCTATCTTGGTCTAGATAACTAATCATTAAAATTCCTTGGCAATGCCAAAAAATATCTGCCATAATTTCTCCTTTAGAAGAATTTGGAGGACTATAGCCCTTAATATGCCACTATATTGAATCTTGTTTTGACTCATGGTAGGAACGATGTGCCCAGGTTTCCTCTTCGGGTAATCGAATCTGGATCATCTTCACAAAGCCTCGAAAATCGTTCATGCCTTTCCATTTAGACGTGCATTTTGGCATGTCGAAAGCATTCACAGAACCCATTTTTTTGCACGAATAATTTTTGGAGATTTTTTTGTTTTTGTTTTTTTTTTTTATACGTCTCACCTAAGATTAACAGATATTAGAGTTTATACTGCTATAATTGTTTTGTAAATTGCCAAACAACAAGGCATATATGATAAAAAAACTACTTTATAAACTTACATTAAAATTGGGATCTGTCTAGTCCAGCAATATAAAAACAACCCACCATATTTTACATGCCTAGAATCATACCTTACAACAAGAAAAAAGCTATTATGAAAGATTTCCTTTCACACAAAGGTATAATCCTCCCAGCCCGCGGGAATGACTTACCTTGTATATTAGAAAGCGCGTACTAGAAGGTAACGTAATTATAATAAAATGTGACACTTTTATTATCTACCATTTTTTTTAGTGTACATACAGGCATTAATTATATATTTCTTAAACATTAAATTTGAATATTACCCAGCATAATTTACGCGCCTCATTTACAAGTACAAATGCAGCACAAAACATTCGTCTTTCTTTGTTTTAATAAACAACAATACGGCTTCTTGAGAAATCTCAACTTCAATGTAAGGCTAAGAAAATGTAAGGCTCGAAATAAAAAGCGGGGGTTTCTACTTTTTACCTCACGAAAGGAAATTATAGCCTATAAAAAGAAACTTTAGGTTGCCGATATTATGGAAATAGCTGAAAATTCACCCGGAGACCATTACGCGAACGGAAACTAAGAAAAACTCGGAACAATGGACGACAAATTAAAACATGAATTTCTCTTTAGGGGCCGGTGTAATGAATTACAGTTTTATGATTTCTTTTCGATTACTGCAAGTGTACGCGGGCAAATTTTTCAGTTAGAGGATGGGATAAAATTAAAGTGGAATTAAATTGCTTTCCATTTGACTTGATACGGATGCATTTTGCGCGATGACTTTATAAATTAGAAAATTTACGATGTCTAGTTAAATGTTGAGGTTGTATTTGCTTATACAAGAATTGTTCGTATTTTCGGAGGTTTCGTTTGATTACTTTTAGATTGAGGATCAAACCTATTATGTTTTTCCCATTAAATTTTACCAGCCATTTCGATTTAATAATAATGAAATATATTCTAGTAGGCTACAGCTATAAATAATGTTAATTCGCCTGACAATCTCCAGTTATGACTGTATTTGTCCAAAAACTAGAAATATATCTCACTGCGACTCCTTCAGATCAACTTTCTCAGTTGATCAATTACATTAGCTTTGCTTTCTTTGCCAGATTTAGCAGTTTTGTGAGTGATCCAGTCACATAGTTTTCGACTTTAGGATATTCCGAGCCTATTTCTGATTGCCGTCGTCCTGCTAGAGCTATACACATGGGAGACAATTTCTTTTTCCACCTGGCAGAATATACATGCTCTTTCTTCTGCCAGGTCCAAATTACTAATATGCTTCTTGAACATACAGCGTCTTATTAGAAGGCCGACTATTGTTCCAACAGAGTTCCTGTTTCTGCTTAGTATTGCTTAGATTTTCAGCAGTTGACGAGCTTGCTTCGTCTGCTTTTACGTTCCGTCGATGGCCTTTATATCCGGGTACTCAGGCCAGGGTAATTAGATGAAATGTTACAATAATTCACCATAAATATTATCTCCTTGGCCATCAAGCAATAATTTATTTTTTCCATCATATTTGTTAGTAATCCATGGTAATATTCAACAACCAAAAAATATACCGGTGATATTCTTTGCGCGATTGTTAAGGTTAGGGGAAGACCCTTTTAGGTATGTACGTATGTGCATTATTGGAATATCAACCGCCCCATTATGCGCGCGTGAACTGGCGATCCTTAACAATCACTGTTATTACAATACTCGTTTAATGATATTTTGTCCGAATAAGAGACATTAAAGCTAGAGGAGATGAGATCTGAAATTTATTAAATTAATTGTATTCACACCTTGTAAGCAGACGTTGTTCCTTTTATATAGAAAAGGAAACTACGAGAATAAAAGGTCATATTTTTTGCAAGTCAAATAATCACGGGGATGGAATTATTGCATGAAGTTTACCAAGTCACTAGAGCTATTTACTTAAGCAGAGAAAATGATAAATATGCTTACATAAATCACAATTATTGATCAAAAAAATCACAATTATTGAAATCTATAAGTGTGTAAAATATTCAAGCACCGTTTTTTTTTTATTGATTTCTGCACTTTAAGTTTCAATCTTATAAGTTACATGTTCGAAGTTCGAAGTTTAGTCAGCGTAATTATTCTTAAACTACTGCAGTGGACATTTCTTTAACGGAACCGAGAATTGTCAACGAGTAAGCTTTGCCGCGATGCCCATTATGTGTTTGAAATGCTTCCCCATTGCAGCCTTTTGTTCTCTTTTGTATTTTGTTTCCAATGGGAAACGATTTGATGTTTTTTTGTTGGCACAATCTTGGAGGTTGAAATTAGCTCTGCTTTTACCCTTGTAACAGTTAAAATGTAAAAAAGTTTTTATTCTCCTAAGAAAGCTAGATATTTTTTCCATTATCCTTCAACTAGGTATAAATGTTACCGATAAACGAAGAGGTTACTTGAACAATGTACTTCTGATTAATACTTAAATTTTTCAAAACTAAATAAATAGGAACTATATAATTGGAATTTTCTAACTATATTTATTTGGCTAGTATACTGCTATCTGTGTCTGTTTTGAAAATATTATCCTTTTAAGGACTACATACGTAAGTAATCAAAATAATTCCTTTCACCAAAAATGCATTTGTTTTTTTCTCCTTCCGCTTCTTAAACGCTGCTAAACAGTCGTCTTTTTCTGGCATACACGTAAAATAATAAAATACACGGTCGGATCAATTTCTTCCTCGGACAAAAATCTCGTAACTAACAAACGTCTTTGAATCTCATAAAACAGCCAGAAGTCACAGATCACCAAATCAGGTGAGTGTGGTGGATGTTCTATTACTTTAATTTTTGTTTTCAGACAAATATTGGATCGTGAGAGTTGCGGTATGGGACGATACGTCATCATGATGTTACATAATACCCTTGTCAGGAACTTCATTGAAAGCCTCAGGCAAACATTGTACGATGTATTATTTAGCTGTAACTTTTTTATTCAACCACTTTAATTTTTAAAGCCTACATAACTTTTTTCATATCACGCTGCTTCTTTGTAATTGTTGCGCTTTCTTCGGCTTTATGGATCCGTACACGATTTCTTTGGTGGGTAGGTATCTAAAACAGGAATATAGGTACGTTTCGTTTTTTGGAAGAAACTTTGGTCTGTGTTATTCTTTAAACGAGTTTAAGTTTCTTGGCAATTCTCACATCCTCCACTTTTTAAAGGTCAGGGAGCTGAGACCTTGTGAAGATAACGTAGATGCAAGAATCAGAAAAGAGTATATCTACAAATATATGCCACTGAGAACCTCAACTACTTTTAATTGGAAAAGTATGAATCGGAAATCACTGAAAATGAGATAGAATAGCAAGTTGCAAAAGATTTAAGAATATTAATTTTGTGGTCAACATTCCCTCCGAAAAATATGTAAGGGTAAATACAGTCTCCATCTGTAATACAACCTAAAAAGGTATTGTTGGGATGAGGCCTAATGATAAATAAAGAGAAAAATCTGGAGGAGAGAGATTAAGTCGATAACCTCTTATTAAGTTAGCAAGCCGGCTCTAAAACCCACATGGCGATGCGCTGCTTAAAGCAGGTGCTAAAGGCAGGTGTTTGGGTCTCCATCTTATCCTAGACGTTCACACACTTTATATCCTAAGAAATAAGAGAAGAGCTACTAAATATTTAGTCGTAAAGTTGGTACACGTTTATTTAAAATTTTAGACTTTTGTGAAACTTTAGTGAAATTCCAAGCACATTCGCACATTGAAGAATTACAAACGCCGATTATATTTTAATAAGAGAGCGTTTATGAGGAAGTTGGTATCGACATCTGTTTGTATCCAGATATCGGTAGATGTAGATTCCGGCGAAACGTCCAGGATTTTGGTTCCGTAGCAGAGCCATTATATTCATTAAGTGAGGTGTTTCGGTAATAAAATTATTGACTTTGGAGATTAAAAGGAGAAATAATTTAATTTAGTGCCTTTCTTGAAACTGGGAAAAAGAAGCCAGCATGAACAAGAACGAAGGAGAAAATACGAAAGTGATCTCTCGTAACATCCATTAGATCGAAATGAAGACAAACTAGGGCTTTAGTAGAAAGTAAATCAGTGGAATTACTCTCTCTTAAGAACACTTACTTTATGCCATCCGAATTAAAGTATCCTTCAACATCACTCGGAAAAGGTCGCTTCGGAGTTAATTAAAATATCTGCGACTTTTAGCTGCGATTTTGACTTGTTGGAGGTACGTTTTTAGTGGATTTATTCGTGTTATTGCAGGTAATTTAGGAAATAATTATTCTCTGAAGGAGTAAAGTTAAGCGGACGAATAACACTTGCTTTCGGAATTTCGCCTGTTTTTTCGTTTTTCTAACGAAAATATATTTATTTTTTCCGAATCTTTAGCTACTTTTAAAATATTATTATTATTACTACGTTTATTTATATGTAAATGTAAACTTCGCCCTTCTTGTTCACGGAGCCCAATGCGAAAAATGTTAACGGACCTTTTTGAATTATTTCTTCAGAAAACTGTTACAAATTGCGATTAACATAAAGTACAATATGTATCTATCCGGAGCTATTTTCCCGGATCGGAAAATATCCCGGAATTTTTGTTTCTAAAGATTCAAGCGCAACTAAATCACAAAACTATTGAATGTCCTGCCATGGATTCAGAATCTCGTCTGAAATCTGAAAAACTGATTATTTCAGTAGCCAAATACATTCACCTGTTTTTATTACATTCAGAAACATATATTATAAAAAGTCTACAGATTCTAATTTAAAGGTATTGTTCAACATTTTTAATGTTGTGAACTAAGCATAGATTAGCTCTTATTAAAAAGCTGCTTCTTACTTTTCGTAAAATTTTGCCACTAATCTTTAACAATAATCTCTCTGTATAGATCCGCTAAGTCTCTAGCATTTTCATTGATATATACATATATCTCCTACCTTTTAATCTAACTTCACAAGAAAAAATCCGACGCGTCAATTTTAACGATCTCGCAGGCCAAACAAATGATTCGTTAGTTCCTAACCATTTCTTAGGAAACTGCTCATTCGAAAATGTTGCCAAGCATTATGAACTGAAGGGCCTTCCTGCTGGAAGATTGGGTTTCTCTGTTCCTGAAGTGGCGTAACATTCAAAATCTCATCAAATTTTATTCTTAAAAGCTTAGGTAGCATCCAGTTAAGTGTTCTTCAAAGCTACGACAATAAATATCTTATTTTTTTTAAGTACTGCACTAAGCTCTCTATCGACAATGTTCTGCGTGTAATATAACAGCCAGATGCGATAACCTAAACGCCTTCGGTGATCGCTTAGCTATAAACGTTAGTTCATCTTATAAGGTTTAAAAATATCTCAAAAACAGTTCTTTTTAAATATATGTACCATATACTTAAAAAGAACATACAAAAAACATAAAAAGGAAAAGATATATATAAATTTGCTTTATTTATAGGAATCTAAAAATGTAACGATTATACAGGTAGTTACATTCAAAATAAACTTAAGCAATGCACCAGAGGAACTAAACACTTAGTATACGGGAATGTAAATTTTTCATAGTTTACCCAATGCAAATAGTTGCCGCATCTGGTATAGATACAAATCCATTAGAACTTTTATTTTGGCAAACTTGCTCGTTAATTTTACTTCCCTCAGTGTTGATGTTATAAACGTCATAAGCGAAGTTGATTCTATCCAAACGAAACATTTTTCCAGCGCTAATGATTAGAACATTTCCAGCCTACTGCATTCCGTCGTATAATAAAGTCAAAGATGATTACCTCACAGCTGGCAATTACGTTTACCATTGATAGTCTTAATGTAATTAAAACGACAATTATCTTAATGCACACTCTGTTTCATGTATATTAATCTTAATTACTGCCGTACCTTAATAACGTAAACAGATTAACCGGAGAAACGGAGTATTAACAAATGTACACTTCGCTGCTGATGCTAATTCGACGACGAAGTTAATCCGTAGAGTAAATAAGTTCTCCGTCAACGAAAATTGATACTTCCAAGATGTTTGTGAAGTGGAAAAATTGTAAATTGCTTTGGTGGTTGTAGTACTTTTACATACGACATTAATGTACTGTAATGGGGCTCATACGCATTTACCCAATTCAAGGAAAAGAAATTACATAAATTACTCGGAGGAAAATTATGAAAAAGTATACTTGTTTTGGTAGCAGGGAATGCGAACGGTATAGGAGAATCAAATGAATTATGCGTAAAGTTGGAGGTACCAGGTAGAAGATTAAACGTAATAAAAATAATATCCAAAATTAGTGCGTAGTTACCATACTATTGCACCTTGAGAATTCTCGTCAAATTCTACTAACTACTCCGAAACTAAAGGTTTTAGAGCGATAAGATAATTTTTTGGAAGCGTCGTCATTTACAAGAATTGTTATTTCTACAAAAAAGTCATAACAAACAACAAATTTATTTCCCATTTTTCAATTATAAGAAGAAGTTTGACAATTTTTCTAAATCCAGGTATTGTTTAATCACCTTTAGCTTATTCCAACGTACAGAGACGGTACAAATGTTGTCTTTTTCAAAGAAAGACTAATAACTCAGAACCCGTTAATGGTATCTGATTAGATTTATTTCAGTATTTAACGAGGGTTTTAATAAATACAATAACATACAGCGTGTTCCATTATGACCTACGTTTCAACGTTATTTTAAGCCGTTTTGAAAAAATCTCCATTTACAAAAGCACAATCTTTGGAATTCGAAGGGATAACCCATTCTGTATATATTCTCTTGCTGGTTGCTGCTGATCTAAGGTTGTTAATCCTTGTAGTAGGTTGTTTAAGCAGCTATATTTCATTCAGGCATTGGTCATATGTTTTTTTCAGAAATAACAAAAAAGTAATAAGAAACCGAAAATTGTATAATGAATAATGGAATTTAATTAAACAGAGGAATTTATGAAAAGACCACTTCTTTGTGAAATATAGAGAAAATATTCTTCTTCTTCTATTATTTATGAAATATGGCTGTTTCATTAAAATAAATAACAAAAATCAAAGTTAGCAGCGATTTCGGTGGTTGAAAACCTCAAATACCCAATCAAATAAAATTTGAATTATCTCTCTGGCAAATAAAGGATCGAGAAATTGGGCGTTAGATTTGGACATTTCTCAAAAATCATCATCTCAATTTTCTCAAAAACTACATACATATATGATGTTTAAGGCATTTTATCCTTCTACAGGGTGTAAGGCGTTTGTGCCAAAAAAATCTCTCCATAACTTTCTGTCTTGTGTGTATTGTTGCACTTCCTTCCATTTGGACCTCTTGCATTTTATTGCTTGTTCCAGCATCGAACACCCGTTTAGCTACTCTGGCTTTTTATGCTACATCTCTTATTTTCATCTCTCTTTCATATCTCTTATTTTTTTCTAATCTTCTAATATTTCTGATCTTATCTATTTTATCTTCGATTCTTCTTAGAAGTCTCTGAGATGTTACTTTTGTGTCTGGTATTGTATATGTTTCCGCTGCATATATCAGTGTCGATGCTATTGTCACGCACTACCAGTCTCTGGGTAGATACTCACTTAAAGAACCTACATAAACATCCACCTACCTGTTAGGTAGCTCAGCACTCTAAATCAATGAAACTTCCGACTTCACCATCACATCTTTATTAATTTAGTATAATAACAGTGAAGTTGCAGTGGATGAGCTCCAAGTTCGAGAAGAAGTTCAACTAATTGTCCTTCCGGTGTTAAATTTCGAGCGTCAAAGTCAGACGCACTCGTATTGTTCAGACGTTCAGTCAGCTCGAGAACAGCAATCATCGATCGAAAAATAATTACGTACCAGTAATATAGACAATACAAAACCAGCGGAAGTTCAATTAACGTCTTTTCTAAAAGTAAAAATAATAGCAAAGCGTTTATTCGCAACACTATCACTTCTTCGAATTCCACTAATCTAATATCTTTAGATATACCTACCTTGCATATACAAAAATGAGCTCTTACCGTTAAATCAATAAAAAGGTTTCTTCCAATTAGAGTTTCTTTTATTTCTTCGTGTATTCTTCCATATCCTGTTAATGTCTATTCCAAGCATCTGAATATAGATACTTCTTCCAGAATTTCATTTCCTACCTTTATGTTCCCTACGATCATCGTTTTCGTTTTCTTTTCACTGATTTCTTATACGTTTCTTGATTTCTTAAGTGTTATTTCGCTCTTCATTATAACTATCATTTCATTCGTGTAGTACGGTCTTGAAATCATTATTCCTTAGCCCTCTTCGAACGGTTTAATTTTCATTTTTACCTCTTTTATCGTCGCTTCTAATGCTATCGTAAATAGTATAAAACTTAAGGTGCCTAAGATCCAAGGGGGTTTCAAACATTTTTGATTGTTGTTCTTTTGGTTTACGTATTTTTTTTCTTTGTACACGTGAAGTCTGTATATTTGTGGTTTGAAGAAAATCAGAAATCCTATGGACTTGTATATAATTTTATGCTATGCAGGATTTACCTTTGAAGATTCTTATTATATTAGGTTATCGGCGTTAAAAATATTTTACCGAAGTCAAAGTTTCTACTAGGCAATATTTATATTAAATGCATCCAGATTTTCTACTTCTACTAATTCATTGAATATGCATGTATAATTTGTATAAATTTAGTTTACGCTTTACCATCTATATCTCCTAGATATGCTTTTAGTACACATCCATCGATAATTACCATCAAATAGTTCGCTTCTAGTTCTCGATCCGACGCTTCCAGTAATCTTGTTCCTCGTCTATGAATCACGTCTCGCCGTATCACCTGTGTCACCCCTTACATCTATCCATTGATATCATTAATTCACAATGGAGCTAGATCAGCAAAGAGTCCTTCCCCAACATACATATTTGCATTGTGCCCCTCTAGTTTAAACATCATTATAATACAGTACCGTACTCGGTCAATCGCTCATATGTATACATACTACTCCCTTGGCGAAGGCATCTTCTATCGTTCTGGGTGTATGCGTGTATGTTTAATTGGCAAACCACTTCACAGTAATTACAGTTGATTGGTAGCCCTGTCTGGAAATGGCTATGACCGCCAACGGTACATAGCCATTTCCAAATAGGTTCTTCGATGGACGAAATTAAAGCGTGTAGCTAATCGTTTGTGAATTTAAAATTCGCCGTTCAGGTGCATGTGTGAAGTAAGGCAATAGTGATCCCAGTTGTAACGGATTATTGATCACCAAAATTATTAGTATTTTACTATATACTGGCAATAAAATAGAATTTGGTCAGAAGGATCGACAGGAATCGCTTAGAGGAGAAACTACGAATTTACGTTTACAAGGTTACTTATTTTCGCATAACATTTATTTCGTTGCATTAGTAAAGCAAAGTGAATTTGGCAATGTTTGAACTTATAATCTTTGGACTTTCCGACATGTTTAATTGCACATGTTTGATAGTGCAATTAACTTGCACTATCAAACGTGAGTTGATACGAGTTGCAAATGCAGCTTTAATCCAAATCTCTGATGGATAACATTAACAATGTTCCAAAATTTTTTTCTAACAAAATTTCATATCAACAGAGAGCCGGAACAATCCCGCATTGCGAATCGAAGCAGGATTGAATTATGCATCAGATCACCAAGACCAACAATAGGACGTTCCGTTTACAAAGCCGAACTTTCTCAACTTTGAATATGATGCAATTGGTAATCAAATTTTAGACATTCTGAATGCGGTAAATCAATTGTTAATGTGTGCTAAAGTACCATTCTTGTGCTTCCGTCTAGCCTAGAAGCACTCACCACCAGTTGAAAATTGGTAAAACGTATCAAAAATGAGGCTATATACTTTAAAATTTTTAAAATAACCAAGATACCTAAGAAATCAATGAAAATAGGTAATGGGGAAACCAAATGGGACATACCATGAAATTTTCCCAGAAATTCAAAAATGAAATAATATATCGAGTGTTCCATTTAAAATAGTGACTTGCGGTATCGCCGGAAATGGTACGAATTTGAAGGAATTTTTACGTGAGTTTATCCTGTGTAAATCAAGAGAATCTTAAAACTTCTAACGAACGGCTATCGTGACAAACCCCGTATAATTTAATGTTTAGATAAATTGTATAGTTTGTGGATTTTGAATGCAATTTGAAATGGGATAAGCTTGGCCCTAATTTTTCAATCTCGAATATCTCAAAAATGAGGCGAGCGGAAGGCACAAATCACCATAAAACTGCCGCAAACGTGGATATTTTCAAATGTAAAAAAGCGCCCAATATTGGCCATTTTCTAACACATGCTATCAAACAAATTTTAGCACTATGATTATTAGTCCCATTTTATTACAGCAGACAGTAATATAACAGATTATTATTTTAAAGCTAAATTTATACACCTAACTACAACTGACCTAAATCTCCAAATAATTTTTAGTTACATTCACATAATTTCGATTTTCGCAATTGTCAACAACCTTACTACAAATTTACTGTTAAATGTTATACTATCAAAGAATTTTTCTTATTCAAGGAATAATCTATCATAATAGTTGTACTTTCTTGAGTCCTTTTTATTTGCCCACTGCGTCTTATTATTATTCCCATATAGGAATCGACAGTTGCAATTTCGTACGAATATTTTGCTTACCCGTTAATATTTAGCCTGAATAGAAACATACCACCGGTAGCTGGTAAGACTGTTAGTCGTTATATTCCTCTTTTAAATTTAACGCCTCTTCGTCTTTTATCTTTTTCTTAGCGCGCATGACATGAATTTATGATTAAGAAATAAAAGAAAAACGTTTGCTCTGCTAAAAAGTTATATCTGGAAGTAAAGAGGTGACCTTTTCTAAGTCCTTTTCTATAGAAAATGATTGTAACGTACATACTTTACAAGGCTTTCATTTCTTCGTTTCGACTTCAATCAGGCAGGTTCGAATGTTGGGGAAATACACCGGAAGAAATAACAATGGTCACAATTTCCTAGTAACTAACTCTGAACGGCGCAACGTAGGGTTCACTCGAAACAAATGCTAACAGCGATAAGTTGTTTGAAATTATACAAATCCGTATCAATTGAATATAGTTTTAGCTATCTCTTGAAGCGATTCGTGCAATCAACAACATTTAAATATAGTTTATTAATCAAGTTCACTACTTTTTGTACGCTGCACAGGCGTTGTTCGAATGTGCGATTCGTAATATATGCGCAAGCGATATTATTGCAGTAGTAACGTATCCAGTAAATATTTAGCAATCGGTTGAAATGCACGCGAGCATAGCGAAGTGGTGGATGTACGTACCTTATACGTGATAAAATGTCATCGATAAGTAGATCAAGAGAATTACTATTGTCAGATAAAGTAAACGGGTTTATTAAGATTTCTCGGATTTAATAGGCAATGGAATAAAATGTTTGGTTTGCGATATATCTCTAATGTATTGGTCAACAATACATGACCTAGTGCAAACGTAAGTGTTTTTGTTTAATCTGCCTTGTACTACAGCTAACACACGTAATACAACTCTGAAATCATAGATTTCATACGTTATCGATTTTATTTCTACATACAACGCTGCTATAACATTATTGTTATTTTTCTATCTTTATGCGTATTGCTTTAATAGTAGGAAACCTAATAACAAGGTCGTCTCGCGTTCCCACACCAACGCATAATCTAATATGAATAATATGGACGATTTATCTCATACCTACGCCTGTAAAGCACACAGAAAGTGGTGAACATTACTTATTAAATAACGTTAGTTCGATGCTATTTTGTGACTTCCAACCTTACAATGCGGATGACCTGTCTTTCTATGGTGCTGATAAGCTCAGAATTCCGTATAAAATTATTTTAGCTCAAGAATACATACGTATACGCACATATCTTAAACACAGAAAAAGCACGGTAAACTGTGATTAAATTGTTTTTTAAGAATAAATTTCGAAACAGAAGTAATAATAACGATATAGATTACACCAAAGGCTCGAAGAATATTAAAAAGTAAATTGAAGTGAATGCCCGATGTTAAGCGCTCGTATTACATTCTGATTTTCTGATATAATCCAGTTACATGTTGATCGGGTAGTAGTGTAAGTTGATTGCATCTTGTTCTATAATTACGGTTGAGAATGAGGATAGGC
Source organism: Oryctes rhinoceros (assembly GCA_020654165.1). NCBI lineage: Eukaryota > Metazoa > Arthropoda > Insecta > Coleoptera > Scarabaeidae > Oryctes > Oryctes rhinoceros. The sequence continues at coordinate 16,683,329 of JAIOKQ010000008.1, read as the reverse complement.
AGCTAGAAGTCTATCTTCATCAATCTCGCAATGAAAGTCCCTCACTGCACAGTAGCATATATAAAAATTCGCTGAATACCGGCAGTCTCTCCCAAGTGAATCTTACTACGTCTTAGAACTGAAGGACGGAAACGGAAATACGCAAAATAAACAGTTCCTAGAATATCTATACCACAACCTACTTAAATTACGAATGGCGTAGTTGTTCCGCGTTTCTCGACAGATTGTCGATATGATCAAACAAGCATTAATGATTCACCCACATAGTCACTCTCTTCCTTGGTCATGTAGTAAAGTTCTACCATGTGTGTATGTTACTTCCAAGTGAAACTTGAGCGGAGTTTTCAGTATTTACATCCCGGAAATGAATGGGTAATGTCCGTAGAGGTCATCTCAATTGAACAGTTTTATAACAATTTAGCTTCTCTCTTCTTATAGTCGAAATTTAAAGCGTTTAAAAACTAATAATGACTTAATTGATGTATTTTACGTATATTCTAATGTCATATTTTCTTTTTATTAAGAATCTCGGTCACATTGATTTATATTTTCAGTAGTAAGATGAGATGTTAGTTCATATTCGTCCATGAAGCAGTATCTTTTTATGTTTGTTCAATACGATAAGAACTATATGTAACTTTGAACGAAACAATATACCTATGTCTAATACGGAGAATTCATTAAATATTGACCACCTACGAGATCAAGAAAACTGCGATCCAAAAACTTTCCGTCTCTTAAAGAAACCCCGGAGTTTTCGATTAATGATGACACGGTCCAAACCCAGAACTCAGGCCGTGGAAGCCTGCGTTATTATTTCTGATATACATATTAATGTTGGAATAGATTTGGTATTTACCATATTTGTTTACACGTAGCTAGGGTTTTATCTTAATAAGTATGAATTGAAGAAATACGATTTAACTTTCTAGCAGTTATAGACGTTCATCGAACTTTTGAAATAAAAAAAAACTTTGGCTTTTCATATCAGCGGGTATTAAAAAATTTAACACAGAAAATGGTGTCGTTTGCCATTGAAGGCAAGACATAATATAAGTTCTACCGTCTTCAGGTCTTCTTCTCAACCTTTCTTTGCTTGTATAAGTGATGGTTGTAGGGCAACATGGTTTGTAGGTAATTGTGCCTCTCCTCTGCTTAGAGATACATTGTTTCTGAAGCCTTTGGCGAATATATAAATGCTTTAATATTTGTTGTCATGGTTTACCTCCAGCATTTTTTTTCTTTTTTGGTTCCTTTCTTATGTTTGAATATTGCTTTAGGTGGTTTTCTGTAGATTACGACTGGGTTTCTCTATAATAATACGCTCCACCGTTAACTACATCTTTCAAAATTCGCATTCGCATTTGTGTCTCTAAACATGCAGGAGGTTGCGTGCTTTTACCACGGATGAAGGTATTAAGGAAAGCATGATGCTACATTACCAACCTTGATCAAGGAAATAAACTTGTTCGATTAAATCTAAAACTGAGGGCAAGATTAATAGATTAAGGATGGTAAAGGATTTCGTCCTGCTTACGTAAGAAATCAATAATCAAATATGAGAAATTTATTAACGTATTTTTAATGCTATTTTTTTCATAAAGCAGTATTAATACTCGAACAAGAATAATTTTTATTAAGATATTTAATAATTCTATGGCTAATGACCTACTAACAAAGCTACTCTTATATCACTTTTCCATTCTCCATTTCCCTAATTACGTCAGCTAAATCATTATTATTTATGACAGGCTTTGTTCGTTATTATTGTACGTCTTACTTTGCTAAATATTTTAGTAGAAGCAGTAATGACATCCGCGCCAGGAATAAGTCGTTTCGCACCCAGAAAAACTCCACTAAATAATAGAAAAGGAAAGGAAACAAGAGGTATATTACCGCACTCAGCGCGTGCTTACAGAACGAAAAAGGACAGAGAGTAGATGAAGATTATAGTTGTGCATTTGTCATTGTAATATAAGAAAGAGAATTTCCGCTTTCTCGTGTGCCAGAACCAGTAGTTTCTTTTTCCATTTCTTATGCTTTTTTAGTGCGTCGCAATGGAGTCCGCCTATTAGAAAATTTACGATCCATAACTGAAAAACAAGTAGGCCGGCCCAAAGCTTTCGTATGTCTTTGATAAATTGCACTTTTTTATGACGAGTGTGTCGTAAGCCGCATGATTAAAGAAGAGAGAGTCGGCCCTCGACATTTTCCCATGGGGAGACACACTTCCTCCTTTAATCCTATTAAGTTACACGTACACGGCTAAGCCTATCGCGATGGATTTCGTTAAAAGTTTTCTTCTGCAATTCGATACGAACGGGTGTCGAACAGAAAGCACACTAACAATGTGAAGCGAATCGGTCCGTACGAAACGAACAAAAAAATTAAGGTGATTAAAGCAGCCAATCGAATGTGTAAACTTCTCTGCGAACAAAAATCTGTTTCGGTAAAATTTTTTTTAGAACTCTGCTTTCACATTTTTAATCCTATTTCGAATAACGTTGGCTTAAAATATAAATGATTATTTACACGGAGACTTTCAGTCACCGTCTTTTTCTATTGGAGCAGAGCGTGGAGCGTCTTTTGCACCTCCCTTTCGTTAATTTTTTTGAAAACCTTTTTCTGAGGAAAACAAAAAAAGTGTTGTAACCCAAAGAATATGGTTTTATTTCATTCATTTTGGTCCTGTTTTTCTTTGGCAATACCGATTTGTTTGGACAAGGCACAACCAAAAACGAGTTCTTTCCACCACGTCTAGTTTTAGAGTTATAATCATACTCCGCTAGTAGTTGTATTTACAAATTTTGTTAAACAGAAGTTATAAATAAAATAGATAAGTACAGAAACGTATGACTACCTAACGAGTACTAGAATGTTTAATTAGTATCAAGAATAAAAAAACTGTAAAAAAACACAAAGGAAAATTGCTGAAACATCAACGTTTTGCGCAGTTATTTTTTCCTCTTATGTTGGTTGTTGCCATCTCTAATGAGAAACCATCAAAAATCTCCCATCATGACGGCATGATGGGAGTGGATGACATGAGTTTCCAGCGACATTCGGCACCGTAAATTTTTGTAGTTTTCCATTAAATTAGCCATGATATCTTGGTAGTTTTGACCTATTTGATTTCCCAGAAAATGTTAGCAAACAATTTTAAAAGAAGTCCATACTGTCAGCTCATCACTCATGGTACGTTCAAAATTTTCATCTTTGCTTCGCAAACTTTCACATCAAAAAGCTTTGCGAACTTATTTCCGTATTTAAAATAGTTGCCTTCTTTTTCCAGTACTTTTACAAACTGTTCGATCAATCGTAGTTTAATGTGTAGAGGACGTAGCATCACCAAATTAGAATCCACTATCGGCTTAAATTTTGTGTTAAATTTTCCAAGAACAATGGTGGTCCGTGGCTGCCATTCTTTTATTTGCCCCGAACATGCTCGAGCTTGTTACAATACTTTTAATTTTGAATTTTACACTAATCTTATTGAAAACTAAAAATACAATTTTTAAAATGTGACGTGGTACCCAATGTAATAATACAATTTTTCTGTTTTAAAATAATGTAAAATACTAAAATTGTAGAATGTTGTCAGTTATAAAAATCCTGTCGGTTAGTGTAATTCCGTACAATGATGGGGTTTTTGGTCTTTTTATCTTTGTTCTGTTGGGAATTATTCTTATTTGGGTTTTGTGCTATCCTTTATAAAATGTATTATTTACTGACATTTCTTTTATTGTTTTAATACTTTGTTTAACATTATATTCCTCTGGAAATATCCATTATTTCCAGAGGATTATAATTTATAATTATATAATTATATTTATTTATAATTATTATTTATTGTGCTAATTTTATATTTTCTTTGTGTGTGAGATAAAAAAATTTGATATCTTCACACAGTGCATGGGTTTTATGTACTAATCGGTATATAATTTTCAGTTTTCATGTATTATTGTAGTATCCGAGAAATTTATGATAGAGTTATTTTAATTTTCTGAAGTAAATAGCGTTAATATATTGGTTTTTGTCGTTGAGTATTGTTAACATATATTTATCAATGTATCTTTTGAAAAATGGAATGTTTATATTTAGGTTCTTTAGAATCTTTTGTCTCAAGCTTTCCAAAACTTTTTTTGCACAAACTAAAGAACTTACACAACTTAATAAACAAACACACATTATTTATAAAATTATTTGTCAGAGTTGTCAAGAACTGTACATCGGACAATCACGGCAATACATTGAGAAAAAATAAACACACATAATTGTAATTCTACAGCCCTAGCAAAATATGCGTCAGATAACAACCAAAAATTCAATTTTATTATTATATTATTTTTATTATATTGTTAATGCCAAGTTTATTTAAAAAAAATGTGGCAAAAATCACAACAATTCACTCAATAATGAAAATAATCTTAACAATATGTACAACAATTTAATAGAGAAATAGATTAAAATAGTAAATAGGGATTATTACGCCCTGCATATATCTGCACATATCTAAAATAAGAGCACAAGTAGCTTGTACTTGAATAAAAACAAAGATAAACAAAAATAGGAATAGTTGCTGACAAATATTGTAAGAATCTTAAAATATATATATATCATATCACCATGTTATTGTTTCTAATAGAACAATACGTTTGACCTGAACTCATTGTAAGTGATTTAAGTAATTAATTAAAAAAGAAAAACGTTTGTAAGAAATAAAGTTTGAAAAAGGAACCATTATTCCGAAACTAACAACATGATGAACTAGTTAAACTAAACTAAAGATTACTTGTGTTGAAAAGGTAACCTCTTCTAGTTATTAGATTTGCAAATTTTTAATTAAAGAAGCGGGATGAGTATACAGTATATGTATATGGAAGTGACATTCAAGAATAAGACGTTGATACATTTATTTGTACCTTATTTTTCTCCCTATATACCACTTTATCTCTGTCAGAATTTATTAATATTTATTCGTCTGGGGAAACCTTGTTATTTCTCCCTTATTTTCGAGTTTCTTTTGTCTTGCGAAACGGTTATATACAATTTGCTGCCAGAAGATCATGTGATAATTTCATACTGTACGTGTAATTGTTTCGTTTACACATTCTTAATAAAACGATTCGCATCCACGTAATTATCAAACGTTAAACGGCGGGCAATTATAAATTAAATTAAATGGGTTTTTAAGTTGATGTGTGCCGTTTTTGATTAACTAGTAAAGTAATATTTCTTGTGAGGTATCCGTGTATATGTGTATGTTTGTATGTACATATAGGCATATGCGTGTAACTCCCTCATGTTAATGATTAACACACAATGGTATCAGATTCCTATCAAGCACGCACCACATATCAAGCGTATCAAATGGTGGAAACCTATATTTACTATATGCTTAGTAAGCTGCTTTCATCTACAATAAATAGCGGAAGCTCAATGAAATAACTGCGGAAATATAAATTCATGTACATATCTGTTACTTACATGTTGCCTCGGAACTATTATAAGAGTTAACATGTATTTGGGGCAGAAGTTTCGTTATTTTTTTACTAATACTTACTAATTTTGTTTACGATTTGCTTGGAAGTTGTTTAATTTAAAATTACAGGAAATTGTTTAATTAAAAAACACGTACAAGTAATTCCTTTTCAGTGTTATTATTCCCAGCAGCTTCTTATCGGTAAAAAATGTATCAGCGGTAGGTTTTAGAAAATAAACAAAAATCGCATTGTTTGAAAGATACTATTATGCTTGAATCTGCTATAAAAGTTCAATTCTCCTCGTGTTCCTGGTTTTAATATAAACGATGTGCGGGCTGAATTTCATAAACGATATCTAGATAGCCCTCTTCCGAATTTGGATTTTTCAGAGAAACTGAAAGTAGCTGATTATATGTGTCCAACGATTTGCAAAAGACGCAGAAGTGTTGCTAATATTTTTTCGCAACGTGGAAGATCCTCATAAATCAACATACGAAATCATACAAGAAATAGATTGTTCTCAAACGGTGGTGCGGTCAACTTTACAACAGAACAAGCTGGTCTGTGACTAATCCATGTCGAGCAGTACTAAGGAGAAACCAAAATAATCGTACAGTTAACGTATGGTATCGAAACGTGATAGAATTGTTATGAAACGAATCTGAGCTGATTATTGATGAACTATCGTTAGCAGGAAGATGACCGTCCTACGTACTTCCAACACGACAAGGCGTATCTTATTTTACGCAATATGGATGGGATTATCTTAACGAGGTACTGCCTGAATACCGGATAGTAAGAAGAGGTCCAGATTTCACAACATTAAGCTGCTCGTCGGGGCATTTTTTTAAAAGCTAAAGTTTGTATTACTGCTCCTAATCTGTTGATTTGAAACAATCCATTAGCCTATATGACGATAACATTGCGTCCAATATGTTGCAAAATATTGGTAATTGTATTGCTAAATGAATTTACTTTTATAGAGTGCAAGAGCACCAGATGACCAATTATTGTTTTTATCTTCTTTTTTAGCCTAGCCGATTGCGCTAAAACGACTAGTTCATTTCTTCTATTCGCAAGTTTGAGGCCTATTCAATTGGTGTTGCTATTAAAAAAGAAAATTGTTTTGATAGCAACTGGAGCTTCTGGCAACATTGAGAAGAAGTTACCCGTATATTTTTTGTAGTTAGGTAATTTTCTGTAATTTAGCGGGGGACTATCTTGTTTATCAAAAATTAAGACGGTCTTACGTAGAAAACGGTGCTGTTTAACAAATTTAGACAGCGATAATGAAAATAATAATAATGAATCGTAGTTTGAAAGATTCACTACTCCGGAGAAAGTTATACTAAGTTCAAACGTACTCGTAGATTTCTTTAATAACAAAAATAATTGCGAAGGCGAGCGTCCGTCTGCAGAAGCAGCTTGAACTGTGTGTTGTAGAGTGTATCTGTAGATTAAATTCACTCCCGTCGGAGTTGTATACCTTGCTTTTGTCGTTAGTAGCGGCATGAGGTTCGACTTCCATAATTGAGAAGCTACAAAAAGAATTTCTAAAATATTTAACATTTAGAGTATCTGACACTTATCCCGAGCGCGGTTCTGACTATGTAACAATCTTGTCGCAAGATAATTTGTTGTTACTTTCTGATAGACGTAATAGATATAGTGCTGTGTTTTTGCTAAACTTATTCGATAGTAAAATTGATACACCTTGCCTACTTTCACAATTTAACTTTAATGTACCTTCACGTAGTTCCTAGAACCAGGACCACCATGTTACTCAGACCGCTTTTATATCGCATGTCGAGAAATTTTAATGACTATTGTAATGATTTTAACCATTGAACGTTTTCGGTATTTATGTTTTCCACAAGCTATGTTTATTTTCATTGTATACTATTTCGATTAGTTGTCTGACTTGATTGGTACCTTACCTTGTATTTTTTTTTGTTTTGTTCTTCCTATTTTGTCCTTAAAAGTAATATACTTCTGCTGTTTTATATGATATAATATTATCTACTTTTTTGAAACGCCATATACACTAATGTCCTACTTTAAACGTTTCGTGCTTATTTTCTTCTTTAGATTTTACAACCCATGGTCGTAGGTCCATGTTATAAATGATTTTTCCATCGCCAAGTGATTAATGATTAGAGAGATGAAATTATTACTTTTTTTTCAGAGATTAGATAGACTCGTGTTTTGTCGACTCTCGGGGACACCGGTAGGCAATACAAATCCATTCTCAGGAGGAGAATAGACACGAGTTTATCCAGTCGTTCCAAAAAAGGAACAATTCTACCTGCCTGAGTCATTTCTACTTATAACTCACTGCGAAGCATATAACATTAGAAGACGCAGTGCCTTAAGGGTACCAAAGATAGACCCTTAAAAATTAAATTAAAATGTGTTACATGAAATAATTAACTATTGCGAGCCAACAATTTGAGGTTACAACGAAAAACAATAACCAAACAATTGACACATTGGAATTACTTAAAATACTTTACATACTAAAAAAAAATGGACCGTTCATTGTTTACAACCAACTAATATCAATGTTAATTGACAGAAGCAGTCGTAACATAAATAATTTTATTTTACGTTGTGCGAGTAGTATTGCATCATATTCCTCGAATAGGATACGAAACTATTCATCGCAAACAAGCACAAGTTAGGATAACAGCGTTGTGCGATCCCTTTTCGTATACGACAAACCCATCGGAGTATATTAAAATGAACGTAATAAACTTCAATTCCCACTAATGAATGTAGCAAGGGTCTCTTCGCTCTTCAGTTTCAGTCGATATCGCACCACATTAATAAGGGATGGATACAATATTGCTTCAAGTTCAAACCATCCACGACCCACCCGTTAATGTGAGTGTGTGCGCGTGTCTACATGTCGTTCGCCGCTCAAACATTGAAACACCATCGACATTTGAGGGGAAAACCAAAGGTGGGATACACAATCGTCCGTAAGTTTAATCGCATCGGCTACAATAGAATTATGTCAAAAGATAATTATGCGATGGGAAAAGGGTATGATGAAAAAAGTGTAGGTGTGACGCGACTGATCTAAAAATTTACTGCATATGGCTGCTAGCGTTCTTTGGCGTACTCTGATTGCCTATCCACACGTGTGTATGTATCACCATCCAGTAATATTGCAGGTCATCAATGAATTTTTTAAGCCGAATAAGCCAGACGGTTGACCGCGGAAATGTGCTTTTCCGTTAAGAACAATTTTACAGAAAAAAGTGGTGTTCATCCGTTCTCTTAAAGTGATCTGATGATTTTATGATTTTTGATTCCTATATGTTCATTCGAGCGTTTCCTATCGTTAATAACGCGGGGATCTTCCAGTGCATTGACTAGCACTTGTTATGACTTTTTCTATCAACTCGGGATCTAAAGATAATCTTGCAACAGGTTTATTCTTTTTTTGCTCACATATCAGGTGTTTAGTACAATTTTTACGCAAACACACGTCATTTACAAGTTTTGATACAAACTTTTTCTATTGTTTCTCCGTTAGTGTTCGTTAAGTCTGAGATCATCCACATATTCCAACGTGGGTCCCCATGCAGAATGTCCTTAATTTTCTGAATGTTTTCAATAATATCTGATGCTGCAAGTCGACCATGGCGTTCATTACTTTTAATTTCAATTCCGTCTTCCAAAACCGACATGTGCTGTTCAAATGTGCGACATGCAATTGTCGCCAAACATTTGAAGTTATGTTGGAGATTTTTTTTAGTTTCACAAGGAATTTGGCATTAATGCGCTACTCGATATTTAAGCTAACAGGTTCAAGAGTCTGTGATTAAACAAATAAACTTAATAATATAATAATATAAACATCAATTGTTCCTGAGAGATTTTACATGTCATGTTTCATCGAAAGAGGATAAACACATCGGTTATGATTGTCATTGCTGTTTTTGTAAACATCAGCTGTAGTCAGTCAACTATAGTAGAAACTTGCAACACAATAAAAACGAAGTCATTAAATTTTGTTTAATAAGTAAGGCTTTCTAAAAATTATAATTCTTTTATCTTGAATAAAAATAAGAGATATTTTCCATGTTTTTATCCTCATGCGGTTTTCTATTAAACTGATGCGATCAAACTTCTGAACAGACATGTAGATTATCGAGTATTCGTCCTCTCCGCCGTTTCTTCTTCAACATAAGCAGGACTCTCCCGTGCGACACTTATCGGTAGTGTTACTGATGCTGCTCCTGCTTCTGCTGCTGCGGCATTATTAACGTTCCCACTGAAACTTTTATCAATGAGAACATCTCGATGTGGAAATTTTAAAGGATTTCCATGTCGGTATCGGGAAAACGACGAAGCGCGGGTATATGTGCTGTTACATCGAGTGGAGTGGATCATTCCGGTAATGTATTATGCGAAAATTTTATTAGCCGCTTGATAGTACACATACACAAAGTTGCCAAAATTAATTAAGCGTAAATTAATTAAAACTTTTGCAGCCTCCGTATAACGTATCGACTGTAAAAGGCCCTCTCTTACTTCTCGATCAATTTTGTTTGTGTCATAAATAATAAATGTCCTGGACGTGCTTCACTAAAATACCTCAGCCGTGTAGCATTTGTGTGTTGCTATTTTGTTATAAAATGGATATTTGTGAGACAAATTCTTAGAGATCTCGAATACAATTTTTAAATATTGTAGGCAACTCCCAAGATATAAATTGAATCTTTGCAAACTAACAAAACCTGAATGTTTTCCACGTTAAGACACCTCCAGACGTAGGCTACATGAAGGTATACGGATAGCAACTATCAACCCAATGAAATTGTTTTGTTCGGAAGAGAAGGAAAAGATATTGGTAGTCCAATCTATTTGCAAGTCAATTTTTATGTTTGATACGCTTGAAAACAATAATTTACCTTTCAATCGAGTTTTAAAGGAAAGGAGTAATCATGTTTTCTCTTTGTTACAGATTTCAATTCATGCTAAACTGGTTTCGATGCCGAGAGCAGGTAAGTCATTCGATTCACATTATCCGTTTTATATCTAAAGACAGAAACAACATCTCCTTTTATATTTCGTCTTATTACCTCGCTCAAAGCTTTAGCTGCAGCTTTTATGAAATTGTAATTTTTTAGCTTCACTTCGAAAAAATTAGCATATCAAAAACTTATTTTCAAACCGAACTAATTGCATTTCAAGATTGTAGTGGATATGTATGTCAATTTTCTGGCTTCTGTGGAAGCATTCTATGAATTTTGGAAAAAAAAACTAAATTCTGCGCATTGCTTTTAAAAACAAGAAAAGTTGTGGATTTGAGTAATCATTTGTTTCTATGGAAGCGAGTTAAAAATCGGATGATTTTGAGTAACAGCGTCCATAGATAGTGGTGCTGCTAGTTCACTTTATTAGTTTTCATTGGAGAATTTCCAACTAGCTGAAGCCTGCTAATTCTGCTTATGCTAATGCAACTAGCTAATATGTTGATGAGGGTATCTAAAGTTAGATATTTTCGTCAATATCTACGTATCAAGAGTAAGTAGTCTTTACTGTAGAATGCCCAGTTCAATAAAATATTTTTGCGATAGTTTCTTTGTGATAAAGAATAATAAAAAAATAATCAAAATTAGCGTAAAACTCGGTGCTTTAGAAAATTATCAATCTAACGCATTCTAATCCTTAAACATTGTTTTTAACGGTCACTGTGTTTATTTTTTTATTTTTGGGGTGGATAGAATGAAAATTAATGAATCTGTCTGATGCGGTAGGTTTTTGATACCAACTAAGAAATGTGTTGTCACATCATACGACGCTTTGCTAAAAATACGATGCTGTTGATCTCCTTTTCAAATGCGAATTTGGGATGAAAATTGAAGGCATCAAAAGAATTTAAATTTGTCGTTTTGGATATTTTAAAATATGATTTCATCAGAATGTAACTTTGATTGTCATAAATTTCAGCTCGTGTTTAGCGATTTTTTCAATTTTTTACAATTAACGTTAAGCTCTTCAATTTGTTTTTGCAAATATTTTTCACATAGACTAATATACCGGCCCCAATTACGTGACTTCCGTGGATTAAGACGTTAGCGTTGGCTAGATTGCCCATTAAACTTTGACACTTATTCTACTTCAAGTAGATAATTAATTAGCTCTATTTTTCTTGCACATTTGGGAAGTACATCAAAAATAGGGAAAGTTAGGGGTTTAGTTTTAAGAGCAGCTTATTTAGTCGAGATACGTACGTATTAAGTACCTAAAGAAAAAAAATAGAAATTTTTCATTAGGCACTCAATAAAACTCGATGTGCTGCACTTAAAAGTTTTCAGAAACTTTAAACGTTAACGTTATTTACGGCTAGAGAGCGTGGTTTTGAATATCTCAGTGGGATAAGACGCTTGTTTGTTTGAGGTTTTGAAGTGAAGCGTTTCAGGATTTCAAATTCTTCTTATATAAGTAATTATATAAATAACAAATTTGAGCGGTGTAAAAACTTCGAAATGATTTTCATGATTAATAAAACAACTTTCAAATAACTGTATATCCTAGAGCGGATATTCATTAATAAAATAACAAAAATGAACATCTAAAAATGAAAATGCTAATCGACTGCCTTCCATAAAACGAGCCAGCTCACAGTTCAAATCTCCATCAAAATTTAAATTATTCATTAACGTCCAACCTGTAATCAATCCCCAGCAATTATGAATGTGTATATCGGATATGTCGTTATTTTTAACACTTTAATTAACTGGATATGCTATAAACCTAACAATTCAAAAACGCTACCAATTATCGAACCATCGACCCGATCGGCCACAATTTTATGGCATGTTGTTAATTGCAAATCAATGAAACGTGAATATCTGCAGGCTCCAATAGTTTATCCTATCTAGATTAATTTAATCAACTAATTATGTAGAAAAGCGAGCGGTATATAGTCCACGAATGATGACCCGTTTTATTTACGAGATTAGCTAATTGTGCTAGTCACTGGAGCATCTTATGATTGAGTTTTACTATCTTGATCAATATTATGTAAAAGATAACGCAGGCATTCAAGAAATATGGAACTCCTTTTTTTATTATTACGACGAGGTGGTCTTCCATGGTTTCCTGCACTGCAGTCGAATGACCTACTACGTCCTCTAAATATTTCCTTAATTCCGAAGGAATTCTGTGGCTTTTGAAAATGTCAGAATTTTCTTCGGTTCTGTTGTGTTATGTTAAAGTTCTCCCGGGTCTATCTTTAGTAACCTTAAGCCACTTATGCTATTACACGCTTCGCAGTGACTTATAAGGTAAACCGGAATTTCCTCTTCCTCACCGTATCCTCTGTATACAGAGGATCCCATTTTGTACAGATGCTTGTATAGCGGAGAGCGATCAATACGGCGCTGGTCTATAATCTAACATCGAATCTGCTCATGGCCAGCAATTCTTCCAACTTTTCTTTTGGAAATCCTATCAAGAGAGCGTTCAAATGTACGTTTCTCGGTTCCTTCTTCCAATGTTTTTCATAGTCGAATTGCCTTTCCATTGTCTTGTATATTGGTATGCGAGACTACCCGCTTTAGTATATCCTTTCCTCCTAGTGTAGGAGGTAGCTAAATATATTTATGTTAAATTGCTGATGTTGTTTTGCTTTTAAACCTGTTTAGTTGTCGGTTACTATGTAGAACCTGTTCTTTCCGAGAAAAACTTCCAACACTTCCAGGACACGCATAAATTTCCGCTGGAACGAAGCTTGTAAGCTCACCAAGACTGGCAGAAATGTTCCCTTTCAACCTGTCCGCTCCATATATCCCCGTACCCACTTCGATTTAGATCCCACCGTGAAAATGATGAGTCCACTTAAAACAACTGTCTTCAGTTCCCATTATTTCTTAGTCGGTACGGCTACCTCCTAGATTTTCGCAATGGCGTATACTCCCGGATTTCTGCCTGGTACCATATTTAATTTCTTTTCGTCGCATGCAAACGTATTTAATGTGTTCCATTCGTCAATCAATACAAGGTTAACCTGCTACGTTAATGGCTTCCCTTCAGTTGGTAGTCACGTCCGTTACATATAAAGCTAGTGATACCTTTTTGGCGCTGAGTATGGATTAGCTCCAGGTTAACAAAATCGGCTAAGCATTGGGCGATAATCGGGGAATGACGCTTGGCATTAAGCACTTGAATGACATAAACAAGTCAATGATGAAGATACAGCGTCGGTTGAAGATCAGTTGTCAAACTTTGTAATCGTGTGACGTCACGCTTGACAAATAACAGTGAGCCAATTTTTAGGAAATGTTCGAGACCGATTCGCCTCACAGTAGATAGTTCGTTCAAAGATTAGGTAAATATCCGAAAACATTGCGGGCCAATGTTCGGCCAAAATGTTTACAGCCCAATTTTCTCGAAGAGATCATTATTGAATATATTATATAATAGTTAACCAAGATTTGAACCATGGAGTGCACCAGAAAACTTGTTAAATGGGTTAATTCTGATGTATAGTCTACTCTATCAGTTACATAGCAAAACATCAGTCGGGTGAGAATTACGTTGGCACCCAACTTATTCGGGAAGATACAGTGATTAACTGTGTCGAAGACTTCGAGTTTTCGAGACCTGGTTTAACTTCAAAGACATGGAGAAATGAAAGTTTGCAGAAAGAAACATATTGTAGCGAATTTATTATTATTTTTAATTACTCTTTCTAATAATTTGAAAATATTATTGCTAATTAGTGTTGCCATATCATGGTAAGGAAGTCAATGATGTAACAATTTCTATTTCTATCAGATAGGTATGCTGGATTGTTCTGTAATTACCAGATAATTTTGGCATGTTACAAAGCGAATTTCTGAGCTCTTTTCGCCCATTGAATCATTCTTAGAGTATAATTTAGAATTTATACATACATGATTTTGGACACCAAACACACCTAGATATACCACACAGTGACCTCCTTAGAAGATAAACTTACAAAATAAATCACTCGAAGTAGTGTAGTTTACAAAATAAACAGTTGCACCACAACGTTACTAACTTCATTTAATCCAACTTAGAATTAGTAGAAACTTTGCCTCTATTAAACTTTCTGTATGAATACAGGATTAATCGTGTAAAACCAACTATCTGTACAATTGTTAACATATACCTTAGCTTGAATTGATGAGATGATTATTTAATGTTTAATTATTAGCAAAGCATACGAAAGGTCTATCAGGTGCAAATGTTAAATATTTTCTTCTGTTCTTGTTGATTAATTATATCAACAATCCGAAATGTTTTATTATAAGTCTATCTGTACGCAATGAATTAAGGCTTATTTACTTATTTAATGGAAGAATGTTCGAAATAGAAATTGCTTAGAATTGCTAAAGCAATTTCAAGTAGCTCTAGTGTTTTTTTTTTTCAAATGGAGTACGTTGTATGTTTTTATTCCATTACATATTCTCATGGGCAGAGATTATTTTTGGACAACACTATCACGAAAAATACAGCCAAATGCGCATCAATTGGTTTGTTTAGTCGAGACAACTTTCATCAATGTAGTAATTCAAATTTCTACCATATTCAAAACGCAAAACTCTAGGAGTATTAGCAATTCTACGTTTCGTTAATGCCGGATTGTTTGCTAGAGGTTAGCAGGTTTAGTTTAAATTTTGACGCAGGCCTGCACGCGAAAAAGGATCCAGCGTAGCATACGCATTTAATATCTCGGTTTTGAAGAGGATAAAAAAGAAAATGCGCATCCAGGAAGTCATGTTTTTGTTTTCGGCTGCAAATGGTTTTTTTAATATTTCCTAAAATTCTATGCCAAGTACATCAATTTGATGCTGGTGTCTGAAGCAAAATCTATCTTTTAAATATTTACTGTTTATTAATAATGGAGTTCGACGATCAATTGGTGATCTACATCACCAGGTTTAATGTTTATATTCTTCATTTTATAGGATTGTTTTTTTAATATGTTAGGTTATCAGGTTAATTAAATTAAATTCTGTAGATAATTATTGTCTGCCATCAAGGCAATTTTAAAAAGGTCAAGCAATACATGCAACATGTTTAAACAACAAATGCAGTTATGAAAAAGAAAACTCTTTAGGTTAATTTTGAACAATATCGAGTTTATATTGGTCAAAATTTATCATCTTTTGCAAAAAGATACCAGGCATCGCAAACATTTATTTTACTACTGGCTCTTTGTTATAGAATTTATTAGCATTTGTAATTAATTTCAATGGCTTTTCCGGCAGTCATTTGCTAGTCTATTGTAGCATATCATATCTAATGCTCACTGGTGGAAGCGTAGACTCTGTTCTACGTTTTGAAAAATGAAATCCAAATGCGTATTTGAAAAAAACTGATGTTTATATTAATCAAGCTAAAAGCAGTGAATTAACATATCTTTTACCAATAAGAGTTGCAAAACAGTTATAAAGAGATCAACGTCTTCATTTGTACCAAAATGATCCAGAGACAGGATATCCTGTGTAAATGTCCGCCATCAGTTGCAAATAGCACCGACTTCTCAAGGCGCCTATGAAATTTACACTTATTTATGTTTTACATGTGTTTCCATGTGTAAAATTTATTATGTATGCACAAGAAGCTTACTGGCCAGCGTTATACCGCGCGGAATTCTCTATCTAATGCATATGTTTCGTATGTTAATTTACGGTCCGCCCTTCCATACAATTTTTAATTTAATCCCCAAAATCACTTCATCGAACTTGTATATTTGTTTTCGTCGGAACATCCAGCGAATCCGGCAACCCCATTTCAAATATTTACAATAGTAAAGGGGATCCGCATTCGGCCGGAGATCAAAGGATAGGCGATCGGGTTTTCGGATCCGACGAATATACGTGTGACTCCGCAACAGGAATCGATTGTTTTCTTTTTCGGGTTACAATATTATAGGCACTTTACCTATATATCGTATTGATTCCGTATCGAGGGAGTTCTATTTCGAGATCGCAGCGATAGCGCGCGCGGTCCCATCTATACTCATGAATTATTAATTGACGTCTTCACAAACAATTAAAGTATTCGTCGAAGCATATTTTTCGATCCTCTTCGGAAGATTATTATCGAATAGGTAGCTAACTTTTAAACGATGGCTCGCTTGTTTGTGGTAGGGAACAATGTGGGAGGAATGCGTTAGCAGAGGCTCTCCGATATTAATTAGCCTTCCGTTAAACACGGCAGTTAGTGAGGAAGCAGTGTCAGTAAGCTACGGGATCAGGAGGTCGATTGAATATCATTTAAGGGGAACAAATAGAACTTGATATCTGAACATAAATTAATGTACTTTCAAATAAAATACCTGCGTTATGTTAAGAAATATAATAAAAACATTCGACACGATGGGGTGAACATAGTTGCGTGTTGAAGTTATTATTATTATTATTATTGCATAGTAGCTGCTAATGCTAACAGTTACAGTATATACTCTTTTCCGTTTAGTTAGCAAATTAGCAATTAAGAAGGTGGCAATTAGAAAAATAACATTCTTGCTCTAACAATATAAAAATAACAAAAACGTTCGTTAAAAGAAACTTCTCTCTCTCTCTCTACATTCGTTAATCGATCGGACGGTATTTTGTTGTACTTTAAGTAAGGGTGGCGCTCTACAGACACCTAAAATGACCAAGCAGGAGAGAAAGTTGCATGCATCATATAGCTCCATAAAAAGATCTAACATATTAAAGTCCGGGCTGCATCTATACCACAATTTATTAAATATCGCGTCCAATCTACTATGGATATGTTACGTTTAAGAAATTAGGTGCACCACGTTATACATTAGGTGATGCTCCATCACGCATGAACCGCAGCTGTGCACCAATCGCCAAAAGAATATTTAATAACTACGGTTTCATATATTCCAAAAAGGTTAAATAGGATTATTTGTTGAATTATGAGGATCCAATGAAGAAGTAACCTCGTCTCAGGATGATGTGTTCTTACGATATCACTGCGAGATAGAAAACGATTTCTATTAACATGTCTTGCTTATTGTCTATTACATTTCCTCTTACTTAATTTTCGCTTCTCGTTCAGTTAGTTTCGCTTCTGGCGTGGCTTATACGTTGAGTTACCGTGTTAACTGTAGAAGTTCCAAATAATTGTGGGCTAAACGTCGAGCTTTCGATTACCCTTAACCCGAAACACGTTTAGTTTGAACTCAACAACAATATTGAGTAAAGAGTGAGCTGAGAGAATATTGAGTAAAATAATAATATAAATAATAAATGCTACTATCTATCAAGTAATGAAAAAGTACGAAGTGTTCTCTTCTCTATTAGATACGTTTGTAGCTATAAACTCCGAATTGGAACAGGTGACGATTGTGCTAACCACTTTTAGCATGGTACAGAGATGATCCGCAATAAAGTCGCGAAAGGCATAATAATGTTTCCGGGGACGCAGGCTTCTAAGCAGATTTTTGTTTTAAATCTCTAAGAAACCTCGAGAAAGTTCACCTTTACATGCAACGCATTATTTTCCAATCGTTTCCTATCATTACAAATATTTGAGGCGAGCACCAGGCATCAGATACATAAATTCTGTGGAATAAAACGTAATTTGAAAGAAGTGGTATTCCTCTTTGGTATCCTTATGTAGTCGTATTTACACATGATGTGAATTGTTTACTGGCTGAGGTGCAAAACCACCCCAAAAAACTGCTGCATACGCTGCTGGAAGAACTCTGCAACATTACCCAAGCATATTGAATTTGTATTAATCCATTACTGGATACCGCTGCCATCTCTGTATATATCCATAAATAACAGTAATCGTCAAGATCTGTTGCTTTTAATTGACGACCTCTGTCTATTTATCAAATTTATTTCATTTTGACTAATAACATATTATCGGTTTCTAATAGATTCGAATAGAAACAACACAGTGCTAGCAGCTATCTCTTTTAAAAGTAATAATGAAATTTAAAACCTAGCATCATAATACAATAATAAAGTGATGCAACGGGTTTCGTCTAATGTCGTAGGTTATTTATTTATTTATTTTGAGAGCTAAAAACTTAAGTTTTCTTATTTCTAGAGCGTCCCGTATCGGATTCTTTATATTGCAAAATAACAAGTTCGGAGTCCCGTCGAAAATTCAAATCGTATCGAGGAGTTTGCAACCGAGGCTAGCATGATCGATGCCATTTAAATTGAAAATAATATCATGTAGTGTACCATATTTCAGCGCGGATGATGTTCATTCTAAAATCAATACAGGAGCTCCGTTCGATTTCCACGAACTTGCTTTAACTAATATCGGAGAACTGAAAATCAGTGTATGTTTGGAAGTTATCTGTCGACTGCAACAATAAAAAGTATTCTAGTACAAAATATTCTCGAATTCCGCCACCACTCATGCATAAATAACAGTAGTATGATCGAAGGTTTTATGGTGCTACGTTATGCAAAACAATGCTCTCAATTTGAGTTACATATGGAATGGATAAATGGGAAAAAGATACAATGTATTACTTTTCTATGCGGTATCAGTTTGCTGTTATAGGCGAAAAGTGCTCGGTCTTTAGAAAGAAGTACATTCAGAATTAAAAAAATGAGAAAACTGCAGATGCACGAACATTTCATAAAAATTTCGTCTCAATAGTTGTCGAGAATTAATTTAAGAGTCGATTTATCTCTAAATGCTAATGGCTTAGGGTTTCAGTTTGTAAGAAAGCCTGCATACGTTGTACATACAAAGTAAATGCTTTTGCGGAGATAACTTTCGTAGCTAATAAACCTCGTTGAACGGTCTTAATCTTAATCTTAATCTGAGACTGGGTTTTTGTAATCTTTTTAGAATATGAATCTCAATATTTCTTTCTCACTTCCTCTTCCTCCTCACTTCCTCACTTCTGCAGTGTCTCAAGGAACTAGGTGTCCATTTGATTTGAATATTTGTGTAACCTTGTTCGCTTTCACATTTTACAATTAGTAAACAATTGAAAAATATATAACGGTATCCGTACTATTGATAAAAAATCATACATCATTCATTTAACATCACTACTGCATCGATAAGGATAAATATCTAGGCAATCACCATTTATAGATCTTGACGGTATTTTGAGTCAGAGCTATTCTTCGCTGATCATATTTCTTTCATAACCAGGGCGGCAGGGAGGACAATTTATAGTTCGCATTACTGGACTCTTTACAACTACTGCTTCTCTACTCCGCTTTTATTAGCTTCAAATTGAAATACGTCCCTGTGATTTGGTCGCCTTTTTAGAAGCGATATATACAGGGTTAGTACAAAATCTCAAACGAATGGATATAATTATAACAAATTCCTTGTGACATTCTCATTTCTGGGTTGACAGAAAATGCTACCTGCTTGTTGTTTTGAAGTACAACACTTAATATATTTCTATATTTTCGGAAGATTTAATTCAAAAGACTACTTTCAGAAGTTAAATATTAACATGTTTATTTTTATTGAAAAAAAAGACGCAATATAGAAACATTGAAAATCAGCCTAATAACAAAAACGCAAGACATCAAAAATGTATCATTAGAACTTATCGGATTGCTCTCACGAGTAATTGGTCTTACTATTTTTTCGGTTTTGTTGATTAATTACAATTGACAATAAAACCTACGAAACCTGAACGAATTGAAATATTAATGATACTAAAGAAGTTGGTACGTTCGAACAATTCAAAAAAAAAAAAAAACGACGAGGTTCTGCCAGAAGTGAATGTCGAAAAACAGCAACCGACGAAGGCGAATATTTAAAAAAAATTGCTAAAATTTGCAAAAATAATTCATATTGCATCTTGTATGTGAGTTGACTAAAGATAATTCGAATCGCAGGCTACACTATTGCTAATTAATGACAGAATTTATCATAGAATAGCTTAATCCGGCGACCAGTAGCAACTATTGTTGCTATTGAAAGAAGGAAGTCCATATACAGAATTCGAAATAAGTGAATGAGTGCACTGGTCTGTTTGAAAGTAATATAGGCTCATTTGTCTCAATAGGACTATTTCCTTGATGAGAAACAAGATTATTGTCTCTCCAAATCCAAAACAAACCGAGTCGTTCCAACGTCCAAGTGGTTCTCGCATGTTCGATCGGATGTAGTTTTCCAGACTAATCGTCACGGGACTTTTTCTTGCGGGGTTAGCTTAAATGTGAAGTGCATAAATATCCACCAAATAGTTTTGAACAAATTGGAAAATAAACAATTGAAGAAGTCAACCGAAAGTTGTTTTTTTAGTTTGTTTCTAAAAATACAGAGTTAATGGGATAGCTAGTACTTTGGATATCCTATTAAAAAACTAATTAGGAAGCATTCCCTGTCAAACCGGAAGCGAAAAAACTCACATCAAACTTAAAATAATAGTTTCACATCTGATGTAGTACTCAATGATCGCCGTTGATTTTTATTTTGAATGTTTCGGAACTTCACTGGTTAGCAAACAAAGCCTAAAAAAATCTAAATAACATAGGTTGTGTTTTCTAATGCTATTTATTACATTTGGAACCATGCAAGCTTTTTTCTAAACATGGAATATAGCCTCCTCAGTACCTCTTACTAAAGTATAGAAACTCAAATATTGCCTTAGAAAGACTTTTGTGTTGCACCGGAATCAATATTTTATCTACATCACTTCACTTTTACCAATACATTTACGTAGTGTCTGTACGTCATAGGTTGATTGTTTAATACCATATCCAACCGATCATTCACTTATTCTGATTTTTTTTATCACGAAAATGATGCAACTCCAAGTTTTTGCAAGTAATGCATCTTAGAATTTATTTCTTACTTTCATCTTCTTTATTTCGACGCTCTTTCGATTAATGTGACACTTAATTGGAGTACACAAACGCGCGATAAATGTCAAATTGCAAGGCTAGTTTACTTTAATTTATCAATAATCTGAAGCACCTCATTTTCGTTCGTTCCTACTACTCTAGATATACAATGATGATAATAAAATTTATCTTGCAAATCTGCTTACTATGCTACATGTTTCAGCGCAGTATTAATTTAGGTATATATCCGTTCGTTCCATTTCTGACATAATAATATACTAATAGTGAATTCCAATTTAAAATTTGCTTTTATTACAAATGCTAATGTGAAAGGCTTAGTAATGGCTCAAATTGCATCCGTAGTACCTATCAATTTGTAAAAATGCAATTATCGTCGATTTATACACGTCGCACCGAGGCGCTATTGATTCATCCGATGAGAAGTCTAATTATTTTATTTGTACGCATTATTCTCATTCAAAAACAACGTCCGATGTCGAACAAAATCAATTTTCAATTATGGTATTTTTCTGCCGACCGTATATTACGCGTACGTAAGCGCATCAACCAATACCCTATCATGCGACGGCAACAGCGACTGCCCCGCCGGTCTCACCTCGGCCGGAACGTGTTCCCGAACATAATAACATCCATATTCATATTTTATAATTTGTATACCCCATCTGATCGCATAAATCAGACAATAATTGTTCGAATATATTAATATGACATTATCTTTTGATCTAAATTAAACAATGTGTGTATGTGTTATTTACGGGCAAATGTGTGTACGTAGTTAGTTTTAGATTTAGTTTAGAACATTTTAGCTCAGCACTGCGGTATATTATGGATGTATCGCAAAGATTTAACCATATGATATTATGCAGGAAATGTTGGACAAAATTTAATCTACCTAATGTCTAATTAACTTAACCCTAAATATTAATAATTAATTACACTATTTTACATACTCTTCGCTCAATCTGAATAAAGAAAGCGTTGTTACTTAAATTTCGTGTGTTTTTTGTTCTTTGATTTTGTTTTACTTTATCGTATCTTGTCTGGAGGATCTTTAGATTCAGCCTCTGTGACTCTTTTTTTTTATATATTTCAAGTTGATATGTAAAACTTTCTTGGTGACATCGACCATGGTTCAATTTTTCAAAATCAATATGAAGCATCGTTTCTTAATATTAATTAGATACTACTTACAAAATCAAAGTAATGAGGAACTATTCCGTTATTATTAGCGCGCACATAATAACATTACTTGTATTGATCTTGTTTTGGCATAGAAAGCTTGGAAAATCAGAAATTGTTGCAGTTGGCTGTCCTTTGGTGCGCTCTGTCTTGTTACGTGATTTATAGGTATAGGTCAAGATATTTACGAAACTATATACAAAAGCAATTTACTTTTCTATAAAGCAGTTTGAACAACATAATTTCGGAGTAAATACGTGAAAAAGAAAGAGAAATGATTTCTCTCTGTAGAAATCTTTGCGTCTTTTTCTTTTTCTTCCGGTCACTCTTATATGAATACATTGACACTAAGTCAATTAAAGGTAATAACAATTAATTTTTCAAGATCACAATTAGCTTTTCACATATTGCAAAGTATACAAATGTTCTTTCTATTTTCTCAAAAAATACAATTGCAGGAAATCACATTACTGTCTTATTTATTCAACGCAATGTATGGCAACATATCCGGATATTAGGATATTTAGGATAACAACACCGCAAATTTACATATTGTCGTGCCCTCAAAAGGTAAATACAAAACTGATTAAAGTCTAGCAGACTCATTTCTGTAAACAGTGTAGGTTGTCTAAGAACATTTATCGAAGATTAGTTCAGATTATTCAAATTCGGCCACTAAATCTCTTTTCTCAAGAAGGGGATGAATTGAAGAGCTTCTTATTTTTATGATGATATTTACTACATCATTACTAGCAATGTTCGTCGTTTTTCTTTCTCACATCGTAATAAACGCGCTTGCAAGATTCTATTAGTTATCCACAGTGAGATATCTTCAAATTGGACTCAAAACTACTCATGGAATGGTTAATTAGGAATACATTGAGAAAAGCGAACATGAGACAAAGCGGACCTCCGCATAAGATGTTGTTTAATTTTCGCCCATATGATAGTCCAATTGATTTCCATTAACTCGGCGTGAAGGTCGAGTATGTGTGCCCCAACGCTCACATTAATGCCAATTTAGTATGGTGAAAGAAGAAATATTTGGTGATGCTTTCGCGCAGGATTAGGCTTGATGAAAGAACAGATCTCGTGGTAGTTCCGGGGAAACTACCTGCTCAGCAATACGTCAATCTTATTCCGGAGGACTATGTTATGAAGAGTCTAAGAAGACATTCGTGGGCAAGCATGTTGCGGAAGGATCAACCAATAATTGATGCTAATGAAACATGAAGATGTTATTAGTGATCCATGGCGTAAGTTCTTTAAAGAACTTATGCACGTCATGCGTTATTGTCGTTAATAGTTATTGTCATCTCAAAGAAACGAGTCAATATACAGAGCGATTAATTAAAAACAGAACATAGCTTTGGTATGTTACGTTTTTGAAATATGTGTGCATTGCAACATATACCAAGTGGTTTGGATGTGCCTAAGAGGCTGGTTGTGCAAAAACCAATACGACCTCCCTGTCATAATTCAAGGCGTTACTTGTGCGATATCCTGTAGCTCCTTAAGGTCTAGCAGACCCAGAACTTCGTGAATAGATTTAAAAGTTCAAACCAAACGCAGGTTGAAGTTCTGCAACAATTAACAATCTGTTACGAGATTTTTAACACAACTATTCAACACATCCCTACTATTGTAATGATAGTCGGTCGGTAATTATTCCACTACCCTTTTTTCACGTTCGAAAAGCCATTATCAATCGAATCATAGCGTGGCAATCATGTGTCATATCATGACAGTTACGTGAAGGGGACACACTTGATCGCATGGCCGAGAGAGCGGATCATCTGTCAAGCGTCCAATCGACCAACAAAGCTCCGCTATATATGGCTATATATGTGTCTCAGATGTTGCTGTTTGTAAATTATACCTTCTGAACGCGGAACTCTGGACGTTAGGCAATGGAAGCGCAAATTGACCGATATTGGGGCTTTACATTAAGGCCAGCGGAATGGTAATCGTATTAATGAATTGAAACTGGTTCGAATGGTGCAGGCGGTTTGGCGTTGCAATTAGCCCGGGCGTAATTTACATGACAGGAATCAGATTTTACTTATCCAAAACATGGTTATCAAAAGGTAATTTAATAAGAAAGGCTGGTGTATTTTTTCTCAGTTACATGTTAATCTAAACCAGACCCGTAAAATATTAACTTTTTGATGTACTTAAATGTGATATAATAAAATTATACTGGACTTCAGCTTTACAACAATTGTAAAGTGGAAAATAATTAATATTTTTATTTGGATAAACAATAAGATAGGTCTATAATTTATTTAACCGCCCAAAAATGATTTCACAATTTATTCTCACTTTCGTAAAATAAATCTTAATGGGACTCTTAGGCACTTATTAAAAAAAAATTGGAAATTAAAAAAAGACCTAAAAATTTTAGTGTTGTCATTGATTTTGTGAGACTAGCTACCATGCGTGCCCTCCAGCTTCGGAGGAAAAGAAAACTTGGAAAGAACAAGATAATGGTTACATTCCCTCAGCAGCTAATATTTAAGAAATGGCCAATTTCAAAAATTGCATAAAAGTTTGGGAGATGATCCAGGAAAGTTTGTCAACTATTACGCAATAAGTGTTAAGAGCCCCGATGTTTTTTCTGACTTGATACGCCATAATTTTACAAACCAAGATACTAAATGGGGGGAGGTTACTCCACGATAACGCGAACTATGCAATCGCTTAGATGCGGCGAGCGTAACCACGTTTAACTCTACGGTACAAGCGAGTATACAATTACGTAAGCGTTTAGTTGTGACAAAATACAGACAATTTAGTTACATGTGCGCCTGCTTTCATATAACCTCTTTGTAGTCGCCCATGATGAAAAAATGCTACGTAACTGAAAATCGCATATCTGTCGCCGGCCACAATTTTCAAGTTATCTTTTAATATTTAAAAATGTTAACTTCTGCTTTCAAATTGCCGGTTCTATTTAAATCGGTCTATAAGGTAGCCCTTTTCTTTCTAAACTCTTTAAATTCTGCTAATTTTCGAATTTATATTTATCATTATTGAAATTAGAAAATCTTTCGAGTTTACAGTGGTTTACAAAATCAATAGGTTTCAAAAGGCATTTTCTAACTTAAATCAAATTTTCCTATAAGAAGTAATGGAAATAGAAATAATCTGCTCGCTAAAAGAATAATAGTATTTTTTAAGTATTCAGTAGAGAAATCAATAAACATACATCAATAAACAGTACATACATGCTGTACCTTTAATGACTCTTTTTGGCGAAGAAGATGGCTTTTTCAATTGGATTATAGCATCAGCACGGAACTGTCTGATGGTAATTGTAGAATTTTCGACTTCTTGGAGAAAGTTTTTAAATCAAGATAAAACGATTTTCTAGTAAGATAAGAATATTTTTGATTATAAATGCGAAGCGGTGAAAGAATAGAGGGACACTATCCGTTATGTTTAGCTATCACTTTCTGGCGTGTAGACGCCTGGCGAGAAAATTCTGCCGAACCTATAAAAGTTGTAACCCCAGTCCGTATCCGTCCGAAAATTTCGGTTTGTCTGTAATACAATTATTTTTATTATTATACACCTTGTTCGATAGATAATGACTGAAAAATCTTTTAATTTTCTTCGTACTTATGGAACAGGTCGAAAACGCAATTACGTCAGACGAATTGTGGGAGGAAAACAAAAACTATAATTGCATCATATTGGCAATATTCTTTGACTATTTACAGCATACAATGCTGTACCTGAATGCACCTGAACGTTAACTGAAAAAACAAATCTTTTTTAATCCACGTAACTATACACGTAAATAATACGCATTAATTAGTTTCTACGTATTTTTTGTCACGTAAAAAACTAGCTTTTCGAATATCTAACCAAGACGCTTATAAAAATTCAGGAAATTGTTGAGCGCTTCTTTGCAAAATTCATGCTTGAGCAACGTGATTTTAATAAAGGAATCATCCCATCGTAGATGCGTAATCGGAATCGATATTGGTTCCATAAAGAATCGAACGGAGAACATTTCACATGACGCTAGAGATGCTCGCCTCCTTCCAATTGCGACTGCTATAACGCGCGGGATGCTAGTGTATATTTGAAAATTCCGACATTGTTCCACTTGAGAGACGCCTTTAGCATCCAGGAGTAATTTCCCTTGGATGAATAAAACGTGACACAGGTTTAGCGGCGATGTAATAATCGAAAGAGGCCGAAGATGTTCACTCAGCCCGTCGTAAGCGACGGGGACGCCGCGCGAAAGCGAAGGTGGTGGATTATTAGATCTCGTGGGGGCTCCAATCGAATCTGAATGCGGTGGTTCCAATCACTGAAACATTTTACAGAACAAGCCATTGGATCTGGTTTTTCTCCGTCCTTACCGAATGTGATGGAATTTAACATGATTTTTTTCTTATCGTCTCTCGTTCGCACCGCTATTTTTCACGTATTTCTGAACAAAGTGAGATTCGATTGGTATTTGACAAATAAAATGTTGTAGATTCCATTTAAAGGATTACCGTCAGCGAGAAAGGGAAGCGGGTAAAACAAAACTGAATTTAAAGTTAATTCTGTAGATTATCGCTTTAATCAATGAGCATTAAGATGGACGGAAGATAACATATTTGGTTCGGCATTTCGAACTAGTGAATTGATAAGATTTTGGAATGAAAAATTTATAACAAGAATAATAAAGGTAATAGAGAATTTTAGGGTTCGGGTATAGGGATACCTTCTTTGGAATGTGACATTTCTTGATTTTTTAACAAACGCCGTTTTAACTTGAAAACCACAAAAGAGGCCACTTTTATAATTTGAGGATGGAGTGTACTTAAGGACCTTTAATAATATAAAAACATATAGGACGTTTCGCAATCGAAAATATATAATGCTAAGCTAGCTTTAGCTCTCTTATGGTATTGATGGCATAATTCACGGCAAACGGAACAAAAGGAGAGAAAAAAGTATACTAATACGTGGGCATGTTTCTGCTTACCCGGAGTCATCAGCACGGTTTGGAGGGTATTTTTATATCTCTTCTATCGCGGTTGCCTCACAGTTAATGTCTCAACTTCCTAAACGACCAACTCGACAGTTCATAGCGCCCCCTAGTGCCCTACAAACGCATGCCTGCCGTTCAGGAAACAGCGACATAAACCGGGCACTGTTTCCCAAACCATCCCTCGCTGCTTCTTGGACGGCAGACATGCGTTTCTATGGCGCTAGAGGGCGCCAGGAAATGTCGAGTTTGTCGTTTTGGAAGTTGGGGCATTAACTGTGAGGCAAAAGCGACAGAAGGTGGAGATAAAAGTAGTCTCGAAACCGCGCTGATGACGCCGGGTAGGCAGAAACATGTCCGCGTGCTAGTGTACTTTTTTCTCTTTTTTTGTTGTGTTCGCCGTGAATTATGCCATCAATATCATGAGAAAGCTAAACTATCTTAGCATTATATACTTTTGGCTATTGTTTCTAGGCAATTTCTGATGGGTTCCATTTATAGGGCGCTTCATTAAAAAAAGTGAATTTTACTGTGCCATCTTTCCTATAAAACTACCGGAACCAATATATTAAATTCCCAAAATAGCAAGCATACTGTTGCTGCGCGCTGTATATTAACTTCGGTTGGTGAAATGTGAAAGACCACCCAATCTACTTCAATTGACTTGTACATGACGCAGATATAATTTGATTTATTTCTGCGTAAGTAATAATATATAATACGGCATAATCTCGTAAGGGATTTCGAATAGGAAAGATCTAAACTAGCTAAAGTTTGTAGGTAGTAAATTACCGAAATTAGACAGTTTAGCACCTTCTAATCCTTACTAATTCCGAAACACAAGGCTTATCGGTACAGACTGGCTCGAGAAACCCTTAAATTTCCCTTGTTTGTGGGTCAAAGGAGTGACACCCTAATTAGCATACTGGAAAGTGTAAGGGAAAAGGTTTTGACAAATTAAATTTTAACTAAAGGTAATTGATAGTGAGTTAGAATTGCTATATGCTTATTTGTGTATTTCCAAGATTTTAGCGAAACGTGCTTTAAGTAACAGCAACAATTGCCGTTTTTAGGATCCTTTAAGGAAGGAAGATACTTACACAAAGTATTTTGTTACAACTATTTGAATGGTTAATATGTTTCTCCAAAGTTATTTAAAAGGAAATACATACATATTTGAGCGCTGACATATTACGACTTGTTTTTTCCATTAATTTAATAATTTGTCACTTTACATTGAAGAACTTATGCTTGATGAAAGTGTATATTGCTGACTTGCGTTAATTTTTAATTCTTTCTTCCTAAATCATTAAATTATTGGTTTATTTGAGGATGTAACAAACTTGCCAAATTAGAAATTTTGGCATGGAAACAATAAGCAATATAATAAATTCAGCTATTCATACAGAATCCCGGACTGTGTAGTTATTGAAAGCAGGGTGGTTGCCGCGAAACAAATGTTTCTCCTTTTATTTCTAAAATTCAGTGGTTTAAGTGTTTTTGTTGCTTTAATGCACGTACATTACATATAAGTTTTAATGGAAACACGTAGTAACATCAGCTGTTCTTCTATCAAAGAAACAGTTGCGTTAACAAAAAAATTGTCAAAATTGACTATGTTGCGATAACTGAATTGAAATTGTTAAACCGATTAATAAAGAGGACGAAGGCGGATGAAATTACTGCTTTTTTTGTAGAGACCAGACAGACTCGTATTTTGTCGTCAAAGAGAAGAAAAGAGGAGAATTACAAGTAGAGTCGTCACTTATATGATTTCAGAAACGGTTGCTGCTGTTAACAAAAAGATGAAGTTGCGTGTTTGTCCATTGATTATTTAGGAATACTTTCTTATTCATAAATCAAGGTAGATTCGATCTTAGGACCGACTTTCAATCTACATATATTGCAAAATTTGCACCTAAAAAGAAGAAATACCTCCAGCATTTAATTACTTTGTTTAAACATTGAGTGGACAAACGAAGGTGCAATGCAGTTTAATGGAAGGCTATTAAGCGGAACGGTGTATTTCAGATTCGTAACATCCGGAATACAGAAATAGAAGTAAGATAGCAAATGCTTGGTAAAGATTACACGAGTGTTTAAATTTTAACTGTAGTGTTAAGGAGTTAAAGAAAAGAGGGAGGAATAATTTTTTGATTGTGCTTATCACATTATATTTACCACTCATTGCATGCTTGCTTGATTACCAATCCATCTCTTATTAGTATCTTTCTTACCATTCTATCTGGTAAATAATCAACATATTCACCGCTTATTCACATTCAGTGGCGACCTTCCTCAATAACAACAGTGAGATAAGATTTTGTGAATCTTGTCTGCGTGAGCTTGAAAATGAATCAAAAGACATAGGTAAAGCTTTGGAAGCGGTGAATCGCTGGACGAACCTTCGACATATGGTATTCGTAGACGAGCGTAGAAATGGATAAGGTTGCGCAGAATATCAACTATCACCTATACGGAATTAACATTGATTCGTGACGCAGCATGGGGATCCATAGATAGTCGGTCTATTAATACTTACCTTATTTGCAAATGTTTTTTCCACGATCGTCGTCACTGAACAATATAGTTTTATACGTGGATGATACCAGCTACCTTTCTCGTATTAATACTGGTGGTCATCGAGTACCTGGAAATTTTAAGTTTTAGACCTGGTGTAATAGTAATAAGCTATGTATTAACGCAGATAAGACTTGTTTCATTAATTTTACACCTGGCATTAAAATAAATCAGACTTGAATGCATGGAGGAAAACACGCATAACAGATTTAATCAACGTAACTTAGGGAGAATAGCTTTAATTGGGAATCACAAGCTTTCCATCTTTCTTCTAAGCTATTTATCGACATCAATTGTGACAATTGTGAATATCTTGGACACATCCATTTCGCCGAAACAAATATTTATACAGCAGAATAATAGAATAGAAAATCTAATTGGAATGCAACAGAATGGAATCACGTAGGCCGCACCTTAAAAAACCAACAATTTTAATTCTCCCAGGTATCTAAATTATCGATGTTTTTCCATATGTTAAATACAACATAACAAAATTATATATAATACTCAGTCTAGTAACTAGCTTTGCTTCGCCATATACAGGCTCGAGACGTTAGTTTAACTTTTGTCTGTTCTTATTGTTGCTAAATATTGTCTATCTTGTGGAAAAAAGATGCATGGCACTTCCGTGTTTCTTCATCTATTTGATCTATTGTCGTTAGAACTTGGTTTTGACTTGTCTTGTGGCTCTTTGAGTTAGTCTAGTGAGAAATAGATGTTATTATAGTTATTAATGGAAGAATTTAAAGAAATAGAAATGTTGTTATAATTTAGAGCTCTCGATATCGTAGTATAACTATATATTCGATCCTAGTTGTTTTCATTTTAAAGTTATAACTTACTTAGAGATTGATCGTTATTCAATTTTATTTCTACTTTCTTTATCAGTATCTTTACGTTTTGATGAGGTTGGAATAATTTGAATTATTTTATTTAATTATTATCTCCAAGACTTTAAACTGACTTTAATGAAACTCGTATTATTTATAATTCAACATTTTCAACAACTCCAGTCTCTTCTTCTCTTTTTCACCGGCTTTTTATACCAGTATCAAAAAAAGAACTACTAAGATTAAGCGACAAGCTGAGGGCGCCTATCTATTTTGCCACATTGAACTTGTCATCAAAACCGCGACACAAAAAACTGAAATATTCATTCTTCGTTCCATCATCTCAAAATTTTCCAAACCGTCGAACGCGAGCAGTCATAAATACTACGAGGCACTCGACGTACTCGGAAACGGGGTACCGAGGAATCCGAAATTGTGATTTGCGGAGTAGTAGGTGGGTTACAAATGGCAACCGGCAAATGTTTAATCATAACAGATTCGCGACGTTGAATTGATCATCATGCCGTGTGACACCAGAAAATTACATTTTGCACGTTCCCCGGACTCATCTATAACCGGCAGACACCGAACAGACTCGGAGAACCCAGGAGCACTGGATTGTGTAATGAATATTCGAGTGCGCTGGAGAGAAACGCGAACGAATGTTCAGAACAGCAACGCCATAACCAACTGCAAATTGCCACCTTTGACTGGCGTGTCGGTAAGTGTCATAAACATGCACAAAATTCGATTGCGTTATACTAGTGGGTACGTAGCTACTATTCTAATAGAGTGTCATTTTTGCGAGCGTAATCTAAGTAGCGTGCCTTAGCTCTTTTTGCTGCTATTAGCGATGATCGACAACCCGCTGCCTACGAACCGCATGTTGCCCTCGTGAGGATATTGTGCGTCCCGAGTAGGCATAGGAGGTAATCAATATTTAATACCTGAAAAAGTCTCCCCCGATGTTGAGTTATTAGTTTCTCGTCTTTGTTGTACAGATGGAGAATTCGTTACGTGAATTTTCATTACTTACATCATGGAGCACAGAATATGGAGCGCTGCTAATAACAGTATCAAAGTTTCTTGTATTTGTTTCAAGTTAGGGAAATTAATTTCAGGACTCACTTTCGAGTCGTCAAAGAATTCAGATTGACGATATTAAAATCACGTCGTTCACAGAAAAAATTCCGCTAAATTAGAAAATTAATGTACTGCGACTTCTGGCGGAGGAGCGGGTTAATATACTAAACGCAATAAGCAGAAATTTCGCCATTCTTTGAATAATTAACCTGGCCTCGTTAACCGTCGAATACACAAAGCATACTCTTTTGAAATTAAATCAAAATTAATTTGTTTCAGGTCTCTTGTATTTCAAAATAATTTCATGATTTCCAATGAAAAAATTTATATAAAAATAAAGCAGACGAAATATATAATATCTGTTAGGTTGCAAATCAATGATTATCCGGAATCCGAAAATTCAAAAATTTATGAAACTTTTGAAATATGTAGAGAGCACATCAGGATAATTTTATTTTTCTGCTACAATGTTTATTGTAAGTAGATGAAATTAGTTTTTGTTATCGCTGCAAAAGATATAGTACTTTCCTTTTAGTGAAGTCACTCAAAACGGTTATTTTAAAGCAAATAAGTTGAAAAGTGTTCCTTAACAACATTTATTATTCTTTCATTCAAAAATGTTTTTCCATGTACTATTAATAAAAGTATTTCTTTGGATTTAAGAAATATTTACTTGATTCTATTGAAGACCGCCATTTCTTTGAAGTAAAGTATGTCGCTTTGGACGAAGGAAATCTTTCTATTAGTGCACAAATTGTGTATCTACACATCAGCAAGATGCTGTCCCGCTATACTTTGGCCAACAAGTTTATGATTAATTGTATCACACGTTTTTTGAGAAATCGATTGAGCAGATGTCGGACTTGACTCCAATGTATTTTGCAATACATTATTTGATTCCTAATATTTCACCTAAAAAACTGCAGGTTGCCTATATATAAATCTCATCCTCTCTTTAAAACATTTTTTAGTCGAAGATGATTATTTCTTTGCCCTCGTTTAATAATCGTTTTTGTTGGTTTTAATTGCTCCCGCTTAGTTCCCTTTGACGAAATGAAGAGGGACGAACGTATTTCATTTAGAAAAAATTCACTTTTCCCAGCAACTTTGAACGAAGCAGCGTGAAAAACAGTCAACAATTGAAAGCCAGAGCGCCGAGTACAAAGACAAGTTTTTCTTTCTCGATTCCCTTTCCCCCGTTCCCCGTTCTTTGGCGCGCTCTACTTAGAAGACAATGGCTAAATTACGGTGAGTTAACTGGTTAATTGTCACTTTTGTTAGGATTTAGGAAGAAACTTCGGTTGTAATGGATATTTCGTACAGTTGAAATCAGTTCACCAGGTAAACGTTTTTACCCGTACATCTAAAATTATGCGTGAAGTAAAATTCCGCAATTGAGACATAACTTCTTTCGAATACTACGAATTATTTATCTTTTACTAACTATATGGTTGTTATATATTTTTTTTTTTACATGCGTATTTATTTAGGTACGACTAACTTATTTGTTAGGAAGCTTAAGCTAAAATTAACAGCTGAGATTGACTACTTTAATGCTTGCATGACGAAGACATTGTTCTTTATCCCAAAAGATACTCAAAGGTACACTCTGTTGCTCTGCTTATTTATTGTAATATCTTTACGAAATTGATTGAACATCTAACCATTCAAATTGCGTTGTTAGTTGTCCACGATTTTGACAAATTATTTCAAGAGAACAGGAGATAAAGGTGTTATTTACAAAGTTATAATTCCAATAATGTCGCAACCTCTAAGGGGCTTTATTAATACATTGGATGTCCCATGAACAGGTAGTTACGCAAAGCTGGGATACCTGTAGAACGTATCCCATGGGATACGCGTAGAACAGCCGCAATGTGAGCTGCTGTGCGATAATTTTGACAATAAATGGAAAAGTTACTTAGTGGCAGAGAAATGTTTCTTTACATCGTTACAATGCTGTATCCAAGCAATATTTGGGAACGAGGCACAAATAAGTTTAATATCTATTAATTTATCAAAATCAATATTTAACCAATTGCTGTAGAAAATTTAACAAATTGTATTAGTGACAAGCAAACCACTATTTGGTAATAGGATCTGCGCCTAAGTGGACAGAGTTAGACGTTTTCCGGCTCTGCCAAAATCAAATTTTCTTGGTGAGTCTGAGGAACAATTCGAGACCGTTCTGCTAACGTTACATATCGCGGTAAGTCGTGGCTCTATATTTAAACAAACGAGGTCTTTATTTCATACCATGATGTTAAAATGGGTGGGATTTCATGTTTAATTGTAATGTTTTAAGTTTATTTATCTGTTAGGTGGGTTAGTTGAAGTATATGCGAACAGTGTAACCCGACATTTATATTTTAGTATATCTTATTTCTCCTCTTTGTTTTATGAAGTGTAATGTTGGAAAATTAAGATTAACAACACTTATTTGCAGAGTAACGTGTGCCATTGGCTTTGTTGCCCGTGACCGTAAATGTAAACGTGTGATTAATACAGGATTGATATGCATTTAAACCAACATTTAAGTGTTTCGTAGTTTCAGTGCCTGTTAACATCTATTCAATAGAGAGCGATCACCCCGGATAATGCTTCTTCACGATGAATTAAATAAAATGTATTGCCATGTAGAATCAGTAATTCATTGAGTAAAGAATTACGATATATTATATACTAAGACTAACGACACAAAAGTACCACTCCGCATCACGTAAGTTTAATTAATTAATGCAGCATCCTGGGCAGCGGATGCATCGATCCTCATTTTCAACCGTTGACCGAATGAAATACCAGAATTAAATAAATTTCCTGAAAATATTGAGAAATTTTGTGTTAAACCCGTTTCATTTTCAACACTTGCTTCAAATAACATACTTGTCTGATATTTGACTGTCGTTATAAATATGTCGTTTGTTTAGATCTAAGATCATGCCCTATCTCAATGTGTGAGGTCCTTCCTTCACGGTGAGTGGATGATAGTAACAAAACCGTGGAGCACATACAGTTTACACATTACAGGCTTGGGAAGTTATGATTAGCTTAATAAATATTCCGTTGGGCCGCTACCACAAAAAAAGGAACAAGTAACGAATAAAGCACGTGAGAAACTAAGCGGAAGTTAAGAAAAATATTGTGTGTGTCGCAAAGAGGCAATGGATGCACTCAGGTACATATGTGCGGAAAATGTCAAAATGACGTCTGTGTCTTCGTAGAATGTTTCCATTATGGTGGGGAGAGAAGTATATCCAATCCAAAGACCAATGTCTTGCGTAGGGCGGAAAAGTGGAAAACTTAAAAAAATATTTAAGAGACCGGGTCTGAATATTTACATATTGATTGTATGAGTTTGCTCCTATAAAACCTTATGCATTGTTTTATTATATCCTTTTATTAATTACATCTAATAATAAGTGCATAGGACGAAAGTTTATTTAATGTTTGGAAAAGTTATTCAAAGAGTTCTTGATCAATAATTTCTGATGCACTTGTTATTTAGTATCACAGACATTTTGCCTGGATAACTCTTAAATTACTTTTTGATGCAGGAAACGTTCCTCGTTAGTTTGATGTTATAGTTCAATTAAACCTAACCTTAGGCGCCTGCACGCTTGCTCCTCAAATATACGATATCTCACGCCTTCGGCTTGCCTCTAGTTATGAATGTTTTCGAACGGTCTGACTTTAATGTTTGCATATCTTTCATTATTCATGGACCGCGGGACAGGGTAATTGTTTCTAATGTGTTTGTGTATCGAGTTAATTGTTGAATTATTAACGTCGATATGGCTGCAGGACCTTTCCGACTAGCACCAAAGAGAGACGGAGCGCAAGTGGGTATTATGGAATTGTACACCTAAAATTAAATTACGTAGACAAATATTTTTGTATGTTAGAGCACCGGTGGTAATACATGATGATGATAGGAGGAAACCAACGCGAGTTGAAGATCGGTCTGAATTTTGCTACACGGCTACGGGATGCTGGAGGACTTCGTAATTGTGTTTGTTTGAAGGGTTGTTGAAGTAGACGCTGTGTTATTTAACTAGTGATGTATGTATGTTCTACTGCGTGTCTGCATTGCTATATGCAGGTTCGTTTAGAGTAATATTCACAGTTCGTTTGGTGAAAACTTAGAGGGATAGCATTCTTCTACGATTTAAGAATATGTAAATATTAGAAATTCGTATGCAAAAGTTGCTCGGAATCTTTAGATGACAAAGAACTTTCGCAATTTTCAACGCGAATTTTGAAAACTCAATTAAGATAAGCTATTCAACTATGGAAGGTATTTTCTCCCTTTGAATTAAAAGCGGGCGCTTTAGCGTTACAACCGCTGTAATTAGATTTTATGCACACATTATTCAATGTTTTAATTTAACATCTTCAGAAGCTCAGGGGAAAAGAAATAAAATATAACTACAATTCTTTACTTGTAGCGGTACAGTTGTGGTGATGTGTCTACCTGAAATGTTGTATTCGTTCTATTCGTTTGTTTAAATAAAAATTCTATTTCCAATTTTTCAGTTTGGTGTTTC
This sequence comes from Oryctes rhinoceros, assembly GCA_020654165.1. NCBI lineage: Eukaryota > Metazoa > Arthropoda > Insecta > Coleoptera > Scarabaeidae > Oryctes > Oryctes rhinoceros. Next base: position 16,646,822 of record JAIOKQ010000008.1, on the reverse strand, counting down.
GTTGGTGAGTTAGTCTAACGCAACAAAAACATGCACAGGTACATGTAGATACCATTTAAATATACATTCACTCGAATAAGAAAAAGTTCCTTTAACGGTTCGGTGGCTTAGTAGTCAAAGGGGATCGCTTGCCTGTGGCAGAGTTAAGCACAGTGAGTTCGAGTCTTATCAGGCTCAAGTAGTGGATTTTTCTGGTACGTGGGGTACGATCCCGAATTCTCATTTATATGATACAACAAAAACGGGACTTAAGACGAAATAGTGTTTCGATAACAAAATCGGGCATCTCTCTCAGATATACCCAGATAAAAGCGTCGGTTTATTCCAACAAACCACGGAGTCTTGCATATTCAACTGTTCATCCAACTAAAAATCTGACAGTTCAACACTTACCTTGCAGCACAGGACCTGCTAACCTTGGTGTAATTATTTTTGCTAAACCAAACCAATATTGGTGTTGGTTGTGCTTCAAAGCATATTGTTTGACACAACAAACACAAATAGAGTCGCATAAAGACATACTTCTTTATTTAAGACAAGTATATTTATTTACTTCAGGCTAGCATTGAGAAATTTAAATTAAAAATATATTTGATGACTATCATTTAAGGTACTAGAAGCAGTTATAGATAAAACAAGTTGTGAAAAGTTATGAGGAAGAAGAGACTGGCTGCTTACTTACAGTAGTACTTCATTTATGGCTAAAGTTCATGCGCAATGCAAAAGATGCTCATACTCTGCGCGCAAACATGATAGTGGCGATGACAAGACGTATGTCCTCCTATATATCTCTTGTTTCTTTAATGGCTTTTTTTAAGATCTTTTGGATTATTTTCAGAAATAAACATTGGTAGAAACAGCCATAAAATATAAATTCTTGGTCATGTTTAATTGAACACTATACATATTTTACGGAATCACCATCGCTAGTTCAATCACAAAAAAAAATAAACCAAAGCAGTTAAAAACGGCGATTAAGAGGGATTTTACCACAGAAGAACTTAGAATATCACCTGGAAACAAAGAAAATAGTATTTCAAAAAGGAATTAAATATAATAATAACTTAGGTTTCCGCGAGCAGTCGGTTAAAGGTAAACATGGTGTGAGTTTGGAGCTCGTCATTCGAAAATTCGACGTTTTGCTCACAGTTATATGGGGCTTCTCCAGGAAAGGGAAAAGTTGTAAGACACAGTCAGCATGGCATTTAGCGGGCAAACCATCTCAGGGACGAACCTAACTGAGCGGGAAGCAATTGATCGCGGTAACACAGCATGTGAACTATCCCAGATGCGAAAACTATAACTAAGCCTGAAGTACGAGTACACTTTCCGTGCGCTTCACGAAATTTGCAGTCACTAGACAAACTCGTATTTCGTTGACTCTGGGGAAATCTAGTAAGTAACACGAATCTATTCTCTATAGAGACGAGTAAACACGAGCCTGTCTAGTCTCCGTTGATTTCAGGAAACTCAACTCCCAGGCTTAATTATGACACGACTTAAACCCGAACACGTTTGGTTTCAACCAGTCCAAAATTATTTGTAAACAGATTACTGAATGGGGATGAAGATATTGGCAAATAGCGTAGACTGCGCAGAGCATACAGCTATGAATATCCTAAATATCTTCTATTCTAAAGTAATTCACTCAAAAACTAGATTTTGTGTGTGGCATGATTTAAAATGAGCGTTCGTTAACTAACATTGCCAGCAACTAAATTTGATTTTGATTGCATCCAAAGTTAATTCGGTAAGTGCCAAAACAGCTCCCATGAATACATACTATAGTATATAAGTACTATATTTTTCTATGTAGTTATTCTTTAGAGAATTTAAGTATCCATCCTTAACGAAACTACCATATTTTGAGCGAAATTTGATTTCCCTTGAGTAAATATAAGTCGTATTTCCATTAACTCTAGAGGTTCGGGATTTGTAGTGAAGTGATTAAAACATTTAACTATTTCTATCACAGTTTGGGTTTCATGGATCTCGGGGGAACCGTATACTGAAAATCGATATCATAATAAAACTTTTGTTGTGTAATTTAAATTTTAATAATTAGAAAACCATGTAGTTCTTTTATTATTAATTAACGAATTATAAAAGTTACAAGTTTCGTTAGCTATCACATAACAGGTTAGATCTATGCACATTCTTAGCATTTGCTGTTATTCTTTAGTCAAAAGATGCATTTATAAATCAGAAATGATCCCTTAAAACACGATTTAAAGTTGTGATACTTACAATGATGTCTGTTAAGCTGGCGTAGCCACTTCATAAATCCAACAGCAAACAATTGTATATGTTGAGTCATTCAGATATCAACAAGAATTAACTGGCATATTTTGTTTGTTGAGTTTGAAGCTGAAACTGTTTTCGAGAAACGATGGCTACGCTGCGAAGTAATGTTTTGTTGCCAATTTGTTGCTCTTAGAATGCGCTTTGTAAGTATCGATCTTTGCAGGAGAATTCTTGTTTTCGCTGCTCCCGATTTTTCAAAATAGTTATTATTGATTAAGCGTTGGTGATGGCTGATAAATTAGTCCGTACACTGCTGCTTATTATTTGTTGCATTTTTTCAGGGTAATATTCTACTATTGTATTGATCTAATGTAGTTACTTGTAACGATTAAATGTCTATGAATATCAAAGCAACCTTATCTGTGTATGCTTTTGCTCATTTACTTGAGGCAGAACGCTTAATTTCAGTAATTATCAAATATAATCATTATTTACTCTAAGCCACTGATCTAGCTTAATACCCTAGTATACGAGTAACAAAGTATGCCGTTAATATCCGCAGTGATCCAATAGTTACAGCGGGTGGTTAAGCTACCATATTAATTCTAAAAAAAAACAAAAAAACAAAATTAATTCTTGTGTAACAAAATAGCAACAAAATAAGCCGTTTAGCTTATATTTGGATCTGTAGCGGGTCAAAGGTTACAACGATCACGCTAGTTATATTAATAATGTTAAGCCAGCCTAGCTACCGTTTTCCCATAAACTGTTTAAACAACAAAACCAATTCTTGGGTAACAAATTTGCAACAATAATAAGCCGTTTAATTAGTGTTTGTGTCTATAGTGGGTCAAAGATTACAATGACCATGCTAATTATATTGATAATATTAAGCCAGCGTAACCACCATTTCCTCATAAACTTGGGTAACAAATTAGCAACAAAATAAGCAGTTTAGTTAGTATTTGCACCCGCAGTGGGACACAGGTTACAATGGTACAACGCTAGTTACATTAATCGTATTAAGCCAGCCTAGCCACTGTTTTCTCATAAACTGTTGGAACAACCAGTAGAACCAATTCTTGGGTAACAAATTAGCGACAAAATGTACAATTGTTTTCTGGTGAGGTTATGAAGTGGCTATACAAAATACAAACTCAATAGACGTCTTAGAATGAGGGCAAATAACAATTGCTATTATGGTTTGAGAATTACATATTGCTATGATTTTCATGTAAGTAATTATAAGAGAACAACAAATTTAGTTGTGTCGTTTTGTCGCATCTAGATATTTACCTGGTTTTAAGAATGTTTTTTGTGTCTACCTTGTTAAACGGACAAGGTAGACACAAAACATGATTAGAGCTTTTAAAAAAAATTGCGTTGTAAAATTGCGACAAATGAATGTCAATATGAAGAAACAGAGCTATGGATACAGGAATACAAAAAATCATATCAAATTTTTACATTTAAACTAAAAAAAAAATACCAGTTACAGCATCCTCAAAGGAAGCTGACTATGACTTGATTATTATTCATTTTATTGCGATACTAAGTATGCGCTATTTATTGCGCTCCAATAATTAATGCGAAACTGATAAACTAATATGCACGTCCGCCTATTCCATATACCTATTTAATTTAGGTCTGTTATATAACGAACAAATTAGTTGCGGTTGTCAAATTAATAACGCATGTAAGTACCAGAACGAGCTGTTGTATTCTTCGAAGTTTCAATTAACGATCGGAATGCCTAGTTTCTAGCTTTAGGTTTGAAGTTTTCCGTAAATAGGTACACATTTCCCTGTCAACACTCTGCGTATAACTGAAACTTCGCGTATTAAGCACGGAAACAATTTCAGGAAAATTTGTAACGAAGCAGACAAGGGCGTCTCGAAGCGGATGTAGAATGAGGAACGCAAAGAGGATTCGAAGCGGGGATTGAACGGAACGGAATGGGAATCATTCGACAAGGCAATCAACTTCGAAATAAAATTAACATGTAAGATACGACGATCCCTTCGACACTTGATCGGTCTTCTTAAGGAGAAATAAATCAATATGCTAAAATATCTATTGCTACGTATAACTCACGTTTTCATGTTATATCTTGAATAGGCACAATTAACAATATTTCAATCGTTAGCATCAATTTCACTGATGATTTAGCATCAACATTATCACGACTACTGATAAGTCATTTGAAAATCGAGCCGCGAATATTTTCCGCAATATTTTTTTGTACCACAAAAGTCCATCTTAGAAGAGCGCCACCAAATATAGCAGTTACTCAATTAACCGCTTCTTAAACATTTCAACGACTTTTGTCCATTTTCCAGATGATGAATTGGCATTAAAAAAGTTAGTTTCCCATGCGTAGGTGTTTAATGATGAGAAGAAGCCAACTAATGGTTATAATTTTTGTTTCGATTCCGCACTATGCGACTACAAGCCATGTAGAAGATAAACAGAAGTGATTGACGCGCTCCAATCCACGGCGAAGCTTGACCAAAGGATATTAAAGTAGCAAAATGTCTAGTTATTAAATCATCCGCCATAGAACTTTGGCATTAAACCTCAGCAACTTTTTTAATGTTCTCTAGAATCAACGACGAGTTAAGCATTCAAAGGTTTCTGTCGTCGGAAGAAAGAAAATACTGTATAACAATAATCCAATTAAATCGATCTGTTCACTATCTATCCCGTTATTGCGACATGCAAAGCTAAAGAAACAACTCTCGTACTTGTTCAGATCGTCAGTTTTGTTAATGTACAAACATCAATATCCTTCAGATACAAAATGATTGCATGATTTCTTTGGATTCCTTTAGGTAAATAATTATTCCTCTTTTGTCAGCGTAGTTAAAATTTTCCCTCCCTTTAGAACTACCGTGTTTTCAAATAAAGAAAAAGATGTATTTAGTGACGTATATCTCATCTTGGTGGGATATATTGTAAATACCTGTGTACCTACATATTGTAAATATATGTATGGAATACAAATTAAAGGAAAATATTACCTCTGCTTTTATATAATAAATATAATAAATTTTTTCTTTATTCGCAAACACCGCGTCTACTAAATTCTTTTACTGCATATCCCTGACACGTATCTAACAAATTGAAACCTTTAAAATCAGGAACTAATGAAAATGCCTTTCAAAAATACTTGCCAGTCATTTGCTAATCACAAAAGCGTTTCCCTGAAAGTAAAACAACGAATGAAAAAGCGAATTTTTCAAACTGATTGTAATAACACGCATTGATGTCTATGAACAAATTTTAGATTGCCCAATACTATTATATTCAGTTTAAAGCGTATATTAGTGGTAGTTTGGATATGAATTGCGCTGCGTCAACGAGTGTGTATGCAGACGCGAAGAGCACTTCATATACCGCGCATTGGTGGACTTCGACACTATTGTATCCAATATTTGGAATTCTCATTCACAATAGAATTGATATATCGACCGACAGCACAGTTACAAAACTAACAATAACTGTTCCCGCTGTGCGTATGTTAATTCAAGCAGTTGTATAATAAACAGATTAACTCCTGTATATTGTCTGTAAATTGCGGAATACGGTTATCGCTATTACCGCTAACTCTAAACAGGCAGTTTGTTACAAAGTGCGTTAATGAAATAGCGTTGTAAAAGATAGTATTAACACGTATAATTTTTACTATCTAATTAGAATGTATGTAAAAAAAGACAAAAACATTTTTCGCCTTATTATTCAGCTTATAGTGTAGCAAACAACACGTAAGTATCGGCACCGTCCGCACCACACAAGTTTAATTTATTGTATAGTCATTAGTAATTAGTCCGGGACGGCCGTTTGGAGGACACGAATGGTCCTCATCATCAACCAGTGACCACTTATTAGCTTATAGTGTAGTTCAATGAAATGAAAACACATTCCACTGAAAGAATACTTACAATGAAATAACGCTTAAACACTCGAATTTACAGTCACCTGCGATGTTACAGATGATATTATGCGTTTTGACTGCTAGACCTCAGGTAAATAAGATGTTAAGTCGTCAGATTAGCATTCTTGTAACAATAAGATAAAAGATGATGGCAAATATTAAACAGTTTTTACGATGAACAAGTTTTTGGCAAAGATTAGTTAAATTTCAATTTAAATGTAATATTAAAAGTCTCAGGTCTATTTAAAAACAGTTAAATGTATTTAGAGAAAAACAAGAACAGAAAATGGACAGAAGCAGTTAGAAAAAGCAATTGAAATGGATTTTACAATCGTTTTTACAGCTACAAGTAAACAAGCTAAATTGTTTATAAGCTGTTGTTGAAAAGAAATAAAAATTTTCTATCATTGAATTGGTAATTTGCCGTGAATTGTAATGTTAGCGACTTCTAACGTTTTCTTCTGCCACGTACATTCTTAGGCTAAGACTAAATAGATTTGTTGCTATAATAAACCACCTTTATTAAATTTAGTGCTGTTTATCAATATAATTAATACTCGTTTAATAAGATAGTTTATGAAGCTGCTAAGTGCTTGAATGTTACTGTCAGTTTAACTTCATGTGCTTTAGTTTTTATATTATAATTATTTATGTAGTACATACAATAATTATATTGTTTTATTTTGACGTAAGTTGACGTTTCTTTCTGTTGTCAACAAATTTGTTCCCGTGTTTTCGCGTATTTAATTTAGCTAAAGACTATCGATTGAAATGAGGTTCACTGCAAAGATTTTGAACGTTTAATAGATACAATTTTAGATAACTTGAAATAAAAAGGATGATTTAAGGATTATCTACTTTTTCAAATTTTTTCTTATTATTTATAAATTATTACATCAAATGTTCAATATAGCAAAAAAAATAGCAAAAACCGTTTTATTTACTTAAAAATGAACATCAAAGATCTATTTAGGGATAATTCGATGTCAAAATAATAAAATTATATTGATAGTTGATGTACTTAAACTGTCCCATATATACATATATATCTCTAGCGATTATAATCTATAATTAGAAAGTTCCTCAAGAGGAAGCTTTTACGGTTATTGGAAATTCGGTCAGATCTCAGAGCGTCTGACTAAAAATATTTTAAATGTTACACTTTATCTCGAAAATTGGGGAGAGGAGGAAATTTGAATTTAAATTACATAATCTGGATAAAGTTGAGCTAAACAAAATACACTTGTTAAGGCGAAATTAGTTTCGAAGATCTCAATGCAAATTTTCTTTGGAGTGGAAGTAAAAGCTTAAACAACGGGCGCCCTCGTTTATATTGCAATTATAAAAGAAGCACATAGAGCCTTACGGAAGCGAAGTGTATAGATCCTACGTATTAAATCGAGAATAGCCAAAATAAAAGCACAAAAACCTTCATCTATATAATAATTTACTATCTGCACGATTTTTGTTGTATAAATACTTCATATACGCTTATGCAACTTGAAGTACCTCACGTTTTATGTTGATCAGGAATATGTGAAGTAAGAATTAAAATGACCAAAGGATCGTCTTTTTCTGAGTATTGTACAAAGTGGCGCTTTTTTTAGTTATAGTTAACGTTATAAACATTTTCCATAAATTATGTTCGCATATTTATCTGTAGAAAGCTATTAGTAGCTGCTGGTGTTTCTTCTTGCTTGTATATTCCGATCCTTAAAGCAGGACTCGCGTTTAACTGTAACGTGTAAGGTACAGTAAGAACACACTCGGAGCTACGCTGATAACGCCGGGTACACAAAAATATGTCCGTATGTTCTCTCCTTGCATTGCTTTTGCTGTAGATGATTCCATCAATGCCATGAAGAAGCTATTTTAGCGTTATTATTTTGGTCCTTGTTTCTAGACATTCCCCGAAAAGTTGATTTATTTTTCAAACACCGATCTTCAGCGGATGATTTCGAAACCAGGTTACTTGCCCAATACGGTGGTTTCATTTCCATCCGAGTATTTAGCGAAAGAAATCAATTTAAATAAAACTCCAGATATATATATATCGGAGTGTCAATTAAACTCTTTTTTTTAATTTAACCTTTATTTGCATTTTTGCCGTTCTCGACATTAAGATAATCGTTTACTCGTTGGAAAATTAAAACGGTCCTGTTTGCAAGGACTTCAGCGGTTATTTCGACTCTAATTTATTGGGGAAGGGTGCAGACAAGCGTATTTGTGGAGAAACACGAATAAAAAACGTTGAGTTATTAAATAGCGCGGATCGGAATTAAAAATAAATGTTACAGATATGATGGAAATAAATGTTTAATCATTTTAAAAGCAAATATTGCGTTATTAAAAATCCCTTGCTCGGGTGAGATTATGTACTTACATATGTAAGTGTAGAGTAGAGTACATATACGTATGTCGGTTTTATATATACGGAAAATTTACTACTAAACTGACTTTATCGGTCTTCATTTAATTATTTACAATTAGAACATCTTGTTGTTTAATATGCTTGTTCGCCTTGTTATTCTGCACAAATGTTTACAATTGTTATTCCTTAAATCTAACTACGAAGGAATGAAATTTATTAAGTTGGCGTTGATGACAACCAGCTAACGGTCGCTCTTGACTGAATTGGGGCCGCAATACGTACTATCTGCTGGAATTCCTTTGATACTCGGTCAAATTCACAGACTTTTGCGTGCAAGAACATTACATAGCAGAGACAAAGCCAGGAAGCTCACAAATTTGATAAAAAATGTGTAAGAATTGCAGATTCATGCAAGACGAAAGGAGCAGGGGAGTACCTTCTTGGCATTAGAGGACCTGAAAATTTGGTTACGAAACTTCTAAGTTTGTCTGAAGGAGAGATTTACTCATCGAATTTTAACATTACGTGGCATACCTACTACAGATCGTACTGGTTGATATAGACGAGTAAGCTAATCCACTCGGCGCTGCTAGTATATAATGACATATATACTTAATAATAATAATAATTTATTGCTGTTGCCCATAAATGGTATGAACAATACGTGCTTAATCATAGTCTAGCAAGCGATAGATTGTGATATTAATTAAGTGCAGACATTCTTCTATTGATATTAACACATTATCTGGTGTATATCATTCTTATATGTCCTTTCCTGGTTTTATGGTTCAACCTTGTTACTAACTCTGCAATGACGTGCCAAAACAAGGTAACTTTGCGTTAGTCCCTTGCAGATTGTTGTAACTTTGTCTAATTTGAAATTAATAATTCTTCATTTTTTGCGTTATTGGTTTACCACTTGAACACCATTTTTTTCTTTTAAATATCTTTCACGTATTTATATAGATATATGTTGGCTGAAAGTTTAGTGCTTGTTAGATAGAAATTATGTTTTAAAAATACTTTTTATAGGTCCAGGATTGAATTTGTAATTTCAATGCACGTTCTTTGTAGCTTTGTAGCTTCCCAATTAAGTTATAAATCCGTGAAAACTTGCACTACCACATAGATTACGTAATATTTTCATTAGCATCGTTTCATTCAGTCCTCAAAAATAATTACTGCCATAATGACACCTACCATTAGTTCTGAAACATTTCCGGTTTAGTAAAACAAAATTACTCGTGGCGAGCGGCCTCATCGAACCAACTTAACGTCTTAAAGGAGAATCCGTACTGGGATATCGTCAGGTCTAACGATCTAACTTTCCTTAACATGCAAACCCTTGCTCTTATACTTCTTGGCTAAATAGAAGTTCGGAATCTTGGCGGGCACGCGATCCCATTATCCTTTTCCAACCACCGCCAGGCATAAGGGACGTGGACGTATTGCCGCCGCGTAACTTATGGCGCATCGTAACTGTTTCACTTACAAATTATAGCAACCTGATTTGCAGTGGTAGACGCTCGCTGTTTGTTGTTAGTGTCCGGAGTCAAATTCGCAAACTCCGGCCGAGATTTCGGTCCTTCTCAGTCGACTCTTCGTAGTGGCGATGGTAATGCGGTGAAATCGGGCCAACGACGTGATTGACTGGTTGCGGTACGTCGGAAGATAAAAGTATATTGTAATTAAAAGTGCTCCGAATAAAAATTGGACTCCGGAATAAATCGACCTGACCAGTTGAAATTGATAAAACGCAAACTCGTTGAACCGGAGCGGGTGCAATTTACGTTGTGGCGTCGGACGTATCATGCCCGGCATCAAAATGATGTCCTGCTGTCTTTCTTTGTTTTCCGTTAGAATTATACGTCGAAGTGCGGATGAATATGCATCCTATATCCGTATATGCGGTATGTAACTACTAATGCAGTCGTTAATATTCACGTCTTTAGATTCCTTGTATACAAAGACATTTGGCAAATTCTTAAAACATTTTTCATGTACATAAATGTTAGTAACGAAAATTAACTTTATTAAAAATAAATTAATAACTCGATGATGTAGAAAAGCGACTGACAAACGTTCTTGGTACAAAGATGTTTCTTAGATGTAAAACTAACTTTCTGGTCTTGCTAGAATAAGTAATGTACAACGACGCTCTAGGACAACAATAGCAACGTTACATGATCTGTTACAAAATGTCCTTTTGTTATCTGCATATAATGGAATTAACCCCTTGTTGTCTCTAAAGTTTGGTTCCCCTTATTATCTTTGGGGTTGAATTGTCTTAGGTCGTAATAAATAAGGAAGTTAATTGTATCTTATTCGAAAGTAGCATTGAATCTAAAATTTATTACTTGCGTTTGTGTGCGTGTGTTTGTTAAAATTATGGTTGCTACTAGTATAATAATTCTTTTAACTTGTAATTAGCCTCAGCTAAGAGCTTTCGCTTCAACGCTTATCGACAGTTATCAGAAGACACTAGAGCAAAGCTAAACCTTAAAACGTACTTCAGTTCTTAATTCGTCAGAATTTCGTCCACGATATTTCAAGACAACAGTGTAACAGAATAATCTACAAAGTATAAGCAAAAGGTACAATATAGATAAGTGATTTTGTCCAGTTTTATTTTTATTTTTGGAAAATTAAAAATAATACAATAATAGTATAAACCAACTTATACAATTATTTTTGATTTTGTGACCAACAGAATAATCTAGAGAACTTGTAACAAAGTGCCCATAAGCAAGCCGTAAAAGGAGTATTGCATAACAAACTGGGGAAATGGGATACAGAAATTTAGAAAAATTTGGTAATAATAATGTTAACAAATTAGTCTTATAAATATGAAATTACTTCCTTCTTAAATTTCTGGACTCTATTATATGCACTGACTGCTACTTTCATTTATTAGAATCGATAGTAATAAGATATCTACATACATATTTTTCATAATATATATGATTCTGTAAAAGACAAAATGAATTTGTAATCCGTTAATTTATTAAGTGTTGGAAGTAATGTTACAATAAAAATATTTTGACTGAAATACGTTGAGTTTCAGGTATATGTATATCAAAAATATGTTAAAGAAATAATTTGTTCCTCAAAATCGGACTGGGGATTGAAAGCTAATAAACTGGAAAAGTTCATTTAGATAAGCAACTAATGTCTAAATTAATTGTAATAATCCCTTTAAAATAAGCGCAAGTAAGTAACTGTGATGGGTTTGATTATTCTTTAATTTTTCACATCCTATTTTTTTTCTTTTCTACTTCGTTTTCTCTGACCTCTGTTTCTTCTCCTAGTCCTTCATCAGGCTGTTCTTCTTTTCTCCCTTCTTCTTCTTATTTTTTCCTTCTTCTTCTTCTTTTCTCTTTTCTGTTTTTTTTCTTCTCCTTTCTCTGCTTCTTCATATTCTCTTTCTTTCTTTCTTATCTCTTTTATCTTGCTTCTCTTTCCTATCTTTATTTCTGCTCCCCTTCATTTCCAACAACTCATTTATCTCCTTTTTCTAATTCTTCCTCCTTTTCCTTTTCTTTCTCTTTCTCCTTCTTTTAATTCTTGTTGTGCCGATTCAAGTCCTTCTTCTGATTCCTATTCATTTCATACTTTCCTTTTTCGTATATTATTATTCTTGTTATGATTGTCTTTTTTATGATTGTGTTAATAATTAATTAATTTAGTTATGATAAACATCCTTCACTGATCAGTTTAGTTAGGTAAATCAATCGACCGAAAAATTGTTTGATTATGCTCAACAAACTTATTGAAGAAGCTTTACATGTTGGATAAATTCACGTTTACTTTACTTGTAAAGAAATTTCGAAACAGTTATAATTTTCAAACCATAAAAACTTAAAATTATCTTAATTTTATAACTACGTGGGGTTATAACAGAGTTACTTGTTTATCCACCAGCAAATAAATGTCTGCCTCATTAGAATGGAAATACGTATTTAGCGGAACAATATTTCTTATTATTGCCGGTAATTTATATTTTAGTCGGTTATCCTGACAAGGGTTGTATGAGTATTACAAAAATCGCTGCTCACGCAACGTGCATCGAAGCTTAAATATTCAAGTTCGCGTGCAGATGTCTTCGGATAATACCACGGGAATAAATAATTTAGAAAATATAGCGCACAGAAAGTGATACGTATGGAACGATCGATACAACGGTTATTGACTTCTGAAAGTGGAACATTTGGTAGGAGTTCTATATTCTGGGAATCAAAATACAGAGCGTTTGTCGTTTTTAAAGATGCGATTAAACTGTGAAGAGTATTTTTATGTTTGTAATGCAGCGATAATATAGTAGCACTCTTTAAAGTAAAGAAAAAGTACTTAATTGGCATTTGGTAAAAAGCGGCGCAAGATAGCGTGCTGATAACAATTACGAGAATAATTTATATCATGAAGAAATTATACGCACTTTTTTTAAAAATTGCCTTACTCAGTGTAATGCTATATCTAACGATATGTAATATTGTTGTTGTTGTAGTCATCAACAATGATTTTATAAATTTTTTATTTGTTTCAGATTTTGAAACACCTCACACTCAATGGTGAGTAAAGTTGAAGCTTTAATAAGTTAATAAGTTTTAATAAAACTTAGAAATTGATTATACAAGTAAAGTATTTGTTACCTAGTTCTTTGACTTATTTTCTCCAAAAGAAAAATTGAGTTTCTGTTGTTCATTATTGTTAAATCTAGTAGTTTAAAGTTATTCAAAAATAAGCTTTCAATTTGAAATAGCCATAAATTTACCGAACCTTTAAATTCTGCGAGAGTAGAAACACTAAATGATCATAAAGTAATTTAAGAAGAACAACAAGAGAGATTTAGATATAACCACCATCCTAATGCTCAATTACAAATTGTTATTCTTTATATTATGAAAGATAAGACATGCAAAATTACTCTCAGGAATGTACTAGATGACATGTGATATCGATTGCTTCTGTTCTTCACGAATAAAGAAATACTCTCTCTTTGAGATAACTGTATCAGCGGGTTTCTTAGAAGGCCACCTATTCCGATTACACAATCGGTGTAGTAGGGTCTTTACATTATTGTCCATGTGGGATGGAGGATAAAAACGGTGATATTCTCAGTATCATGATGTAATGCTAATAATATTCATTGTCATAGAATAATGATAATAATAATAATAATGTACAATATTTAGAGGTAAGCTTTCCCGGGCATTTCTATCTCCATTTCTCCGCTTCTTTCAGTTTCGGCCTTCTTTTAAGTTCCTTGCCCTTCAGCTTTAGAATCCTCTTTTGTTGTTTGTTCTTTTGGGAGTTCGGTCTTAGATAAGTCTTAGATTTTTCTGTACGTTTTTTTTTGTGTTCTTTTCCATGCTGTTCACACGAGAAGTTAGGCAAGTAACGGTCCGTCCAGTACTCCCAAAGAAAGATTCACGATCATAAATTAATACTTACGGCGATTTGCATCTTGGATTTGTGTCCGCCCTTAGTCCCCCTCACCTTCGACCTGTCCAGCTTGGCACCGCTGATGTAGCTCTCCGATTCATTAGAATACTTAAGCACCTACACGTGGCCTAAAAGATTAGGTCAATTTAGGTCAAAAAAAGGTCAAAAGATTAGGCCTCAAGGATTAGGTCAACCTACGAGAAGTAGTTTTTTAGCATTGTAAAATTTTCAGGAACTTCTTGTAAAATTATAACTGCACTGACTTCATCTTCCACTAAATTTGGTCCACAGAATTGCTTTTCATCGAAAAGTGTACCAGTTTCTTAAAATTTTCGCACGAGCTTACGTAATGATTCTACTAAGCATGGCTCATTTTTCAACGTATGTATTTGAATATCTTCTTGATGCCTTGAGTTGTTGTTTGTTGAACAGCATTAAATGAGGTAAACATGAATGCGTAGCGGCCAAACCATTTTAATAGCAACAAAAGCAACGCGACCATGAATATTAGAGAAAAACTCAGTTACTCCGAATACTCTGCAGAACTAAAATATTCAAAGGATAGAAGGAAGGAAAAGCATTAAGGTTTAATTCAATAAAATAAATAAAAATTGTGTTGGATATACGTCACTCAAGGTAATCTCCGTAAAAAGACAATTGAATATGCAAGAAAATGTTGTCCTAATGTAGTTGTTCAGAATACACACTATGGGCTTAAATACAAGCACGACTTCAACGAATCACTAAGCCCTAAACACATGCCATTGCTGTCCTATTTTAAGCAATTTTATTAAATCCAATTGTTATTTGTTTATGTATTTGTCGAAGTCTTTTGGGCCTATCATAAATGAAAAAGTACTTATTTATAATTGTTACGCTTTGTTGTTGCATTGGTTTGTGGTCAACATTGTTTAATTGTTTCCATTAAGTACTGATTATAATAGACAAGCAGTATGTATTGGGCGAAGTATACTATTTCCGTTGTCTCCGGACTGGAACCGCGCTGTTATGGCTTTTGCTCTCATTTCGTCCACATATAGAAACAGACCGTGTAGTATTCATTATTCAAAACTAGTAAAAAGGCAAGGTGAAAAATTTGTTAAGTTAGTAAAATGTATTAGCTGTCTATCGTAATCAGATAAGGAAACCTTTAATAAAAATATCCAATGGACCGTCCCCTTTCTTAAATTTATATCCTATTACACCCAAATCTGATTCCTATAAATCTTGCAGTGAAATAAAAATACGCATTCATGTCACCGTTTTCCAAAAAGTTAAGCTTTATATTTGCCCCATAACTTTCAGGTAAACGTATTCAAATCTCTGAAACGTAACGGTTTAATGCCGTACTGAGTACACATAAAGGTATCAAGAGATTTTCTGATCGTCCTTGGCTCTTTCTCCTTTTGAAATATATATGTACCCATATATATACACGCGCCGGAGAAAAGAATGCTTTTAGATTAGTTATGTATGTATAAGTTAAAACCCATAGAAGTTGGATAAAATTTATTGCACGGGACGCAGTCGAACGCGCGGAAACCGACAGAAAAGTGGGGTAGAAAATGGTGAATACTTTCCGTTTTATATGCAAAAAAAAGTTATTTCCGTGTATCCTCTATAAACTGGAATTATTTACCCCTACGTGATAAACTTAGCTATAGAGCATAAAATTTAAATGAAACTTTTCCTATTTACTCGATTTCTACAAATACCGGCGCGGGATTACCAGTAACAACGCACGTAAATATTTTAAATACCGCCGAGGTAAGCAGCTTCATCACGCACATTCTAACAGGATTGTGACGGTTTAACATATTTTAATATTGATAAAATTATATCGCATAAACACGATTTTCGCAATTGTTGTAGCACGGTATTTATTTCGTTTGTATAAAGGCATATACCGCAGAAGAGGTTTTGGTGGAAGATGATAAAATAGCATGCTGTATATTGCAAGCCGAGGCACGAGATTTGTTCGAAATTTAAGATTTTTAACGTGTACTGGCGATCCAATGAGGTCTACGACAACGATGATAAAAAAATTGTGGCGACCGGCGAAGTTGATGTAAAGCTAGTTCGCTTGATAGTTTTCCAATGAAAGTATTTTGAACTGTGTCGGCAACTTGGCAACCAAAAATAATCACCAATCTTCGAAAGAAGACGGAATTCAAATATTTCGGAAACAGAAACAAGAAAAACTGGCCTAAAAGAAAGACACAGATCGAGTGCGTCCAAAATTTAAATCAGTTGAAGGCATCGAAGTGAATTAGTTGGAAAGGCGCGACATTCGGTCTAAAAAATGGAATTTTCAAATTTACTTGAAGTTTAAAAAGAAAACAAGTAGAAATAGACAAAGAAAACGGAACATGCTGCATAACGTTTGTAATTCCTTCAGTTAGAGTTGAATAATACTATTATTTTTATTTTTGGAATATAGGCGGTTATTCCCTATTTAAAAATGAATTAAATCCACATTATGGTGACATCATAACAGTTTAGTTTGGATATTAGCACCATATCTATGCTCAATTAGCGCATTACATCTTTATTACAGATTACTAACTAAATTTCTGAACATAACTCTTCCATTTATAATTTTATTATACAATAATTAACTTGCCCCTAATTGCATTACCATCCATTATTGCTGAATATTGTTTATGTGTTAACGTAGATAAGCGTCAATTAGATGTAACGCAACTTGATAATATCATTTGGTGTTGCCTTACGGCTAAGAATGCATTTCAATACATTTATATAAGGAGGGCAACTAAAGGAGAAACCTTCTGTAATTATATTGATTTATCAGTGCTTCAATTAAGATTAAGATCATCGGAATTCATTACCTGAGTTTGTTGTATTATTTAAAAACTGTTTTCTTTTTTTTTTGCTTTATATTATATCATTTGTATCAATGTGAAACTGAAGCAATCATGATCTAGAAGAAGTTTTATGATGCTTATGTGGAAAACGGCGGAAATATTTTATATTTTACAAAACATGCTTGTTTAACAAAATCAAATAGCTTCTTGTAATCTTGAGCGGGATATTTTCTACCTCATTTTCTGTTTCCTCTGGGATTATTAATCTTTCTACTCAAGTATTGCCCTGCTTAGAAAGACTGTTAATCGGTATTACGATTCAATTAATCTTGATATTGAAATAAGTTTTAAGTTAATAGAAATCCCAATCTTGTATCTTATTCCAGTTCTTTTCTTTACCCCTACCTACCCTTTAACCTAGCAAAGCTGGAGCGGAATGAAATTGACGGGCTTACCTTATTCAGACGACAAAGCGGTGATAAGTTTGCTCATAAGAAAGAAAGACACTCTCTAATAAACTGTGAGATTTGTCCAGGATTAAACCTAATGGATACCGAAAAAAAATTAAGAATCAATATGAAAATGTAAACACCCCGTAATATAAGCATACGTGACTGAAAAAATTAAGTTTACGCATATCTAAGAAGGGTTAAATTGGGAAATTCAATATGAAATTAATAAAACAGAAACATGGTATTTGGTGCGAAATAAAAGTGATTCTCCTTGCTTGCTTACACCATAAGCAACACTCTAAAATAGTTAAGTAATTGTGAATTGGGAAGCTCAAAAGCGATTCTTTTTATTTCTTTTCTTGTATTTATTAGTTTAACAATAATAAGTCGTTTGGACAGTCTTTCATTTTTCTAAAGAAAACGGAAATTAAGTTTTGAAAAAATAATGGATCCTTTAATTGTTCGAACCTTTAGCTGAACAGTTAAAATAGGACCCTTGTCTTTACATTGTTGAAACAATAGTACGATCAAAGGTTCGAGCTACTAAAAAAGCATTGGCAATATCACAATTACAATAAACTTTTAATTATCTTTTTCCCTTCGATTACCTTCAAAATTACATTATCATTATGTTACCATGTTCTGTATATGGATTAGAACACTTATTGGATTGATGGAACCATATTTATCAATCGCATGATTGGCAAATATTGCAAAACTATATGATTCGTTGAGCAAGGACGATAGAAGAAACTCCGAAATGGCATGCAATGATAACATCATGGAAATAATTGGTTAAGTTAAATAGAAAAGAGGAAAGCACCTTAGTTATATACTACAAGGTAGGAAAACCTGATTCAAGAGTATCTAGAGAATTACAAACCTTATTTAAGTACCCTTACATTAAATAAGGTGTCTCTTTTCCTTTGCGTCGTACGAATTTCAACCGAACCTTTTGATAAAATAGCAGAAATGCGGCATCAGATTTCCAATAAATGTTATAAATTTTATAATTTCAATTACTTTCCCTGCACTTTTAAACTAGTTCTTATAAAATTGCTTTTAGCTGTTCTGTAATGGGTTAGCAGATTTGTGAGACGTTGATTTCTTATAACCGAAAAAGCTGGAGAGCAATATAGTAGATTTTTCAGAAGGTAAAATTAAAACTATTGGTGGTTGGCTTTACTCTTTCGTAATTGCGTTCGACTTTAACCGTAACGAAACGAAAATGAATGCAAATAGTTGGAAAAGAAATGGAAATAGCGTGCAATTCGCTTGCAAATGCAACTAGCAAAATGTAAATAAACAGATGTAAATGTAAATTAGGTGAACCGACTAATTCGTTTGCGAGCAGGTCGCGAAATAGATACTGGCAACAGCGCAGCAAGTACATTGCGCTAGTTTTCCCATACCGCACGCTTCGTGTGGATAACACAGGTTATCAAGTCGTGCAGCTCTGTGATCGCTCGCCATGTGCAAGACTCCGAGTAAGCTACAATTTCCGGCTAAGTAGACGACATGTGGTTCCGCATCCAAGTTTTAAACCCGAAGGAAGTATTTATTGTCTTTTCGCTCTCGTTCTAGCTTGTTCTAGATGTCTTTTTCTTGCGCATGCATCTCAATAAGGAGTTATTGATTTACTTGTTCTGTGATTTTAAATCTAATGCACATGTATACGCGTACGATATATAGTTTGAAAATTGATTACATATTTCAATATCTCTTTCTACTGGCGAATGAATTTTAGATATCTAAAATCTAGTATCTTTATCCTCTAAGTGTTTTGTCCCAATGATTTTATTTTGCTAACTCCTTGTTTATAATGCGATTCAGCATATTTACAAATTTTTGATATGCAGTATCTATGTATTTCGTGATCGATGTTTCCGTTTGCATGACGTTTACAAAATTTACAATAAACACTGAAGAATGAAATTTTTTTTCGTAAACTTCAGTGGAAGGTTAGTAGATTTATTAGCTGCGGTAGGTCTATACAACGCACGAATTTTGGATATCTTATCTTATCCTCGGCGGTGGTTCAGCATGAACCATCAGACTTCGTGCAACGTATGACCAAACAAATGTAATATATATGGAAACGGTTTTTTTTTAAACAATTTAACAGCATTCTAGGATACTTGGCTTACATGTTGAATACATATGCAACTCACCTCGACCTACTAATTTCATTTTGTTTCTATTCATTAAAAAAAAAAGAAATAATAGTTAGGACCATAAAACGTACATACTTGCAATTGCGAGTATTTAAGGTAAAATATTCAGCGAGTGGCTTCTGCATTTTGTTATGCAATTTCATTTAGAGAAACATAGGAACCATCTCATCAATAGTAAATGTTATTATCTATGCTTTGATTTTTTTAGCACCTTTGTAATTATCATGATCATTGACTTTATAACGTTTACTAAATTAGCAAAACCTAAGAAATGTTCCCATTCATGTTTAATTGTAACTGTTTGCAAAAAAACCTTACTATTAAATAAAACTTTTAAAAAAAACTATTTAATACTATTAAATAAAAATAATAAGATAACAACAAGGTAGTCGATGCTCTTGTCGGAAATAAAATTGAATGGATTCCGCTAGTACCGCTAGTACTTAGCAGTGTATATTCGTTGAAGCCGAGATGAGTTCACGGGTCTATCTCAAACGACGACATTTTTATTGCCCAGCCAAGACAGAATTAGGAAATTATCGTTATTGATCGGTTATCTTTACATTTGACAACATAGTCTTTTTCATCAGAAACATTTGTGGACGGAAATCATACCTCATCAAGGTCAAAAGATGCAAGAACAAAATTCGGCTATCACATATTTTGTGAAGTATTTAAGAACCAAAGTAACTTTGAGATTTTTTTCTTTCGGACGTCGTTTGTCACAGATCCACTTGCTGTTCGCTCTCATAAGAAACATGAAATTTAGCAGCTTTGTCAATTTGAGATCTGTCCTCTATTTCTAATAATAAATAATAACTAAGCTCGCCGTTGTGAGGACCGAAAATGAATAAACCTGCGTATCTGAACGTTATTCGGAAATTATATTGCTTTTTTTAAGGCATGCATCAATTTATACATTTCTATTTTCCCTCTTCTCACTTCAACGAATTAATATTCGCATGCACTATCCTCATCAAACCTGCTTACATGCAATTTTTACTTGTACCGTTTAGCATATGGTATCGTTGCTATAATTACTATTAATCACTTAAAACGTATAAACCCAGTTTTAAATAATGTAAATATATTGACGAATAGATACATCTACGTTCAAGATGTATAATTGACTAATGCTGGATATCGGATATTTTTAATTAAAGCAGTACGAATATACGTATCTATGCTGTCTGGTTCATACTAGCAAACTATTGTACTTTTTAACGAGATAATATTCACGACTGTAATTCCATTAGTGAGAATGGACGTGGTGATGAATTTTAATGTTTGAAAATTTCCACGGCGTCCTTTTATGTACGTTTTCAATTTTTTAATTAAGCATAATAGAAGTGCCGGTTTCTAAAATATGTTATAATTTTAAGCAGGCAGCGGAAAATCGTTGATCTTTGTTAATTGGTACTAACACAATTACGATACTTCTTCGTGAATAAATTAAATCCTATCCAAATCAATGGAATCAAACATGTCTCTTCGATGTATTGCATCATATAATCATTTATCTGCTTATTTTCGGTAACGTCGTGGACGTTTACAAACTCTCTTGGATGCTTATTTTGTTTTCAAAGAACTTTGTACTAGCGTTCACGTTACAGTTGCATACAAATGACAACTATAAACTGTTCTTAGCATTCACGACATGTTTACTTGCAACTAAATAGTCTTATCTGCAAACTTACGGAGTAAAGTTCTTATTTGGACGTAGATTAAATACACCTTCTCCAATCTGTTTAGCAGTTTGAAGGAATGGGATGAAATCACATAGCAACGTACATGAAACACCACTTATTGAAAGTTATACTGATTTTATTTTAGACCATTTTTTTAAATAGTAAAAGATGATTTGCTGTACTAGGAATAATCGAAGTGCGAAAGTAAAAGTTGCTGATACGCCACTACATGTTTTCGGTAAATTTTCAAATAAATTAGAACTATAGAAAATATAAGTACCTCGCATTAGCCATTGGGAAGCAAAACATAAAAATTATTTATTAGATAATCAAACGTGGGCACCACAAATGCAATTTTCAAATGGGTAAATGAGTAAAGGCTCATTTAAGCGGTGCGTCACTCTGTATAGAAAAGACGACGGTTCTTTTATACGTATGTACGTATATCGTACATGTTGTATATATATTTTCTGTGCATATTTCGAATAACATATAAATCAGTTTACTGCCACTCGTTAATTAAAAGTTTCCAAAATCTACTTCTCGCGAAACAATACGCCGACATTAGTAGCGAAAATAATGAATTTTCCTGTGTACTCGGCTTGTGATCAATCCGTACGTATTGTAGAGCACTACGTTTCATTGTTATCCCGGTTGTGTCCGATAATTAAATTTTTAACAGGCAAATCTCGTCAGTCCTCCCTTTTTTCGCACGTCCTGTGCCAAAAGCACAACAGATATGGATACTAATGATCGCGAAGTGTACAGCGGACACGCGAGAATTTAATTTTAACTTCCTGATAATGCTGGAAAAGAAAAAAAGGGAATTGTGTTTTGATGCTTGTGTCGGCATATGTGCCCACATTCTGGACTTGGAAGTATATGTAGAATGTATAATTGCGTTTATGGTATACCTTCTGTATAGGATTAGATAAAGTTGCGGTTAAAATAGTGCGTACTACTTACCCAGACATATAACATACTTACATGTTTGAGTAAGTTGAATGCTAGCTGTAAAATTATAAAAATACACAAGTAGCGTTTTTTATGATGATAAAAAATATATGTTTCAAAATAACTTCCCGGAAATTAAATATTTTTCTAGGTTAAACCGATTAAAATTAAGTCATTTTATTGAAAAAGGAAGGAAAAATTAGCCTTTGTTTAAGAAACTGCTTAGCCTAAATTGAATCAGATGCTTTGATTACTTTGATAATTGATTAGATGATTAGATAGATAGGAGATATCTCATCAAACGTTTTATCTAATGGAAATGAGTAAAATAAACCAACACATTTAAGTCCATTCCTTAACTATAACGGCAATGAATAACAATTTGGTGTTTAAAATAAAGCTACCTAAATAAGTATTAACAAACCAAGGATTATTCTAAAAAATATCGCCGCCAGCTTTAGGGCATTTTGTTGCTCCTTTATTAATTGCTCGGGTAGCATGTTTAATCGATCGGTGATTACTATACAGGACAAAGGCGGATGAAATTATTATTTTCTTTGCAAAGACTAGAAAGGCTCGTGTTTTGCCGAGTCTTGGAGACACCAGTAGGTAGCAAGAACTAGAGTGATTACTAGAGATGACAAAAGCAGGTGGAATTATTCCTTTTTTTGCAGCGGCTAGATAGACTTGTATGTCTTCGCCTCATGAAAATGGCTAAGGTGTCTCCAAATGTCTCTAGTCTCTGCAAAAAAGTAATAATTTCGTCCACCTTGTGTTCTCTCGAATGATTACTTCTTGTGGTATCTACGGCATTAAAAATACTATTCAACAGTGCCTCTTAGGTCGCATAAACTAAAGATTTGATCTATCTCAAACAATAACTCAGGCAACTAAAGTCCGATGGCCTCGATGGCCAATTCTGCGCACCATCTCTACTAATGCAACAATTGGGAAAACAAAAGTTCTACACTAAAATGTGAAAGGGCTGCATCGCGCTGAAAGTACACACGTTGTTAACAGGTCATACGTTGGTACTAAAAGGATTTTGGGAGATTCGCGCTGTGTCTCCGACGTATCCATTTACAATATTGCTTCCTCGTGGGATGATTACCTTCGAAGACATGGAACAGGTTGAATATGAAAAGAACGCGGACACTTTTCTCTGAGCACCTTCCAAAAGGTTATGTGTATAATTTGAATTTTCTTCTACCGCATGTAGAGTATTCGCTTCAAGTAGTGTTCAACATGTAAGCCACATCCTCGTTCGGAAACACTCTTTGCAGCTGCACGTTCTTATTTCTCTAGAAGTGAAGTCTATTGCCATTAATTGCGACATTGACAGTATGCGAAAGAACCATGTCGGCATACTCTTTAATGCTAAATCTACGTGGCATTGTCTGTTTCTATTCACCAAGAGAAATATGCATTAAGTACAATAAGCATGTAGCAATAAGAAAGTGTTAAAATAAATTATCAAAGGTTTTTTCATCAACCTTAATGCTATTCTATGATCTTCTTCCTTCAATTGAAGAGATGCAAGAAATCGCCTGTTTAGATAGAATAGAATTAGGTAGAATAGATAGAATGTGCTCTGCTGTCTTCAAATCTTTTCGAGATAGACCACAGATTTTGATCTTCCACTTGACCTACCAGAAATCCAGCTAGAAAATTAAAGTTCCCTCTGTCGAACAAAGCCTTTTGATTGTTCTCCTGTGTTTTTACTTTATCTGGCCCTTTTGTTGTTTGCTGCATCTTTGGCCGCTTCATCCGCCTATTCATTTCTTTGGATCCCGCAATGATTTTGGACCCACCACAAAGTAACATGGTTATTTCATCCCAATTGCTTTAAGTTCTAGTTCTTGCTCTAAGTTAAGTTTATTCTCGTATCAGACAAATTTGTATACATAGACGTTAACGGCCTTTAGAATTCGATAATTATCGCTGAATATATTTATTGCGCCTGATATTCCTTTCTCGAGATTCTTTATGTCGCGAAGGTTTAAATTAGAAATCTCTACTTGAAGTATGTTGGTGTAGGGGCCTGTAGATATTCTTAGGTAATATAATAACAATAATCATGGAAAATTTTCCGAACATCTAACATTGTGAGCGCCGCGTATACGTATTTCTAACCGAACTGTAGAAATAAGGTCAACCGTATTGACGTTGCCATGTGAAACGATATGAATATATGAAGCTACATATTTATCTCTAAGGTTGGTGTTGCAAGGTTGCTAGTCGCGAAGAAATGATCAAAGTTGCTAGCCGGAGGAGACGCCCGGAAAGTAAACCTTGCAGTATATTTTTAGATGCGAGGAGCTGGTCGCTACGATACATGTCGGTTCACCTTTTGAACAAAGGAGAACAGAAATTTAATAGAAGCGTCATGCCATCACGTACACTTCGCTAGTTTTCTGGTGTTAGTGAACAGACATGAGCGGTAATGGTACGTTGTTGTTTGCAAGGGGATTATATTTCTTAGAAACTTTAGATTCAATAATAATGGTGGAATTTTCTAGAGTAAAGAAATCTTGTAGTATGGCAACAAACATGAACAAAAACATTATGAACTCTAACCTCTTATCTAGTTAATAATCTGCCATTTTCCGATTGAATTAGGACATGAGAACGTGATGAATTAATATGTCTTGATTAACTACCTGATGACGTTTTATTAACTCGCATTCGAGACTTTTTTACTTCTTTCTCGCTTTCACTAACTTATAAGTAAGTCAAAAACGTACATAGATATTCAACCTTCTCCAAACAAATCAGATGCATTGCAACAAAACGTGATTTTAATTACATCGAAGAGAACATAAATTATTTTTGGGAAAGCATAACTTTTTACACGCAGATTGACAACCAAAGTTGATTTAATAACTACGTATGCAATAAGGGTTAGAAATTCGGGAAGGAGAACGGGTTGAAATAAGAATATGTACTATTATCGTTAGTTATGAAGCCGCAAAGGATATACGTGAAGATGGCACTTGTATTCTAGAAAATTATATGGGAATACTAGCAGACTTAAAAGACAACGTACAATACTATTTGAATATGCTAAATGAAGATCCAAATAAGATAAGTATCAGAATACAGCAAAGATAGTATCAATAAGCAGCGGAACCACTGTAGAAAAGAACAACATTGAACTAGACACAAAAACAAGAGTCTGATCAGCCCAAATCAAATTTTAAGTACTCAGGGAAAAAGATAAGAATAAAACTTAGAATAAAGACACCCAACGTGGCTGGTTTACGTTCACAAAAGGAAAAAAGTCGGCATGACACTATCGGCGAATAGAGGTATTAAATACAAAGTGATTGATTTTTCATGAACATTTTGAGAGATCTATTTCCGGTGGATTACGGATAATTTGACTCCAGCATAAAAGATACTTGTGTTTACTGTGTTAATTGGTCCGAAAGAGTGCTCCAAAAATTCGTCTGGGAAACTTTAAAAACCGTAGAAGCTTATGGAATATTCATACGATCCGAAAACTAAGCAATGATCGAGGATGGAAAATCGAATGCAATATAAGATGTTCGTTTACGAAGCTTTTCCAAGACAATGATTACTTGTCTCTTGCATTGCTTTGGAAATTCGAAGAATAGTTAATGCTAAATGGTATATAACAATTCCTCAGTCAGAAGTCATCGATGAAATCAGGAAGAATAATTTACAACGTCGCATTAGCTCTCACCATGACAAAGCTCTCACACAGCATTTCAAATGAGTAATTATTTGAAGGAGAAAAACATCGAAATAGCGTCTCGTTTTTCGTATTTGCTGCCCAAGAAATTCTATTTTTTTCTCGAGTGTAGAACAAAGGTAGTAGCGCTTAAGTATCCGCATTCGGATCATTTATCCCTTGGTTAATTAAACTTGTATGGTGCGGAGTATGCCAAAATTTGTTGTTTATTATCTTATTATCATTATTTCCCAAGAATCCTTTGAATTACGACAAACCACGTGTAGGACGTCCAGAGACTGCCTTCAGAGTGGAAAAAACGTTTTGAACATTGATTTGAAGGCATGCGACACAATAAAACAATTTGTACTAAAAAATATTTTTTTTTCATTGGTTTTGTAAAAACTAAAGTATCCAACACAAATAGAAAGCTGCTGACAGAGAGATGATCCACCTAGATGAATCACGGCTGCTAGAGGCGGAGATTGCAGTTTTTCAGGCGAAACTTTTGACCTTTTGACTTATTGACCTTAACAGCACATCGTTTCAATATATATTAACTCGAAAACGATTAAGAACGTCGAATCCGCTACTAGACTGCTAGATCCCGCAACAAGCAAGCAAGCGAAAATTCTGGTAATTATGAAGCGGATAGGCTGACTATGGAGGAGGAATTTCTCAGAACCAGTACTTATTTAACATTGTTCAAAAGATGACTATCTCTGTAAGATTGAATTAGTCGTTCGACCTATCATTTAGGACCTGCCAAACTTGACCCATGTCGGGAATACAAAGCTTCCGCTACAAACATTCTGCTCTAGCGTCAATTAGAGAGACTATGCGGAGTGAGCAATGGTTACGATTTACCGCCATTAAGCTGCTTCGTCAAGGCAACCTCCTAACTTACGCCAGGGTAACGGGTTGAATGATAGTCAAAACAGGTTTTTCAATATAGAAAGGATGCAAAATGACTCCATTGTGAGATCTAGCTCGCCCTATCGTTGTTGTCATTATCTACAAACTCTAAAGTACGCTTGGAATTTCTTCTTATTGATCCTGAGGAACAGACAACAATTTAAAAAATTATCGATATTTTTGTGAAATATATTGCAAAAATTTCCACAAACCGATTTTATTGTTCATCTTCCATCAAAATTTACTGCTATAAATCTTTTAACCTTTTCGAACCATAACCTCTTTATATTGAAGGGAGCTGACATTGAAACAATCTCGAAGATGACGCTAAAAATATACGGAGACAGAACAAACGCTTTCTATCTCTCCCCGATATATTATTCCTTCTTCCTCTTCTCCTATCAGAGATAACTAGAAAGAACAAACGATAATGCATATGCATATTCGTCGCTTCCATGGCAAAGGAAGAGCGTATCGCGGCGCTTCCGCAATTTCTCCGCACTCGTCCCCGATATTTGAATTCTGCGACGCCGAAGATGAGCTTTGGAGCGTTGCTACGTCTCCAGGGGACCGTAACATGAAATAGAATCCTTCTAACGTCGCCAACCATAACAGATACAATCAAATCTCGCTACCCAGTCACTTGTCAATAACATGCCACGTATACGCTAGCATAGTTCAAATATACACGATCGTGCTTACAAACGTTATATATGATTTTCGTCAAACAAGGTCACTAGTTTTTTTATATATGAAAATAGCCCTGATAATTTGTTTGGGTTATTTCTATTGCACCACCTTATTACGACTATTATATCATATAAGCTTTTCATCAATCTCATTGTAAGTTTTTAGGTACGCAACTTCAAGGCACTTAAGAATTTTGCTTTGGGATATTTTACTTATTGATTAAACTATTAATGATGGTCAATTGAAGAAAAAGCATTCAAATACATGCATAAAGTGGTTGTTTGCAAGTCGATAGCATATAACAGTTTTTTATTTATCTATATGTTGAAGGTTAGCAGAATGTACCAATAATTGCCAAAGGCTCATTATATATCTAGTGACTAGTGGACGATATTGAAGAATAACGATTATCTGGTATTAGTAGTATATTTAGATATAAGCTAAAAGGAAGATTAATTGATACGATTAACATTGTGTGACAGGTACTTAAAACGGTGATTGCAAATGTATTTCACCGGTCACAACTGGTTCTACAAATTTACCAGTTCAGTACCAACTCTTAAAAACACATTGAAAATTTCTGGATAATAAAAGGAATGCATAGAAGATTTCCCTGGGATGGATTATTAAATGTGATCTATTGATTTTACATTCTCGTGGATCTGTAATATGAAATCACAACACTAAAGAGAAAACCTGCAACATGTACTACGATGTCTAGTTGCAAATACTTACCTGCATGATTATGAGCAGCTGGGACAACGCAACTACGTCGCTGTATTCTAGTAAGCCACATAAAAGTATCGGCAGCCTCCGCACTACACGAGCTTAATTAATGAATCTGGGACGATCGTTTCGAGGTCCCGGATACTTTTGTGCTGCTGTGCTGTTTTGTTATGTTGACTTTGGCGTAGTACGACCACAGTCCTTGCCATTATTATTGTATCCTAGGATAAATACGTGCAAAAATGTTCTTATTAACTTATTAACCACAACAGCAGGACAATTCTCTCTATTAGTAAGGAGGATACAAAATATCGTCAACACTATCACAAGTACATACTGTACAAAATATTATATAAGATGTAAAATAACAAAGCAGGAGATAAGCTTTGTCACCTTTAACAAGAAAATCGAAGGAAACTGAAGTTACGGTGACGATAATGATAGTAAATGCTATTATTTTTACTTGTGAAAGTATTTAGCACTTATTATCTTCCCCTTTTATCAAGGACATTTTTGTCTTATACGCATTTAATTAACGCAATGCATAAATAAAAACAAATTCTGAAATTAGATTCAATGTTACATCCAGACATCTACCCTTCAATGCAAAACTATTCTTTCATTTTCTCATTACGGTATACATGAGCGGCTATCGTTGACGTCAGAGACACGTCATATCCGATATCTTTTCTTTTATTTTCCAATTAAGAGCCAATTTTAGTTGCAAAATTCTCTTGAGCGGATTGTACCGAGTAAACGGAATTAGCTACGAATTAAAATATAAAATTTTCTAAAACCGCATCTTGAGCAATGTGTATTTCACATACATGTCTTCATGCTCGGCATACCAGATCGAAATATTGTAACATATATTCAATGACACGGGAAGAACATTTTATACGAGATACATAAAATCGCGGAAATTCTAGTTTTCCGGCGTGAAATTTATATCGTTGTAAGAAAACAAAAACATGCATACATACCATTTCAGCAACTGTGCTATCTTTCGCCCGTCGTAACCCCCTTTGTTACAGTATATGTAACAATATTTATCTTCGGCTTGCAAAATTGAAACAATATAATATTGCCCTAACAAAATACAAACGAATACGAATATAAAGCGTCACGGAAACGAATACGAAAAGGCAAGGCGCGAAGTTAACTGCATGTTCCTTTGTTTGTTTTCCGGGCTGTATATACTTGAGGTTATCGAAAAGTGAACATCTTTGTTTTTTCCCAAACGTAGAAATATACAAAAAGTATATGTTTGCCTAGACGCAGAAATGTTAGATATAATAAGGAATTGGAGTCATGTTTTGTGCGAGTATCGTTCTATAAAAATGTTTCTTTCTTAGACTCGCACATATTTATTTTCTCGCCACGATATCGCCACCAAACCAAGGATTTTCCATTCATTTGCATTCAACAACTGCGAATGGTGACTCGGGAGTGTACAGGACTCACTAAGAAAATTTGTTGATTCTAGCGGGACTCGAACACACCGCGTTTAAATCTGCCCGGTCAAGCGCTGGCCCTCTTACCATTGGGCCACCGAGCCGTTGAACTTATAAAAAACTAAAAGAGGTAATAACTACAATATTACATTTGTTTTGTGTAAAAACAGTTTTTGTCTCTCGGTCTTTTAACAATGATTTGGTCTTCGCGTACAAACGTTGGAAATCATCAACAAACATCGTTGTTTGTTTTCCAAAATTCGTCTTCTACAAGCTACACGGATAAAGTTTTTTGTGTTACCATCAAACGCACTAATCGCGTTTTCTATGCCCACTATGGTTTCTTCAACCGAGGGTTTATTAAATTTCCATCAATACTAATATAAAATTTCCAAAAGATTACAGAAAATTCAACGTGAAATAAATTCTCGACGTTTAAAATTACATTTAACTAAAATTCACTGTCAAATACATCCATTTTTTACAACAACTAACGTTATTATCGTTAAGTATTCACGTAGTATATTCTCTGACAACTCATTGAATAACTGTACTTAACCTGGGAAGCCATTATTTAGGCCAAATCGGATTATTCTGAACGTGATTTGTAGATTGTTGCCGGCTGGAAATATGTTTATCGATATTCCAAGATACAGAGAGGGGACCAAAGGGATAATTGTTTCTCGAATATACATAAATGGGTGTGGCTAGACACTAACGACGCGTTTATCATATCTACTAAAACAGCGTTATTTTTAGGCTTACACTCTTCTAAAAAGACAACAACAACTAATTGTTATAAAACAGTTAATTAAAGATGTACATTAAGAGTCTACGGTAGTTTAGAAGGCAACGTAAGTTTGTTAATAAATTCAAGTCGAGGTACTTGAGGATAAAGATCTACAGGAACGATAGAATACTAAATAAAGACTATACACGTTTAGGCAAGCATAAACATCTACAACAATATGTGTGACCAGCACAGTTCGTAATTGGAACGTTCCAGATTACACCACTCTAAGAGCTTTCGCAGGATTATCAGCAGGTAGCCTGTTTCCCTTTGACTTTATGTAGCAACTGTCATAGTATTCTGGTTTACCATTATATAATGTTGCAAAATGTAATAACCGGAGAAGACAATTGCGCGTTAAAGTGAAGTAAATAGGTTTTTATGTAAGTATTATTATGCTTTGAAGGAGGAATATTTATTGTTTAGAAATTAATTTCGGTAATATATTTACAGCAACTTATGTATATTCGAGCTTCTAGTGGCATTTAAGGAAGTCGGGATATCAATACAAAGCAGTAAACATGGCATTGCCACAGCAACAAAGTAAACCGTCGCATAAAGCAGGATTAATTCTGGATCGCGTAATAATCTATTCGGAGCGAGCTCTCTGTAGTCGACTTCCGTCCGCCATAAATCGGAAGATATGCCTCTGCGAAATCAAACTATTAAACATGTCAGCAGTTAGGACATTATACTTAAATATCCTGCCTGTATTTGGATTCCATGCAAATTTCAGCAATAAACTCTCGTTGCAATTGTACTACTTGGCTGCAGTGCTAGAGAAAATACATGGCTGAAGTTGTATGTTAATTCTAGTGTAGATCAAATTATGTGGTGTTTTTGTAACCAGAGTAAGTTGATAATTTTTCTTTAATTTGAACACCATGTACTTACTTTTCTACAAAAATAAAATAGAAGCTACGACCGATTAAAGTAGAAACTAGTAGTATTGACTCTCAAAAAATAATTATACAGTTAATAATTATAATGCTGAAGTATTAGCTACTTGCTATAAGTAAAATAATGATAAGTTTAGAAACCAATGACCTTATCTTCCACGTTAATATTCGTGTAAAGAACGTAAACAATGCGTACACAAGAAACTAAAAAATATGTTAAAGATCATTTAACGCCAGAATAGAAAAACACTTGAAATCTTCATTATCGTTTTCTATAACACCAGAAATCCTTTCAGCAATTTGTAGACGAGTTCACATATGCACGATATTAAGTTCGTAATTGGAAATATAAAAACCATTTGAACTGGAAACAAAAACTAAAAGTAAGGAACAGAATATTGTATAGCATTGGCTCCAGCTGGTTGTTATATTTGTTACATATTAAGAAAGTTTTCACAGAAAACCACAAACAGAGAATCGCGCCAAACAAATAAGACCCGGAAAACAGATCAAGAGAGGAAGACGAAACTTTAATGCGGAGGTCGGCAATAGTTAAACTACGAAATTCCCGGAGTCTAAAGGCAAATTACTCTTCCGGTATGCGAGCGCACGGAAAATCAGAATTCCAGAGCAGTCTGCCGATAGCGTGGGGATACTGGATGTCATCCGGCCAACCTTTCGGCGCACAATATCTCTTTTTGTCTAAAAATAAACTCAATCGCCAAGTTTCAGTCGCAAAAAGCTCCGGCCGAGATAAAATAGCTGGGGAAGATTCGCCGGGTGCGTTTAATCAGATTCGATTTTTAACATGACTGAATGTCAGTTGACAACGTTGTAAGCCCTTCTAGTGGAATTTCCAATACATGGCGAGGACATATTTTTAATTAATTAAACATCTATACAAAGGGGTGCTGCATTTAAAGTCGAAATTTATTTTCGTCGATCAACAAGAGAAATGTCATCCGGGTGAAACGGATGTAAAAATATTTGCAGAGTTTACTCGATTTATTAGAAGGATGTTTTAGAGTCACACATTTGTTCTTTAACTAGGTCGAACCGTCAATGTAAAACTTTTAGCTGCAGTTTGTCTTCCACGAGTACATCTTGTATGACTTTAGTAAATTGAGCTTGTATCTTGCTGTCGATATAATCGCACGTATTTTGCATTTGAAAATGAACTTAAAACTGAAAGTAACTGTTACGCCAATGATATATTCGGGTAAATGGAACACAATCGATTTGCTGTGTTAACATATCGATCGCCAAGAATAACAGTGTTCTAACTCCACTGTTGCCAAAATGGAGTAAGGATAACATTATTCTCGATACAAAATTTATGTAAGCTATTCAGTCCTCTGTCGAGGACGAAGTTGCTTTCTTCATTGTGACGGCCTTTTCCATTTTAAGAAACTAAGTGTTGCGCAGTATGTAAATTGTTGCCACTTATTGAGAAGATTATACTCAATAAAGATATTAGTTGAGAAAGTTAATTAAACCAATACTATTAATCGGATAAACGCGTTATAGTGCTCTTATTTCATTTAAATTGTTTGCTAGCGCTGTAAAATACTCTTCATAGATACGAGTATATACTTACATGTCGTTTATTTTATGAATACTAGTAGTGCGTTTTTACGTAAGTACATATGCCGGTACCTAAACGAAACACATGAATGTATGCAAAGTGCCAGCCAATTGGACGGCTTTCCACGCGCCAGATTGGACAATCTCATTTCAGTAATAAATCCAAAGCATCGGAATGCGAAATCAGCAAAACTGAATGGAGCAATGCTTGACTAGTCAATTCAATCAGACATTCGTTAATGCATTTGTTTTGCAGCGACGCCGGCGTTAGCTGGTTGCCGCTGAAACAAAATTCCTCGCGCTAAAATGAAGCGCTGCCGGCTGGCACGCAGTAAACTTCCAACGCTCCCAGCCGACCTATCCAGATGAACTTTTCAGAATGAGAACTTTTTGCCATAAACGAATTTCGAGCACGGCACTGCAACCGACGACGTCGACAAAAGGGGTGGAACGGAAGAGACTTTTTGTGCGCAGATCTCTCAACTCAGATATAACTCCGATCTTCGCAATCTATTGTAATGGAAAACGGATCCTCTAGGTGAACTATGGCCGAAAGAAAAAGAACGACCCTCAAATACGTCTTAGCAATTCCTTTTGTTAAACATATAATACATAAAACCCTATCTCTTAATCTAAAAAAGAGAACGTATCTGTTATTGTTGGAAAGATATTAGTAACTTTTTATAAAGGAAGGTTCTCCAGTGTCAAATTCAGGTTTTAATGAACTGGCTGGATTTGTAAAGCATACTAAAATATGTACACAGCATTTTTTTTTATTTGCTGAAATTATCTTTGAAGGGAGAAACACGTCTCCGATAGTTTGCGGATTTCGGTTTTCTCTTTATAATTGCAGAATGAAGAAAAATACATGGACAAGATGGATGTAATTGTAGTCACAAATTGTTGTGTTTGAGAATATGTACAGGGTGTTATCTTTAATTAAACTAGAGTTGTGACTTTGAAGAATAGAATTCTAGTGGTAAAAACAACATTCAATTTTTTTTCAGGGGGGATATATTAAAAACTGAAGGCGCATTTTGTGGCTCTTTATTGAATCATCAGTAGAGAAGACAAAAACGGGTGGAATTATTACTGTTTTGCAGCGACTAGATAGACTCGTGTCTATTCGTCTCATGAGACTGGGATTCGTGTTGCCTACTGGTGCCCCTTGAGTCTTTGCAAAAAAGTGATAATTTCATCCGCCTTTGTCCTTTCTAATCATCAGCAACGCATCGGATCACATATATCATTTCCAATAATAAATAACAACAGTTAATAAGTTTATAAAAAATACTCTCAAAGAAATTGAAAAAAGGTATAATAGCAGAAACTAGAACAAATAACAGCGTAAAGGCCAGGGCCAAGTCAGAATTGATAAGTTTCTTCTTGTATTTTCTGACTTGTACCGAACTTGTGCAATCCCACATCGTTACAATTAAAATTATGTCCAAAATCAGCGAAATGTTTTACTAAAAATGATCTTTGTACATTTCGATTTTCCTAAGCCTAATTTGTTTTCCTTAAATCTTATGCGAATCTTATGATTTTATACTCTGTCCCAATTAGTAATCGTTGCACGAATCGTTACAAGAATCACTTGTATTTTAATATATTCTGTATTTATTCAAGTTTATGCAATAGTTGTGATGAAAGTCAAAATATCTTATTGCTTAAGGTTGTTATGTAATTTGGCCTCCAGGACTACAAGTTTCTCGGGAAGAACGAGATCACGCCAAATGAGATTACTCTATCGTTAGACAGTTCGTCTGATGAAGAAACTGATAGCATACTCAAAACGAGAAATAACATACTTTCACCCTAAAAAATTACCTTAAACAGTTTTCATATATCTTTAGTCTTCCAATACTGTGATTATAAGCTTTATTAATAATGGATATTTCTGGTGCATGTCGCTGTGAGGAACTCTGCAAATTATTATTTGAAGTTGTTCGTTTTAAAGCTAATTTAATTATCGCTACAATTCCACAAATAAAAACAGACAGCAGCCGTTATTTTACAATTATTAAACCGTAATGGATTGCGTTAATTTGGCAATATGTTAAAACCAAGCCAAGACCAACCAACACCGGACTTAAGACCGAAGAATGTATAGCAGCGATTTTTTTTAAATCACCGCAAATGGCAAATGTATTTCTTCATATATTGGTCTAATATTGTCAATTTCCAAAAAAGAAAAATCATCATTCAACTATTTTTTTTTTCAAGTGACTCACAAGTATAATAATGCCAGCGCCCTTACAATAATAGTAGTGCTTAAAGGAAGATTTCATGCACTGATTTGAATGCGTGATGTTGTCGATTGTAGTATATGTTACAAAAAGCTCTATGTGATTTTAACGCAATAAGATGCAAGAGCTAAGCTTACTCGTAACAGCCGGGTCTTCTAAAAAATCTGTGAATATGCTTTCATTTTACCTTTCACAATTCTTCGATTACATTGAGAAAGCCGAAGATTTGGCACCTTGCAAAGTACTGTTTCCCCCTTCAAAATATATATCGGTATATAGCAGAATTCAATATGCAACAGTAAAAACGAGGATTTAAAGTGTTTTTGGTAGACGCATATCGAAATTGGCTCTAGCGTTCATGCTATTGAGGATAAGCAATTGATATCGCTTATATCGTTTTAATGTTCGTACATTGGGCACGCCTTAACGGGACAGATTGAAAAAGTGATTGATTGGAGGAAGTGATTGATGAGATAGTAAGAGATTAAACATTCCATTAAGGGGGAGAGATGGGATAATAATGTATTTTTTAGCAATACTATACGAAGCATTACGATCTTTTTCCTTTATTTTCCTTTGCATTTTCTATGGAAATTTAACGATGAAAGAGAAGACGGATATTTCGATAATCTTCTTTGACTACAATTTGTTAGAACATTCTAATTTACGTTGCATTTAGAATTTCAGTGAGGCGTTCATTTATTGTTAATCGTACTATGCAATTACGTCTAAATCGATATTTTGTTTAAAATTCAATTACCACGTAGAAGACTGTCGTCCTTGCACTTGTTCTAATTAATCTTTATTTCTGGAAAATCATTAACTTAATAATTAAACGTGTCAAATGCGAAATTGCGAAATTCTTTGCTTACCTTCTTTTTGGTTTAGATTTTAGTTGCAAACACATCACAGCTGTAAATTCTAAGATGTCGTAGTTTGGGATTTAAATAATTGAAGCTTTAAGCTGCAATATTGGCTGTAAATATACTACTGTTAATCTTATAACAATTTCAGGCGAATAACAGTCGAATTACAGACTTTTTACATCTCATAATTAACCAATTCAAATTTCAATTGAAAGATTTTTAGTAATTCAGTAGTAAGCACAAAGTATACCGCGTTGTTTTTACTATATGTACAATAACATTTATAATTCATATATCCACACGAAGCTGGCGGAAAAAGCTTAACACAATTTTCTATCTACATTCTGTGGGTTTCTTATTTTCCCAACGAATTTTATTATAAGTCAAAAAAAAGTTGTCGTGGGAAAGATAAGAAAAAGCAGCACACTCATATAGACAACAGTCTCCTTTGCCTTGGGGATTTCGCGCGAAAATACCGACCTCGAGGAGATAGAGAGAACAGCGCCCTCTTTTGATCGTGACCCTTACTCGGATAGCTACTTTCTATAGGATAGGGTACATTTGGCGAACATTTTGGCGCGAGGAGTAGAGGAAATGATAAGTGAAGATGATTGAATGTATCGTCGGGTTTGGATTTTCATTCGACACGTTTCGCGCTGATCTCGAGATGAAAATGCACTTTTGTAATTCGCTTTATACAGACTGCGAGGAAGTGCGCATATATAGATTTAAATTTATCTTATTACAAGCGGCGATTTAGCGTTATATGTTTGATTGGATTTAGCCAAAGCGGCGAAGATGTTGGATGGAAACATCTTCGCCGCTTCGTTTCATGGAAAATTTTATATACACAAATCAGGTGGGATATTTTTGTATTTGATGTTTGTGGTATATGCTCGGATGATATTTTTCTGAAAACTTGAAGTTGTAATCAATGTAAAGCGGCTTTTATATGACGTTATTGTTGATGGTTCTAAATACGATTGGAGGAGATATACGTGTGCTGCCGAGTTATTTTTCCAATGTCTAATCTGATATAATGAAAGGCATTTCCTTTCTTCCTCACCTATGAGGGTTTCTTTCGAGCCATCCTGACTGGAATATTATATAGCTGTCCACTATAGAAGAGATCGAGGTAAACAATAATAACAGCAGTCTGCCGGACATATAGTGATACCTCTTGATGTCGGTAAATGTTGCTTAGCCTAGATGCATTTTCTAGTCGACGTAATTGTTCCCTTGCTTCTTTTTAAAAGATCCTGATTTCAAACATACTTAACAGCATCAGATTTCACTTTGTCTGCCCCACAATGGCGTAATTTAATATAAATTCTGATCTTCTGCGCAATCTTTTAGAATCATTGCAGAGCAGTGAGCTCATTTGGAGTAACTTCTTTGTCCTTGGCACGTATTCATAAACTATTGCAACAGATACAACTTTATTATTAGCAATATTGTGTGTTATTCTAAGAAACACAAATTGTTTGTGTGATAAGTGAAAATATGTAATAACACTGGCTGCGCTCAGACATGCAGTAGTAATGAACCGCTATTCGTCGTAGAACATCATTATCATTACGAATATTGAATTCCATTGTAGCCGCCCTTTATTACGATTATCCTTAATATCTGACCATGTATGTGTTGGATGAGCCTTATTTACTGTTTTTTTGTTGAATTGTTTTTCATTCACATGTTTATAAGTAATGTAGTCATCTTTGATACTAATAAACATTGTTTTATAAAAATTTGTTGGTAGTGTATTTTTAATTTGGGCCAGTGTACCTTACCATAATTTTGAGTTGCATCCAACAACATATTCCAAAATTTCAATGTAAGCTACATTAAAATTTGAAGATTACCCAGCATTAGGTGAGGTCATTATAGGTAGCAGATGCGATCAAAGATCAAACCATATGCAACTTTAAAACGAAGTCCTACAAGCATTACAGTAAACTTTAAAAGGGCTATCATAGCTGCTGTGAATTTACCTAGTATTTCCAGGTAGCTTCATACCTAACTGAAATTTTCATTTTTACCTTTTTAATCCTTCTCAGCTACGTCAATGAAGAATAGCGTAGAAGCTGGAAACATTTTTTTCACCATTTTATGAAAAATTTGTTAGGAATTCGAAAATATCCAACTACAATGCGGAGTTGTTTTTGAAAATGACATCTTGCAAGCAACTTAGGTTAAAGAACAGACATTTAACTAAATTTCTAGAAAAAAAAAATTATCCGAAGGCATACTTGTTTGTATGAACTATTAAAACATAAACAAAAGAAATTTGAATGCCAAACCTATGTTATAGTTAATGAAAGAGGAAGTACATTAATACATATGAAGAAATAAAATTAATAATACATCATTTACACACGCTAAAAACATTTTCAGATATGCAAAAGTTTAATGTCAATCCTAACTCTCGTTTTTATAAAGACTTAACAGCAAAGTGTCGCCATCTGCAATTCTCTATTTTTTTTTTTTCAACTGGGGAAAGAGTCTATAGGCGACATTCTATGAGCCAGAAAATAATTTTTTATTTAGATTTTCTCCATTCCAAGATAATCTCGACTTTTTATATTTATTTTATATTTAACCTAGAAACACATAGAATTAAAATAACTGATAATTTAATATTGCTATTACATTGGATGTAGCGTTAAGGTGATATATAAACTTTCCCGATTGCGTCTAAAAATCGATATTGTGTGAAATTCAACGCGAAAATAACTGATTTAGTCCACAATAAGTATAAATAACGACGCTCAGCGACAGTAAAACTGTATAAAAGCAGTAATTCAACCTGATGGCTCTTTTCAAGCATCACTTGCCACAATAAGCAGGAAGAGAAGAGGGCACGAAGAAATGGTTAATCCGGCGGTCAGACGTGGTCGAGCTCTCCACATCTCCACTCTTCTAATTCCTCTAAGATTAAATTGATATCCTCACGATTGTTATTAACTTTATTTGGTGCCGCCGTCCTCGGGAAAAGGGAGACAATTAATGCTTCTGCAGGACCGTAACCATTCGATGGGATAAATTTCGGATTTAGTTCGCTCGGTCTCGCCTTGAGTTTTCGTAAATTAAATTTAAATATAAGCCCTCTACGAAAGCTTTCAATTTAATTTGAATTTGTAAATAAATGGTAACTAATATGTAATTGATTGTAACGTAAATGATTCAAGGTTGTCATCAATTCTTGCGTAAGTAGTTTATGATGAAAATTAATGCATTTTTCTTTGTTTTTCAATATCGCTTTCTATACTGAAAAGTAAAGAATTATTTCAGTTTTACAAGCTCATTAACAAACATATTTCATTCTGAAATCAGTACAACCATCTAATTTATTAGTTTCCGGTTTTTTAAATAGATACATTTATTTATTTATTTATTTATTTATTTATTAAACTTTCAAATTAAAGCGTTTATACTATATGTCCATTAATATCCGTAGATACCTAATAATTGAATGATTAATTATTAATTAATGCAACTCTATGTGTTAAATAATTAATTTGCTGATGCAGTGTAGCGAATACCATGAAATCCAGGATAAACATAAAATATCTGTGATATTGATTTGACAATGTTCAATTTGGATTATGAGTTGTAATTCGAAACTACAGCGGAGTTGGTGTGAATTAAGACAGGTTATTTATTGATTGAAGAGATTTCAAAAATAAAGGGAATGTTAAAAGTGGCTCTGATGAAATAAGTATACGCACATGATTTAATGGTATCACTATTTCCACAACATTATTCCAAAACATTATTCCAAGTCATACAGTTCAATTGGATACATAATATAATTTTCACGCGCAAGGCATTATTCCCTGCACAACAAGAACATCTCTACTCTAACTCATAGGATGAGAAAATGATACCTACGTTGTGTTGGTTCCGTTCACCGAAGATACTTTGCAATTTCCATAAAGCCATTGTAAACAATGGTGTCAGAAAAAAGTTTGCGTATAAGCTCTTTCGATGGTGAGCCGTGTTGGAGGTGGAGAAGGGAAAATGAATGAAAAAGGACGAGTAGTATAAGTTTTTGAACAACTTAATATACTCATAAAACGACGAAAAGCAGATAGATCCACGCCTGCCCGTATTACTTTCGTCGCGTGGTGTTGTCTGGGGCGGTAAAAAAGTTTTCTAATTAACATGCTTTGTAAAGTTTATGCTGTTTACGTTGGTAAAGATGGAGTATTATGACAGCTTTTTAGATAAACGTCGCGGCAAGGATGTTAACGAGATAAAGGAAGATAATTTTTGTAAATCAATTTTCCGTGACGAAGATACTATTTTCAATAAATTTATCTACAGCGTAACAAATATACTTAAGAGCGAGTAATATGAATTGAAACTTTGAAATGGTGGTTCTTTCTTTAAAAAGGAGAAAACTCGCAAATTGACCACGCCCTATAAAAATTTAGTGAATACGGGTGAATATAAAATAGTTTTCGAATTGAGATGTTGCATTTTGATTTACAAACAATAATAATGTTATAATTGTAAATTAAAACTTGTTTTCAATTTTT
Source organism: Oryctes rhinoceros (assembly GCA_020654165.1). NCBI lineage: Eukaryota > Metazoa > Arthropoda > Insecta > Coleoptera > Scarabaeidae > Oryctes > Oryctes rhinoceros. The sequence continues at coordinate 16,606,330 of JAIOKQ010000008.1, read as the reverse complement.
CCAGTATTTAGGCGCATCCCGCTCAAATATTTTTCCATTACGGACATTTAAAATATTACCAAGTTCGAGAATCCGAGCTTAAAGTCATTTTGCCAATCGATATCGATCACTAGAGAACTGTAACCACAGAAGACAAAGGCGGATGAAATTATTACTTTTTTGAAGAGACTAGACAGACTCGTGTTTTGTCGGCTCTCGGGGGCATCAGTAGGCAACACGAATCTATTCTCATAAGGCGAATAGACACGAGTCTATCTAGTCGCTGCAAAAAAGGAATAATTGCACCTGCCTTTGTCATCTCTATTTATAGCTATAACGATACTGTGGAACAGATCTTTTATTATTCAAACCCGTTTCATTCTTATCTGATCACATTGTGCAAATAATATGTGATTCTTTCAAACTTCAGACTTCTGCGTATCACAATTGTGGGGATTTTTATAGCTTAGGGGTTGGAAAATAATCTAGAAGAAGCCGTCCGTGTTGTTTAAAGGGTGCCATTGTGCTTGAACTTATATATTATCAAAATAATCTTGTTTGCTTGGTAAGTCGAAATCATCCGAATAAGCAAATTCCGGATTTTTAAAATCAAATTTATTTAGAAACCGAAGGGTAGTGTGTGTCCTAGAAAAATGTTCAAAAATGTTGCTGCTAAAGAAAACATACCAAATTGCACAAGAAGTTCCTCTCAGACAAAGGCGTAGATAACTCCACAAGGAAATAAATTTCATCCATACAAAACGATAAGCGTCCAGGTTTTTGAAAAAACAGCAATTCAATGTCGCCAAGCAAATTTTGTGTAAAGATGAATCAAGGTTTTATTGAAACCGTATGGTCAATAGACAAAATTGGATGTTGGTTTTCATTGGTCTGAAGAAAGGAAAAGCGAAAATAACCCTAGAGTTAACGTGTGGTGCCAGATGTTGCGCAAACATTACGTAACTGCTCCTAAGCCTGCTGATGAATTAATAACATTGCATTCGATATTTTGGAAAATATTGATAATTATATATGTTATTAATTTAATAATCAAGCTACTTTTGAAACTCACAAGGCGGGCATCAGTTTCAACATTTACTGAAAAAATGTAGTTCTTCAACTAGGTTAATATTGTTTTAAAATGCTTATTTCGACACATCACATTTTTAATAATAATTTTGATATATATCAAATTATGCGACAATTTTGTTTTAGTAGCTATTAGTATATCTGGTAATACCAAAAAGGAGTAACTTGTTATTTTGGCTATCACTTCAAATACAAAAATGACCCTATGTCAAGTTTTAAGAAATTACGTGGGAACGGGGCGTATAGATCGAAACTGGTAGCTTTCTTTATTAAAAAGTATTATTAAGAAAATGTACACTATACGAGGGGTAAAATTTGTCTTTTTCAGAAAATGAAATTTGATCACAAAAAAAATTGTTAAAGTCTTAAAGAAATAAAACAAAAATTATAAAAAAGATTTAACGATTTTTATTTTATTTTAATAACTTAAAATTAATTATTTCAATTTTAATCTAAATTCAATGTAAAGAAATAAAGAAAATAACGATTTTTCAATCATGTATAATACCGTTCAATAATATTTTCTCAGTGAGTTTAGTTTCCTGAAGAAGTTAATATGTACATTGTCGAAACGTTAAACAAGCCTATTTTCTTTACTTTCAATCGTAGCAAAAAAAAAACACAATGTATAGATCGTCTAATCCTTCCTGGCAGGTGATGATTAGATATGCTGTGACAAAAGCAGCAACAGTGGGAGCGTAAGACAATCGTTCGAGAGTTGTCAGTATATCATGTACGTATGTATGTATGTATGTTTTATGCGAATGCATGAACTGAACAACAATCGCTCTCTTGCTTTCCGAATGCTATTTCACTCTGCCACGAACGACTAAACGGACTGTACGTATTGTAATTATTAATTATACTTGGACAGTCAAAAAAAATAATAAGATGGCAATCCCTTAAAGTGTACTTGGGGTCGTTCATAAGTAATTCCTAACGTTGAAGTGGCGGTTAAGATGACTGCTGTCGCAATCACGGATAAGGGTAGACCCTGAAAATTACTTCGAAATGTTTAAAGATTCATGTAGCATTTACAAATTTAGCTCTCAATTATCCATTAATTTTTGACGAACAGATATCTTCTTGTGATATTTTAAGCTCCATTAAACCCTCACGTGTAAAGCTATATGGTGTAATAACTTGTTTTCGTGATCCTTCTAGACTCATGCATTTGTAAACTTCCCGGTAACACGTTTTGAGATCTCAAATGCTTCTCGCTTGAGCATTTGATAAATTATATCGCGTTCTTTTTCACATGATTACGCAAGAATTATAACTATTATTCGTTTTTAAAGATTTCCAGTTATTTGTCCACAGTAAATGCGATGTGTCTCTGTTGAAAATTTATTACACAGGATTATACGTGGATGTAGACAATCAGTCAACTCTTTAAAGGGCTAAGTTAAAATATTGGGTTATATAACGTTTCAATTTGTTTTACTTCCAAATGAATTCCGGAATAAATTCGAGAGAATTATCGCAAAACGTATTGCACGCGCATTAAGAACATACGTGCTGAATTTATTACGCCTGACATATTTAGTGGTTTTTGCGCATTTTTCAATGCGATGTTGACAAATACAGGTCGTCAGATTACATTTTTTCGGATATATCCTCGACTGTGGCTACGTTACAACAATATATGTAAACAACACGAGCGTGTAATACGCGGGGATACCATAATGGGAATTATATTTCTACTTGTGCACGATATGTCGTCAGTATTCATTCTGCCATCGGCAATTCATTCTCTCGTATTGCCCTGATGTCGCCTGGTGCACATGACATTTTCATACATACCTATCTATTACGTACACATCTCCATGTTCTGTCTGAATGCAATTAATTTGCGCCTCGGTACACTTAATACGTATTCACGGAAATGCGATGGTCGGTCTATTGAACGGCGGCTCGTTCAAGGAAATTTGAAATAGTCATTTCGTATATGTGTCGGCAGAAAACGTCCTTTAATCTAAAATCAATTATTCTATACGTCGGAAAACACTATGTTCAGAACGGAAATGTTCTTCCTTAATTTCTATATAATACTGAAATATCATGGGTGATCAGAGTTAAATGCCCGCCATAGCCAAGCGTCTTTAATGATAATTAAATATCCAAGTTAGCGAGAATATGGTTGAATAAGGCATTACAGAAAATTGGAATTTTATTATTCTCTTAAATGACTCTAAATACTCTGTTTACTTTCTGAAAGATAATTTACTTCTTCATATCAAAGCCTTAATATATTAGAAAACAAGTTTCATGAGATGCCACTTTGTCGCACGCGTCCGAAATTTTAAGTGACCCAAGCTCTTTAAACAAACAAATGTTATTTAAAAATTGTTTAGCATGATTTTAACATTACTTTGGGTTCCGCAAGAACCCAGAACCCTCAGTTTTTATAGACGATGTCATTACTTTCTTTCTTTTAGTAGAATGTATATAGGTACAGTGGTTTTCTGGCTATTTGATAAAGCATTTCTTTTTTATTGTTATAACTTTTTCTAGTTCCTATTTTGATATTAAAAGCAAAATAAAAAATTTGCTTTCCGGCAAAACTGTCAGAAGGAAGGTGCCTCATAGTTATTAAAACGAAAATCTCTGTAGCATTTAATTGACTAATTAATATCTATACAAAGGCTGTAATCTGTAACAAATAAGCGAAAAGACATGAAGACAATTGACACCTCTTAATTCGGTTTTGTTTGATAGAATGTATTTCACCGTTTGGTACGTTTGACTGATATCCTTGAATTGATAAATCGAAATACGAGCTTAATAAGTTAGTACTTATTTGTTTCGATTCGAAATAACCAGAACTTCGTCTCTCGATATTTTGCTCTTGCTTAAACGTAATCCGACGTATTATAAATATGCACATACATTTGTAGAATCTAGAATTTCCATGTAGATCTACCTATATACCTCATGTTTTAAACATACTTTCACCGCATAATTATCTAAAAATAGCTACCGTTTTCCAGTTTTATTGATTATACTCCTAACGAAACAGATTTTGATACGGCCATAAGACGTTATGCAAGGGAGGAATTTTTACGAAGCGCTTGCAGTACATACTGCAATGTTATAACTAACGTCTAAAAGGTTATTTTGTAATCAGAGCCACGCACACATCTCATATAGCGACTTCAGTTTGTTCACTTATCGCAAGTGGAAGTCTCTCTAGTGCTAGAAGACTCGATTTTTAAAAGAAAATTTGTTTCCTGACTTAGGTCCAGGAAAATAACTTCTTTTGTATTTTATTTTCTTTTTTCCGTAACTTATAAATTCATGTTACTCATTTCTACAGCAAGACTGAGAGTAAGTTTAGATATTTTTTATCTTTGACTTTGAATCTTTCTGTCATTCGTTGCGCCTGAATAAATTTCAAATAAAAAGGTATCAATTTGAAGAATTCAAATTGAAATTCAAGAGTGAGTTAAAGCAATTATTCAGAAGTAGCTGAGTTATAGAAGGCAGCGGATAAACATAGAGTTGAAGTGGAATTTTTCTATACAAAGTTAGTTATTGTTTGAATTTCTAATATCCACTTAAAATTTCCTCTATACTAACATTGCCTAAAGAGCGATGATCTTCTATTTTATCTAAATAATTTCCGAAAAACTATATCTTTTTTCTCAGCTGAATATATGTAGCTTGGAAGTTATCGAGAAGCAATTGACTCGTAGATAGAATATAAGTGATTGTGACAACTAGAGAGGACAAAAGCGAGTGAAATCATACCTGTTTTGCAGCGATTAGGCAGACTCGCGTTTTGTCGACTCTCAGGGAAACCAGTAGGCAACACGAACCCTTTCTTATGAGACGAATGGATAAAAGTCTGTCTTCTCGTTGCAAAAAAAGATATAACTTCACTCGTTTTTGTCCACTCTAGTAATAACTAGACATGACAAAAGCAGAAAGAATTATTCCTCCTCCTCTAGTGATAACACGTGAATGAAGTAATCGCTGATTACTGAATTCTTCTTTTTGTGTGAGGGCTTTATTTTTATTTCTTGGTTTATTGCCATATCACCACCTGAAAGCCTTTTCATATTCACTTAAGTCAATATAATAATGCCGTCCCTAATCAATTTTTTGACTTTCCAAATCAATCAAAAAACTGCAATGCCAGACAAAGATCCCATTAAGCAAGAAAAAAAAAGTCAAATTGCTTATTAATTTTAATTAGTAATGTTAATTATAAATAGTAATAAAAAAAATAGTTAAAAATGTGAAAAAAAAAATAATTGGGGGGGAAATTTATACCACTTTCGTTCGTATAATTCTCTTTTATTAGATTATACTGTCGGATTAAATTCTAAATCTAATTGTTACAGTATTTTGGTGTATGTTCTGGTATGTTCAACAATAGTTTAAATAATCCTATAGTTAATTAAATCAGAGTATAATCACCAATTTTAATGGCATCGGAACCGTATTCATGTCATTTTCTATTTGACTTTTGCACAAATCCCTATCGATTTGCAATAATGCGGCTTCTAACATCGGTAATGTATAAATTTACCAGCAATCCAATAATCCAATGATTAAACAGATGCACGTAATACGGTAGTAAAGTAACTACGAAGGAGGGTAGCGCAACCACTTATGATCCTATATACATAGACATATACGTACGTAAAAGCTCCCTGAACTAACACTAATATGTCTATAAATACGTATAAGTGAACCAAAATATCCCTAAGATTGCAGCTCTCTGTAACCCGAGGCCCGTACCCTCCAACGCTCTAGTATTTAACAACTATATACACTCTTGAACTTTAATTCCCGCCAGGATGTTTACTTTCCGGCGTCATAATGACATCGAAACGCCCACCCATTATTTCCAGCTGAGTTGTCCTTCGGATAGCTACTGTAATGACGTGTTGTCTGCGCTATTTTGGTTGCCCGTTTCCTTTGATTTGATCAATTGACGGCTACGCTACGTACGGGATCATTAATGAATCGGATATGCTCTACTTAAACGTGTAATAATTCTCAGTGTCAATTTAGAAATTTTGGTGGAGGCGCCTGTATAATAGCTTATTTCCTTTATCAAAATGTTAATGACGGTAGATGACGGTTTCTTAAGAAAAGCAGGTTCACTTTACATTCAAATTTCAATAATTTCTGAAATTTATAAATGATAAAAATTTACTACTTTAAACATTATGTGTACATACGTACTACCGGAATGTTTTTCTATAATTAATTAATAATCTCATAACGCTCACTGATCCAGTAGTAAAAACACTGAAGAATACTGATGGCAAGGACTGTGACGTAGTATGGTAAACAACACAAAAGTATCGGTAACCTCCGGACCTCAGAAGTTTAATTAATTAATCCGGGATAGCTGCTTCGAGGATGGTTGAGAATGAGGATCACTCGTATCCTCGAAACGGCCGTCCCGAATAAATCAATTAAATTTATAAGATGCGGAGGTTACTAATACTTTTGTGTTGGGACACTGAAGGTTCTTTTTATAAAATACATGTTATTCAGGTAAAGTTAATGAATGTGAAAAACATAAACGTTTCTGATAGTGCATGCCATTAATATTCATAGTATAAGAAAATCTCTAAAAATGAAATCGTGAAATGACTGGTGAAGTCGCTTTTATTAAGAAGCCGCTTGATGTATTAATGTATTGATGCTGCAAATAACCTGAAATTGCAGGGTGGATATGTGTCCATCGACAAATTATTTTTTGATCTGAATGCTGGTACGCCTTTTTTCCTCTCAAGATCACAGCACTGCAGAGGGCAGACCAAGAAGCTAAAAATCGCAGGTAATTGAAAAATTGAATAATAACAAAAGTAGTAAAAAAACAGTATTCAACAAAACTTGTTAGTTACAAGTTCTAATGAATTTATTACGAATGGAAGTCTGATATTTTAAGTTAAAAAAACGTTTTAAATATTAATTTCAAATATTTTTGCCACCGAAACATTTCCGGTTCAAGCGGAAGCAGTTACCAACCTTCTTATTTTAAATACAATATCTTGAAAAGTCGCGCTGTTCGTCAACTACTTGACAGTTATTCAAACTAGATATTCGAATATGTCACTTAAAAAAGGATAATTGCGGAAAAAATCAAACACTTCATTATTTGAAGGGAAAAGAAGAAATGAATAATTTAATTTAGTATCTAAATCATATTTGTATAAAGAACATACCTATATAATAAACAAAATTAAATAAAACACATTGATATCTGCGACAGGAGGATAGCAACTTGTCGACGTCACATCGATCGATCGCCCGAGTATTTTCAATGACAAGTTAAAATCTGAATTTTAAAGATTTTCAAAAGAAATAAATATTGACGGCGTACGTCGAACTAAATTTGATTCGTACGCTCGTAAGCGATAAGTCATACCACAATACTTTATGACTTCTGCATGCATATTGTCGATTATTGATGAATTTGGTAGAATAGCGTGAGCTCGGAAAAGGAGAGCCTTTAAAGATGGTAGGGAATATTAAGTTACGTTTATTTTGAAAACTAATAAAAACATTAGATAGGGGATAAGATCGAAAAAATTTAATGCAATTCGAAGTTGCACAACCGGACAAAAAGTTACTCGCAAATAACATTAATTCCATTGACAGACTTCAATTAGCTCAAAATCGTAAAAGATAATATCAACTAGTTCCAATGAATAATGTTTTCTTAAAAGTTACTTTTTTGTCTATACGACTCGATCCCGCTTTTTATAAACAAAATTCCATCTTGTTTCTCCAATTATAACACGTTCTTTAAAAAAGCAAAAAGAGAGTATACAATGATCATCTCCTATTTTCAATTTCGAATGGTGAGATTTGGCACTATTCGAAAATTCAGAAAACTTCACGAAATTACACGCGTCGATAAGCTACAAGTGATTTGCTACGGAATATTTAACGTGATCCGGCCGGAGCAAAACTTTCATATAAAGATCCTCATAAATCTTCCCGGCCGGAAAGATGGAAGCGATGCTGTCGACGGGTGGGCTAAGAAGCGACAGAAAGATTAAGGCGAAAGATATTATTTAATAATTTCAACACAAGTTTTCTCCGCGGAGCAATCAACGTACAACACAAATACTATTTTACTTCGAGTTGGCAGCTGGACGCTGGTAAATGAAAATCCGAAGCGCTGAGCGCTGCGTGGCACCGCCCTAATACTTTTTAACTTGGCTGGTAAAAATTTAATTGGTACAATTAAGTAGTTTTGAGTTAATTTCTTCCGCAAATGGATGAAATTCATTTTGCAGGTTATTGGTTAGTAGTTTTCAGCGTCGATAAATTAGAAAAAGTGTAGGAGATATTGAAATCAATACAATGGTTAATAATTTCGCTGTAGCCGTGTGAATGATTACGGTCGTGAAAGCGTACACTCAACGAGAATGTTGACTCTCTCGGTATAGACACGGTATCTCAGCGGGAACTGCATCAGCCGATATACGAAAGACTACATTATAAAATTTTGAAAAACTTCCTAATATACTTTCGTTGATTTTTGTTAGTCGCTACATCGATATCAACATTTAATTTTTTAAAATTTCCGTTAAAAATAAAAGAATTAAGAATGAACATGTTGCATTACTGGCTTTCGAAGAACGTGCTACTTTCAAGAATCATAAAACTGACCCCCCGTCTTGTGAATGAAATGAAGTCCCCCGCTGAAAATAAATCGTAATTTTAACCAGTAAAATTAACTGTGATAAAAATAGTTGCGGATAAAATAAGCGGTAGCTTCCACCGAGAGAATTTTTAGCAGAACGCGATCGAATACCCCTACGGTAATTAAACAAACGTTGTAATTACCAAATGCAAATTATACGCATTAAAGCGCTATCGCGAACACGGAAACCGACAATAATGAATATGGTGCGAAACAAAAAAGCGAATAAAAGTAGCGACAGCGCGCAACAAAACATTCACAACGTCAACGCAGTATTGAATTTTAAAAAAGTTAATATTATGTTCCAGCTGAGACTCAATTATTTCGCATGCTACGCTAGAAATAACATAATATGCCATTAAAAAGCATCTAATCTATAAAATTACTGAAATGTATGCTTTTAATGAAAGTGCCAGTTCCTATTGAGTTACCTTTTTTGTTTATTAATTAACACTGTAGTTGGCTTCACACTATAATTTTTTTTGGACATCTAGATTAATTAATGTTTAAGCTGGGTGTTGAATTTGCTGTTGTCTTAAATTTTTGTGTATCCTGCACTCGATTGATTATGGCAGAACTTCGTAGAGTTCAACAACAAAAGAGATACTAACAAGCGGCGACCCCGAACTTAAACATTCTGCAAATTATGAAACTTTGGGAACATACACAGCACGGAATCTTATTTCTCTGGTAATAGTCACTCTGAGTGGACGATGGACTTTTTCTGCTTATAATCTGGTGCTTAGATATAAAAACTCTTATCTAGCAGCACCATAATAATAATACACGTCTATTAACCAACACGCCAATACGCAATTACAGATCAGATATATAAGGTAAATAACATACACTGCAATAAGAAATGCATATAACTGAAATAAAATGTATTAAAATAAATCCCATCGTTTTTTTTTTTTTTACCTGTTCAATAGTATATTTCGGTGCCGCGGATGTTAGTCTTCGCGAATGGAAAAATGAAGCTGCTATTGAATCTTAAGTTCAAACGTGGCACAAGAAAATTCATTCTTTTCGATATAAAAGGGCAAACGATGTCATTACGGAGCAATTTCCGTAGAAATTTCTCACAGATGCCAGCATGTCATACCTTACCAATCTTGCGTAGTACCTCTTTCAGTGACATCAATCTTAAATAAAAGAAACGTAGTGGATATGAAATAAACTCAGAAAGTAACTGGCATATAAAGGATTCCAAATTAGAGCTATATATTCTAGTATACTAATATCAATATAAAGACAAAGTACAGCGACTTCAACAGGGAAGGATCCTCGAAGTATTTAGAGACACGCTTGATAAAAATCCAAAGATAACATAGTTTCGTAACAGATATTGTTAATACGCTTTAAATTCAAGGTTACACGGCAAATAAGTGCTTCTGATCTGATACGGCAGTAAGTAAGGTGAGCAAGAATGAGAATAAGTAATACAATACTTTTTAACATTCAGAGCTTAATACATTTACACCATTCCACAGGTTTATCAGTATCATTTTACTCGTATAATAAGTTGAAAATATTTTAGAGAAGATCTCCGCAAGCTAATCATTAATATCGTTCTTATGCAAGAGTTTCGAGAACATCTGGACTAAAAAGAAAACAAGCAAAGTGTCCTCACACTGTTGTTCTGATAACCTAATTCACAGAATTTTTTTCAACTTATTAATAAAATATTTGGATATTTCAATATTAATTGTAGAGGGTGCGTTACAAACACTAAACATTTGTTAGAAACTTTAGGTAATTTCAGTTCTTCTGGATTTTAAATGTAATATTCGTATCGTTATAGTCTTTTATATTAAAATAATTTGGATATAAACTAAATTGGAACCAACTTTTTAATGTCTAGCAGGAAACCTCCATGACTAAAAGCATCAAGAAGATGCATAGTAATTCTACTCACGGCTGCGATTGTACCTAAAATACATTACTATAAAGTTTCAGTTCAACAAAGTTTGCTTTTAATAAAGTTTTAAAGGTATTTCTTTATTTGCAGATATTTAGCATCTATCCGCTTCGGCTAATATAGGTAAGTTACCCAACTAGCTCCGTCTACAATTACTTACTTTACAGTATGGTTTACGTATAATATAATTAAAATCTCAGTTGTTTGCACTTCAATTAACTGAAACTAAGAGTGTGCTCAAGTTTAATGCTGCATGGAAACCTATGTAAGCACGTTCCTCTAACGCAGGCTAGTTTGTGAGATAAATAGACTCAGCACTACTCAGCTTAGAGTTTATTAAACTAATTTGTTATGTTTGTTGTTCATGTTAATAATTTTTATTTTATCTATTCTGCTTTAACTTAACTAAACTGATACTAAAATAATGTATTAGTGGTGGAAAACGATACGTTTTGAAATTTGTAACTAAGCTTGAATATTGTAATCTCGATCAGGCTTCATCATGCTATGAGTCGCGTTTTTAATTTTTAGAAAATTTTCTACGACAGATCAAAATGTTTCTCGTCTACGAAAGGTGCATGTTATCAAATTCCCAGAGAGATCATCTCATAAATATTTTCATTTTTTTTTAAATTATTAAGTATTCGCATTAGTCCTTCGATCGCATATTTTACAAAAATTTATTTACAATTTTTAAGTTAAGTAATATAGGGAAACAACAAGTAGACTGTCCTTCATAACTTTATTTTTACATGAAAGCTCGCATCTTAATCTACTTTTCCACATAGTTTCTACTAATCTTAAGCACCTACCGTATTGTGTAATACACGGACGTTTTGAGCTAATCACCTTTGTCGTAGCGTTGACCAACCAGACGCTTCTTCAAATGTTGAAAGCAGTTTTCTCAGTATTTTTAAGGTCACCACGAGACGAAAAATTCACAAAACGCAGTACACATGATTTTCTGGATTAAAACTGTTTGCCTGAACTTCACTTTTGTCGGTGACGTTGATTGCCGCCGTTCCATAGATTGCTGTTTCGACTTTGGTGTAACGTCAGCCACCTATGTTTCGTCGCGTACCACAGTTTAATTTAAAAAGTCATCATTTTTCTCGCTGTATCGCTGTAGGAAAGTCAACATATTGACCAAACGCTTTGTTTACTTCATCTCCGTTAACATTTTTGGTACCCAGCATGAGCGCAACTTGTGAGAATTTAAGCGGTGGCTCAGAATTGCGTAGAGGACAATTCTGGGGACTTGAGGCAAGTCATCAAATAACGATGAAGTTATAAAACGTCTGTTTACTTTCACACTTTCATGAAGTTTTTGCACTAAATTTTCAATAATGGCAGAAGTCACCCACTTTCCGTAGCTTTTCACAATTTCCGTACCATTCCATCGGTCATGATGTTTCTTCCATCCACCTCACTAATCTAGCGATGAATTTCGGCCGTTTGCGTACCTCTAGCACTAAAAAAAATTACAACGTATATTTCACAGGCGACGGGATTCTCAATCGTCGAAAGCATTTTAAATCCTCACAAACAGGTGAAATGTACCCGTAATGTCGTCTATCGTCTGTTAAATATAAAAAATGTACTACTAGTGGTAAATTATGTTCCTGCTTGTCGCTTTTTACCATACTGCTTCACCTTATTCTTTTTTTATTATTATTATGAGCCTTGAATTGAATTGGATTAACAACAAAGAACCAGAACAAGAATAAATAAAGTAGAAATGGTGACTCAGACCCTGAGCAAGATCTAGTGAAAATTGCTCCAGTATCAGTAGATCAGTAGATATTCCGATATGGTAATGGAGCAGGAAACGAGTTAATTAAAGAGCTTACTACAGTACAAGGAATTGAATAAAATGCGAGAGTGGATACTTTTATAACGAGAATTGATACTTATAAATGTTATACCTAGTTATATCCTAGACTAGCGCCAGCAGAAAACAAAATTTTCCATAATTTTAAAAGGTCTAGTGAAAATTAACTTCCGAAAATCTATTATTTTTGGTATATATCGAAAGAAAATGAGCCTTTATATAAAGAAATTTGAAACACCGGTGGTGAGATAAGACGCCTAAATCTAGCGGTAATGCTATGGATACGATAAGACATGAAGAGGAGCAAAAATTAAACTGCTACTTCAGATAATCAGAGTTTTATGTATGCGTGTGTTGAGCTAATCCACAAAGTAGTACGCCTACCACACATGAGATTAAATCGACGTTCGTTTGCGTTGCCACAGAATATCGGATCGGTGCGGCGTGTAAAATATTTATTAGCGTTCACATATCGCTAGTTTTACCGTTATTATGACGAACCATCAATTTTCGACAGGTGATTTCGCAACGCGGCGGTATATTTACTTAAAGGAGGCGAATTTTATATGGGCACAGTTTGCTTAAATCAAGATAAACGTTTTTAACAAATATGCTTATCTATTTGTGGTATCTGAAGGAATTATCTAATACGACACCGATTCGCAGCAGATTCCCTAAAAGGAACATATGTAGCCTAAAGTTAATGCAACTCTATTTTTAGTCACTTTACAGGTAATTTCGAGTACATAGATACATACTAGTGGAAGTATTCTGTGCTGGAGAAAAGAAGGCCTACATGAGGTCCCGTCATCAATTTGACGCATACATCGAACTATTCGTTTCTGGTTAATAATGATTTTCTGAGGGGCAGTCGCCGATCGCCAAACGATAATTGCGTATTATCAAGTATGACTGCATAGTTTATAATCTGAAGCGCATTGAAGTCTAGAATATTCCTTAAAGCTTGTTGATAATAATAATATTAGTAATTTATTTCCTGCAAGTAAAACCCGAGTACAGGAAATATATAACTGAACATTGCTCTTTGCGAACACGAGAGTCTGTTAATAACTGCATTAATTCATGTGAAATATACCATACAAAGCTTAAGTTTTTAATCTCAGACTATTACTATTTATATTATAGACAACGTTTAAGTTTACCGAAACATTACGTGTTCACTTTTTCTTGCAATTCATATTAATCGTAATATATAAATGCACACATTTATTCTTATGAGAATTAAAAAATAATAATATGCCGAAGTAAAGCATCCTCTATATTGTGACATTGATTAAAAATGTTTACATGACAAAAATACATACTTAGGGATATTAAATCTAACCCTATTAGTTGCCCTCTTTTAAAAATATCACGAGTCATACATGATATGTAAGTGTACCTACGAATTACATTTAAACAATTGCAATACGTTACAAGATACAATGCGACAATCGGAGGATAGCTTTGTTACTTAGATTCCTAGGATCGATGATACCCATTATTGTAAGTACATAATATACCGTGCGCCCTTAACATTCTAGCTACGAGCTTGTATCCAATCTAACTTATGTGTAATAGAATCTGACCATTCTACGGAAAGATATTCATTATTGTATTACTCCTATCGCAATAAAAAGTACCACTCCTTACTTGCAGAGCGAATACAAGGCGAATAATTTGTCTTAACATAATTCCTCGTTATTTGTGTTTATGTTATACGTAAGACAAAAATACTTACTTATTTGTGGTTGTAACTTTGCTATGAGCAGTAAATTGAAACTTTATTCAATGGTATTCGTTTGCTGATATTTATAGTCTACAGACATCGTCGAAACGCTGCGCTTTCGCCTTACTGGTGATTTGTAGCGGATAAGTTTTCTAGAGGATAAAATGTTTTGAACGTTTAGATTTTGTCGATGCCGTAACGATAATGTCAGAAGCCAAAGTAGCAGTAAGATTTACGAAATTTATACTTATTGAAAATTGAAATTGTGCAATTGTGGAACTAAAATGTTGTAGGTCATAGTAGGAGAAGCTACAATTATAATTTATTGAAAAATACAACATTTTTTTTAGCGTGTAGTGATGACCTCTTTTTTGTGTGTAAAGTGTCCCATGACTTTGTTACTAACACCTCGTTACCGTAAAGGGCGAAGCACTGTTATCTTAGCTTGCGGACGCTGACTTGGAATTATACCAGGCTCACTAAAAAAATTTGATCCTAGTAGAAACTGAACGCATAGTCCTTAGCTCTATCTAATAAGGCCTCTCGCCATTGGACCACTGAGCCGATTATAAAGAAGGTATAAAAATAATATTAAATTAAAACTTCTTCCGAGAAAGGTAAAACAAAGCGCGCAAAAGCACTAGAACAATGATGAGATCGCAATATCAGATGGGAGCGAACAGCTTGTAAAATTATTCAGAAAAGAGTTGTCCATGTTTAAATAGGATGAGTTATAGGACAGACCTGTATTAGCCCGCATCAGCTCATTATGAAGGCTCATGAGATCACTTCAACGTAACAAGACCGTAGAGGGACCGTAGGCGAGAACACCTTGTATTTGTTATTTAGCAACAGTTCAAAATAATCCACAAATTAGCTTCTTTGCCTACGTGATTTATTCCTTAGCGAAAGCTCGCATAGCTTTTCAGATGTCGGTATGTTATTGAAAGGGGTTAAAGGTTATGGTCTGTGCAACGCCGTCAGCACTATCATTCAATCCGTCTTCGTTTCGCCAGACGGGGTTTCGAAAGAAATTGCTTTCTCCCAACTACTAACTAATTGCGCAATGAATACACATTACATTCTTGATCAACTTAATTACCCATACTTACTTAAAATGTGAGCCAGGGTTACATCTCCGCATTAGTTTTATTACGGAAAAGGCGGGTGGCGGGCAGCGAGTAATGGTCGCCCTCCCATAAACCGGTTAACAGACGCTTGAATGAAATGTTATTGCAGATAAAATGCCGCCCTTAATGACTCATAACGGGATGGGGCTCTCCGATCGGGCCGAAAGTCTCTTAATTACCGCAGACACGACTTCTCGGTGTTGTGTTCTTTGCCGATCGTGCTGCGCCGCGACGCGACACGTTTCGCCTTCGCTACCGGTACTGCAGTAGCATCAGCGCCCTCTCTCGTTCTCTCCGGCGAAGTAATGTCTGAAAGGAAGCCGGTTTCGAAGTTTCACTTTATCTAATAAATTATTAATATAATGGAGTCGAGTGACGGACCCGAACTCACGCATTAATCGTGAATATTCAAAAGAGGGAAATTTGAATAATTGCCAAGGAAGGTGGAAGTACATGCGGCGGATGAGAAACAACCCCTTCTACGTAAGTTTGACGTTCTTAAAGTATTATACCATCAGATAGCGTAACCAATTTTAGTTTAATATTAATTATATTTGCTTAACGTTTACTCGAATTCTGACGCATAAGAAACACTTTCGTTATTTAATCTGCTTGCGGTTAAATGTTGTCTTTGCCGGTATTCTCTATAGAAAATTGCGATGCGGTACTTATTATTTATAGAAACTACCGTTGTTTTGTCAATGATAACTTATCATTTATCTGCTCTACTCCATGGATGGTAGGAGAAGACTTTGTGTGTCGAAATTATTACTGACGGTAAGCACTATTTTTCAGTCGACGTCCGTCAAATTTCGAAGAGATTCATTAAATAATGTTGTTTCGAGAGCTACTGCTGAGCAAGTTTATGTATTTATAGAATCATTGAAAGAGTAAGTCAAAGATTTTGTTTCTTTCTTTGAATGTGAGAGCGTATATACAAAGCAACGGAAACTGGTTGCAGTTTATAAAGAGCACGCACCTTTTATGACTATGACTAATGATTAAGCATGGGTGCATATCCACCTTTGATGAGAAGTGTCCAGATCACCCAGTTGACGCAACTGTACGGTTCATGTTATCGTGTTAGTAGATCATTAGGTGAAAATTAGGAAGACTGCTAACATGGTAAACATCTCGGTCGAACACGCACACAACATCTTTCGCGAAAAATTGAGTATGAGAAAGCTGGTAAGCTTTTGCAACGTTATGTGACTAAGTGAGATATGATTACGTTACTGCACACTAAAGACTAAAGCTTACTCGGCAAAATGGGTTTCTCCCAGCGAACGTGCACCAAAGAAGGCTAAGATGACTCAATCAGTCAAATTTTCTTCATGATGTACTTAGTTACATACATAATGTTCAACATTTTGCTCCGTTGGGCGATTAGTTATATTGATTCTGCTAGGTACTTCAAATGATATTATGTGTACATCATCATCGTGAATGATTGTTTACCAATAGGCTCCTTTATACTAGAATAATGGTCCAAATGTGACATTTATGAAACGTGCTTCATATTGGTAAACATATTTTTATAACTTTTTTCAAAGTGAACAGTTCATTATTTGTGTTAGTATGAAGTTCTTTATATTGAGAGATACCATCACACCGCCTCTTGCATATATTAATTGTAGAGATAGCAGAACATTGATGGGTAAACTCCAAAATAGCACGTAGAGGCTATTATTATCTGCACAACATATTTAAATTCCTTTCCAGACAAAAAGTTTCTGCGCACTGATACCTTTATCTTTCATTCATTTCCAGAAAACTATAATTAAACAACGTTCCACAAACAACAAATATGTCGCAAGTAAAATTTCCAACAATTACAAAATTTCTATTTTTGTTTGGTGCTTTCGATGATAACTTTAAATTCTGTATCGACGCGCTCATAGTGAAGTCGGAAAGATCAAGTTTGCTGTTAACCAGTTGTAGAGAGAGAAGCTCCATGCCTACTAACTTCTTTACGACTTGAACGAGGTATGTTATTAACACAGTTTAACACACGATGCTTAGACCTCAATTCGGTTTAGTAGGTATTTTTTTTTGTGTTTTAATGAACTTACATGAGTAACAGTAAGGTTTACTGAGTGCGTCCTGTTCTGCCAGAAACTAAAAAAACTACAGAATTGGATGATTCAAAAGACCAATATGGATAACTGACAATAATGTCCAATGGTTTGGTAAAGTCTAACAATATTATATAAAAAAAATTAAAAGAAGTTATTTTAGTAAATATTAATCAGCTAAATATACTTACTAAATACTAAATATACAGCTAAATATGCTAATATACGATATTATGAACTATTTTAATTTTGATGAGGTTACTGGATTACTCCAGTTCCTTTTTTTTTCAATATGTATGTCGTTGTGAGAACACATAGTTAATTCGCCGTTCTTCATACAAGCTTCCGTAAAAACCATTCTAGTAGTCGAACTTTACAACCTGTTAATTAACTTTAAAATTAACACTTCTCATACTTTAATCCTCTATAAACCGACTACTTGTGGAGATGAACAATTTGGATAAAACTGTATGCGGATGCAGTATCGTAGTTGCATGCATGTGAACATAGCTGCACGAGTATAGAGCTACAGACCGAAACTATTGCTGCATATAAAATCTTCGGGTCATTGTTGTTTGTTATCCGCGTTGTGCTGGTTGCTGTTCCGTTTACGGCATTGTGGAACTGTGCTGGTTTTTCCTCCGAGGCTCTTTTATTTTTATTATTTCGAGTCTTGTAATACAAGCTAATCTTAATATTATAAGATTACTCCACGTCGACTCTACACTGACTGCATGCTTGTTCTGGCGACGTCGACAGGATTTTTTTTTAATTTAAACGGAATGATGGTAATTCGCTCCGATTTTATTTTTACCATTTAATTTAAAAAGGAAATGAGATATAACGTGTTAGGATTGAGGCTATTTGAAAAAATTGCATGGTCCTTGTAAATGTTTTTCGGTGTCGTCGCGGATAAATTACATCGTGTTTCAAAGTTAACGCAACGTTGGACAAAAGAATTTTGTAGCGTTTAATCAAGAAAGATTCCTGTTAAACTAAGATTTTGCATTGCACAGTTTGAAAATATCATAACCGAAAAGAATATGTGAATGTACTATATATAGGGTCACTCTGCACTGTATTTATACAAACCACCATGGAAAGTAAAAATAACTTATGCGTTTAGATCTTCCACAACCAAAAATTTTGTTTCTCTATTTAGATTCTTGAACACGATCCTAGAATAGTATTTCAAGAAAACCTTATGTTGACCTTATAAGCTGATCACTGTCTAACTAAAAACAAAAAGTAATGTTCAAAATACAGCTTTTAAAACTTGTTATTATTATCACGATAATGTAGAGCGTTCAGACGACTATGCGTCGTTAACAAGTCGCATTTAAACCTTTGAAACTCTTTTTTAGTTTCTGCAGCAGCTTACATAGCCCTTAGAGCCCTTACCTTTTGTAATGTTTGATTAGGAAAATATCCTGCCAGCTAACGATAATACCATGAAAACAGCGATGTTGCTATTAATACATTAATTTTTAATGTAACCTCTGTCTACCGACATATAAAGATTAATTTATATTTTGTCTTTGTAATAACATTAAAGATTATTTTGGAATAAGTTATCAAATCGAGTAGGGAATACCTAAATCTTATAATTGCCGATACTCGCTAATTGCGCGTTCGTTAAACGCCGGATTGCGAAATCTGATAGTATATTACAGTGGTGCGAAAGTTAGACCCGAGATAACTTTTAAACATAGAGTGGAAGAAAATTCTGGACTTTTTAAAGGTTACAGAATTCGTAAGAAATTTTTCAGAAGGCACAAGAAGTCACTCGCATGCCACGCAGGAAACCACTCGTTGCAAAAATAATAATAAAATCTATGAGTGTCTTAATCATTTTCTCTTATGCGGTGAGGCTAGGTAAATTTTCTGTTTCCTTACTACTTCAGATGGTTTGTGAGTTTTTGTCTCCTTGGGCGCATCATTCGCAGTCAATTATCTTCGCGAGCTTAGAAGATTGAAACTTTCTGAGTGGCATCATTCTAAATTCTGAGACAATCGGTAATAAAGTATTCTCGCCCTATATCCAATTATGCTTCAATAATAGCAAGAATAGCATTTCTTTTGGTTGTTGTTGTTGTGTAAGCGCATGTGAGTCAGTCAGGCAGCTTTATATCACCGTTTTCATCTCAAAATTCAGAGCAACGTTTCATCGTAAATTATAAACAGGCGATAGTGTAGTTAATTTTCTCATGAAAATATTTTTAATAAGGTTGGAATACATAACCTGATCATTAGAGTTCGCCACTTTCAGTGTGCTCCATGAAATTAGCAGACTAGACAGACTCATGTTTATTCGTCTCATGAGAATGAATTCATGTTGCCTACTGGTTTTCCCGAGAATCGACAAAGCATGAGTCTGTCTAGTCTCAGCTAATTTCGTGGTGTGCACGGAAAGTGGCGAACATTACTGATTATGTTTTTCCACATGTCGAGATATAGGAAGGATTTTTGTGCCATATTACAAATCGTTTCATATCAATTCCTTCTACACTTTCGTTGATGTATATCCGGCAAATTTACGCAGAAAAATTGTCCAGACCTGAACTATACCTACTTTTAGTTATTTTGTGCGGTATTAATGCAAAAACATTTATAGCGGGATCAGAAAGATCGGTTACAATAATCAAAACAACGATTATTGCAGGGCTAAAAGCTCTTTATTGTGCGAACAATGCGTGTGCGTAATTTATCAAGTATGGTATACTAAATCGCGTATTTTTTCGGCAAAGGCTTGCTTTATTCACGTCCATCGCTTCGTATGTATTAGCCTCGGTATTCAGAGCACGATCAAACAAAGTTCTCTGTTTGCATTTTATGGTTAAGTAATTTTCCACACGCGATTTTGGGCCCTCGCTAACTAAAAAAATTCAATTAGATTACACAATAAATTATTAGCTTTCCTTTGCGTCGCCCTTTTTTCCGTGGTCGCCCTTGTCTTTTTCCTGTAAACACTGGTCGATGCTTTGGGTTTTTCGAGAGGCCCGTAATTTATTTATTTACTCACATTACTGGAAAAAATTGCCGAGTAAGTGCTAAAAGGGCCGCTTATTTGTACAAATACATACAAGTCTTTTTCAAAATAAAATGTGAAAGTATCGTCTTTTTTGTTGCTCCATGTATTTACATTGGCTGAATCACCTTTTTTTATACTAGTTTATAGACAACGAGCTTGTTAATCAAGCCACTTGCTTGACGTAGGCTAAGACGTCGCCCAGGGGAAGAAATTGCCTTTTTAAATGACGTTAACGTCCGGAATTTGTTTTGTACTTTTATCTTTATCTTTTCATGGGTGGCAGGATTGACGATTCTAGACCGTGAACCGTCCTGCTTAAGTTTTCTATTAAAGTCGATTATGTTTTTTGAGAAGTGAGCTGATAAATATTCATTTGTGATTCCCTTTTATCGCTGCATTAGAACATATGGAACAACCAAGCTTGCGACATTACTAATGATTTTAATGAAAATATGCTTCCTCGCTACTAATATTTTGAGTGTTTTCGATTGTAAGTTTCCCGCAATAGAGGCATTCACATTACGCGCAACTTACGTTTCTCTCTTACGTGTAGCAGAAACACATCCTTTACGTACAGCCGCGTCTGTTAAAAGAGGACCTACGTAAGTAGGAAATGCAGCGTCGCCCTCTTGCGAACAACATCGCTATTACCACTACGCCACCCTCGATGTATTTATTAGTAACATTAACGGTTTAATGGGCAGTGGCCCGATACGTGTATCTGCTATTGGGATGTAAAATTATCCCGTTTTCGAAGTTATCTGTGTCATCCGGGAATTATCCAGGAAAATCCGATATCATTTCGTCGAATTTTATAACTAGCAATATTTTCGTAGAATTGTTTGTCAATAAAAACTTTACTGTGAGCGTGCTTTTATGAGTTTTTGTTTTATTTTGATTTCGACAATGGTCCAACTCTTAATGCACGTGTAGTGCTATCTTAATACAATTGCTTTATTTTGCAAATTTAATTTCACAGATTTAATTGCATAACGTAGCTGAGCGTTGAACCACACTTTTGTTTTGTTTTCATTTTCTTATCTTTATAATCACTAAGTATCGGTGGATGTAATATGTGATGATTAAAAGCTCTCCAAAAGCTTTGATTATGTTTTTACTCGCAAGATGTTCGTTCCATCATAAGTTACAACTAACTTATAATATTTTATATAATAATAAAAATATAAGAAGAATAAAAATATCCTCAGGTTGCTCCAGATATATCATATAGTTTTGTTTGTATTACAAGGTTTCGCCTTATTTTGCGAATACCTGGTACACTACCACTTTTAAGCTATTTGTTGGTTAACTTACTTACATAATATCTACCTTGTCTAAGCTAGGACATTGGACGAAATACTTTAGGTATGCATAAAGTTTTTCGCCTCTGAATGTTTCACATGCTGAGTTACCGTGATCAACTACTTGCCATTCAGTTAGTTTCGCCTCTGGCGTAGTTTGCATGTTGAGTTAACGTGCTAATTGTTGCCTATCACGCTCCTGAAGAAGTCGTGGACGAAACGTCGAGTTTTTATTTTTACCAAATGGCATGACACGGTTAAAGCCCGGAACACGTTTAGTTTCAATTAAAAATAATATTCATTTTAATGATTTTCTCAAGGGCTCAATTTTTACAAACAAATCTTATTTTTGTATATTTTATATTTGTTGCTAATTATTCGAATATCATTCCGTCTATTTCTTTGTAATAAGTTCGTTATTATTTTCGAAAATTATACAACATGAGAAGGCTACGAGCTACGAAATTATAGAAAAAGTATTGTTATTATTTAAAAGTAAGCATTTGGAAAGTAACTAATTTAGTAGTCATCTCACGTGGGAAAAACATGTTATTATCGTAATATTGAGAAAATAATTAAAAACGCACAACGTTGATGAAAATATTACAGAAAATATAGCAAAAGAAACACCAGCCCCTCTTTGCTCTTCCTAGAAAATCTTTTTTACCACGTAAAGCTCCGTTTGTAGCTTTTTTTTTGATTTACATCCCTCTTTAACCTCCGGTAATAGTGTTCACTCGCACCTCGCACCTGACACCTTTTCTTAATATCGGAGTGGAATCACTCGCCCTCCCCTTCACTGGTATCACCAACGTTAATCAAAAGGTGCGTGTGAAAAGCGAATTTTATCTCCCATACTGCTTTAAATTTGTCTATCATATTCTCCGCGATACCCACATAATTTGTGTCTTTATTACGGAAATTTCTTCACAACCGCCTTGAAAGTTTCCACGCATGTATAGAGGTAATGATGTTCATTGCGTTTTTAAACTCATCAATCTTCATTAGGTTTTTGGTTTGAAGACCAGCAAAGATATCCTTCCTAATCTTCGCTTTTGATAGACTAACAAATTTTTTCACGAGAATGAAACATCGACCTGTTTAGACTAGGTTAGACTAGCTTTAACATAGAGTAGAGGTAATTATACTTTTGCAGAATTAATCAAACTTCCACGTAGCGCATTCATGTTGCCAGGTGTTAAATGTTCTCTTGTTGAAAATTGCTTTTATTTTAAAAGCAATTTTTAGTAGGCAGAAAAGCGGAATTTTCTAAAAATTCAATAATTTTGTAAAATACACATAACCTCTTTCGTCGCTAATTCACCATAACAGTCGCCCACTACACTGTAATCTCGCTTCTTTTCTTACTGAATGTTCCTACACAGAATTTCGACTTATCGAATTAACTTTTGCGACTGGCACTATTTTTTTTTGTTGCAGCTAACGTTCATTGTCTTCTCGAAAGTCTCTTCGTTCATTTCTTTGCGTTACTCCTTTTTCTCGTTCATTTTTTGCAGACTCTCATCACTTTCGTTGTCGCGGAGAGAAATTACGTCGTTTTTAAAATATAATTGCCTTTAAGTTTGAGATAATTAAGTCGCGAGAGGACTCTGCTAAATTGCCGTTATGCCCTAATTAAAGTTTTATTAAATTCTTCTTTAGGGCTAACTCGAATGTTTAATTAGAAGTGTTATTTGATTCTGCAAATAACGCCGAACGAAAAATTTGATTCGAAGCTCATTAGGATTGCGACGAAATTGCTACTCTATTTACTCGCGTCTACAGATCAAGTTTTTCATTTATTTCGCTTCAGATCCATTATAGAATTATACCCTTCTGCTGCAAGTTTTTACAATGGACACAAATTCATGGTTATTACGCCGACAATTGTATCGATGAAATTTGGGATACCTGCGTGTTATTCCATGAATGCCATCTACATAGCATGGACGCCACAGAATCGCCTAATTTCCGCACATTTGACATTCTGTGTGCCGTAAGCGCTTAATTATTGAGTTTGCAAGAATATGTGAAAATTTCAGTTCGGCTTATAAATGCGCTATAAAAAGTAGCAATTGCCTTAAATACAAATCAAACATTCTGATCTTTACGCTTGCTATAGGCTATAATAGCGAATGACGAGTAAGTAAACATTAAAAGAAAACTGAAGCGCAGCATATACTGAACAATTCATCGAAACATTACTTGAAGGTAATAGGAAATAAATTTTGCAAATGATCTGTTCAATTAAGATCACAAATTATATCAAAAAGCAACGGATGATTACGTATGCTTTCAAGCACGCTTCAAAATGCAAAAGAAATGGTGACGTGCAATTTATGAAAATAAAGCAAAAGTTTGATATGTTATTATTGCATTTTTTTCACCAAAGTAATAACATTAAAAGTAGAAGATACTGCCAAGTACCATTCACAAAAAATCTTTTTCGCATATACGAAGCAATCCAGAATGCCAAAGCATTTTTGCCTGAACTTCCACAAAATTAGATTAGATGTTTGGCTTTATTTAGACATGGTATTAAAATGGCTTTAAAATATATAGGGTGTGAAGTATTAAACACTAAACTTTGCTAAATTCAAATATCCGAAACGTTATTTTTCCTTTAAATGGCAGCGTATTTATTTCAAACCGTTCCTGATGTTAGTATTGTTTAATTGCCGTGACAACTGAGTATACAAAATATGCTGATATCTGTTGATTCCAAATTTTCAGCGTAGGTAGCTACTTAAGAAATGTTACAATTTATGTATGAAGTTATGAATACAGCAGTCATCCCATATACAATATACAGGGCGTTCTATTTTAAATAACAAAGTGGATGCATGGTTCGCTACTAATCCATCACCCCTTGTAGATGGAAATATTTGTGAAAGAATAATCTGCGTTATACGATATTTCACGTTTTCAGAAAAGTTTAGCTTTTTTAGTAGTAGGCGCAATTTTACAATTCCAGAAGGTTGGTGATGCTTATATATAAGCACCTTCAATAACCTTACCAAAACAGTTAATTTTTCCGTTTAAAGTTAGTATGTCGTTTCATATTCCAAACAGACAAAAATCCCTTATAAATACCGCGGCGGAATTCCCGCTGCGCCAGTCCTTCTAAATAACACAACTGCACTGGACATATTTTATATTCTTCATGAATGTATTTTACGGTAGGCATTGTTCTCGGTAAACTCCCTTCAACAGTATCCTTGGATATTCTAGCCAGCTGTGGCATAAGTATACAGTATCCATGCACGCAGATACAGTTCTCCTTTTTGCTACTATCCGTTGTCAGGCCAGTACCCCCCTCATCCACTGCTATTTCGTTCATCTATTCTAGCATCCGGCATCTCCCCAACGTCACCATTTCCTGTCAGCGACACGCGAATTAAAACGCTACAACGAAATTTCCATGAAATTATATCGAGCGAAAATTCTGACAAGTTTGCGCTTGTCACCTCTCCGGCAGCGTGTGCTGGATCTAACGCGCTCACAATGCGGGCACGTGCATCAACGTGTACAAACACATCCAGAAGTGCACACGTACGTACATACGTCACCACGGTTGCGCTCCAAATAGTTACCCACTACGATTCATTCGACGGTCGGAGTTTGTTTTCCGAAAAGACGATGTAAAACGGCAAAATGCAGTAAAAACCGCATTACAAAGTGAATCTCTCTGTTGTTACGGTCTTACCGGTAGATATTCAAGATTGTAATGATGTGCTTTGAAACTTTTGCTGTCTAGAAAGTAAGCAGTTAAGAATGGAGAAGTAAAGTTTGCTCCGGTTAATATTTCATCGAAAATATCAAGTATTAGTAAACTTATGCGCATTATGTATAAACGGGTTGGCATCTATATTCCTTTATACATCGTTACGTTCGATAAGATTGCTTTGTGACCTGGAAAGAGAGGAAACTTGCAGCTACAAAAGAAAGAGCATGTAAACTATGCTACCTATGAATGTATAATACCCAAAAGTTGACGAATCCATGAAAGTTAATTCCGCATACGTTAAAATATTAAAATACGGTTATTGTGTAAAAGAATGTTATAATAGGAAAACAAAAAAGTTTGAAATCAAAGTTACATGTCCAAACACTTTACCTAGTTCAAATATTCATTCTAAGATAAGCAACGCAGAATAATTTGTGCATAAGTATTTATTGATTTTATTCTAAATTCTGTGGTATTGCCAACCGTTGCAGTTTTTAGTCGAAAGTTCTTCGTTAGCAAAAAATAATAATTTAAAAACTCCAATTTAACCCTTTTCCAATTTAAGAGATTATATAAATTACAAAAAAGCCGGATGTGTGCTATCTGCAGATAAAGTAATTATACTTGTTTTGCAAGGAATGTTTTTAAAAGAAGCAAGGATACGTGTTGCGAAAAAATGAAAATCTATAAGGCTGAAAATGAAACTGTTTACATCATGATTTGTAAATATTTTCTGAAATATTTCAATTAAAAGGAGCACTAAAACATAAATTGCTTTCTAGCTTAGCTTAGCTCTTCTTCATGATATCACATTTCACTAATACATATGTTCACTTGCCATATTTTAGAAAAGCCCAAAGAAAGTTTTACAAATGTAATGAATCGATATAGTAATATTTACTTTCCACCTTACATTAGATTACCAGATCATAATAACCAGTTTAGTTGATATTCGCGCAACACAGGCAAGGTTTAAACATTCTCGTCGATGGACCTATAAGCAATGGTGGCTGGGGATGCGCCGTCTACTCAATCGAGGACGGAAATCAAAACGTGCTGGATACTGATGCATGTAATTTTATCGCTGCGACAATTCCAATCCTGGAAAGCGCTACGCTACGATGCTGAAACAAAATCCAAATGCATTGCTGTATTTTCTGATATATTTCATATTTCAACTAGTGTTCTATGATCCCTCTTCAGTTATACAGTGACCATAATTGCAGATATTTTCGCATTGACGGTTGCGCTAGGTAAGGAAAACGCGGATGTGAAGTTTTTTTAGGGGTAATAACTATGGATGCGTCGGATTTAAGAAAAGGTAGGCAATCTTGCCAAAAGAAGCTACAATGATAGTGCCTATCTGAACTAGTAGAGAATTTCTAAAATTACCCATATACATATAAGGTAGTATAACATTTTAACAACTCACACACAGAAGATGAGCACGATTGCTCACATTAGGCATAAACACGTACATGTGTCAACTTTAAACGAATGTCTGCCGCTGTTAAAGCACAATCCGAATCATTTTTGGTGGCGATTCATAGTCATTAATGAAAAATGGATTCATAACAGCGCACTATGGACCAGCGTGTAACCCAAATAGCGGTTTTTTCGGCGGAAAAAGAATTTGCTTAAATCATGAAGAAATTATAGAAGCAAAAACTGTATTTCTCAAAAATTAGTATTGAAAAGTTGTATTAATGGGACACAAAAGGTAAAAAAAGATTGGATTAAGTGTAGTGATATAAATACATTTTTCCTGCCAAGGCAATGTATTTATCAAACTCTCTTCATATTATACAACCAGTTCACCAGTAGTCAGTATCGCTAGAGGAATCTGTAATTTAGTTAACTATGGCCTTCCTTGTGCTCCTGCATATCCATTCAGGTCAATACCAGTTTAACTATATCCCATTTGGGTTATGCAACTGGCCATCAGTTTTCTAACGCTTTATCAATAAATATAATAATAATAAATAAAGCCCTGACAAGTGAAGGAACAGCTCTCTCATATAAGGCAAAAGAAGAAACCTTACGAAGATTATATCTAGTCTTTAAAGTCACTAATAGAAATTAATTTCAGTGTCAATTTTTCCAACGAAAGGTAGAATTTTTAGGCCAAATTATTCAAAAAGACCAGATCATCACCACCTGAAAAGTCTAAAGCTGTGCTGCGTTTTCCAACACCGACTTCTTCGACCGAAACAATTGCAAAGCTTCCTTTCCTTACTGAAAAAAATTCGATCTTAAAATTTCAACAAACTGAAGCAGGTATTACTCGATAAACCAGTTTTGAATATCTTTAAACAAGGATGAATACCGGAAATACATTGTGATGCCAGCAAAGAAGGATATAGAGTGTATGGAGATGGCTTAGTACACTCGGTATTCTACATGAGTAAGAAGACTTGTGACGCTGAACGCAAAAATACTCCAGCTATGAACTAGAAGTTCTGGCTATCATCGAGGTTTTACAGAAATTAAGAGTTTAACTATTAGGTCCTAAGTCTAAGGTAGCAACCGATTATGCCCAAGTGATGAAGAAGAAAGAGTTAAGAATACGTGTACTTAGATGGGCATTGTACTTGAAAGATTATTGTTATGAAATAGTGCACAGAACAGGATCAGTTATACGCCATGCCAGTGTCTTAAGCAGATGTCCTACTTTGATGATTGAAGGAGAGGATATAGTCATAACTAGAATAAAGCGAACCCAAGAAAATTACGGAAAAATTCCAACTATTAAGGACAGATAATGAAAACTACTTCGTAAAGAAT
The DNA here is from genome assembly GCA_020654165.1 of Oryctes rhinoceros. Taxonomy (NCBI): domain Eukaryota; kingdom Metazoa; phylum Arthropoda; class Insecta; order Coleoptera; family Scarabaeidae; genus Oryctes; species Oryctes rhinoceros. Next base: position 16,578,055 of record JAIOKQ010000008.1, on the reverse strand, counting down.
AGCATGCTCTACAAATTAATAGAAAAAGAACCAAGCTATTGGCAATGTCGAATATTAGGAACTAAGAAATCGTAAGGATAAACATCACTTTAGAAAGAGGAAAAATTGAGGAAATAATAAAGAAGAAATATTAAATCCCTAAGTTAAACAAATGTAGAGAAATGTATACTGAACTATGTGAAATACATTACATTAAACAATTGGAAAAAGGGGAAGCAAGAAAGGTTACTCAATCTACTGCTGAAGGATATTCCGCTGCATACGCACCATGTCGATCATGTAGGATCATCAAAGAACAGTCACAAAAACTACAAACATATATTAGACATCATTGAAAATTTTACGAAATTTGTGTGATTGTACTCAATGAAATGAACTACAGTTAGTGAGAAGCTAAACTTACAACAGAAAAGCTTTGGAAAGCCCGCTGTAATGATTTCCGACATAGGTACTATATTTACATCTCAATAATTTAATTATTATTATGAAAAGGAATGCATTGAACTTCAGATAGAACAATTCCATAATCATTCCTATCCTGACGCAACTATTAACTAACAATCTATCCGCGCGTAGTATAACGCGCGTAGTATAACGCGTAGTATAACAATTGAGTTGTTGATAGGGTCGATGAGGATGAGATTAAAAGAAGACTTATGTATAGGACGTAAGTTAATGAAACGTTATTTAATGAAGAAAGAAGCAAAACGAGAAAGAAAGCTAAAAGAAATTTATTGTAGTTTTTTCAAGGAAAAAGGAAAATTGAAAAAGGAAAATTGAAAAGCGTGCAAAAATGTCGTGACGTATACACCGTTGCTATCGAAAAACGCAAAAGCGACCAGGCCTACAATTGAAACCAAAATTCGCGAGACCTAATGAAGTTGTAAAGGTCAAGTAGAAAGATACCTACGATATTGTCAAACAAAGAATACATGAAGGGCCAACATATCCCGGAGTTCATGAAACTATAGACTATCAACAACTACGAAGACGGTGATCGCGTGTAGTTCGGTTCGAATTCACCACTCAAGATGGCCGAGTTGCAGTTGTTGACTCTATCAGCAGTGGAGATGAAATGACGCGATAGATATAATAACACCAACAAAAAATTAGTTTTTTTACTACATTCCATTATTGTCTTGTAATCTAGATTGTTATCTATCTTATCTATTTTCTATGTTATCTTCTTCTTCTTCTATCTATTTTTAATAAAAACCTGCATACTATTATTAATTAAAGTGTATCTTACTTTGCTTGTTATTTCTTTATATAGAAAAAAATTAGATAATAATGAGTAATCCAAATACTACGGCAATTAACATGATCGGTAGAATTAGGTACTTTCCGAAAATTAAGTTAGTTTATTTGTATATTACCTTCTCTAGACATCGACATTCGCGCAGCATTTGTTTTGATTGCAATATTTAGCATCGTTTCACACACTAGGTAAGCGAAATAAAACGATCACGGAAGATAGCATTAACGTTGGAAAGCAAAAAGACGACAGACTATTTTTACCACTCCAATTCGACTAATAACAATTAACCCAAAGCAAACTATTCCGACTATTATCTTTATTTTCAAATATCTAGAGGGAGAGACGTTAAAGACCAACGGTTAGTATTTGTCAGTCTTTCCCGATGCAGACTAGTCCCGGAGCCGATACGGCATGAAACTCTGGATTTTGTTTCACGGCTCATATCCTCCGGGCACCGACCAACGGTCCATTCGCTCTGTACGTTCTTTTTTTTGCGACCCTTTCCGTCGCAAACTCGATCCCCACCGGTAAAAGTCGATCTGTACGCTCGAAGCTGCATGTGTGTTTAGTGCCTGATTTATAAGAGTTTCAGTTTTTATCGTCGACCGACATTAAAACTAAAACTTCTCGTACATCGGGCAATTATAGGACCAAACAGTTGTGAGTATATTTTCAGCTTTTTGAAAGGCTAAGCTTTGATGATATTACCGTTTGGTTGCCAACGAAAGAACTTGGTTTTTTACTCTTTGTATTTGTAGTTTAATTTGATGCTCCAACACTTGCAACCTTTGAAAATGTTTTAATTACTGATTGAAACAATATTGTCCTTCACAAATAATAGATCATTCGACAGAAATACTCACTACACGTTAAGGCTGTATTCGATATTGTAAAGAGTGGAGGACCTACATAATGGGTACTGATGACCAAGGCAAATGAAATTATTACTTTTTTGTTGGGAACTGACAGACTCGTGTCTACTGGTTTCCCTGAGAGTCGCCAAAATACAAGTCTGTCTAGTCGCTGCAAAAAAGTAATAATTTCATCTGCCCTTCTTATCTCTAATAATGAGACACAGGTCTGATGACTAATGTACAATTCTTCATGGTAAACTAAGTCAAGGCGACGAGTGTAAAATTTCGACGGTGGTTGCTAACTTTATCTCTGGCAAGGATCACGACTGCCTCGGCTATATCAATAAATCTGAGTTCAGATTTCTAGATTCCGAAAGCGGAACGGCAGGTTGCACAGGTCTGTTGAGACATCTGTGTCCTATTTTACAGCCACCCTAAGGTCAAGAGAATGGACCAAAGAAAGAAATTCCAAATAAACCTTAATTCATATTTAGAAGGAACAATTTGAGTGTAAGGATTGTTTACGTATGAATGTCTAGCAACGTTAATATTGAGCCTAATTGTAAAGCCCATTCTTCATACTATTAATATTTGCTCACACATTATTCGTTATCGCCATACCTAAGCTTAGGTAAATAGTAACTCGAAAGTACGCTGCTACAGTCACCCAACACATTGCCTTGACATGGGTTAGGATATTACTCCTTAATGTTAGCAAGACCCGGTCATCGCCCAGCATGACCCTTTCACATTCCAGTTCCTTCGTTGGTTTTTGATTTCCTTCAAGAGGTTTGTGGCGGGGTTTCGGGAAAAGGCGGAGTGCCACCATTTCCTCCAGAAACAGCAGTATATTACATGAGTTTGCTCAGAGTTGGTGATTCCTCCAGATCTTACCACTTGGATCTTCTGTATATCATTACATAACAGCTGAATTATGCTAACCAACGCGAATAAGCGACATGCAAAGAAACATTTCCATTGCTACGGTTAGTGCAGAACTTAATGTACTCATACATAATTAAAGAGGGCAAAGGCGGATGAAACTATTACTCTTTTATAGAGACTAGACACACTCGTGTTTTGTCGACTCTTGGCGACACCAATAGACAACACGAATCCATTCTCATGAGGCGAAAAATAGTCGCTGCAGAAAAGGAATAATTCCACCTCCCTTTGTCATCTCTATTCATAATGCTTAAACAATTGTTCTGAAGCGTACTGATACACAATTTTCAAAGTATTAAGTTCTTTTGTAATTATGCAACCTTTAAAGAATTTTTGATTTTCGTTGTTTCTATCGAATGCTCAATGTATTATGTTAAAATATCATATTTTAGCATGAAATCTATCAGTACATCATATTCGTTGAAATGTTCTGACAAAAAGGAAAAATAACGAAAAATAATGTTCCGCAAGTTTTTGAAGAAGAGAAAGCTGTAAACATCCGCATTTCCATAAAATATCCTTCGAAAACGTCAGGCGCAATTAAACAGATTTATTCCGGAAGTTGAAGAAACTTTTCCTAGACGGAAAAGAATCGCTCCTAATCTTTATAACAAATCTAAACCCAAGTTAAATGGCTTTAACGTGAAATACGCATAAATCCCCGCGTTTTTATCCTATCAGATTTATTCACAAATTACCTTAAATTAACTCATATTTTTTAAAACGTTGAAGCCTGTAAGCACATAACGCTACGATTTGTTCTTTTTAAAAATTAATTTGCCTATTAAGAACTTGAAATTGCTTTTACGCTTGTCCTTTTGGTGACTACATTGCTCCTTCATGAGATTATACGCAAATTACCCATATGAAAATACATTTAATATCATTAATAAGAAAGAAATGGGAAGCGCACGACAGTTAAAAGGTTTCGTGATAACGTTTCGATTGAAAATTAAGCAAATGACATATTGAGGTGTTAGCAAAAAAATCACTTAATTAATTTGATCCGCTCTATAATGTCCCTTTTTCCGCGTTGTCGTTGAGAAGTTAGCGAAAAATTTGATGATAAATGAGTCGTCTAGTACAATGGTCGGTGATCAAAAAGTCATTAGTGTTTTGGTTCGGACCCCTGAGGGGCTATTGTCTCAGGCCCTGTATGAATTGAACGGGTCTCGTTTCTCGTCAGCTCGCTCCATCTATCTCCGGCTTACGCGGCTTTACAATTACAACAAGCCGCCCACAGTTTCCGTTTTTATCATTTCAATGCTTCTTTTGTAGAGCACTAAACCGGCTTGACTGACTGACGACAAAAAAGTCGGGTGTTCTTTTAATACACGTTAGATAACTAAAAAAAAATGTTAGAGCAATGAATGTGATCAAAAGTAATAGTTACATCTTATAAATTTAAAAAATACACATTTAATATGGTCCGTATTCATCGAAAGATCTAGTAATACAGAAAAAAAGCAAGACGCATTTGGAGTCTGAAATTAGAGGCAGACCTCAACAAGAAACATTGTTACGGCTGCTATATAGACTGCTAATCTCCTGGAGAAATAAATTAAAATATTTTAATATCACTATGCATTTATTTAGATATATTTGTTTATGTCAGGTCTATTTTATAGAATTTTATTAAAAATAATGGAAAATTTATTAAAAATTTTTTAAATCACATGTCCCAAAGAAGGTATTCCTACGTCCAAACGCTCTCAAAGATAGCTGCATGGATTTGTTGAGATTGCACGGGGATCTTAATAAATTATTTTTATTATGGGATGTACAAGGTGATCATCAGGGAAGTACACATTTTACCAAATTTAAGATGATTTTCACCATTTTAAAAAATGGAACACGTTGTATAGTTATGGTTGGAAGTAATAGAAATGTTTTTCGGGTGTTGTCGCCTACTTGATGTTTGACTTGACAACATTATAGTAACATTTATAGACGTATTCACTGTAGGAGTTAACGGTAGGTAGAATGGTAATTTCACTATTAAAAGTTAAAACAATTTTATTTACCAACGTTCATCATATCTAGTACTGGTTTAATTTGGTTAGTTAGTAACATTTTCAACAATTTAATGTTTTGTTTCAGTTCATTAGTTTTCAACCTGTATTTCTTTTTTCAAATTTCCTCATTCATTAATCGAACATGCTCTTTGTTATATAGTCAGATTCGAAAGTTTGGCTATCTAATTGTAACTCATTGTATGTTACAATTTAATTATTGTACATGGCTTTGTACGCAATCCGTTCATTAAAAGTTTTCGCATCTTAGTCTAGTTCTGAAAATTTCTAGCTGGTAACAAGCGCATCCGTTCTGCTATTTCAATTCATTTTCCGATTCGTATTATACCGGAAGTCATAACTAACGTTTATATTTTTAATGAAAACAATTTCTATTGTTTTCTGTACTCTAAACTTACGTAGAAAATACAATTGTGTTTATAGCAAAAACATTGAAAGCTTCACATTTTCTAGCAATAACGCAACATTTACTCTATTACATTTATAAATATTCAATTCAAGGAAATCGATTTTGTTAATGGCACGCACTGTATATGAATACACTACCGTGAGCGAAGATGCAAGCGACATCGATTGCATCTCCGCTATTGATCAGCTATTGAAAATCGATGGATTGGCCTGAATGGTCCTTAGCTTTGTTCACTTAGATTGTACAACCTTTGTTTCCTTCATTTCTCTTCACATTCGCTTCTTCTGCTGATAAACAGATACGATAATTTGTACACGTTTCGCACGCATAATAATTAATCACAATCAGGGCACTAGCAACGTCAACATTCTTATCCACCATATTATCTTCAAAATTTTAAACATTCAAGAGACAACAAAAATGATACATCAAAATTCCAATCGTACACTAGTAACGGTTCCTACCCGTCTGTTTAATTTAGCATTTATTAATCCTACTGTTTTAATTTCTCTGAGTTACCGTTATGTATTTAAAGTTTTAGTTATTGATTTACATAGGTTACCAAACCGTAAGTTAAGCATAAAATTTTTATTCGTTTCACGAATTGCGCGTCTAGACGATGCTGTACCGAGACTGCTTACTAAATTAAGAACACTGTAAACGTGTTAATTAAAAGGGTGTGCATAATATTTTTAATTCTCCCGGGTTAGATCTAAAGCCATCCTCGAGCAGACTGTTTTGTATAATTAACTCTTGCATGGCACATAAAAATGTTCTATTATTTATCCTCGCCTATCACACCGCGAAAATTTATTAGTACCTCGGAGAAATTAAGTTGTTACATTCACGGCGTTCGCTACTACTTTTAATAATAAATGCGCTAAAATATAATTAAAGAAAGGTGAATTGTTCGTACTTCTTCAACGAAGAAAGGAAGGAAGTGGGATAATTAAAGCAGTAAGTACTAAGGGTAATGTTTTGTCTCGTACAATGGATTCTTATTAGCAATGCGCACCGAATTGAAGCGGTCTGAATGCTATTGACGATTCTCCAACAGTTGGAACTAGCTACAGTAGTAGAATTCCCAAGTTTTTAAACAGCAAAAGCGACTAAACGAGAAATTTAGCAAATTGATACGATTCTCGTTGGTAATTAATGATACAATTCGATACACACGATATAATGGAACGCTGAAAGTTTATAAGTTATTCAAACTGTTGCAAATCGTAAACAGTGTTTAAGTGTAAGCAAATAAGGTCGATGCATTAAAAATCATTTTACCTAATTTTCCTTCTATTTATCTCTATTTTAGCTCAAGCTCAAGCTTAGCGCTACCACGTTTTTTTATAGAAGTTTTGCATACAGCTTTCTCCCAAGAAAGTCTATATAAACATAAGTTCCATTCTTTGTTTTTATCAGTTATACAAAATACAAATATGAGTTACTCATAAATTAGGTCATTTGTCTATACAGATAATTCACAAGGAAAATAAAAGAAAACATGCTAAAGGTCCTATCACAGGTTAACTAGGATTGTTCCATACTTGCTCTGTAGAGTCTAGAACTCGTTGGTCTGAGGATCTACTACGTAGCTCGAAATCTATAGCTACTTATTAGAGTTTTGTAAGATTTGGACCGTTTTCTTTCCATTTGTCTTACCAATATTAAACAAAACTTCGGTAATATTCCATTACGAAGGAACTGTAAAACTTAGAGAAAAGTTATTTAGAAAAATTGAATTTTAAATACAAAGTAAAAATGTTATGTGTGTAAGTGTTAAACATCCTTTAACATTTTCCATTTTTATAAATTTATACAAAAAATAGGAGGTAACAAATTTGCCTCCTATTTTCTTTTAATGTTTACTTAATTATTTGACATGTTTGTTTTATCCAATAGATATCTTCAATGACATCTCTTCATCCTTGAACAACAATGAAAATAAAGCCTACTAAAACATAAAGATAATAAGAAAAGTATACGTTTATTGAACCTGTGGCTCTCAGGAAGTAAGTAATTTTTCCTTAGTTATGGTAAAAACAAATTTGCGCCTGTTATTTTTGAGGCGCGTATATTTTTGGATCTTGTAAATACATGAAACGATTAGCTCTTCTACTAATTATAGGAAATTGAAATTTTCAGTACTTCATACTACCTTTACATACTATTCAACGTGGTGTACAAACTATACAAATATGAAGATCTACGTAAAATGCTTTACAACTTCCGATTTAAAACTAAAAAAATATCCGCTCCGAAATTCGGCAGTACGCTTAAAACATTTCGCTTTAGTAATTTTCCGTTATATTGGTCCGTAGCGGGAGGCACATACACATAGAGCATAAAGTATGGGGATAAAACGAGACAAGAAAAGCGAGTAAGTAATATCGTCGGCAAAACCAAATCCTGTGCAAACAAGTTTTAGTCGCCCCGCATTTCAGAATGAATTGTATTGTTGTTCAATAAACCGACCGATCAATCTTTCCTTTACTTGAAGTTCGTATCGATCGTTATGTGTCTCGGCGAAGAGGAGAATTTGAGAAAGAGAGAAGGCGAAAACGTAAAGCTAAGTACACATTTGCAGAAGAATTTTAATTCTAACTGCCAACGTAGGAGGGATTTAGCTCGGACGTCGTCAATAACGCAGCAAGTATGGATCGAAATCTATTGTGATGGTCGTCCGCGACATGCATAGTTCCTTCCATCTCGCATGTCCTTGTACCCTGCAAGGAGTGACGCGCTACACGATTGCAAGTGTGTACGTACCTTAAAGGAAATGTCGTCGAATCGATATCGAACAGCAACGTTTTAATTGAAAATAGTTCAATTTGGAGCGTGTACGGGCATGTTCGCTCGGTACGTGTCCGATAAGATTTAATGTAACTACGGCAGACTACCGTCTTAGCGTATGTACTTGATTGTCGTTAAGGGAAACTGAGCACTTACATCTGTTTATTGCAGTTATATAGCTACAGTGTTGTTATCCCGGTAATCGATCAAGTTTTGCACGTTTCACTTTAGATAAAGGATCTTAAACGTTTGAATAGGTTGGGATGCATTAGCGTGGGAATAATATTGTGGCGCATCAATTCAATGGCGTTACAGTTATGCAATAAATGGACTAATTAACGAATCCATCATTAATAAATCGGTGACATGTAATGTGATCTATTTTGTGAGCACAGCGCTCTAATACCTGGTGTTCTAGTAATTTCTCTGTTGTCTTCTTTTCAAATAACACAACGCAATAGACATCTACAGGGGGTAGTACTAAATAACTATGAAATTATTCCATTACCGTCTCTCTTTCCGTACTCTTCTTCCTCGTTTTGTCGCCAGTTTGCTTCATCCTCTCTGCCGTCGTCTCCTATGCATTTTCTGTACCTTTCATTCTTGTCTTTTTCGAATTCCTCCTTTTCTCCATCCTCCTTCCCTTGGCGCCCTCTTAATTAATTGACGTGATAAACTTACGTTGACATTGGCTACCGTGTACGTATTAGGGCGGAGCACTTCGATAATGGTTGGAGCTCTCTATATTTTGACACAATGTTGAAATGCTGGTTCGGATTGTATGCGGTTCATATCCTGGCACAAACGGTTAATGCTGATCATAATATATTTTCTATTTATTTCGAGCTTTGGTAATTACTTCCTTTTGCGGTTGGTCCCAAGCCATTAATGGTTTAGCAAAAGGGACCTAAGACTACTGGCAAGATTTCTGGGAGATTACTCATATAAGTGCATGCTGCCTGGGTATTTTGTGAGGTTCAAGCCTAGACTGTAATAGTAGTCATAATAATAGTTACTTCTCTGATGATTTTTTGAATCTTTTGCGTCTCAATTTATTCAGCTTCTATAAACTTATCAAATAGCAATCTTTTATCTGTGTAACTGTATATCTGTACTATAAATCCATAAATATTCATATTACAAAAGTATCTATTTAATAGAGCGAGAGAGCGCACGTAAACGTCTTAATTATAAGGGTTCGGCTATGTTAATTGAAAATACAGAATTGGCCATTAGTCTTTACAAGAAATTTGATAAATTAAATTATATTATTAGCTTTTAGTTGACGATGGCGTGAATTGAAACTAGTTTTGTAGCATATTTCAAATATATTTGTAATGAATAAGCAGGAGTCTATACTTTTTTCTATCCATTTTATTATAGTTTTAAGGTTAGCTTGGGTCATTATTAGAAAAATTCTAATTTGTTTGAAAGTATTTATTGATACTCCTGAATCTACGAGTCCTGTAAAAGTTCTTTTAAAACATCCGACCTTGCTGAAACAGATTAATTCTTGGAGACTGAAGCACGTGTTACGTAAATATTCTGTTGTTGCTGATGATGGCCTCGGCCTAAGCTATTAGACGAAGAATGTTCTGATTATGTGTGTATAACAATGTATATTAGCGTTTATCTTCTTGGAAAATAGAATGGTCTAACAATGCCAAATGATGACATCGCGCACCGAACTGTAACTTTCGGACTGTGGAATTATGTGTTACTGAAGCAACTCACGGTAGTACTCATCATTCCATTATAATAATTCTAACCAAGACAAAGCGAATTATACGACTTATTTTTAATGTAGAGATGCTTTCAGGACAAGAAATCTTAACTTTTCCCTATATTTTTATTTATAAAGCTGAGACCTCTTTAGAAAAACATTCGAAATCTTTTAATCAATGTAACGTAAACGTCAGATTAATCGTGTAATCATTCCAAAACATCATTTAATATCACCGAAAAAGCTAGCTGTACTTCTGTGTTCGCAAATAGATAGATTGCTAAATACAATAAAAAACATCCATTGCGAGAAAGTATTTAAAACGCAAGTACAGAAGCTTTTATTAGGAAAAAACTTAAGTTCTTTTTTTGTTTTTTTCTTTTTTTATACATTTGGACAATGCTTTTATGTATAACTTAATTGTCTTATTGAATTTCGTTTATATTTTATTTATGTTTAGAGTTATATAGAAATTTGTTAACATATTGTGTCTGGCTTTGCAAGGTTATGCATTTTAAAAATAAACTAACTAAAGCAAGCTAACGTGGAGACTAAAATTGACGTACAAAACGCGATTAAATCTTGATAGTAACAAACACGCGTTTGACACTTGACCAGATACCCCAACTACTGCCAACTTTTAATTTGTCCCAGTCGACCTGACTCAGAACTACTATAGTAAACAGAATGGACCTAACATTTTAAATCTAAATTGTAGTTTCCTCTTTGCCGGAACTACATGGGAGATCTATTGCGGCGATGTACATATCTAGTGATTTTTTAGTGTCTAAAACTTGAAAGCCTATTATTAGATTTTTTACAATTTTTACAATTATCCGCTTCATTGGTAGACCCTGTACAAGCTATAGCTTACGACGCAATTATTTTTTATTCTCTCTGTCACATTGAGTACGTCAAACCTTTTGAAATACGATTGAAATTGTTTAGTTCCTTGCGATACACAAAACGCACTTCGCTCCAGATATAATGAAATTCCAGTCGTGCTCCCCATTTTACCTTCTTTTTCTGTGTATTTTTCGTTTAATTTATGAATTAAAAATTCTGCCTGACTAATCGTTTCGTTCATAAATCACGCGCGTCGTGAGTGTTCAACGTTCCTTTTTATTTTTAATTAAATTTAGTGATTTGCCTACCGCCTGTACAGAGGCTAATAAACGATAAATCACCCGGGGATAAGCCCTAAACGTTCAGTGTTGATCTATATATAGATGTATAGATCTATTTATCGGATAAAACCTCTGCTACTCGTTCGCTGCCGATTTTAAATTCAATACCTGTCGCAAATAAATAATGTCTTAGTACTGCAGGGCGACGCTCGAACTGACAACGTAAATATTCGTGTATTTGATGACATATGTATATCTTTCTTATAACGAATTTGAAAAAGTGGTGTATTAGCTAAAATAAAATATATAGGAAGATACAGCTATAAAATAATTATTGTAGAAGGTGCAGATTACTAGGGATTAGGCTAACAGCAGGCTATTGTAATGAGACATTTTGAAAAAGTTGTTGTTGTCGGACGGTTTGTTTATTGTCCCGTTCCTTTTTCTTATCTTTATCCATAGGCTGCTAAATCAATTAAGTCAGATGACATGTACACGAAATAAAAGCCACAAAATGTCTTGTAATTATATAGAGACGATGTCCTGGTACGGTCTTCTCAGGAACACCAGAATTATGTTAGTTACCACAAAGATAACAATAATTTTGATTGTTACATACGAAATCTGAATAAAAAATATAATTCTTGCTGCGTTTCACAGCGCAAGTTGTTTAATGAACTCTCTGTGTACAAAACCTATCTTACTAAATGTATAAGAGGTGATGAACATTTCTGCACCTCGCAGTTAAAAGTAAACAAATATATCAACTTTAGAGAACGTTATTGATCTTTGCCGAAAATAAGTTTTGTATCGATCGTTCCATAAAACAGTTTCTTTCATGCAAAGGTTGTTTTATCCGGATTTTTTAATATTCTAGTGTAACGAGTTCTTATTTCTTACAAATCTGTATCTTTAAGAAAACCTGTGAAATTCTGCAAATACCGGCTTTATTCTTTTGTATGCACTACGTTTGAAATAAGTTTTAGTCTGCTTGCTACATAAACACATTCAACTTAAATACTTTGATTTAAGAATTTTGCTTCCTGAAGCACGTAGAAAATAATTGCTACGTGTAATTGATAACTAAATCGGACATTTTCCGTGTACTTCCATTTTCTACATATATTACCATCTTGTCATCGAAACAACACGCATTTATTTCCATTAATTTCTGTCCTAGAGATGCCACCAAGGGCGCACGTGATCTATATCACCACAAATGCAGCCGGATACTCCTGATATATGATACAGTAAATCATACACGGTCAATCATTATCTACCTGCCAAAGTGTACGGTTGTTAGCGTGTTCATACGTGTTGTTACATTATCTACTTCTGAACAGGTACTCGTATAATGGTAATCTATTGGCGACGCGGACGAATATTATTAACAATGTTAATAAGCTGCATAATTTTACGGTTCGGCTTATTACTCGTATCTGGGCCATTGTTTAGACGTGTGATGTGGATTTATGAATTCGTCCTGGCGCATAAATCAAGATCAGATGGAAGGGATTTGTTTTGTGCATCTATGTGTGCGTACGGGCGCACGTAGTAAGTATGATGTGAATATATTGGCGCATCTGTTTATTTATCCAACCAAACTGCGGTCTGCATTAGGATTTATACGCTCGCCTGTTTTTAACCTGCGAAGAGTGCACGTATAGGAGCTACGTGTACTGATAAATGTGGTAATTGAAAACATTTCTAAAAATATTTTTGAGATCGTGAAGTTGTGGCAAAGTGGTGTTATTTGTTATTTAATTTCTATTTTTGTTTATATTAAGTATACAAAAGTCCCTGTAACCTTAATAAATTGCAATAGATTTATAAAAAATGGAACCTGGAAAAATGGAAGAATATCAAGTAGTTAAAAAAGTAAATAATAGTATTTGTTTTTTTGCTTTAAATGGAAACAAGCTGGATGGCGTTGTGTACCAGCTTGCGATTTCCATAAAAAACAAATTAAGATAGAGTGGTGTAATTATAAAATTGAAAATGCAATACTGAATTACTGTAACTGAATTACTGAATTTTTGTAATTTTCTAAAGCTTTGACTCACACTATAAACTATAAGTTTTGTAATTAAATGCTTTTAGAGAAAATAAACATAAAAGGCGCGCCAACAGAGTAGGTAGGTAACATTATTAAAAAAATTAATCGTTCTAAATTATTATTATTAAAAATTAAATTCACTTTAGCAATTTAGCAATGGTGCGACAAGAAAGAATAGCTTCATCTTAAACTTGCAGTTTCTCTGACGAAAGAAAATTTACAGAAGTCGAAAGGGCTAAAGATATCAATTGTGTTTTCAATAGGTTAATCGACCGTTGCATTATTATTATTGAATACCATTCCAAGATAGTCACATACACAAGACAAACTGGCATACAACACCATCCATTTTCCAATTAAAGCAAGAAAGTGTCTGTATTTCACCAATTTTACTGCAATTGCGTGGATTTGAACATTTTTGTTCATTTCTTTCAAAAGTTGATTTATTAATATACGAACAATAACTATTGATATTGTCGTGTAACAATTTCAACTTTGCTTTTAATAACTTTGTAGTCACCTGAATAAACAACCTTGACAAAACAACCGGTTCACTAGATTACAGGAAATGTTATTGAACAAATGAAATTTTTTGTTTGACAGGCCTTAGCAAACTCCTTATATTTAAAGAAGCCTTTCTTGGATGTGAATAAATATATGCATTGAGGCACGGCGAGTAACCAATAAAACTAACCCTGATAATAAACAGCGTTACCACACCGATGGCCTTAGTCCATTAGAAGCATCTATTAACTGGTTTAATTAATAAACATTTTATTATTTCCTTGTTGTTTTAAGAATTTGGGTTTCCCGGTTGAAACCGCATCGAAATTGCATGAAACTGTTGACCCTAAAAACCCAAATTCTTTAAATTTCATTGCTTCAATAGACACTCTGATTTCGTTGCTTTCGGGGTAGCCAATATTGATTTTCATCGGACTGGAAGTGTTGGAGGTATTCATTAAGAAACTCCCACTTAATCACACAAAATTATGATTTTTTTTTCAAGCTTGTGTAAGGCGACACTAGATTTGTCAAATCTTTCGAATTTACTGTCTATCTTTGGAGTTTTATTACGTTTTTGTTTTTGAGATTATTAGAAAACCTGGTATAACTTGGATAAAAAGATAAAGTAACATATATCTTATTACTAACATCAATACTTTATTACTTTATATGGTATACGTACTTAAGCGCATTTCAACATCCTATTCTACTTGCATTGCTTTCTAATTCTATTACATACTATATCTTCAGAAAATCTGCTAAAGTTTTAATGGTTTCTTTAGGCTCGCCTTGATAGTACCTGCCTTTATAAAATCAAATTAAGCAAACGATGTACCGAAAAACTAATTGCTGAAAGTTTACGTTGCCATGAGTAATTAGAATCCAGAATCCCCCTGCTGTATTATTGCTTATTTGTTCTAATTGGCCTTTACTTCTGGCAATTATGATCACTTCGCTGGCATTTGCTAATACTTAATAAATTTTATTGGTTACAGTCCGATTTCTATTTACTTTATTCCCTTCTATAGTAGATTCTAAAACAACGTAATTGTATTTTTTATGACTCTCTTTACCTCCCTCTTCTCTATATTCTATTGAAAGGAATACCTAGCAGTAAATAGGTATAAATATCAGTAAAGTTATGCAGAAGATAGCCTTCGATTACCATTGATTTTATAATGGTATGAATTTTATAGTGCAAATCGATCGAAGAACATCAGAAGCCATATTGACTTAATTTAGAGTAATTGTGAACACAATCATAAACTGTTTTTATAGCCCACTCACTAATTACGTACGTAAACAAAGAATAACAAATGTTATGTTACAATTATTAGGGCAATAAATTTATCAGTTATTCGCGTAGTTTTACTCTACGGTATTTAAATGAACGGAATCGCATTTTTTTAAATCTCGTCGAGTCAAGCGGCACAGCGTCGAGATAACTCCTGGGGGTGTTTTAAAAATTTACCGTTCTGTGTTTTGTTTCTTTTATGAGGATTACCACCACGACTAACGGGTGCTTTAAGCACTAGATTACGGCTATCTTTCGCATAAATTTATTTGTTCCTCTGACACCTCTTTAGTTCTAATTGCAATTCAAGCGTTATAATAAAATAATGTTGCGAAATTGATGTACTTTTTTTGTATATTTAACGCTGCATTTGTTTATTGAGATATATTGCAAATTTAATAAGATATATAAATAGCAACAGTATATTTAGTAACTTTGCAGTAAAATACCCCTCCCTTCTTTTGGACTACTATGTTACAGTTAAATATTTATCTAAAATATACATTTCTACATTAAAATATTTTATGTTCGAATAGTGGTTGGTGGTGATGCAAAGGACAAGGCGTCGATTCTCTCGTGTATTTCGGTTACTTATCGTGTACGTTGTAAAATGCATCGAAAATATAGCAACGAGTCGAAGCCTTGCCATTGAATTTCCATTTTATTTCATAATCTATTTATTTAATAGCAATCGAAATACAAATAAGAAAAAAAGGAAAAAGTTTCACTATTTGTGGTCTTTATATATATATATATGTATATATATATATCCATATAAACAATGAA
Source organism: Oryctes rhinoceros (assembly GCA_020654165.1). Lineage (NCBI taxonomy): Eukaryota > Metazoa > Arthropoda > Insecta > Coleoptera > Scarabaeidae > Oryctes > Oryctes rhinoceros. Next base: position 16,562,273 of record JAIOKQ010000008.1, on the reverse strand, counting down.
CTAAAATGCTCAGAAAAGTGGTTTTAATTTACTTACAGCGAGTGCGTTGTGTTTGTGATTATTTTTAAGCACTTCTTGAAATCAATTACTTTTAACAGCTTTAAATGAATGTGATACTGTGTTCTTCGATGCATAAATTGCTATTGCCAAAATATGTTTATTTTTTTGTTCACTTTTTACCCGTTGTCCAATCTTCACTTGATACTTTTAATGTTTGACCTATCATTTCTGATATTGATTTGACGGATTAACATTGTGAATTTATACTGCTGAATACCAAATAATGTGTTTATATGCTTTTACAAGAAATGCAATCAAAATGTAAATTAAGTAAAGAAAAAATTGAGACTTTGATTTTTATTCGCAAAGTAGCGTTAAGGCGTATTTTTTTGATTTCAAAAATTAATAACATAAATGATCAAAACGTCGGAACCCGAATACTAATCGAAATTAATTCAAGTTAAGCAAATGTTCAACTAAATGTTGATATTTTCTGAATATTGAAATTAAATAGAAAATTAACGAATTAAAGTGCAAGTGCATGTACCTCCCCCAAATGACGCGCCACAATTTATGTTGATGAGGATTGGTTGCCAAAATGGAATGGTACATAGAAAACATAACATTCTATGGAGTGAGCGTATCTTTGCCTTATTTTATTTTTTCACAGTGATTCTGGCTTCCATCGATTATAACAATACTTACGCAGTATGAAAATATTTAATATACTGTAAATAATAATAATAATAAAAAATAGGACCACGTAATGTAACGTAAACAGTATAATGATACAAAATAAATAACGATAATTCGAATTTAATCAATACTTTATAAGAGTTAATGCATTCTATGGGTATAAGTTATTAAAAAAATTGGTCTAGATGCTCTGAACAGGAATGGTAGGATAATACATGAGATTGGATCTTTTATGTACTCGGGAATGTCGGTTGATTCGAACCTCTTCGTAATCAGAAGTTAATTTCCAAATGGATTTAACCGGAAATCTATTAAACAAAATATTGATGATTATCGGCTTGAATTTAGAATGAAATTTTGAAAGTTAAGCTAAGTTAAGTACAAGAAATATAAAGATAAATAGTGATTCTATAAATATTCTTGCCTCAATAACGGTCCTCAAAATACGAGAGAATTTGTTTAGGCAAATCCGTCCTTTTCTGCTGCTGACTCTGGGACGATGAAATCGTGGGAAATGTTTAACCTCCAGGTAAATTTTTGTTTAATTACTTATAAAATATTGGGTAAATTGATGTGTCAAAGGGCGGCATCTCAATCTGTCAGTGTCTAACATGCAATTCCTTGACCGCTTTCCTCGTTTTATACGTGACAATTTCACATTTGTTTTTTAAGTTACTCATCAAACAATTTTCTAACGCGTCTCCAAATGTCGCTAGGTAATAGGGATTTCAGTACAATACAGTCGAACTGAGCTATAGTTGCGGGGATCTTCTCCTCCAATTAAAGAATAATAAGACATTGTCCTAAACATTGTCACAGATTAGTAAGAGTAAGTCATGCAACGAAAGAATTATTTGAAAAGGTTAGTAGGCAAACCAAAAAAATTACGCACCACTAAAGTAAATATTAAAATCTGATTGAAAGTATCATAACCTACAAGAAACTATAGAGAAATTAACGGAAAACGTTAAAAATACCTTAAATAGTGCTTACTGAATGATACAAAGCCTTGAGGATAGTCGCACAGTTTTAACGGAAATATTCCTTCCAATGTTCCGGCACACAGCCTTGTTCCTTTCCAAAGTTATTTCTACATTTTTTTAAATTTTTCTGGAAAAAAAAAACGTGTGTGACGTGGCAACATACGTTAAAAAAATAAACTTAAATAAAAACTACATTTAAATAAAATTAAAAATCTATCACTATGTCACTTCCTGGTTTCTAATGTTTCAAAATATTTTGCAAGGTCCGTTAGAACTTGAGTTCTAACTTGAGTTCTTTCTTTTCCCTTTTTTGGGTTACTGTGTATTTGCATATGTATGCATTTATTTATTATACTATATATTTTACTAACAACTGTTGCCTGTTATATTGCTTAAATATTTAACAGCGTACTTATGTTAAACTGTAAAGTATAACGCTGAGGAGATGCAGGATACGCACGAGATGTACATAAACTTTAAAAAGTAATTTTATTATGAAGAAAATATATTTGGAGGGTTGATCTGGAAATTCATTGTCATTACTTTTTAAGTTTTTCGTATATTCTCTTTCTTTGTTAAATTACATATAATACATTAATGCTTTACAATAGTATGCCATGCATTGAGCGATATAGATCTCTGTAGTCTTGAAAGGTCGTGCTGTTTGGCAACTACTTCCCTTAATCTTCATTATATTCTGAAATATTTCATTTCAGCAAGAGCGGTACATTTGCTGAAATTTCGTAAATATCTCGAAAGCCTTAACTTTTGGAGTAAAGTACTTTAATATGTGAACAAATTATTAACATGTACTAGTAAAAAGCATATAATTAAGAAAGTTTGTAACCACTTCCGGTTCAAGTGGAAGCATTTCGTTAGCGAAAATATTTTAGTTCTTAGACTCGATGCTATAACTATTTCAAAACTTGAGAGTTACTAAAATTAGTCTGCTTTTGGCTTTATTGATGTGTTTTCTTTCTACATTTACATTGATATGTGGCACACTATTGGTATTGTACATGTATACGTCTATCTAATACAAAAAAAAGATTTAGTACCTGCACTGGTTTGATTTATTTCTGAAAACGCAAAAGCTTAATGAAAAAGAGCTATTATTGCAAAAGCTATTATTGCAATATCTAATAGTTTAATTCTTGTCTGCGCAACTAATTACATAAACTTTCCGTAGTGAACGTACATATATCGTTTTGAATCATTTGAAACATAGACACTAAAAGAGGGGATACGACGAAAGTTCGAACTTATCCAAATTTTCACTCCGCTTGAATGTCACAATGATAGAAAATTACAGACATCCGACGGCGCGAACACCCATTCCGTTCATTCCTTTCGCATTACACATGACTGACTTACTTTTATTACCCCAGTCATCATCCGCTATTTGAATACATATCACTCCTTCAAAATTACACCAGATAACTTTGCAGAAGGGTGAACCCAATGCTTCTCTCTCGCTATATACGTATACAACTTTTTACAATGGTTTCTTTATGTACGTACGTTCGTATATACATACGTTGTACCTAGTACACTCGTTACTAGTGCACACACTGATCTCGATTCAACGCAAAGTTCACACAGTAACTTGGAAAGCTTAAAGTTTGCATGCTAAGTAATCCGACACCAGGCCGCATTCTGAAATTCACCCTCTGAACGCATAGTATTAGGATTCCTTTATTAAAATTTTAAAGTAATCAGAAAGTATTATTAATTTTAACGTGTCTTCTACTTTCTATACCTCATCTCATATTCGTTCTCTTTTGTTTTCTTTATCTTTGCGCGGATCGCCCCCTTCTCGAGTTGAATGGTTCGGTGAAAACGAAGTTTAGATAATCACTCCGCTGAATAATGAATATTAAAATTTTAGCAAAAGTAATATAATATCCTTAGCATGTGATCGCCGTAGAAATTAATTGCGAAATGGAACAAAACTTAGCTATGAAACGCCGTAGAAGGTAATCGCATATGTATATTTCTAACATCTTTAAGTTCCGATAACTAGTTGTAGTAGTTTGCTTATTTCTAAAACCAAATTTTTTGCTGTTTTGCCATCTCGTCGCATTTCTCAACTTCTCTATTATCGTCCGCTCTAGTAACATATCCAAATCTCTTTGTTTACATAACTAATTGTATTGAACCAATTCTGAAATTTTTCCTATCTTTTTCATTTGGAGAAGAGACACCTTCTACTGATAGAAGATCTAAATAAAAACGTAGGCTTCCATGGCCGGAGTCTGTTGAAACTAAACGTTTTCCAGGTTCAAACCGTTTCATGTCGTTAAAGATAATACCCGGAAAACGTTTAGTTTCGGTGGAAGATCTTCATATTTTCTTTCGCATAATCGTCTCCTTAAATAACGATAGTGATGTTCGCAAAAATAAGTATGCAACAATATCGTAATGAAGATCGTTAATTACAGATAACAGGTGCAACTACTCATGGAGGCTAAGATTAGGGTTGCCACACTCATCGTGTATGGCTTGTATTAATATATTGTATTTACTATAGCCATCACCTTTCCGTCGACTTTTATCACCGTGGCCTCTTTAGGTGATGGTGATATAAGACTCATTCGTTTCTCTTTTAGACAAGAGATCGCAGTCTACATACAGTGAATGTTGGTAGCTTATCTCACTATTATTCGTTGCCCTTGGTGTAATGCCACCAAAGCTATTACTCTCGCAAGATGTGAGACATTACTTACTGCTCTATTATATAAAAGTCAATATAGTCAATTTCGACATTTTAATTTACAGTTATCACCTTCCACAAAGATGCTGTGCTAATGTGTGCGAATTCAATGTACTAATGAGCTATAAGACAGCGAAACGCGCGTTGGATGTTGTTATCTTGTCTCATTATTACCAAATTATTATTCGAACGTTAAGAAAAGACAGAGTTATCAAATGGTAGCGTTTGTATTTGATTACCTACCTTCTTATCAGGCACCTAAAGCATAGAATACGTAGACTCCCAGAACAGAACCGCACGTCGCCCCTATAGCTGATGATAAGGCTCTATATGTTTCACTCCTAACCAAAGTGTACTGCGAACAGTCAATTAAATAAAAGCACGGTCAGCCCAAAACAGGACCTCTTATTCCATATCAAGAAATTACGTATTAGCATTAACGATTTACTGCATAGAATGCTAGAATCTGAGACAAAATGAATGTTGTTAATTGGCTCCCCTCGTCCGGATAACGATACACAGCATTTCAGAATGTTAGGGTACTCCATCTAAACCAGCGATTTGTTATTTTAAGTTAGGTATTATTAATGTTTTAAGAATACGTTTCTATCTGTGTAATGTAAATGCTTTTTTAATACTTCTTTTAAATAGTTTTTTAATAGTAATAATAATAGTAATTACCAAAGAGTCCAAACGATGTGCCCGAGCATTGGCGAGTTTACCAGAATAACAGTGCGCTTATTTAAAAATAAATATATTGAATCACTTTACAAAACGTTAAGAAAAAACATAAATAACTTACCTAACATGTTTACATTGTTGCAGAAATATCCGGATGTGCGCGATGGTCGGGCACATCGTTTGGACTCTTTAGTAATTACTCATTCTAATCCTTGCATTGTCAAAGAGCCTGCTTATACTTCCCCACTTGTCGTCGCAAATAAGAACTTCAAATTTTAGTCAGTCAAATATTAATAACTTCAAACTATGACAGTGAACATCAAAAAGTACGGCAATTACCTAGACGTGAACATTTCTAAAATTAATGGAATAGTTCTATCTTTTCATCCTGTCGGCGAAGTTCAACAATAATTAATACCGCCAAGCGATGTGTACACTAAGGCTACTATCTGCTTCTGCTAGGCGCTAGATCCTTTGATATAACTAAAATTACTACACTCAACCAAACGCAATAAGATAATATGTCAAATTGATATATGGTCTAGACCTAGACAAACACCTTCGTCAAAACGGCTTTATTTTTAGACGTCCTCCGGGTCGCGCTAGGTGCGAAGCCTTTGTGTACTAACGCATTTAACGACAGTTTCTCCGTCTAATTGATTTTTCAATTTATCTCGATAAGTGCGGTATCTGTGTTCGCTACCGGTCGGGATATTATTCTCCGCCCAGAATGAACTGTCACCTAATATCTTGATTGATACTCCCTTTTAGTGGAAAATATCGTTCTTGCTTTTGAGTATTATACAATTTTTTTCTGCTCACGCCGCGATAAACAACAATACAGAACCCTTAAGCATGACAAATTGTGATGGAACCCGCCATAGCTTATACATAGCTTTCGTTTGAGATTTCCTTTGACGTTCGATATATTTTTTATTAGAATATATCGATAGGTGCTATGAAGCACTGATACGAGAAGATGAGGGGACGTGATAGAAAAGCGGATTTATGGTATGACAATGTAAAACAAAGCAGGAAACATTGTATATAACATTCTAATAATCATTTAGTTTTTCTCGTGATTCTTTTTCTTTGTTGTATTTAGTATTGCCTTATGTAATATTGGCGGTATATAGGAGAATTTTGAGAATACTAAACTAAGAGAAATGGTAAGAATACAACTGGCGCATGTGCAAATGATATTTCGATCAATTTCTATGGCACGACAGGTCGTTAAGCAACAGCTTTACTACGGTGAACGAAATATTTTTTGACTTTGGAATAGCAGACAATAATGAAAAATTGAACAAACAAAGAAGTAGAAGAAAATTTGAGAAAAAAACAAAGCAATGCACCGAAAAACAAACTATCTGAGATTAACCCAGTAAAAATAGAGAATATCATGTATTAGGTGTAAGATAAAGCGGTGTGACGAGTTTTCTAGTATGCCATGAATGAGATAATTAACACTTGACCAATATTTTCGAAAACTTGCGCCTCCGAACCAAAAAAAAACAAAATAAATATAAATAAATAAAAACAAATAAAAATAAGAACAAAATAAATAAATAGATAAATAAAAACAAAAGGAAACTTTAATATAGACAAAGACACCAACAGAACAAAACGTATTCTTGAAAATAAACAGCAACAATAAAGAGAAGATCCTAAAATTTTACGTAGATTTCGACGATCGTCATTGACACAATATTCTTGATTTCCTGATTGGAACCATGTCATTGTAGCTTCCATTAACGTTTGGCTATCATTGTTATGGCACAACTTCAGAGCTGTTGCTGCCTGAAGATGACCCATAAAAGGGAACACGAAACGTCGGCAAAAGTTACGACAACGATGCGATTCCAGCCCGGAATACTTAAATTCTATAACTACTTCTTTGGTCTTGGCTTTTCGTAATAGTCATACGCTGGATTATGGCACGAATAGACCGCTCGAAGCATACTTTATCAATCTGTGCTGACTCTACCTTTAACTTCCTGCTTTTTTTATCAAAATTTTCACCTGATTGCTACTGCCTACGAATACTTCCATTGTATTTTATAATTTCAGCGGCCCGAGTTTTGCTTATGTTGAATCTAAAATTTTTAAAGCAAAATTACTATTTGTCTATCCCATTTAAAACTTCGAGAATGCAAAGCTTTCAAGCAATAAAAGCACAAAAATGATTCGCTAGAACCTAAGCTGATACTTTGAAAATTCTCTTCTTTTTGTAACAAATGTACATTTGACTCAACCAGCGAACATTTAAAGGCTCTTGCTCAGCAACATTAATCCCTTCCATTTTTTTAGTTGCAATGTATTAGTTTCATGCAGCTTGCATTCGATCTTGGGTGAACTATCGCGGCTAGCGAAGCTACGCTTTTTTAACGTGTTCTTACATCTTTCTCCGTCTAATATCGAAGATTCATGTCCGCTTCTGAGGTCATTTTATCCCTGTCGGGGAAAATGATCTTGTCCGTGACCGTTCACCGGGACGAGTTTTACGTAGAATAGAAAAACAGAAAAATTGGTTCTAGAAATATCGTCCGGTCATGTGGGTTGTCCATAAAGAGGACTTTCCATGTAAATGTTTGTTATAGTATCGCAAGGTTCGGTCTTCGGAAAGTTAAGCCTGAACTAAATGATTACACAGGGATAACCTCCAAGTTGTGTCTACATATATGACGTGCTTAAATATAGTGAGAGTATTAAACTTTACGTTCCAGGGTTATTTTTTTTATTTATTAATTATCTGTAGCCCTTCATTTCTTTTCGCACTGTAAATGTTACGTTTAAGTTTACGACAAATCAATGTTGTAGTAATAATACAGCTAATCCTCATCCCAGTATGTAGTGATTCTATTTCTACTACAACTACTATTGTCTTGTGCCAGATCATTAAGACGATGCCTTTTGTGCCTTTACTTACAATTCTTTTCAACCTAAGAAGATAAGTGAAAAAGCGAGTAAGCCCGATAGACAACATCTATTAGTACCCTTTGTATGAATCAAGTAGATTATCAGTCGCGTTACTGACACTATTTCCTATTCTCTTACTTTTTATTTACTTTACCACATCACTTTACGATTTCGCTAACTCCAGCCAACACTATTATAGGAATCATCTTCTGCCGTCTTTATTTACTCCATTTATGTCCACATTCAGTGATAGCGGTACTATTTTAATCGCTTTTATCTTAGGAGACTAACGCCGCGTAAATTACTTAGCATCTTCACACGAATGAAATCGTAAAAGTTTTATGTAATTAGTTCAGATTACGACCGTATTGTAAAGCTTAACGATGATTGGATTTCATTTCCTGCGATGAGTAAATACGTATGTCTGCGATAAAAAATAACGTGGCGTGAAATGTAATTAACAGCTGGTAATAAGGCGAAAAGAAAGATGTCTCCCAATGATTAATTGAGGCGATATGGTGAAATATAATTTGTTTGAAACAATTAATAGAGATGAATAGATAACATACTGTCACTTCTGCAGTACAATAAAACTGATTAAGCTCGACGCCTGAGCCGCTCGAGGAGGTTATATTATTCCCTACTCCCGTCAAGAGGTGTACCAACGTTCACTGAATAATGAATTAACTTCAAGTCTTCGCTTTTACACGCAGTTCAAGTCCTTCTCCGTGCCTTTCTTGCAACGCTCGTCTTCATTTTTACTTCCTCTGTTTCTCCTTTGAGATAAAAATAAATTTTAAATTTAAAAATAAGTTTCAAAGTTCGCATAACTTTTTTCGTGCCTATTTTTGCATGAGAAAAGAAAGCTGACGTAATAAATATAATTCCGGAAGGTCGGCGGAGGGCATTATATTATAAGCCAGGGAAAATTGCAGTCAGTTATGAATGGTAAAACAATATTCTGGGCGTAAAAGTTTGATAATAGCTTATACCATATTTTAAAGTCTTTGGGAAAGGAAGGTATTAGGTAAGGTTTGCGTACCGCTTCTATGCAAAGGGGAATTTATCGTGGAAATCAGTAGAAACATACTTACATTTAGTATGATTTGTTGCCATATATGGGACCGAAATGTTGAAATAATAAATTGGTAGTGATTGTTCTTAACCGTTGCAAATATTTATTTTAATAAAGGAAATTTTTGGCAGTAGCGGCTTAATTATTAAGTAAAATTTCAATATTTCTTTTTTACGTTTTGGCAATAAATTTATCGCTTTCTTCAGAAAATTAAAAAATAGTTAATAATTCGTTAATCCGTATGTGTACGATAAAAAATAATGTGGCATGAAATGCAATTAACAGCTGACAATAAGACGAAAAGGAGTCTTTCAATGATTAACTGGGTTTATATGATAAAGTATATATGATAATGAATAAACGTTAAAAACTAAATTAAAAACATCCTTTCTTTTACAAAGGGTACCTATTCATTTCATTAAGTTTAATTATTAGACGTAAAATTGTTTTTTGAATACAGCGATTGAAGTTCGTAATTTACATATACTGAATATAGGTTTTCCCGGTGTACCATTCGAAGTGTTCTGGTATTTAATAAGCACTATTTGTGATACATCGTCAAGCAATATATCACACATTACCATATTAAGCGAATCCTGCTCCAATAAATTTATGGGAAACATGGTGCTTTCATCATAAACCGAAAATTAATCTAATATAACAATTTTCAACATACTGGGTTCCCTTGTTGGGTACAGCGTTAATGCGACGATCATAAATTACGTTTCAGGCTGAATTTCAGATTTAGTATTTAACAGAAATTGGGTATCGATGTACATTTTTTTTTGAATTAGTACCTTATTAATATTCGTTTATTTTTCCTCTGTATAAGTTAACTACATAAAAAGAAAAAGAAACTGAAAGGACACTATAATAATAATAATAAATAATTTAGTTAAAATAAACTAAAAAAAAACAACCCTAAAATTTACAATAAGAACATTGAATAGGTAAGCAGTTTGAGAAGTTTTGGGTGCCTTTTAAATCCATTAAATGTGATGACATCGTTGATTATCCTCTTGAATTTCATTTATCAATTCAAATCAATTCAAAATTACGGAGAGAATGTCTTAGATACATTCCCGAACTCTGCAACCCTAGTTTCCATGTAAATAGTTTCCGAAAGGTAAGAGGAGTTCATCTCAAAGGAAAAATACTTCCAACAGTATACTCACTATAAAATAGCAGAGATTTGATTTGCATAAGAAAATTATTTCCACTACTCCACTTCTACTTTTTAGCCGAACTCGTTATTGTTTCATAAAGCTCATTACAACAAACAATTTTTGTCTGAAACCTATTGCTTTATATCTTCCCATTATCTTCCCATTATCTTCCCATTAGCGAATTATATACATGAATAGAGTGGAAAATGTCTAAAAATTAATTTAATTTACTCATAGTGAATATTAGCAAAAAAATAGAAATGTCCACGTATAGAAGAATATTAGCTATATTGCACCACATGTTCTCAAAGTTTCATAATTTTTCGAATTTTCAAGTTCGGGATATATCATATATTTTTCAAATGTAGAATAAGACAATTGGAATTGTTAAATTTATACGCTTCAAAATCGTTCTGAAAAACAAATATTTACGTAGACACCTTAACTCCGATTAGCAGGACTCGTACACCGTGTTGAGTTGTGCGAGCACTGTTAAAACGTTAATCCTGCAGGTACATTACATTTCAATCACCATTTGCGTTATATCCCGGACTAGCGATTCCAGTTTTAATCAAAGCTCTGACCAGCGTGTACGAAATACACTCCGGTAAATACTAATAATAATAATGACGATTACTCGTACAGCAGAGTAGAGACATACACTTCAGTCGTGTGTTGTTTTAAAATTTAATTAAAAATTTCAACGAATTCGAAATTTCATCCTAAAATGGAAAGATGTATTTGTACATAAAAAAAAATCGAAAATCTATCATGCAGTTTTGTATAAATGTTAACTTCACTATCTAGTGTTGCTTTAACTACAAAATGAATAGTTTATTATGTATTCCAGTTTGTTTTTAATTTTATATTTATTTGATTACCTTTTTGACGAAAAATGCATATTAAACCCAACTGTTAGAATTGGATTAATCAAATGAAATATGTAAAATCAAATGGTATTTTCCATTTTTATCTATTCCTTTGGATAAGGACAAATACAAATTTGAATTTTGAAGTAGAATTTTACGTCAGTGTTAGAGGTAAATACGAGGAAATGCGGAAAAAATAACTAAAATAACTAAAGAAAAAATAACTTAACAAAATTGTAACAGTTGTCTAGTATTACAGTTAAAAATTTAGCTGGTGTTGGAGGGACGATGTCAATCAAGCTGGAGAAATTTTGACTTTTGTAAATTCTTGGCATGTTATTCAAAAGAAAAATTACGCCCATTCTGCGATTTAATCGTTAACATAGCATTAAGCATTATACATATGCCGATTGATTGAGATAAATAATTAAAGAATGTTAGTTTTAAAATAACATGTCATGTGTACAAGCTAAAATAACTGCTTCTAGTAAATATCAATCATCGTAATCCTATTGCAAAAAACGAAGATAGTACTTTCCAACCAGACAACGAATACAATAAATAGATATTTATTGTAAAATTCAGTTTTATTCCTCGGCTCGTAAGCGCATAAACTTTTCCAACAATCCTCTTATCTCTTTAATCTACCTAAGCAGCAGTTTAGTATCTTGCTCTGCAAAATAGGCCTCTGCTTTCCATGAAATTTTTTGTTTTTAGAGAGAAATTTTAAGCCTGTTTAATAGAAAAGTCAGTTCGAACTCCAATTTTTTCCATGGCGACCACTGGAGGGCGCTGCTTTTAATTATCAAGAAAGTCGATTAACGTAACTCTCTGTTTCAAAAAACAGTGGCCTTTGCTTCCAGTATTAGGAACCTTAGTTTCAGAAATATGTTGATGTATTCAAGTATAATCTAGGATTATTAATCATTGCTAAAGCCCTTCGTTCAACGCTTAATTTCGCCTAAATTGTTTCAATAGAGATTTGTATTCTTTATTCGAAAACTTCTGTGGTCATTTCATTTCATTTTCGGACCGTTTCTATTTAACACTTGCCATGAATCAAGGTAGTGAGGTGCGTTTATATGCTGACGACGCGTATGTTATAACCAGAAAAGCCGAAAGTCGGTGATTTCGAGGCAACAAACTGAAAATTAACCCAAATAAGACACAAAATCTGGTGTTAACAACGAAAACTACACACGCGTACCAGAAAATTTGTTGGAACTAACTTTCAATGCTGGTTTGATTTGGGTGGCCCATATAGGTCATATGCCATTAAAGATTGTCCAAAGTCACCAATCATGGGATGGCCTATTTCCTAATTTTTAAGAGAATTTTTGTAAATTCTCTTTCGGGAATTAGCAGCAGACGCAGAGCTAATTTTTATTTTATGAAAGAAGGCTATGAAAACAAACAAAATGTGCAGAGAGCATTTCAAAAGGGGGTAAGTACGCTTACGCTTGCTCCAGGACGCTAGAACTGTCCTTCCTCTTTCTTTTCTTATAGCACCCCGTATACTGGAGGTATTTTGGTGGTTTATTTTCTTGCATTAATTTGTTCTCTAAGACAGTGAAAGGCAGATATATATTGAGATAATGAGATTGTAAAAAGAAACTATCTCTGGGATTACATAAATTAAAATTAGACAAGGGAAAAGAGATCACCCGCGCTGCTTCTTCTCGCACACTTCTCCGTGCAGTCCATCAAATTATAATGCCGTTTGCCACTTGTTAAAGTAAGCACAAAGCGACATCGTATTTAACCAATTATAATATACCTACGGATATTTGCGCGTTATCAAGAAGCGTTTGGAATAAAATGAATACCTGGAGAATGGCTCCGCATTGATTAAATGCAACCAATAAAATAAGAAACTTAGGTTCGCCAAATGTGCCGTCGTCACACATTGACATGCGATGCTATGATTTATTTTCATATCATCGTATTTATCGTCCTATCGCACCCGTTAAAACATTAATTTCGTTGATTGCGAATCATGAGTCTGCTAATTGGTACGGCTGTTGTAAATAATTAATCCGCTAAACATCACTCCTTTTGCCGCACCATCACAACTACTCCATCACAAAATATGCAATTTACACATATACTTTGTTGTATATGGACATACGTGCGTTCGTACATACGATACGTGTCGTTGTTATATTTGTCGTATTATCCGGGGTAAATGCGCCGCGTTACGGCTATAATTTGCGTAAATGAACGGCAGAGACAAGCCGAGGAGTAACGACGCCAAACTGATTTATAATTATCAAATCCGTTTAATATTAGGGCATTAATATGGGAAACTGGTTTATCGTTGTGAATATTTAAATGTCTAACTAGTTCGGGTAAGTATATGAGTGTCTATATTGCGTGTATTATGTGTGTAATGTATGTTCGGATCATACCTCTTCTCATATCGCTTTTCGTGGAACGAAATTAAGCAGATAGGTCTATCTGTTTTACAGGAGCAATACATAACTAGTCAAGGTTTAATCTCGCAATACATTTGGCACGTATCCGCAATGAGCGCGTCGAGCTATAACAAATAGCTAGACGTTTGTGTGCGTAATAAGCATTTGTCTATGTTAAGTAACTGATCAAAGATTATAATCGTAATAGCAGTAATGAGGGCTGTTTGTATTTCGTTTGATATATATGAAAGCAGAGCGCGCCTTCAATACATGATGTACTTGGCTTCATAATTGACGAAAACAGAAACAGGTATTGTGGCATTAACATTACAACAAGTATCGTCGGATCGATTAGCGCCATTTGAAAGAATCTTCACCCGATTCCTCTCCAGTAACACATGTCAGAGTGATCCTTGTTCTGACATATTTTCAATTCTGCAGCGGTTTATATAATCTCTGGGACCCTCTTTTGACTTTAGGTAAATATATTCCAAGCCAGCATCAGGTCCGGTTGCCGATACCGGCTAATGAAATGTCGTCAGACATTGGATCGTGAACTCGTATGACATATGACAGGGCGTAATATGGTATTGTCAATTAAAATATATTTACTGATTAGAAATTCAATTTGTGAAAATTTTAAATATTGTCTGTTGGAAATGTGTATCACAATTGACTATGGTTTACATTTGATAAATACTCGCGGTAAGAAACGAGTGAAGAGATGCCGATAAAATTTACTCTTTTTTATTCAGGCCGCCTTTGAAGAAAAGGTATACTTCTAAAAGGTCTATGGCGGATATGTTTTCAAAGCAAATTGTGATGCGAACGCTGAATTTTATTACATGACGGGCTATCACGGAGAGGACGCGTAAATGTTAAATTTCAAGGTTAGGTTTTCTTATCCGTCAATCTAACTTTTGTGACTGCCGGAGAAGTATCTAGGTGATAGTATCAGATCCAAGACAAGGAGTTTTTTCGTAGCATAGCCAAAAACGTTATTGAAAACCATGCATCCTAGTAACCTCACGTTTAAGGGCAGCTGCAACTTCTTGACAGGAAAGATGACAAAGGCAAGTGGAATTATTACTTCTTTGCAGTGATTAGACGGACTCGTGTTTTGTAGATTTTCGGGGAAATCGGTAGACAAAACGAACCCTTTCTAATCAGACCACTAGGCACGAATCTGTCTAGTCGCTGGAAAAAAGAAGTAATAATTTCCCCTGCCTTAGTCATCTCTAGTAATAACAATTGTTGGAAATGCCTCGTGGTAACTCAATGGTTATTGGTAAATGATTTATGATACTTATTATAAATGTTAAAGTATGACTGAAGGGGAGAGTGTTGACTTTAACTACCGTAATAAAGGTAGCAAAGAAATTATTTTGTATTTTTTCGTAGAAGATCACTCAATTTTCTGACTCAATCTGGCGAGACCAAATTGAAAATGTAAAGCCTTACTTAATCGTTACTGGTTCATTATATAAAATTGGCTGATTTTAAATTGGTGAATTTGGATATATTATGTCCTATAAGTAACACTTCCTACAAGTTTCCATAAACATCAGCAACAATCATTCGCTCATATTCAAAGAATAGAAAAGATGATATTCAAGTGTTGATTAAAGAACAACCAAAGACAAACAAACAACAAAGGTAACTTGTTCTGGTAAAATTAATAATAATAACTAATCATTAACATTTAGAGAAAAGTTCGTTAATTTGATATCAATTTTATATTTTATATAAACAACTTTGTCAACAAGAGTAATCAATTTTGTAGTCATCTCCATCAAGTTAACATTTCGAATGTTCAAGAACATCCACAACATCCTGAATAATCGCGAAAGGAACCCTAGATTACTTCTTTGGGAAATCCCCGATAAAGATCAAATGGGCTTCAAATAAGCGCCTTCCAAGCATATGACTTGCTTACGATCGAAGGCTTAAAAAATCTCAAAAGGTTGTGAAACAACCCAAATCTACGAAATTTTCTCAAGAGAATGTCACAATACACTTAACTAAGTTCATTCACTATTTCCTTTTCTTCCTAGCAAGTATAGTGTGAAATGGGAATTCAGATTTATTCATTTTATTTTGTTTTTAATAGTAACACTTTAAACAATATTTAAAAACGTTGTCATTTGGAAAAAAAATGCAACCAAAATATTTCGCTTCCTTGAGTTATTCATTTAGTAATTGGGAGTCTATATTTTATTTGTAACATCAGATACACAAATAAATATGCGGAGAAATTTAAAATGGTTAATATTTCACTTAGGCGACAATATACAATTTGTTACCCGAGCAACTTACACTTACCATCACACTCCCTTCGATATTAAGGGCATAAATTGAAAGCAACTTTGCATAATGTGTTCACGCATGACTATAATACTGAATAAATAACTGAGGCAATTCAACTCCGACCCGTTAATAATCACACCCTAAATGTAGGCATCCCAATCGTCGTTGTATCGTACTCCCGTAAGCCCCCTTATCGATTCCATTCGGAAAGTTCGTTGGATTGGGTATCTGAAACTATGAAATGGAGTTATTGGCCAACAACTAACCTACCTACCTAGTGCTGCGCTGCAACTCCGGAACCACGACCAGACTTAGTAATTAACTGAAATCACGTGGGAATTATGGACGCGTGGGTTGGTAAGCCTGATTCCCTTGCATAACCTGCGGAACGTCACGTGTTAGTCAACATGAGAGAGAGACGAGTATTCGGCTGGAAAATATCAGGTTTGACAACTAATTAACAAGAAACGTAACAGCTACACAGTGCCGCGCACAGGGAAGCAATGCGAAAGTACTTTGTACGTCGATGGAAATAAATTCCGGATCCATTCTAATTACCTAAACATTGCGTAATCAAGAGGTTGAGGAAATGGTGAATCGGGCAAGGTGGTGGAAAACACGAAACAGGAATTGACTAGCAGTGAATGGAACTCCATCAAATAAGTTAATTATCATCGCATAAATAAACCCAACCGAATAAAACCTGAGCAATGGCTTAAATATTAGATCGAATCGCTGCTAGAAGTTTCACTGAAAGTTGAAAATTGTACGCACGTGTTTTAATGAACTGATTTAAATGCGATGTGAAAATGTATTTCAAATTATTTCGTACGCTTACGCTTCAAAAATTTAAATACCTTTTGATTTGTAAATGTCCATTTAATCAAACATTTCAAGATTCGCCAAGATAGTTGTATACAATTTAAAGCTTTACATCCCTCAAATATGCGAGAACATTTTAAAAAATAGTCACGCATGAAATCCCCGGTTCTCGATTGTAGGTCTTTAAGGAATGGACACTACACAATAACACCAAGTTGAAAATAAATCATAAGTTCTTTTTTCTTGTGCCGCGCATACGCGACTAACAGATTTTATCACCATATGCTCTGTTTAGTCTTTTAGTTATATAGTTCACATGAGCATCCTAATTAAGGTTACAGTTCGGTAAACAACACCTAAATGTCGACAACTTCCGCACCACACAAGTTTAATTAATCCGGGACGGCCGTTTCGAAGGCACAAACGGTCCTCATCATCAGCCGGTGACAGTTCACCACCATATCGTGAAATTGAATACAGACCAATATTGGAAAATTGGTAAACACTTTTTGACCTCATTTTTTTTGTGAATCGGACGTAAACAGTTTGATTGTGCTTTAATATTAATTAACTCTTGTAACACCATTCTCCAACATCTGTTACTACTCTATCCTCTATCCACTTCGTCCTTCAATACCGTTGTTTCACGGTAACAATCAATGATGCAAGTTATAGCAAATCTTACAGTAAAGGAGGAATGTTCCGGAACTTAGTGTTAAAACCAAAGATCGCCACTATTCACCATTACGATTTACGCATGTTAGATGTGTTCGAATAAACTCCGTAAACATTTTTTCCATTCTTAAAGTTGTATCTCCACAATGGAAGCTTCAACGGCTTCTTGAGGTGATCAAAATCGCTGTGCATGCTTCTTTGTTTGAGATTATCATTACTACTGTTAACTCGATGTTTTTCTCCTTCAAAAAATCAATTGTTCAACGTGCTGTGTGAGAACTAACATAATGAACAATAATACGACCTTTTCGATTGCCTTTCTCGATTTAATTGATAACTTAACTCGATTTAATTGATAACTTCTGGCAAACTGTTAGTATTAATTGTTCTTCGATCCTTCAAAGCAGCGCTTGAGACGTGTCCAGTGCAACAAATGAAAGTGCTTCGTGAACGAAAAACCTTTATTAGATTCCGTTCATGTGGGAACACCCAAATTGCTGATTGCTGCTTCAGGATCTTCAAGTTCCTCTGTCGAATACTTTGAGCCTTTCCTTCCACCAACTGACACAAGTCTTTTTTATGATTGAATCAAATTATGTGGAATCTATCGGGAACAGATCCCTTTCATCTCACTTTTAGATATGCTTAAGGATGCATCCACTTCACAGTTAGTCACATACAGAACTTGCTATATCACTAAGGCAAGCATAACTGCGAAACTATGAAATTTCACGAACTACCTGTAACCTACTTTTTCTAATATTGTAGTTGCTTTAGATTATTACTGAAATGATCATCTAAAGTCATAAAAAAATCATTTTTTTATGATTTTAGGTGAAATGTCCATCCACAAATTACTTTTTTTTATAAACACTCACTGCAGACACAATACTCGGTCGATTTCTCTTCTGTCTTTATTAACATTCTGTCTTTATTAACATTGTATATTTTACTATCATTACTTTTGGAGTAACGCGCGAATTACTTATCAAGTATTTCAATTTAATCAATCACTGTGCCCAACCGCAATATTTTGTTTACGTAAAACAATGCATTCTTTGTCAGAATTATAACAAATTATTAACACGAACGCTGTTATTAAAGTCCCCGTTATTTAGTGCCGAATACCTTCTTGCAAACAAACGGGATTCATTAACAATGGCTGTCACTTCGACGCAGCGAAATGAAACTTATGTAACTTACCATGTATGAATGGATCGCTCCGAGCTTGCCTGAGTCTCGGAAATTTCTTAATTGTTCAAGAACTCTCGGTGGAAATGCGTGCAGAAGTATTAGGCTTCCGGTGGGTAAGCACTCTGAAAAGTAAATTGAAAATGAAACCTAGCAACAACTCAAGACCAATCTTACGCTGATGTAGACGAATCCAGCGGGTTTCGAGAACGTTTTCATAACAGGTTACGTGTGCCGCTCTGTGACCTTTAATTGCATTAAGTGAGGTATCAGGAGAGCGTATTTAATTGAATTGCTTTCTTGCTTTGCTAATTTCTCTAACGATGGCGCATGTAAATAAATATAGATTACTGAAGCTTTAAGGCTTGATTTTGTTTTTATTTTATTATTCTTAATGGTTGATTTGATTTTGCGTCGTTGCATTTATCGCCTTTCAATGAAGATATTTTTTCGATTTTTTTGGGTTTTTTGTTTCATGTTTAGTTGCATGACCGCCTTTGAAATCTTTTATTTTATAACAGATCAATTGAACAAGTGTGAATCAAGTGTGTGACATTACAGAAAGTCGATGTTGAAGCAATTCAGTCAGCGTAGCGTCGGTTAAAGACCAGTTGCCAAGCATTATAAATATGAGACGTCACGGTAGATAGACAACAGTGAGCCAATTCAATTTTCAGTGAATACTCATTAAAGGTCGTTGTACGACAAAAGTAGATTGTTCGCCCCAAGGTTAGAAAACGTTGCTAGCTAATCTTCAGTCAGTTTCAGTATTTTCATGTAATGCCGACATCGCTGCCAACATCGAGCCAAGAAATCTGTGATACTGAGCCAACGTTGCGCCGACTGTCTGTGCTAATAGGTGCTTTTTTTCAATAAATCTACAATCTGGTAGTTACGAACACCAAATTTACGACGCATTAGTATCTAGCGGGAAATCTGTACTATGTGGTGTATTTTATAATTTTTATATTTTCGTCTAAAGTTAAGTGTTGGCGCAGCAATCAGAACGAACACCACAAGAAACAAATTGAAACCACCTTTTATTTTACATAGTATAAACCAAAGTTGTCATATAAAGTAGATTAGCTTACAACACAATAAAAGCACTTGTAATGTTTTTTTATTCTAAATACAACAGGTTACATTTGTACATACGTGACTGCAACAAAAAGAGTCGCCGAAAAACTTATAATTAGATAAAATTCTAATATGTAACGAATCTCTTAAAAACAAATTGATCTGTTTAGATTGAGCCTCTGCAAAAATGTATTTTGTGTCGTTACGATAGACCTTAAAGATTTAAATGAGTAAGTAAAATGAGGCAAAAATGTTGAAAGAAGAAGTCTTTACAAGTACTGAAGTAAATGGAAGTTTATAGATGATATCCGCTTACAAGGGTGGAGCTAGATTTTAAGAAGTATTTTTACATTTTACAACTAATACAATATATAAGGTTGTTCGTCCTGTGAGTGATGTGCAGATGGATCAAAGTAACTCCACAAAAATAGCTTCATTTCGTTGTTTTTACACGAAAAAGATACATATTTAAAACAATACAATCACTGATTTGAAAGGGCAGAGACATGATTGAAAACTTTTAAATTTGTGAAAAAGTCACCTGAAGTCTTAAATAATCTTATATTCCATAGCATTATTTAAGACTGACATTATTTAGTCGCAATTGTCTGAGATAACACTAGTATTATTAATGTTTTGACGCCAAATAGATTTAATTTTTGCCATAGCACGTACTCTTATATACCTCCATGTCACATCGATGTTGATAATTCCTTCTACTTATTTTGTAGATTAAAAGAAGTCATAACTTTTATATCTGATTCATTCAAAAATACGTAGCAATGAAGAGAAAAATGGGAAAATACCACAGTGAAGAACACAACAAAACTAAGAAAGAACTGAAGCTGACAGACGACGTACATATTTAAAAGAAATCCCGTCAAAGGTAACGGCGTTGGTTGCATACAAAGATAGACCTATACAAGTTAGTACAAACTAATAAAAGAAGGCTATACTTCATATTCGAGGCCAAAGATAAACAAATCATTTTATAGTTGTTTATACTGTACATTTAACGCGTATTCCATTGTTATTCAAGCAATTCTGGTAATACAAAAAAAAAATCATTTTCCAAAGTTTTACGAGCAGAAACCTTATTTTTTTTGTATGTAGCTTACTTCCTCATCGTTTATCCAATATGAAAATTTCCAATAATAGAAGTATGGTGCGATAGATGTATTTATTCTATTTATTTATTTGGTAACTGTAAGCTGCAGTAATGATTTATTTCGTTTTTTATTTTCAAAACGGGAAAATATAAGATAATAACAGTCGTCAAAAGTTCAAGATTTAATGTAACATTAGACACGTTCAATATTTTTTTGTTTCATAAAATGTATGCTGCCTACAGAAAGTACCATGTCCATCCTTTGTTGTGCTTATTTGACGTATTTATGCAAATATCCAACTGCAATGCGCAGTAAAATATGTATCGGAGGACGTAAGAAAGACATTTGTAAATATTTGACATATATGTACGTATAACAGTCTGCACCGGTATTTATCTACAAATTCATGTCCAATAAATTTGTCACGGTAGAATGAATTTCATCGGAAAACAGCTTAACTGAAAGAGCGAGTCCTGTGTGAAAGGCTGCGGATCCAAAGGAACTTACTCATGGTGGAATGACATTTCCTGATATATTCACTAATGCATCCTATTTTACTAGCGACAGTTACAAATTATCCTTTTTAAGTAGGGCGGGTTAATTTGGAAGATATTCGGATGTTAACTACTACACTGAAACGACTAGGTATATTGTAGTGAATTGCAAGATGGATGAACTGTTGAAAAATATTTCTTTTTTCCTTTAATTAAATACAACAACATCAAAAGAGCTATTAGCTTAGATTCGGTATACACGAGTTGCGCTAGCACGAAAGGGGCTAAATATTAATTATTAGAAATATCGTTAGCGGCAAATATTCACGATTACACCCTAACATATTGTGAAAAGTTTCCGTGGATGCGTTTTGCTCTCTTTAGAGAAAGATAAGCTCAAATGTGCGCCCCGTTCCATCTCGTCTGAGCGATACAAACTGTAACAGCTCCGGCGCTCGCAAAAGTTTCCGGTCTAAAAATTATCATTTTCATTATCTGCCTCCTAATTGCGCCATTACGATTCTAATTATTGCTCGAAAAGCAGGAAACGAAGTTTGCCGCGAAAGAGTATACGATCCTTCGCAGTGTTGCCGATGCTGAAAATTCAGCCGTGAAATATTTCGTAACGCTGTTCACTTGATTTGTAGTTGTATTCTTTATAACTTTTTTCCGAACCAAGTTCCAAGGTTACTGAAGTTTTCGCACAAAATGACCGCTGAAAATGAAATGGAAATGAAGCTTGGAGCAACATGTATTTATTATTTTCTGAAAATAGTATCTTCACTTTTCCTTGCTTAATTCTTAACGGATATTTCTAGCTCCACCTTAAGCGATTCATTTTTGAATGTGCTACGAATTAAATTAATTTATTTATTTTACTAGAACACATGGTTGTAAAATAAATATATCATTAGACAAATGATATACATTAACACAAACATCTTAATTTATAAGAAAGTCGAAACAATTTACGAAGAGAGATAATTTAAAGCTCCACTAAATGCTCTCCTTCCTCTATGTTGTTCGTACTTATTACTCTCTTGTTACTCAACATCGTCCATTGTCGCTGAGATGCATATACTTTGATGCCCATATAAAATTATAAACTAATATGTTTGTGGTCATCTATGGTAAGAGCTCTAGCGAAGTTAGAAGTTGTCAGTAATGATGATAAATAAGGTACAATATACATGTTCTGCTCTACAATTCCTTTAACATATTTAATCTGATAACCAAAGAGATTTTTATTACAGTACAGCCTAAATGGGCTTAATTACATTAAATAATGAAAAATAATACATTAAAAGAAAAGAAAATAAATTGAAACAGTTGCAATATGCGCTACTCAATAAATGTTAGCAATTATACAAGCTACGAAAGGATAAAGTATATTTTCTTAGTTTGGTTTATTTCGAAGAAAATATTTTTTTTTTTTGTAAAAATTAGAATATTTTTTATCAGTTATTGCTAATGTTATATACGCTGTATGCCTACTGAGAGTGTCTGAGGCGGCTGGAGGAATTTTGGCGAGTTGAATTAACAGTTTAGTTGGTACCTGAATTCACACATTTGCATGTATGAACATTGAAATATTAACATAATGCATGAACATTTTTACCAGAGATTACCCTACTGGGACGATGTAATTTCAGGGCTTCGGTAAAGCTTAGATGGTCTTGTTTTAAGAAAATACTTTTTTGTATGTGTGGTTACTTTGGCCTTAAACTAGTTACAGATCTATTAGTGCCATAATTTTGCAGAATCATATTGACATATTTCGCAGCATTGGTAAGAACGTGTATGTAGGTTCTTTGTAATATATTTCATGTCTTTGGCACTGTCATCCCCTGGGTGTAAAACGAGATGTGCAATTAATTTTTCTACACGCGAAAGCTCCCTCCAAATTTTTTCAGAATCACTTGAAGATCTCCCACCGACTCTAGCGGAACACGAACGCCCGGCTCTTAATATGCCACATTCGCGAGCACTCCCTCCTTTGGACTGGGCTACCAAGCTGTTAATATTAATTATTGTTATACGATAACCAACTTAACATAATTCTGCAATTTTAATTTAAATCTCTAAAAGCTTCGTAAATACACATAAAATGAACTTGTCATTTAAAAATTCAACCAACTGCTTACTAACGAGTAACGACAATTAGAGTAATAAAAATTTATTTTTGTACCTTAAATAACTTCTTTATTATTAACAAAACAAGCTGCCAACATTCATGATGTGCAGACACGTTTTTCGCCATATTTCGACGCATCAGTACGCTTTTATGAAATGTGATGGCTGTAATTGTCGTATATATATATATATATAAAGATAGACGCGCGTTTCGCCGTATTACGGCTCTTCAATATACCTTTGTGGAAAGTGGTAGGTGATTCCGTTAATAGAGTACCTTTAATGAAATACTCCCATCCGTGCATGCAACTTTGTTAATAATTGTAGGAAAATTAATCATTTATTTCATTGTACAGGAGGGTGTGTAATGTGATATTTAGCTAAACGTAGCCAATTTTTTCCACTGTTTACAATTTCCGTTTTTCGTTTACAATTGTTCCGTTTCTTTAGAAGGAAACGGAAATAATAGTCTTCCATAGAAAAATGTAAAAAAGAGAAGTAATAAAAACAGAAACGCGAGTTTCCGTAGCCGATAGATACACTTACCTAATTTTAATTTGCCTTTGTAGCAAATTTTGCATGCTTGATTATTTTATTTAACGAACGAACGTATTAGTGATCTATCTTGACACGAATTTCAGTGTGATTAGTTAATTGAACAATAGAGGTGCAATAACCTTCTGGTGTAGTATAGTACCAACCACACGTGAAAAAATTGTGAATCTTAAAAATTATAATTTACATCATATAGATGAAGAAATGTGTTTAATACAATTACGTAAAGTGGAAGCTGCGCTAAAATTCTTTCCTTCCTCTATGTCGTTCATGCTTTTCCTTTGTTACTTAATATCACCGCTTGTCGCTAGGATGCATGTATATGTTTACTTATATATAGCGCATACTTTTAAAATAGAACAAATAAATCACCTTGCTCTCCGTTCGAACAACGGAGTCCTACATCTTCTCGCTTCGCAATATAAATTCAAGTCGACTTCAATAAAGTTCCTGCACAACGAAGCGGTGTGTAAAACTGTCTACGAAAGACCGGCGAGCGTTTTTTCTCGTTCTCGACCTAATGAAAGCGTCATCCAGTAAAGCGCCATCTCGAGTGACAAATAGCAATAGCAAAGCACACTGGAATCTGCAATAAATAGCTCACGGTTGTCGGTAGCTTGCTCTTGTTGTTTAAAAGACCGTGAGATATATGGACTCATATTCGGCAGGAAATCGTGGCGAATTGAGGTTGATCGATGCCGCAATTAAGGGATCTTCCGGTCACGGATACGTGATTGCGTCCACTCGACGACAAGCCAATGTATCTCTCTCATTCGCAGCGACAAGCCGTCAATGGTTAGGTAAATAATTAAAATGATGCCGTAACATGTACTGCTGTGTATGAAACTAAAAAATTAGGGGGAGCTTTCAGTGAGGAGTTTAACTGAAAGAACTGCAATATTTATAAGCTGTAAATATTCTTAGTACTGTAGAATTGATATGCTGGGAGCTAGTATTTTTTTCACATTTGTTAAAGTTTAATATGCCGAGTTTAATTGTTCAGTCACTAAAAGTTGACTAAATACTTCACTTAAAGCTCTTGTTGTTAGCACCATGTGGAGTGACGTGCAGCCAAACTTCGCTGTATCACCATGTCTTAGGATTATGCCGTTCTGATTTGATTAATTGATAATTTTTTGCATCCTTAATCCGGCAATCCGGCATAATTAACCTATTTTATTAGTCCTGCTTTATTTAAATAGGTCAGTTTTCTCTGTCGGATTTAATAAGCTATGTACTAAATATCTCACCAAACTGCGTTTTGCGGAGCGATTCTGCACTAACCTAACATTACCCATAAAAATATAATATGAAGAGCCGTTTCTTCCCCTTCATCGCAAACCCTCCTTTCTTGTCCTCGGTGTTTTAAGTAGTTTAGAGTAATCCTCTCCAGCCAACGACAATCCTGGAAAAACATTATATTTTTAGGCCTCATGGTTTATTTTTGATGTAATTTTGTTCTACAAACACGGAAAAAAAATTGTTTCCTTTGCGTCTTTGCAATCACTTCGCACATTAGATATCACTTGGTCGTTAAAATACCCACGTTATACGATTGCCAATACTCGCTAATGTTAGATCGTTGGACGTTAGATAGAAGAGTCGTGTTTTTTTTTAAGAAATTGATTGATGATTGATGAAAATTTAAATTATTGTTTCATAAAATTTGGTCTATATGAAACACGTACGTAATTGGTCGTGACTTATATTTCACAAATGCGATCGATAACAAAGGACTGAAGAAATGCCATGACAATTTTAAGCTTTGAAATCTCTTCTCTTTTAGTTTATTTTGAAAGCCAAGATTAATTCAAGTTTGGTCATCATCATAAATGTTATGATGAGTTTACTCTTGTAAAATACGGAAAGAGTCTACGGGAACAATTATCTTTTAATAAGAAAACAATTTTTGCAATTGTATGGCTTTATAACAATTTATTGAACAAATCCAAATAGTAATGATTTGGAGAAAATCGTATGGTATGCATCTCCAGGCTCAAATGTGTTACGAACCGGAAAACATTTATACCGTATACGTATACTGCTTACATGTATATAGTATGTATAGGATCTCCAGATCAACAAGATTTCAGATCAAATTATCGACACCGTCAGTTGGAATTATTCGCAATTCATGTCCCGACCCGAATTAGACCCTATTATATTTTAATCAATCAAATTTGATTCAGAAAGCTGAATTACTTTCATTGATCGCAAATTACAGGGGGGTGTGGCGATAGGGCGATAGCGCGTCGTTCTCGCCTCTAACCGGAATAAGTGCTCTGCGGCTCGCCAGAGGGTTTCTGGAAAGCCATCAAACGTAAATGCGGACGGACATTATGAGTTTTAGCGTAATTAAAGAAATTAACAGCGTGTGTATCCAACACGTAGTCCTAGATAAATCTTGCCGTGCTCATTTGTTCTCTCGAGGAAATCTTACTGGTCTCGATTGGTTTACTATCTAATGTAATACTTACTTTACGTTTGAAGTCGTATTTTTCCAAATGCAACATTTAGGAATTGTTTGGTCTAACTCAGATGTGAAATGTTTTTCCATCGACCTCCTTTCTCTCGTTGTTCTGTGGTAATTTTAATTACACAGTTGGAAATTTTCTCGTGTAAAACTAAAAAGTGAGCGGTAAGGGATTTGCATGTTAATAAAATTATAACACTACATTTGGTCGACAAAATCAATTTGGTAAAAGGTATTGGAGATATGTATGTTACACCTTGGGGTAGAACAGAACATCGACGCCTGCAATATAAACAGTTTTCAGTATAAACGACAAACGAATTAAAGAAAGTAAAAATGTATGTAGGTGGTAGAAATAGAAAGTATATTTGTTGAATTAAGTCTAGAGGAAGAACATGTTAGTAAATCGTTGCAAAGTTACGTCTAAATGAAGTAATACAGGTATGTATCCCATCAGAATGCATGACTTGGATGTTTTGTGATACGTGATTTCACATGGAATACGCGATAGTAAGACCATAAATAATGTGACTGTGGCGTAATATGGTAAGCAACACATAAGTATCGGCACCCTCCGCACGAATTAATCCGGGACGGCCGTTTCGAGGACACGAAGGGTCCTCATCATCGGTCACTGGTTGATGATGAGGACCATTCGTATCTTTGAAACGGCCGTCCCGGGCTAATTCTTATATATTACTATATAATAAATAAACTTGTGTGGTGCGAGGATAGGCTTTTGGCAGCCACTTTTCATCAACATTGTAATTTTGCTGTCCATGTTACATAGCGTACTTGACGTTCAGAAAATTTTTGAATAAAATAAACAGACAAACCCGGGACAGTACTTCAACAATTATATCACAAAACGCATAGAATATTAAATGTAAAAGTAATACGCAATGGTGTACCTCATACATTACCATTTGTTACTTATTATAACATTACACTGTTGAGTCTAACATACTAACACGTCTTAGAGTGTAAAAGTAAAAATCATGCATAAGTGTCCGATAAACCACTAAACAATACCTTTAATGCAGGCATTAGGGATTTGTGTACAACTTACAAGCTCTTTAAGAAGAGGTGAAAATTTATTTGAAAACTTGATTTTGTAAATGTATACTTGGCGTTTTTTGGAATTTTGATTGCTGGGTGAAACGCAAAAGTATGAAGGGATAATTGAAAAGGCATGTCAAACGGTAATATGAAATTAACCTTACATGACAAAATAACGACAAATTAGATATGGACGTATGTACAAGATTTCAAAAGGAATAAATTCGATAACATTCTAGACCTTCTTATGAAAAAAATGCTGATTATGATATGTCGATTTATATTTTTGATTTATTTCTTTAGTTATACCACAAATTAATACTACTTCCGGGTAGTCAGAAATAATGGTAACTTTTGATTTAAAACACCCTGTATATTTTTACAGATTTTAAATAGACAATTAAAAGTTTTCCAGCGCAACGTAGAGGTCCATTCAAATGAACAGAAGCAATAATTGGATTATCGGATCGACTACATATTCAAGCAGAAGTTGCTAATTTATTTAATGTAACATCCGTCAATTAACTAATCGACTCTAAGTAAGGTAAGCAAATTCCGAAAGTTTGGTCGCGTTTACGGATCCATCGCCCTTTCAAAATACTTGAAGATACTAAATTAAACATCCTTTTGGCAGCTGAAGTCAATCCCCTCATCACATTGAGATAAATATTAAAGAACTACGGTGTTGGATTAGGAATGCTTTATAATACATTTCGACTAGTAAAGTACCATCCTTGTTAAATATATTTAACAAGACATCAGAAGCAGACAATAAAATACAAGTCAACAATGCAAATTTCTTTGAACGTATTCCTTCCTTTCTGGCCACGGATACATCAATAATCAAAAGCATAGATATCGAGCAACAGAAAATCTCCACGGGATGCATCCAGCACCCCCAGAAGATTATTGTGCGAGAGGGTTTTGTTGGTATTCGAATTGTAATTCTATGATTTATTTGATTGAAGGAACGCTGACCTTGAGTTTTCTCAGTACGAATTGGTTTCCGCTTTAGCTGTTGCCTTTTCCAATCAATAAGATATTGAGCTAATAAATAACATACTATGCAATCGATGTTTACAAATTCTTGAGTGCGACCTTCAATGACAGGAACTATCGAGTGGTTACCTAAATTACCTAACATTTTTTTCTCGTAGGCAGTATTTCAGTTTACTTTCCATCCTTGTTATTGTTTATTTCTATCTGTTTTAGTCTATGTATATATTTATTACAATAAATCGAAAGCCATTCATAGTAAACTTGTATATATGGAGCTTTTTCAAAAGCGTATTTAATTTTCTATTCAAATCCGTAAAAGCCTTCTGTCCAATATAATATACTTGTTGCTATTTGCGTCCAAATCGGAAGTGCTACTGTATTGTATGTAGTGCAGATTTTATTCAAGGATTTTACCGAATTTACTCATTTCATCATGGAGGTAGTATACTGAATTCAGAAGTTCGTTTGTTAAGAGAAATCCCGGGAAAAATTAAACAATTTGCAATATTCAAGAGATATATAGTATTATTTTAAGATTAAATTTCTTTTGCATTTTAAGGTAATCGATCCAACAGCTATATTAAAATATTTATGAACAAATTACGGTTGTTTGAATATAAAAAACAAAATACAATAAATTGAATTTTCTTCTTTATTTGACCGATTAATAAATTTTGTACCTAGACTCAAGTTCTTACGAGAAATATTGATCTTTGATGCACGATTTTGACAATCTTAACTCAAAGCTGCATCCGATTCAAATTTAAATATGTCTTTCTTCAAATCTCGGATCCCTGGATAATAATTTTGATATTAGAAGGTTAAGAGAGATCTACTTATAGTAATGTGGTTTCAAAATTTTTCGCTCAAATAATTTCATATTAACTTGATGGAAATTCATTGAAAATACATTTCGCTTCCTTCGTAACAATGTACGAATCTTCAGGTACGTCAAAATTAGTTACCATGAAAATGATTCTAATTTAATGATTGCATGTAAATACCAATGCGGCTGTACAATTCCATAATTTTACAACTAAAAAGCAATGAAACTATCTGTTGGTGGGTTTAGTTTCTCACGCTGAAAGTTGTCTACCTTTCTTTTTTCTTTTTATAAAAATATTTCTTGGATGTATGTGTCTGGTCTAAAGAAAATTAGAGGGAATCGTAATACAATAAAACTAAATACAATTAAACGATCAAAAGGATATACTCTCACACATGAGTAAATAAACATAATTCTAGTTAATATTCCAAAAGAAATAAAAAAAGGTGGAAGTCTAGGATTGTTAAAGTGGAAGTCGATTGAATATGTCTACCAGTAAATTACTTGCCCTAGAAACGTAAATTATAAAACTATAACCTCTTATATAACGTAACAGAAAATCTTAAATTTTCAACACAAGAGCAACAAAATTCTAAAGCCGGATTAACGTTGCATTAGTAGCAATGTGAACTGAATTTTTCAGGAAAATTATATTATTGAGGATTAAACAGTTTACAAGGCGTAACATGACGAATCTGTAGTTGTAGAAACAGCATGGGCAACCGTTATATTTGTAAAAAAAATAATAATGCGCTCGTACTTACCTCAGCAACAATAATATTTTTTCGAACATGAAACCGTTCGATACGATTGCGCTGAAAGTAGTTGCTGGTAAAAGCTGGCGCGGCAGGGGTTCGCCATTGCATAACCGATGCAAAAGAAATGCGCTAGCATAGCGCTTTATATAAATGTAACGCGGCTGTAAATTCAAATTCTCAATATCGATAACTTATGCATTATGCAGATAGATATGCTGTTGGTGGAGATGGAGATTGAGGTTCTAACCTTCGAAGGAGTGAGATTCGTCTAGCTGAGAAGGGGCAACTTCACGCCGAAAATCTAATATCATTACTTTGAATTTGCGATCCGACATCTGACTATAATATTAAAATATTTTAAAGTAGATTTCACACATGCACTGTATATCACGCCCGCTCCTTTAAACTTTCGAAGGTACGTTCTCCAGGAGGTGTTACGCGAGCAAGAGAAAAAAAACCGAGGGAAACTGCAGAAATCGAAAAAAGAAAGAATCTTATTTTCGCGCGCGTGTCGATATTACATCCGAGTGCTGCCTGTAAATATTTCCATCAAATTCGCCCTTTTAAGAAAGCGAGTCTCGTGTATATTTTGAGACGTGTGCGTTAGTTACCGAAGGAAATTTTGTTGAGTGATAACATACAGCGAATACATTATTGCACTACCAAATACCTTAGAAAAGGGAAAATCCGATAAAAGAGGAAATAGCTCCAACGTTTTAGTTTGAAGAACTTAACGAGTGCAGTGTCATTGAAGAAGAAGTGGACACAATTAAACTAGATCAACGAATCGCCCGGTGAAAACGCACTTCTGGACGTTTTTGGTTGCGGTCAATTCCAACTAGACCGTTTCTTCCTGTCATAAATATTTGTGCCCGACGTTTTGTTACTGAGAATGTTTTGCCAGCATTGCTTCAATAACGGATCATGTTTTGCTGATATGTCTTACGTCGTCTAAGTTTTTTTTTTTTTTGAGAACTATTTTATCAACGTTGACGTGGCTGATTGAAGTAATTAGCATTTTCCAACCTATCCAGTCCAGCTATTAGAAATGTTAAATTAATGGCTAAATAACATAGTATACCTGCTAAAAGTATATCTACATAGAGTGTTCACTTATAGTGCGCAGATGGAGAAAAGTTCCATCTGTGAGCATTTTAAAGAAAAGCTTTTTCAAATAAAGATAATTCTGCGTAAAATTGTGCTCAAGTATATAATAATAATCTTCAGTTTCTGCAGTTTGATTTAAGAAAAAGCAGGGATGTACTCGTTAGTTCCGCATAGCACTGGTACTGGATACTAAGCTGACGAGAACAATAGACCAAATTGCCCTTCTAAATTGATAGACGAAGCCCACTTACTCTAGCAGATGTATCAATTTCTGTTCTTCAATTAAGAACAATCTTTGAAAGTAATTGCTTCGAAGAAATGGATTTAATCGAATAAACTATTACAACTCTTACAAAGAAAAAAATAACAAATTTATTTTTATTGTTTGTAAAAACTTATATCTACCAAATTATAGTCAATACAACGTTTAGTAATTAGTATTTATCTATAACCAATACAATTGATATTTTAAATGATAAACACAATCAACCGAGATAATGAAATTCATCATGTACGATTTTATCCAGTTAGACCTTGCTCGCCCCAGCTACATTAGTCTGTGTTTATGTTTCGGCAACTTTTTCCCGTATTCGGCTAGCCGAAGAAGTTCCGGGAGTATTGTAATCAAGAAACTTTTCGAAATTTTATTTAAACTTTGAACCGTTCCCTGTATTAACTATAAATGATCTTGCCAAGAATAAAGATTAGAGTAATCTCGACTAATTAAACCGGGAATGTTTCAGTTGTTGATGTTCCAACGGAGATCGAGACACAGCGGGAAGGAAGACGTTGCATATTCTAAAAGCGAGTAGTGGTAATTACCGCAATGCCGCTAAATGAAGACGTCTTTTACTGCTAGGTCATTAAAGCTAGATAACTTAAAAAACGCTTTATAACATCGCCGATATTACAAAATTTTGCAAATTATTATATTATATCTAGCTAACGTACAATTTTGATTTATTTGTTGCATATAGCTGGTTATATACAAATGAGAAACAAGTTAGTGTATAATGTAAATGGACAAAGGAAAGAAAACGAACTATAACCGAGGAAAAAGTATTATGACATTGTTATTCATCAACAAGTGGGCGTTTTATTAATATTCGCATATTCTGTTCAATCGATGAGGTAAGGTGACAATTAGATTTTTGAAATAGAAGGAAATAATTTTAAGAAGCAAACAATTGGCTAATGTTAGAATGCAAACTTATACAAAGATAATTTATAATACATTATTATAATAACTTATTGCTTAGTCTATAACTCTCTTTCTTATTTAAATTGTTGGTGTTTTTCATTAATTTCTATTGCTCACCAGAAGTCGGTTTTAGCAAATGTTGGGCGACTACTGGCTTGTTCCCGTATCTTTGTTATGTTTATGTGTCTCTTTGGTGTACCTTGATTCTGCACTCTGGTTTGCAACATCGACTCTACATAATGTTTTAATTTGTAACTTTATTAACATAAAGAACAAGCGAAAATGATGATATTGGCCTAGGAATGAATAAGTTACTGCACTATGCGGTCAAATAGTGAATGATACAAAGTGTGTAAGTAGATTGGTGATATCTACTTCATCATAATTAGATAATCAATTTGTTAGTGGAAAGTACCGATGCTTTAGATTTCTCATCAGATGTTTACGTTTTAACAATAAAGCTATAAGGCCTTGAAGAAATAACAACTGGCAAATTAGCTTCCGTAAAAGAAACGTTTGACTTGTTGGTTTAAATTTATAAACCGCCTTTGACACAATATGAGCATTGACGAAATGTTTCCATCAATCCCTGGACAATGTGGATTTAGGCGGTATATTTCCTCTAAACCAGGTGGAAATTTTTATAATTTATTGGCATAATTTATTAGATATCGGGATATCTGCACATAAAGTAATATACAGGGCGTTCAGTTTGAAGCCCATTCTACCCTCTTAAGCCCATTCTATATACTACATTTGTTGTTTCCAAAGATACAAGGACGGTTAAATTACAAAACAATTGAATTTTTTGCTATAGATTTAGAATCTCGACTCAGAAAAGCTTCTTCTTCTTTTAAAATATCCCTTCATATTTTTTTGTAAAATTCCACCAGTACTACTTAACAGTAACTTTTACATATAATTCTTTAGCTTTTCAGCATTCTAATAAGGAAACATTTGGTTTTCAAAATGATGCCTTCAGATGCAGAATGACTCGAAGATTTCAAAAATGTTAAAATATACGAAGTGTTCCATTTAAAAAGCTTAAGTTTGGAGCAATTTCCGACGAACTGGTGCACACAATTATTTTTCTGATACGAGATGCTGGATCTACAGTAGAAGATTTATTTGTTTTGTAAATTAACTGATCTCCTTTCTTTAAAAATAAGAGCATTACCCATACGAAGGAACAAACGCTATCACCGGTCCTTTGAAAACATAACGGTGTAAATATTAGTAGCCCCGGAGCCAGGACGACTACTCAAGTCGTGACAATGCACGCGTCTGATTAAAGATTAACAACGGAGACAACAATAGAGATTTAAAAGCTATATTTTCAGAAACGATAGGACAATAGAAACTAGCTGAAATTAGCAACGAGCCTAAAATTTATAAAAAAAAAGTCAATTTTGAAGTTGCGACCAGGTCTGCGGAGTACGTTGATTTTAACGTGTGATTTATAATTTTAATTATTTGTTAATAATATATTATTCTGCTGACACCACAAAATTTAAGTTTTCTTATTCCTTACCCTTTTATTGTTGCAAATCTTGCAATGTTTTTAAAGAAATATTGAGAAGTGCGTCAGCTTAAATTCATTAGGCTCAACTTAACTCCTTAAAAGGTATTATTATTCACTTTTGGTTAAAATAAACGGAAGCTCATTGATGACATCAGTATCTTTTTGTTACTGTTACTATTACTAAATAGAGTGTTAGAACAATGCCAAAGCTTTTATGCAAAATGTTTAGACTTCAACTTTCCACAAATTTAACCACGCCCTACTTGCATGCATCTCTACACAACGTTAAGGACACTTTCGTGTGTATTAATTCGCCACTTCGTTATTGCAAACCTATGTACCTTTGACTTGAGTATCGTATGCGTTTAAGTATAAGTTTATTTGTTTCAGGCATTGCATCCAGTATACATCTAAAAAGTATCTGGAACAACGCCCCGAAGTAATTTCAAATATTTCGAGATGGAAAAAAGTAATTTAATTAAACGAAATTTGAAGTGCGCATAGTAATGCTCCGCAAAGTTAGCTTCTGAACGAACCCCTGACTATACGGATGCGCTTGCATGTGGAAATAGTAATTCGCATGCCGGCAGCCATGTGGACAAACGTACTGTGCTGCACAACCAAATTGTCCGGTGTAAGATTCAGTTCAAACTTGATATAACTATTCGACATGTACTGTACATCATTATTCTCTTTATGAAATGTTTTAATGATAACTACCACCTAATGCTGAATTTTTAAAAAGCCTACACTTCGTTTTCAGTGTACTCTTTTATTAGTATAACCTTCATTTGCGAAGTAGCACTTTCGTTATTAAAAAAAAAACGATTGCAGGAAAGTTAAAGAAAGTTGTCGTAGTCACGAGCATGTATCTATTTCCAAACATCTTGTAAGATTTCAGGAATTATGTAGTAAGAACGTTATGCCAATCCAAGAAATCAATGTTTATAGATATGTGTTCCTGCACGACTACTAAGCAAAGCAATTCTCAAATCACGTATGTAAGAAGTACGGAAATTTTCTACTAGTTATAATCATTGAATATTGAAATCATCTGACTCAATGTTCGTGTTGTTTCTTTTCAATCGCCAATTATTTTCTTTTCTTTAGTACATGGATCTAATTTATTGTTTCTTAAGTTTACATTGAAGAATTGCGGGGCTAGATGGATCTTTGGCTTAAATTTTTAATTTCAAGTATGACTCTTCGAAAATCGTCTGTGTTTCCCTATATTGTGTGAATTAGAGCATTGATTGGATGAAGGTTTGTTGACCGGCAACATAATGTTTCATAGCATTGTTCAAACCCGGAACACGTTTAGTTTTAACTGACTCTGGCCAGGTGTTTATTATATTTATCGACACGATTCAATTTGGTAAACGCAGTTCACCGTCTTAATAAATTTGTTAGTTACTATAATTTATTTTTGGTGCTTTAACAAAAAGAAATTAACGGACATGATGGATTTATTTGATTAATTTTTTTAGTTTCCTATATGATTTTTAGTAAAATCAATATAGCTCATACTTATATTAGACAATCGTATAATAACATGTGACGTTCTGAAGAATCCACGGCCATTTCTTTCTAGCATCTGAATGCTGGGAAAATGTTTATTAGTTTATTGGAAAGATAATACAAAAGTGAACTTAACCATATCACAAATGTTATATTTTACATTAAAACATCTCGTTACTTTTAGTAATAAAGGTGTGTAATTAAAACGCAATTTGCTAACTCTGCTTTTATATAAATTTTGTTAGAAGGATCTTACGCAGTAATTTCTAGGTTTTGTTTTTGTAGCAGTGATTGTTATAGTCTCCCAGTGACCGAAATATGTGGATCTGTACTACTCTATGATGACCTTTAGAGAAAGAAATTTGCTTTATAGGTGCTTTAAATGGACGTTGGCTTGTTTAATAACTGCGCCTCTAAAGAATGTGCTCCAGTTCCTGGTTATTGATTGGTCTAGTTCGGCAACAACGAATGGAGGTTGTACCCTTAAACTTCGTATTAGTTTTGGATAACTTCATCCGAATACGTAGATTAACCAGTTCCATGTTTTTGTAACATTCCATATAATAATATCCTTTATTTGGAAAGATCAAATAAACCATATTATCTAGAAATCGAAATGCAATGCAGTTCCTATTTTTGTACCTCGGCAAAATGGTAAAATATGTAGAAGTCTGTAATTTCACGGCTCAATTGGTTCACTAAAAAGTAGAGCATGCTTGGTTGGGTGTCTTATGATTAACGATTTCTCCACATTCGTTAAATACTGAATATCAAGTAGAAAGTATGTGCATATTAAAGAAGTGCGTTGAATATTGTCAGGCAGTGCAGGTATTGTAAAAATATTCTTTAGAAATAGCTGCTCTTTTACCTTCCTTCTTTCTGCCATAAAATACTCGGTCTTTTCGTTTGTGAATAGAGTAAATGAGTAAGGTTTGCCTAAAGATCATCACATGCCTTTTTCTTTTAAACGTATTCACGTATAAATCATCTTAACGTTGAAGAAATCAGCCTGGAAGACCTTTATCATCATATCATTCCAATATTCAACCCTTCTGATAAGTATTTCTTAGTCAAATCTTTCAAGCTATAGTACGAAGTCTTCCTTTAGAAGAATATAAAATCCTCATCGCCTGCTAATGTACCTTATCTGGAAATTTTTTAGATATTTACCTTGTTTTGGGCCCATCCCGCTTTAGTTTAAAGACTTCTGAAGATAATTAATTTTTCCACGAGTCATATCATAAACTGTAATGAACGTCTTTAAACACGGTAGAATATCTTGCATGTTTCTCGTGGCTCCTATTCTGTATCTGGATGACGTTCTGCGTCACTTCTCTCAAATCTTCTGCTTCGTCTTCCTTTCTCAGAAAATACTGATATTGGACTACACTGTCTTAGCAAGAATATGAATCGAGCTTGTTAAATTTGACAACCTATAACATCTTCCATCATTTGTAATAATTCCAAAGTAATCTTGTAATAATTCCGAAAACATGATTTCAAGTTACCCGTTGCCCCTTTCCGCGAATCTTAGTTTCTTTCTTCTTGGATCCTGTCCCTTCTTTCCTCTCGGAAATACGACTGTATATCTGTTAATACAATTATTTTTGTTCTTCATTCTTTGTTTTCGTTACTATTTTCCTTGATTCTTTCTAGTAGCTGATGATAAAAATGAGTTGTATAGCGGTTGAATCTATCCGAACTTGTTATGTACTAGACGTTTTAGTTGTCCAGCATTGCACGCAGATGTTACATACACATGCGTACATATTAATATATAGCTTTCTGTCTGCGGTTTTGCACGCCACATGTTTCCCTCAATATCGAAGGGCGGCAGCAACGAAGTCGTCGAACAATAGAATTTCAGTTTCGGCGGAATTAATCTGACTTATATACTGCTTAATCTGCAAGATTACACTCGTAAAATTATTGCGTCCCGTTCGCGCGCCAACTATGCCATATATGCAAATAAGTGTGTATATTTACATGGGTGTTCACTGCCACGTCATTGTGACTGGCTAATGCCGTCGTCATTGTTGTTTACGTTGCCTTTGTTGGTAATTGTGCCGAACATAGTATGTACATGTATATTTGACGAGCTGAATATGAATCCGGCCTCCGAAATGACTTACTAACCGTATAATAATAATTCAAATGTTTTGCGTTAGTGCGCACACAGACGCAGCTATGTTTGATTTAAGTGCTCTATTGTCATGGATTGATTGCCCAATGGTCGCTGGAAGTAGCAGTATTATCGTACAAAGTAGCACTTCGTTACGTTCTATGAATTTTGCCGCGTTCGCATCACAAGATATAAATGTATGAAGGATTAATCTTTAGCAAGCATATTGGTGGAGATGCTGGGCATCTCTACACCGTTGTTTTATGTTAGTAGAAAGAATAGCTCTGGTTGCAAAGTCTTTGGAAATTCGCTTGCTTCCATCGCATTACGCATTGTTGCACTCTTAGAGATTTCCTGGAATAAATCACAATTGCGTCTATATTGGTCCATCGAAACAAATAACAGGTTTAACGAAGCATGCGATAAGTAATATTTAACAAAACAAAGCCAATATTTCTATAAACGCAAAATAAATAGTTATAATGCTGAAATTAAAGACAAATTGCGAATACCTGTTTCTGCGATGAGTATGACTAGCAATGCTACTGACAAATTAAGGCTTCGTAGATTTAACTATCTAAGTGCCCACATTGAGGATATTTCAGCATACGAAAGATTCAGAAGAGCTCTTACGGATTTATTATTATATTACTTTTTTTTCTTAAATATCATCCAATTTTGTATATCTATGTTGATTATAACTTTCAAGGAACAATCCGTTTGAAAGTTTAAGCATAATTGTCGGACACGCTGTAGAATACCTTCGAAAGATTTATTCGGATAGTAATACTACCTCATACGGCCAACAGTTCTACAAAATTTTAATTTTCCAAGTTAAACACCTTCGCAGTTATAAAAATTCGAATTTTCAGTTTCCGGTGAGATACCCCGTATACATCAGTTTCCATCCACGATTCTATTTTCAATTCGCTCATTTTATTTCAAATTGCGCAATTATTTCTTTCAGTAACTTTTGGATAGTAGTGTACCTACAGTGGTGAGTATACTAATGCTCTGAAACGGAACGGTGGCCTTTGGGAACAAATTGACACACAGAGATTGCTGACGCTTCCTTTTGCTATCCGGTGTTGCCACCACAACCCGCCACTTTGATTCGCGACATCATCATCATCATTTTTCGGAATAGCACACCGTACGGAAGGACCCGCAGGCGAGGAACTAATTTTATTGCGCATTCTGCACTTATTCCGCACCATATGGAACTACGGCAATTGATATAAATCCAAGGGAATTTATATTGTAACGGACAACTTATATGTATTTCGAGAGCAGACACGATGGTCATTCAGCTTTCCTTTCTGACTGCCATCGTTAAGAATAACTGAGGCAATGGTTGGTGCATTATTTGATTTTCTATAACGTTCTATTATTACATAAATTTTCTCAAGTATATTATAACTAGATCAATGAAATATGATAAATATAGATGACAAAGACAGATGGAATTATTCCTTTTTCGCAGTGACTAGATGCACCTTATGAGAATGGATTCGTGTTACCAAATGGTGTCCTCAAGAGTCGACAAAACACGAGTCTCTGCAAAAAAGTAATAATTTCATCCGCCTTTGTTTCAATTCAATTCAATTTCACACTCACACAAACGCAGATTTTTCATCTTATTCTACAGTATCGATGGCAACATACTCATTGTGTAAGAATGAGAATCGTTTCAAGATTTAAAGTTAATTAAAGTGGCAGTTAATGGAACTTTCCGACCTCTTAACATTCCTGCAATATTCTCAACTCGGCGACAATAAATTCGCTTTGATTTACAAATCGAATTCGTCGGCTCACCCGAGAAAAGTCTCTTATTACTTTTCGTTATTACTGGATCGTTAAAAAAGTGTAAAACTGTCGGACGCGGGCAATCGTTTTCCCGTTAATGGAGAAAGATTCGTATATATTGTATATGAATGGGGATCTTAACGAATTTAATGATTTCGGACGATAATGGTCCAGATATAACGATAAAATACCAATCAAGTATATATTTGATTTATCTTCAATACGTTTTTATTGGCGGTGGGGTGCAATTTTTATATCTGTGTTCGCTATTAAATTGCGTTTTTATTGGCCAGTATCTTCCCTTAAACGATTCGACAATATAATGTCCCGCTTTTAATTGCGGATATAAATGTGGGCGTTGAGTTCTTGAAAATTTAATTTTCTGCCGTTAAGTGGCCTGAAAATGCATATTTAACTGTTTCTCATTTTCTTAATTTTGATCTATACGGAAAGGTATAATGCTTACATTACAGGCAACAATGTTGGCAATAGAAAATGTAAATCAAATTATCGCAACGAGGTTTAACCTCGCAGCTTGTTGTAACCTCAGGAATCTTTACAATGTGTTAAATGTTCCACATCTGTGTTATTAGTTATTATTATCCTCTTATACAGCGCCCAAATCTGCCACGGTCAGGAGTAGCCCATTTTATCACCGAGCAGATTCGTTTACGTACAGTAATTATGGCAATTACCCCATTATCATCGATATGATCTAGATTATCTGCGGTAAGGACATTTAACTAAAAGCGATAACAGCTTGTACATTTCTCGATTCCATTAATTAATGCATCGTAATCTCTACGAATCGTTGCTGGCATATTTATTGCTTTAACTGTATCTCGCAATCATACGGCAGGTTGTATGTATGAACCTTCTACTTTAAAACATAAAAAAAATGTATCGTGTGAAAACTTCAATCTACGAGGCAACTTACTACCAATGCTCAAACAAAAATCCAATCACATTTCTTCATCAACACGTTTATGAATACGTTTGAATATTTATTTGAAAGGCACACCTTTTTTCGCTTTATAAGTTCTTTGTAAATACTTACTTGCAGCTTTTGTGAACATTTCTTTAAAGATAATTTCGGAGCGGTGTTACTGAATCGATTACCAAAACCGTTACTGCGTTGTCTTCATTACACTGCTTCTTAGCTTTTTCATTATCTACCGCAGGTCAAGTTTCATCAGGCTTCCTTACCAATTTACGCAATGTTCTGTGACATATTTCTGTAAATTAATTATTTTTCTTGCTGAAAAATTATCAATTCCGTTCGATTTTTGATCTAATTTCATACAATTATCCTTATTGCTTCTATCGTAAGTTGTTCATAAATTCTCTTTTGTTGTGTAAGTACATCTGCAACCAGTTCTAAGTTGGTGTATCAGTTGTTGTACGATTTACTATTCTTACTATTGTTACGTTACAATTAGCGTCTTAATATGGCTATTGCTTACATACATGTCAATATGAGCTATTAAAATAATTCGTAAGCATATGAATATTCACATATGTGGATCTAGCTATCAATATGGAAACAATTATAATCAATTCAATAATTGCAAATAACTGCCAGTAGTGAAATACAATAACCATAATTTCTTTTAAAATGTAGATAATTGCTCTTGGATAAGGATTTCAAAATTGCAGGGATTACAGTGTGATCATCTAGTGCGAGTAGAAAATCTCGCCCATCCCTTTCTTGAGCAGCTTGAGCTTAAATGAAAATTATTTAGCGACAGGCCCTATAAAACATAAAATTACATTTGAGTATACAAGTTAGTGATTAGTTTTGCTGCGCATGATACACGTATAGTGTTTTTAATCGAACTCTCTGTATTCAATTACATTTTCAGATGATTCTCTTCCATTCCTGTTAACGTTTTTGATCGTTGCTATTTTGATCCTGTTTTCTAAAACTGTATAAGACATATCGAAGAATGCCGAGATGCCGAATTAAAGAGACATGCGTACGTCTATATACGAGTAAGAATTATCTTTCGCTCAAGCAATAGATGGACAGTCTATTAAAATAAGCAATATAAAATATTGTCTCCTAAGTAGTCTAGTCTTTCAGAATTTGAATTATTCTCTCGTTTATTTTAATATAATACTGCCCAGATTTTTATATTATTTTTGTACAAACAAGGAATAAATGAGGCAGATTGTCTTGACCATATTCCACTTCGTTGCTTGGACAAATATATGTATATTATTACATTAGAAATTGAATAATAAAATTAATCGTCTTAAAACTCAATATTGGTATGAATAAAACATCGTAATTGAGTATACTACATGAATATAAAAAGATACGTATATTATGTAAACTGCTAATAAAATAGGATCAACTAGCTTCTATTAAGTGTTAAAAAATGAAGCAATAATTTCGCAACAGGATAAAAGAACAGTCACAAGCGATGAGCAACTCTGAAAATAATAAAGTTTCCAAGTAGCGACTCAATTCGCCGTGAGCAATTTCAAACTTTACAGTAACTCCCCTTCCTTTGAAGCAGGCGACGCATGTACAGCTAAGAAAAAAGAAGTAGCAATAGTAAAATGTATCCCTCCAGCCCCTATTGAATTTTCGCTACACTAAATCATACGTATTTCAAACAAGTCAACCGTTGAATATGATTTATTCGCGTATTTCCGAATCGCGTCCTCTTGTATCTCAATATCTGGAATATGTCCGATAATTGTACTTTGCATGCGTAAACAAAAAAGGGATGCAGAAGTACGTTCCGAATAAAATTTCACAAAGTTCAACAAAGCCAATTGCACTCCGTAACTACGAGATATATTTTATTCGCATGTTGAATGCTACAACCTGAGCTGAACGTTTGCGCGGATAACACCTTTACGTATGTAATGTGAAAAGGAAATATAAGAAAATATAGAGATTGTATTTTCTGTATAAAACAATTCGTCTGTTTCGTCTATTCGTCTAACATACGCGGCTCCCACAAGGTTCAAATTTGCTCTTTCTTGAATGCCCAATGTTGGTTTACGCCGATGATATTTACGTGCTTCTATAATCTCTTGCTACAGGAAAATTTTAATAAACTTGCTAATTGGTATAAATCCAACAAGTCCAATGTTAATGTTAAGAAATGTTGCATTGCGTCACATATACACATCGGTTACTCAAGAATTATAGGTTTGTATCAGAAAAGCTTCATTAACATAGAAAATAAAATTTGAGGATCTTAAAGCGTTCGCATCTCTTCCTGGCATGGCTTCCTGGCGCTTTTTACTAATGTTCAATTATTTAAAATTTCATACAACGCTTACTTACTAAAATAAATTATAGTATGCGCCGTTAGTACGGTATCCATTTTATTTATATAAGCATATACGATTGCTTACGACTTGATAGAATTCACCGCAAGTTTCTTTAGTTCTTCTAATATAAAATGGGAGGAAATTACTTGGAGGTTGGCACGACCAAGTTAACAACGTGCTGAATTATGTTATAAATTCTTACTAACTCTCAATCAAAAGCAGGTGAAACCTCGCTTGAAGTATCTCTAATTGAAGAAATAGTTGGAGAATTACTTCACAAAGCAATCAAACTATTAACAAATAATGTAATTGTACTAAAAATAATTGAACCAAATCTGGTACATTCCATTAAGTTGCAAAGTAAATTTGAGATACTCACTAAAGTGTTGAATGAACAATATGCAACTCCTCGCAAGGTTTGTTGGATGAACCGATTCCTTTCTATCAGTGTACAGCGATTGTAGAAGCAGCATAGTTTTTTGACACGCACCCCAAACTCAAAGATATATTTGATTTAAAAGTACTTAGTTGGCGGGGCAAAATTACGTAGCACGACCCATGGTATAATTACAATGAAATTCATTGGCTTTAACATACATTTCAAACAAAATAAAATTGGAGGTAATTCAAAATCGTGAACAAACCAATAATACAAAGATAAATTTAAATACCCAAAATAGCGAGGGTGACGGAATTGGACGAAATTCTAAAACACATCGTATCACATGCAGACGATGATAATTGAGGAAGGTGAACGTGAAACAAGACAAATTGTTAACTTTTACAGGCTTATGCTTAGAATAGGTATATTTAAAGAATATTAATCGAACTCTGAAATTTTTCATTTGAAATAATGTCTTTTGAACTTTGGCTCTGTTGAGCTTCGGCGTGCTTGTTGCACCAAGAAATACCAAGAAGACCGACAATACGGACAATTCGACAACCATTACCGAACAACACGTATTACTACACAAATATCTTATTAGGCGCGGATTGTGTTGCTGGAAATGTTGAAGAACGCAATTTTAGTAGCTGGAACTGCTACGGATTAACAACAAAAGCTATCCATTCCATTCATCCATTCCATCCATCCATCTACTTTTCAAGTGAAGTCCATTTCAGGAAACATTTTAATATCTTCATTTTTAATTGGAATTGCCTTAATTCTTTAAAGCCAGTTGTTGCCATCAGTAAGGATATACCTAACCTATACTAGCAATTCCTAAAAGGAATGTTTGATATTGTTCAAGCTGTGAATATGTATGGACTTCGCGTATGGAAATTATTTGTTGGGTAATGTTCGTACATCTAGACATCGAAATTTACTTGGATATGCTGGTTTTAAAAGCGGCAGGTTAGAACATTTTCCCGGCCGTTCCGGCCATCCTGTCGAGTTTGCTTTTGGTAACAGTAATAACAATTTCTCCCCCGCTGTTATATTTATAGCGTGCCTATTAAATATTCAAGATACAATCTGTTTTTATGTCCTTAACACTTTTATGTAAACTATCATTACCATGATGAATAAATGGATATACACACTTTTGAATATTCAAAAAGAAATTTGCAATAAGAAATGTGAAGTGTAGATCAA
Organism: Oryctes rhinoceros; assembly: GCA_020654165.1. NCBI lineage: Eukaryota > Metazoa > Arthropoda > Insecta > Coleoptera > Scarabaeidae > Oryctes > Oryctes rhinoceros. Next base: position 16,518,118 of record JAIOKQ010000008.1, on the reverse strand, counting down.
AATATTGTTTTGCAGATTAACGTATACATACATACGTGTAACGGTCAATGGATCTATGTATATATGTCATAGTTGAAACAATTACCTTGGGGTTGTACCCTTAGCACTTAAAAAATATAAACGGATACTACGTGTGACCATTTTCCAAGGTTAATGAAGACGGCAAAGCAAAATTACGTAAGTTTGCTTCGAATCGTACGCAAAAGTCAATATACATAATCACCACATAAAAGAGATACCTTATATATAAGTGTGTACGATACGGATCGCCATCTTTACGTGTCAAATTTAATGTATTGCGATAATCCTTTGTAGATGCTAACATTGATAATTTCGAACATCTAACATGTAACAAAAAGTAATTATGAATAAACGATCTTCAAATATCTGTTTTAGCAGAAACAGAAACCGGTACTTTGTAAAGGTCTACAGGGTGTACAAACAACCCAATATTCATTTAATTCTGAATTTCAGGGTTGAATACCTTTCATTGTAATCAACACATAAGGTGGCTAGTGCTAGTGTGCTAAGCAAAATGGCGCACAGATAACACTAGATGGGTCGATTGCGGTATTCCCAATTTGTCGGATTAGTGGAAGTACCGACTTCTACACTGTAAACCTAATTTTTAAATCAGACCCATAAACAACAGTCTACTTGTCTGAGGTCTGGAGATCTTTGAAGCCAACTAAGAGGAGCACTGTAAAAAATGCAGATCCCAGAAACCTCGTGGAGCGTGTTTACTGCATTTTTTTGTTGAATGCCCAATGCAGTACCAATTTTTTGTGAACTGGTCGTTGCTTCTTGCTTATACACTAAATCCAAATTATTTTCTGCTCCTTCTAAACCTTGCCGGGTAACTCGTTCATCGTTTTATTGTAGCACTAGCATGGATTCCAATCTCGCACAGTCTGTCAAAAACGAAAAAGGTTTTTAACCAAGATTTGTCGATATGGAAACCGTTGACGATTTATTTAGCAGTAGCTGTAGTATTTGTGCTTTAGCACAACAAATACGGCAAAATCTAAAAGAAGAAGAAGCCTTACACTGAAAAATCTTCGGTTTCGAAATGCTTCCACGTACTACAGAGGTTTCAATTGTAAAAATGGAACTAAAAATAAAAAGCAAAAAAAACTATTTTTTTGCGGAATTACTCGAACGGAAAGATAAATTATATGACGACAACACACTAAGTACTAGTTTATACGGGTAAATCTTTAAGCTTAGCCAGAAATTGTATCCCTAGTTTCAATTAGTAAGCCACTTACGCATTTCAGAGATTACTAAATTAATGGTCCTATTTGATAATTTATTTCATCCACCAAACCATTCGGTATGCTTAATCCGCCATTAAGAGTAAATACACTCTGGCGGCTCGTGATTTATAATCTGAGAAAAATAAATTTCGCATCGTATTCATACGCCGTAAAACATTCAAAAGAACAAGGGACCGAGTAGCGGAATAGGATTTCGCATTCGGTTCGGGCATCCATATTTAAATGTAATTCTTAATAATAAATTCCGTTTTGGCCGGAAGAACAGAAACTGCAGCTTTTTAAGGCTTATCATATATCTCAATTCTGCGGAATAACAAGGGTCCGATAGATCCCCGAGTATAACAACAGACTATATTTTATACGGCCTTATCCTGACTGGATAGAGCGCGGTTTGTCTGGCATTTACTCTACCGTGTGTTGATAACACCGTATTTATTTCTTTTTGTCGATACGAGGACGAGCCTCCTGCGCGCCGGCTAAGATTGCCGATGAAATATTGACTCGAAAATAAAGCAAAAAGGGTCAAACGATACGCACATACGATAGTAAAGCAATAAACTTTCTCTAATACTGTAGGCACAGTTGCTGTATGGTTAAGATTTAACTACATGGTATTTTATGATCTTAAGTACAAGGTAGGCGGTTTACGTAGTACTCTTCAGTGAAGCGTCATCCTTTAGCCATATCTCTATTAAGTTGACGTGTAAGACCACCAACACTAGTTACATATTTTGTTGCTAATTTGTTATCCAAAAGCTGATTTTATTGTTTCAGCTATTTCCGGGAAAACGCTGGCTACACTAGCTTAATATTAATTCACTGCTGATATCAACATGAACTAAATGGCATTTTTTTTGCTAATTTATCGATCTTAGAACTTTATTGTTAACCATTATTCTCAAAATTGGTAACCGATCATTTGAATGTTTAAAAACTAGTCGATATTTCGTTGCTTATTCGTTGCTGCATTTTTTTGATCTAACGTAGGTAATTGTTGTAATGTTCGATTGACTATAGATGTTAAAACAAACTTGATTCACACCATTTATATCTTATCAGCATGTTTAAGATTAAATCCCTGAGTATTAACTGTTACGAAGGAATCGTTGTCTAGCAAGCGTAGCAACTATTTTCCGGAAACAGCTTCTTGGCTAACAAATAAGCAGCAAATTAGCAACAAAATTTGCAACAAGTTTGCTGATTTCTTTATGAAGTGGATACGCTACCTTAGCAGACATTTCAGCTGTCGTGGAAGCATTTCAAGGTTTTTTCAAGTCTATATATAATATACGATTGACAGTCTTTCTCCACCGGTGCTTTTGTTGATATACGGAAAATTGCACGAGCAACTTCTATTCATAAAGAGAGTACATAGATAGAGAGATAGATAGATAGATAGATAGATAGATAGATTGTGGGTAAAACGTTAACAACAAAACGTCTCTAAACACAGGACCTTACAGAGTCCCTTTATTTACGTTATTAACTTTATAGTAGATCTTATTAGATTACAAAATTATAGAATAAGACAGCATTTACATACTTTTGAGACTCCTTGCTTGACATCTTGTTGTTTTATGAGGTGTTCAGCCGCTACATACATTAAAATTATAAAGCATTGCATTTGCCTTAGCTCGTGAATAATTATATTCTTTTTTAACACATTTTTACAGCTTTTTACATACAAATAATAAATACATTTTATAATAATAAACTTAATACTCAAGCAAAAATCCCGATAACGATGCTGTTCCCAATTCTCTCACGACAACGTTTTCGCATTATCGACTATTATTAAGCATACATTTTCCACCGAGAGGCTTCGGATTTAACGACTAAAGGTACTCCCTGTATTTTCATTATGGTAATGCACTTTTGGATTTGTGTAAAAAATCTGGTCCATATACATTAGCTTAATTACCGCTCTGCTTTAATATTTCATTATGATTTGCGAAGTGCCACGTTTCATTACGAAATATGAATGAATTAGCGTGAAAAAAATTATATAGAGGAAAGTGGATGAAGGCGTTCTAGACTACGTCTTGTTGAAGATGGGCCGTAAGTACTTATCTGAAAAATTAATTCGTTTGGCCTATATAGTGTTTTCGCATTTTCAGGATCCGTCTTCTTTTAAAAATTATGAAATTATGGTATTACCTTTAGCGCTGTCATTAGCCACGTTTCTTTGAAATCTATTCTTCTTATAATCATTAAAAAGCAAGATTATTAGAAAAACGCAAACGTACATTAAATTCCTGACTCATCGGTTTAACATCTACTTACTAATTAGGCTTTCAAAGCATTAATAAAACACAAAATTATTTGGAAGAAGATTTAAACAAATGCAAAAATGAATATAAAAAAGATCGAAAGAGGGAGCTAACAAAGAAACATATCATTATAAAGATAGAAATCGCTCAGGGATGGGAGAGTGCCATCGTTTCAAAAACTTTATTTGAATTAAATGATGTTAAATTTTTCATTTAAATTTCTTTAAGAGGAAACTGTAACGCTAGCCGCATTTCGAATAAAACCGTTCAAGAAAAATCATTGGTGGGAAAGTCTTATTTATTTTTTTAATATTTGTACTACTTACTTTCCTTTGTCGTAGATGTAGGAAAAAAGAACTAAATTAAATTGAAAGTTTTGATCGTTTGAAACCTTGCAAGTATAATTTATAGCGCTCTACATTACTACTTTAAATAGCAATTGTTTCTCTAGAAAATTAACAAAAGCAGCGGCTAATACTCACACATCGTACACAATGTATTATAATTTGGTAAAACTAATATTCACACGCCAAGCGCCAAACTAATTACGTGCGCGTGTCTACCAGTATTCAAATTGTAATTCCGTAATTGTACTAATGCAGCTGAATCATATCACAACTGAATTGAAATGTTATATAGGTTGCAATAATTTAAATGGAACAAAGCGTTCAAACATGAAGTTTGTAGTATTCTAAATTAAATGACTCGTGGCCCAATACTGATGAAGCATCTTTATTTATGCAATTTTGCAAACGATTCTGGAGATACAATCAGCTACCGCCAAAAACAATATTGTTTTCGATCGTCATGGTTGGGCAATCAAACGGAATAGATGGTAATAATCATGTATGTTGTATACTTTCCAAATGGTCGACCTATTGTGCTGGCTGTGACTGTACGAATTATACGAATTCCAAATTGTAATATTGCAATAGCTGTCTCATTATAAAATCAGCAGTAAAAATAGCCAATTACGTAAATTCTCTCAATTTTCATTTAATTATTACTAAATCGAGCCCACTATATGATATTTAATTATTCGTTTTATTTGATTGCTACTCAAATCAATTTACTATAAGTTTCGTTCCACCACCTACTTTTTTTACCATTTTAAATGAGCTAAATGACAAGCAACAAAAAGCATTAACAATTTCGATTAATTCATATAATGCTTACAAAAACATTTAAAGCTTATCGTTAGTATCTTATTGCTTCTTTCTAATTTCTCCTTTGTTTTTACTTAGACATCTTATCATTATTTTCCACCCGTTCTAAATGTTGGAAGGAAAACTGATCATTTTGAACATCTCTCGTTTAGTAGTTGCGATTTCTTCTCTATCGTTTGTTATTTGTCAACTGGCATCTGTCACCATTTTGGTCGGTAGAACCAACCCAAATATGTATTCACTTCCTTAATAAAATATGAAAATTCGTGCCTCTCTTAAAATTTCTGATGTTTACGTAGCTATGCCGGAAACACCAAAGGAATAACGGATATCGATTCAAATACATTCTACTTTTTTATATGTGTAGCGCGTAGATCAGAGGACTATTACGCTATTAAACTTATCAAGATCGTAGTAGCTTCTAAAGAGCAAATTGTGGGTAAAGCACTGCACGACTTTATTTCTATTACTGCTTTGCAGTGAAGATCACAATAGGTCGTTATGCATCCTTTCTATGCCTAGCGTGGCATCAGCAGGACACTTGCAAGAAGGATTCAATTGTTTCGTCTTCCGCTTGATAGCCCTACAGGTTTTCTGGTATTCCCAATAGTTTTTCCGCTCAGAATTCCAACGGTGTGTTTCATACAGTCACTAGTACTTTAATGCTGTTCGCTTGTTAGGATATGCCAAGGTGACTTTAGCGATACAGAAGGAATTAATTTCATTGCATGTTTTCAAGAATCATGCTGCTTTCATGCTGCTCGTTTTAAACTCCATAATCAGCAATCAACAGCATTTGATATCCTTGATTTTATTATAAAATATAGCGCTTAATATTTTGGAATTACTGAAATAATACCGCTGCAGTCTTCAGATATGTGCGCAAATCGAGAGTAATGGCCACGAAGAAACACGTCCTCTTGTTATTGAAAAAGTCCAACCAAAATTCTAGTCAACAAGTCGGAAGCACTATTTGATATTGATACTTCTGTAAGTTTGTTATTTTAATCGTAGAATACAATTTATTCAAAGTACTGTTAACCTTACAAAAAATTGGAAAACAATTACGTATTCAATGATATCGCTTTCTTGCAAATCTTCCTCGTACTAGTAAATAGAGATATTGATATAAAGTAGTCACGCAAATGATTTGGTAATATCTTCCGTCCTCCGTCTTTAACACGATTCTGCTTTATACGGCGTTTCGCGTGCCTCATTTGCAGTGTCAGTCTTACGAAACAACTTCCCCGTTTTCTCTTTCACCTTTCAATTGATGAATAGTTTCTATTCGACGTCTATTCGCAACCCATTTATTTTCCCATAAACTTAAGTTTGTTGTCAAAGTCGGGACTTAAATCGGTGTAAATTACCAATTTTCACGGGAGAGAGCCCCACGGTTGCCTAAATATTTAATGAAATTCCTCACCTGAATCTATTATTTGCGTTTCTTGAAATTTGTTTCGTATTTTGTTAATCTCTCCCGACTAACACTGTATTCTAACTGTAAATTACATATTTTTATGCATTAATTCAATTTAATATACGAGTAATTACAGATCACAGGCTCCTCCGCCAAAATTGTCACAGCACGTAAGTACGAGTAGAAGCAGTATTAGACTACATTAAAATTGACCAAAGGAATTTATTGATAATTTTCATCAATACGCATGTTTTCATCTAATTTTATACCGTCCTATTGTTTCGGAGTCATTAAGAGGAGATGCAAACGAAATAAAGCGGCAAATTGTTCCGATTGTATTTAATTTGCCTTTTGACGCGTATGTACAGCCTATTCAAAAATCAGTATTCACGTACATATGTGTACGTATAATATATGTGTAGATTCTATATACGCGTTTAGTGTTCAACGCGGATATATGTAGGTACATACGAAATGTGCGAAACTACATTGGCAACGGTGTTTGATTTTACACCGTTGGCCATATCGCATTACAATTGCCTAACGGTGTCAGTTTATGCTGCATTAACACCCTCATTTATACACTCTCTCGATGGAGCGTTAAAAATCACCGGCATTCAATTAATGTTGTACCACTATATCAACATATCATATAACTAACACCGCTACATGGTCTATTAGGAAACGCATAACACAAAAGCTGTTGACAAATATTACACGTGTAATGCCGTCGCTTTTTTAAAATACCGTTCAGAAAGGAACATATTTCTGAAGCCACTAAAGTTTCAATAACATTCCGAAAATAAAAATAACACAAGAAACGGAAAAAAAGGTTCCGTAAAGCGTGAAGCGTGCATCTTTTCTTCTCCAAAATTTCGTTGTATTCTCACGTAGGATGCCCGTTGTCCTATTGAATTTCCTCTCCTCCCTTTTCTCAGTATAGCTGTTTTGAAAAGTTTAATGAACATTTGAAAAGTTTCTTGTATTGCACCAGCTGTCGTTGTTGGTCACATTATTTAAGAGTTTCTAGAAGTAACACGGATTCATACAAGCCAGCTTTTATTTTAGGATTAATTCCGCAAAATTTCATAGTAGAATACGCCTCCGTCCCAGTAGAATGTTAATGCTATTTTAATTCCGATCTTATATGTAGTTTCTCTAATTTACAAACTTATTTTTAACAGTTCAATATTATAAATACGTTATCGAATGTGAAATGTCCGAAATTTACTTATTACTACTACACACTTGCTATTATTGGATGTTATTGGTTTAATGTTAGAAATAACAAAGTATTGCTACAGCAATAAATCGAATTAAATGCGGCAAATGTATTTAAAATTGAATTTTGTTTGAACGTAGGTGTTCCAACATTCACATAAGATGGCAAATGGTATCTCAGAGATATATCTCGTTCAATTAGTTCCGTGTGTCAAATATAGAGTTCTTGTATTCTATTGGACTTAATTCTAATGGGAGAAATTCTATTGGACCAGGAGCTTCTATACACTTAGTTCTATATTCTGTATTTAAATAATCTTAAACAGAATTATGGCAGGGATCTCCATTCAGTTAAAGTCACAGATATCGTCTAGGCTGTAGTCAGTAATAATGGAAGTGGATTCTGTAGAAATTTCAGGTGTTTTTTCTTTCTGCTAAATGGCCCTCGTTTTGAATAACTCTCGCATTTTAAGAGTTTTCATTTGACCAGTAATGAGTACTTCCTTTGTTTGGAAGGTCATGGTTAACAAAGCAAATCTCGTCCACAATATGTGAATACAAAAAATTTGGAGTAAAATGTTTGTCGTCGTTCAAAATCTTCAAGAGGTATTGCCTGCAAATTGCATATTTTGCGAAAATTGCAGTATTTTTTGAAGCTGTTTGTATTAGATTATAAACCACTTAATCACATGCTCGATTACTGGGACACTGAAACACTGAAACACTGAAACACTTCACTATCACCTCTTACCACACTTCACTTAAACTGTACGATCGTTTCGATAGCTAAGCTATCATCTTCAGCAGCAATACTGAACTAACTCTTTTCTCTAACATTCTCACTTAGTTCAGAAGATGATAGCTTAGCTATCGAAACGATCGTACAGTTTAAGTGAAGTATTTGTAGTAAGAGGTGATAGTGAAGTGTTTCCCAGTTCAAATCACTTATAGCTTCTCTTATTGATGTTCCAGGGTAAATTTGAAAGTAATTTGAAATGATGGCTATATTTTGGTTGGTTGTTTCTGTTTTCCTTTAGACATCAAATATTCTCTAATCTAGAAAATGGTTTCCGATCAGAGGTATCCGAGATACCTATCCGTATATAATTTTCTCGAGACCATTGGAGTCTTCTGGACTTCCCCCTGCATTAACTAACCTTCCCTAATAATAGGCAAAAAGCAAACTTATAATTAATAATAAAAAGTAACATATTAAAAATGCTTCCTTGAAACCTTCGTTATATTTAAAAAAAAAGGGCTATTACTAGTATAGGAATCGGATTAGTAAAAAAATTGTTCGTACCTACAACTTAGCAAGAAACTAAGTACTTAAGAAATAAAATTAGAAAGTAATTGTAATTAGAAAAATTCTTTAAATTAGCTTAATTTCAACGACGTAATAAGAGCGCTATGTTGTCGAAAAAAATAATTTGACGTCGCATAAATATTTTTCGTGTCTCCACCCTCATTTTGATTGCTAAGTAGAACAAAATTAATACAATTTAATTACCTTTCGGATTCAACGAGATAAACACATTTCCCATGACAGTAGTAAGTTAATATGGTGCATCTAAAGCGATAAAAAAGCAAGATTATGGTTAAAAAACTATGATTTCATCTTATTCACCTTATTAAATTTCCTGTACTTCTAGAAATGAATAAAAGCTCCACGTCTTGCAATCGTTAATTCGAATAATTCTCCTATTCGGTGAATCTGTTACGTATATCTGTAGCAATCTCACCATGCAATAGTTGAGAGTTCTAGTCGTTTGCAGGCGATCGATAATTTAAAAATTTGAATTTAAAATCATTGAAATATAAAATAAAGAGAGGCGAGGAGGAAGAGATTAAATTTTGGAAGGTATGAAAATAATGCAACCACGCAAAGATTAAAGTATCGTGGATTCCCATTGACAACCGTTCAACAGAATGATCCAATATGCTTTGTTATTTTCCATGCTCTACAAAATATTTAGGCATCACTTACTTTTACCGCTTATCTACACTAAGTCTAAATCTGTAGCGCAAAAACATGAACAAGTGTTCATTTTAACCCAATAAATTTTTCAATACGAAACAACTAACAGAGCTCCTTCTTTGCTTGTACATTGTTTTCTATCCAAGTGGTTTCTTAAATACCTAATTCTTGTGGCGAAGTTACATTCTTTATTAATTTCTAATTTAACATTACGCCCAGATTCGTTTACGTATTGTACTGCTTTTGAGATATCGACCCTCTCACAGCGGTAATCGATTATGTCTTCCTTGAACCTAGGGCCTATGGCCCTTGTCGTTTGACCAATACCGGTTTCATCATAATCATCAATTTTGTATTTCTCCAACGTTCATATTTTGCATCTTAAAAATATTACTAATACTTTTCGAAATCATATGAAGAGGAGCGTAAATGTCTGGCGGGATTAGATGTTCGACTTTTTTAAAGAAACAATCAACATCTACAGAGCAGTAACCATTGTAATTAGCCACATTTTTCAAAGTTGAGCATATATATGATTTTTCAAAAAATTTTAACGGAAAAAATATGTACGAGTCAGCAACGATAATGATATTTACATTTGATCTGTTATTCTATATGACGGTAATAACACGTAAGCACATATGTTTAAAGTAAAATTACACGGACAAACAATACAATATTAACGGTACCAAAAGGATTAAAAGGGTTTCGAAACTACTTATCCTTGGATAGGTACTAAACAGCGGACATTGTATCGTATACCTACATCTGTATACATACATATTCATCTACAAGTATATGATTTGTCATAATTTGAGCCCGCTCAGAAATAGGCTGTTCTTCAGCGAATCGTCGGACCGTGAAATTAAGTGCTAGTTGCAATGGATTCCGAGCCAAACTCCTCGTCGCTTCTCTTTCGCACAGTAACTGTTCCATCTTTGTTCCTTTCGACCGAATCGAACCGAAGTATATTACAATGCGTATTGTTCAGGCTTGGCTAGAACACGTTACACCGTTTTAAGTTCCCAAGGCGGGTCCTCCTTTCTATCTGCATATGTCTCTGTATGTATTGTATATGGGCTTTTATGTGCCATATATGTAGGTACGTATTACGTACGGATTTATATCGACGAATGATGGCTTTATAAAGTGTAATAGTCGACAATATTTCACTTTATACGATATTATATATGGCCTATTCGAGGTAAACCGAGCGACGACACAATACGAAGGTTACCAGTGTACCTATCTTAAGGAGGACATATACTGACGTGGACACATACTTTCCGTGTATTTGTAACGTTGAATACTTATGCTGTAAGACTCAGAAGTCCTAAAATAGAAATGCAGACCTCCTCTTTGCTCCTTAGAATTTCTTTTTATTGTGCTCTAGGACTAGTTTCAGCTTTAAGTCATTATCAGTTGTACAATACATCAGTATGATCTTAAAAAGGAGACCTTAAAATATTATAACCCCTAATGATGCATTTGAAGATTACTCAGATTATTAAAATTAACAGAGAGCAAAGATGTAACACTCATCAAGTAAGAAGGGCTACAGAAAATACCAACTGTGCTTACCTCAAAGAATCTCAAAGAAGTCCCATATTTTCCAAAGTAGAAGCTTGCAGAACGTATTCCTTCTTATTTTCTTTGTTTTGTGGTAAGTTAAGTTTCATAAAGTTAACCAGTGCCGTATCGCTTCCAAACATGCTACTATCTGTTGGGGTGATAAAGACGCTTGTATTAGTTAATGGTTAGTTTTGAATAGAGCAAGACGTATTTGTTTTATTTTGTCAAGGTGGGTCATTTTCTAAGATAGAAAGCAGCTACATTAGAGATTTGTTATTTAAAAACCAATTATTTTTTAGAAATTCCCTTCCAGATAATCTGTAAATGTATTCCGAACTACCATATAAATATTACCTGCGTTGGAACACGGTTCCGACTCAATGATAATACAAGCAAAGTGTTGCTTATTAAACAGTAGTTTCACACTAGTTTCACTTCACACCTCTTCAGCCCGTATTATTTAGACATGAGGAGAACTAACGAGTACCCGTAACTTACAAGCATCATTAAGAGATTTGAATTGCGCGACACCTCTTCTCCCCTAAGTAAACAACGTATAGTTGTGTCAGTTAACCAAGTAAAAATCATGTTTAAATAAAGTGTTGATTTTCTAGTGTCAAGATTAAACATAGAATAGTAATTTTGTGACCGGCCATTTGTCGGATTAAAAATGGCGAACGCTTTTGATGCGATAAAGATTGAGATATTTACACAATCTGATTCTACGTTACGTAAATACAAGGTTTCTGAAAGGTTCCTTACAAAATTGATCAATTCCAAATAGTGTTGCGAAAGGCTTCATTATGACTTTCTAGTTTAAATAAAAGGAAAATATGCGGCGATAGTAGCTGATGCTTTATTAAAGTCGGTAGTATTTGTAATGAATACTTCTTTAGCAACAACTATTCATAAACTTAAAGAACTACATTTTGTAGAAACAAAAGTTTTTGCTTCCGATAATGGTAGTTAACTAACATCAAAGGAATTCCAAGAATTAGTAACGTTAAACAGCTTTTTACATGCGATGTCACCATCGTTTCATTCTCAATTTAATGATGCTGGCAAAATTAAGTTAAGACAGTGAAACAATTTCTAATTAAGGAACTTAATACGTACAATGGGCACATATATCTTAACCTAGCTTTAAATAAACATTTATTTCTGTATAAGATAACCAATAAATATTCTACACTTCGAAATTATTCTTTAGTCGCAAATTATGGCCAAAATTTAATCTATTACTACCTAATGTTCTGAAAACAATAAGACACACGATAGCACCAGAAACGCATAAAGTAGGAGTGCACGGAGCTTTGGAGGTGGAAGAAGAAACCAATTCACTTGAAGACAGTTGGTTTCTGCAAAAGACTTTCGCAATATAACAAAGCCTTCTTGCGAAGTCGTTCAAATAATTAAGATTTTGGGAAATAATGTGTATTTAGTCAAGTCGCAAAATTTGACGCGAGATCGTACGGAAAAGACATTTGGACCAACTCAAGAAATGGAAAATTATAATCGAATAGAAATCGATGTACAAACGAAAAACAAATAAAGTAGTAGATAACAATTAAAAGCACATTTACGAGTATTTACTCCTTCTTCATATATAATTATAATGGAAGGTTAAAATAGTTACATGCATATACTAGCAGTTTCCAGTAGGAACGCCATAGACCACCACCTGATTGTAGAGAGATTCTTGTAGACGAAGACCTATCCATGCCATCAGATAGAATATTCGCGACAGACCTCTCTTTCTTCTACATTTGAACAAATTCTGACCCATTCAAGATGGTTCGCCAATGCAAATCATCGTGTAGTTGTATGTGATAGAGCATATAGTACTTACAAGAGCAACTGGTTTGAACGATTTTGAATCGGCTCAAGCGTGAAAAGAAAACAAAGCCAATATCATACCTAAGTAATTGTTGTAAAGACGGTTAACGCCTTATAACTCGTGAATTGATCCTCTTGTTGTTGACTGCGAATACAAGGAGAGTTACACCTGGATATTAACATTGGAAGCAAAGAAGTTACGTTAGTTGTCCATTTAATTACGCACAGCGCAATTACATGTTGTTCGTTGAATTTCTAGTTTTGAAGTAAGCCCACAATAAGGTTAAGAAGAAGATCTTGAAACAATTTAAAATTTCCATCAATGTTCAATATCAAATTCTATAGTGTGCATGTACCTAGAAAGAAAGTGCTTGAAGAAGGAGACAATTTCATAGAATTTTATAAAATTTTTATTAATTAGCAAATTGTTATTCGGAACAAATATCGACTTAATGGCAACAAAAGAATTGATATGTTTATTGTATAAATTAAAAAAAAAAAGAAACAAAGGAATCTTTCGGAACAAAACATCTGCAGCAATAGCTCAGACATTCGATTTTATTATATGGACAAAAATTAAAGGAAGTTATATTCGCAGAAAATAATTCTGAAAATCTTTCCAAATGCTCGACAAAACTGAACTTCCACATCGTTTATTAAGATATAACGTCCAACATTTCTGGCGAATTAGCATATTGTAAATGCGAATATATTTAATGAAGAATAAATATACAGATGCAGAACATACATATACGCACGCGTTTTTACCCGCTTTCATGCATAGCATGATCTCGTATTAAAAAAATTAAATCCCTATCCTCTTTGGTTTCCGAGATAGGATAAAAAGCCCACGTTTTTTTCATAAAAAAGAGGAACAAGAAAAATAACACGGGCAAGCGTTCTAGTTTAGACATGTTCATCTTGTATAATCCTGATTCGTTGCAGGCAGACACAAATACAAGGCACAGTTGGGTGCGCGGTAACTGAAATCCATAGCATTCGCAAATTCGATTACAAACCGTCCGTGAATTTTGTAAGTTTGACGACGGCGATGAGCATCACACGGCACAGCAATACCGCGAATAGGTTTGAATAGGAATAACGCGTATTGTTTTTCGTCGGGACGGAATTCTACTTGAATCTCTCGTTTTATACGTCATACGATGTACAGTGTCAAAAACGAAAAGAGAACTTCTTCGAAAATATCTTTGCATATGCATATATATGAAAAATAGGTGTTTGAGTTTTAGCAAACCAGACAATTTTACTTTAATGTATTCTTTTACAATTCTGAATTTTTCCGCAAACAATAGAAGATGTAAATGCCATATACAACATTAGATATTATCGTATCGTGCAGGAGAATATATGTCCGAATTATAGCTCATATCCTTTCCTATTTATACAGAAAATCGTTACCGCTAGAAGATGGTAAGTAGGTTAGATCAGTGGTTAACAAAGAATTACTTTTACCAAATACATTTAATTATAATGCGATGGCTAATTGCTGCTGTTTACACCTTGCAATGTATTTTCTTTAAACTTTCACAGATTTAGGGGATACACTAGAGTTGGTTTAGGCACTGGACACGTTTTTCATGGCAACTTTCTAGACAGTAGACGCGTATTTCTAATGTAACTAAATGTCATCAAAAGGTATCGAAAAATAGTGTATATCGATATGAGATAGAGAAGCACTCGGAGCAACGTTGACGACGTTGGTTAGACCAGGCAAACATTGCTTTATATTGCTTTCGCCTCGGATAATTTTATCAATACCATGAGGATCTATATTTGTTTATTGTTTCTAGAAATTTTTTGATGTGCTTTTAACTTTTATATAACTTTTTTTTTCGTATAATAATAATAATAATAATAATAATCTTTATTCTTGTTAATAACACACAAATACTTACACTCGTCAAAAACATAACGGAACTACATTTTGAGACAGATTGTTAAAATTTTTATCCAAAAATCCAAGGCATTATAAAGTTCTTTGAAAGTCGACTATAACATCTACATCTATATATATATATATATATATATATATATATATATATATATATATACTATAACATCTATAAAACTATTATTTCATGCAATTTGTATATGCTGTATACACATCCTCATACATATGTTAATAAAGATTTACTGTTAGTTTCCCCATTTGTGTTGGACGATATTAGCAGTAATGTTAAGGGAAGTACATAATATCTAACTGTGCAAGTATATCTCATTTTTACGAATACGGATCTACAATACTAGACGTCCCTAGCACACCCCATCTCTACACACACATTACGGATGATGGTAATGTCTACAAGGGTAACGTTCGAAACGGAATGTGTTTTACCTCATCGACGAACCGATATTAGGGGGCACATAACGTGTTAGGAAATTTAATGCCGAAACATGTTATGAAGTGATGCTCAATATGTACAACGTTCGCAAGCGTGTTATACGAAAATCTCGTACAGCTATTGGCTTTGGAGCGTTTAAACGTAATTACCTCCCGTGATTGTAGATTACATTAAAGAACCACTATATAATAGTACTCAGAGAATGTACAAAGCTTATGGAAACTTCTTGTGTTAATTGTTAGCTTAACTTTGTAAAAATTCAGCATCAATTTCTTGTGACTTCTTTAATAATATAATACGCCAAATTTAAACATAATACTTACAAATTTATGGAAAATATACTAGCAGTGTAATGTTAAAAATAACGCAGTTATAATCGATATGATTAGCGTTGTTCAGCCACGTTTATATAGCGACTCTCTATCGACGGTTAACTTGAAGTTGTAGCGGTTTATACAAAGCGACTGGAAAGATTTTGGGGGCAATTAAACGTTAAATCACCGTTGTAATACACTACACTAATACAGATCAAAGTAACAAAATTATTGCAATGATTTTCACCATCGAAGGGATTGGTTCAGATAACCGAAACGTTGTATGTAATAAGAATCGATGCAAGGATATTTTTATTTCATTTAAGTCATATTTAAGATAAGAAATACATTCCTCGGGTTTAATCTGTGCCTTCCGACTCACCCTATATAGCAAAAAAAATCTTCTTTTTTATCCCAGACTTTCATTGATGAGAGAGACGAGAATATAATCCATTCCTAAAGTTAAAGTTTCTTTCTTGTGAAATCGTATATAGCGAATATGATAATAGCAGTGCTTGTTTTTCTTAACACATGGTTTATTCTCCATTTACTAGAACCATGATTATATCTTTTTCCACGCAGCAAATTTTTCATATTTGGAAACATTAGGCGATAATTACTCCTTGCTAAATCTCGCATATGTGGTGGGTAAGGGACCAAGGAAATCTGAACTAAAAGCAAATCTTTTCTCCGTCAAATACGGACGTTTTCCTTTCATAGCATTATTCAAACCATCAAACAAGTTCCAACCAACAACAAACCATCCAAAAAGTTGTTATAATACTCACCATTAATTGTTTTGCCCTCTTCAAGGTAAACAAGGTGAATTATACCAAAACATGTGGCCATGTTCTTGTGGGCCAATAAAGTGGCTTTGGCTTAAATAATTTAAATAATAATTTAAATAATTTGTTATAAAAATTGGATAAAATGGACCAGTTTTCAAGATAATCTTTACATTTATTTTCAGCAATGAAACTGCGTGCTTAATAGATGTTGCATTTTGTACCGAATTACCACCAACTATCAAAATTTTGATTTATCTATCTGTAGACATCACATGTCTGAGCAGATATTTGATATTAAAGTTAGAGACAAATGCATTCAATACTGCTTTGCGTTTTATTTATTTCGTTATTTTGGCTAAAGAGTAAATGAAGGGACAACATAAACAAATATTTTTTCTGATTGATCAATTGAACGTTTTAGTGTAATTTTCAATCGGAATAAATTTAACATTGAAAACTCTCAAGTAAATTCTCTTGAAAAATATTGGTGACATTCTATATTTTCTATAAAGCAATTTAATTATCGAGAAAATAAAACGTCGTAACTTTCTATAAATGTCACATAAAAAGCATGTGTTTGCGATGGTATATTTGGAACGACTTCCTATTTGCTGTTATTTCATGCGAATCGCGGTGATTATACCATAAATTATATGTCTGCCGTCGATACGCACTGGTACAAACTGAATCGATATCAATTTTCTAAAACGCCGATTTCGAACCCGAACTCGCAGCGAGATACTTGCAGAATAATACCGGATCGAGCTCACACACATAAAATTTACATAGGTATTTGTTATGCAAAGTAACTATGCGCGTATTCCCGCAGATAACCCGGTTAAGCATCGAACAAGTTTTATTTGTTCAGATAGTAAATGAACCACTCGGATGCGGACTGGACCCAATCTGAACTGGCATAATCAGAGGAAACTGTTTACTGGCACGACTTCACCGTCAATCACTCTCAACTTTAATCCAATCTAATTTCTGTTTAACAATGTTCCATATTTTTCGATTTTTAATCTTTTCAGAAGCATTTTAACGAACTTTGCTCTCTTTTAAAATTACACATTGGGGTAGAAACAACCGTATTTTATAGAACATAAACGCATGAAATAAATCATCCAATAAAGATACATGCATTTCCAAATTAAAATAATCAGTTGACGTGAATGCGTTTTATACATATAATATTCGCCATCAAAGCTGTTTTATAGGCTGCAAAAACAGGGAACAACAAGTTCCATTGGAATGAGAACGATTTCTAGCGTAGTTGATAGTGCTCAATTATTCACTTTGTGAATAATGATCATGGGAATTGTGTTAGTATAATTAACACAAAGGCTTCTCTGCACCATTGGCACTAATTAATTTACTTGTAATACGTATCGCTAGAAATAACTAATCCCCGTAACACATATTTGAGTGCAAAGGAATTTGTTGACCAACTGAAAATCTTCGATAACCAAAAGTGCTTTTCTTTGTAAAATTCTCTTTCTTTCTTTTATAATATTCCAAGTCTTTTTATTGTAGATTTCCTCCAAGTGCTTTTCTTAATTTCTCGAGTTTATTTTCCTTTCTTTTTTTGTTTATTTAAAGCGTTTTTTGATTGCATCCAATTTGTTGTTAAAAATTGAATATAACAATTTTTTCTAAAGACATCTTTTGTCAAAAATATTTTTATTTTTGCCTCTTTCGTTTACTTATGAATTACTACTGTTGTTATGTGGTATTCATGAATTACTAATGAATACTACTTTCAACGTTATGCGCTGATCTAATAATAATAATTTATTATTTATTTATAATTTTAAATATTCCCACGATGACAATTATTGAAATAACTTGTGACTTTGATTAACCCCACAAAAAGCAAAAGATTTCACCCTCGACCCAGAGGACAGTCTCCTCAGCTTCGATGTGGAATCTCTATCCACAAAAGTTCCTATTCTTGACACCGATATTCGAAGAAGTTCCCGGAACTACCATGGCTCTATTCCCGAATTAATGAAAGCGCTCGAACAACAAACCCTATCATCCTACTATATAAACCGAAATGTTGTTGTTGGTTGAATGATACCTTCGTCATCTGGCCGCATGGACGGAAATTTTTAATCTTCCTAAACACCCAACATCCGTACAAACGTTTTGCCGTGGGGGTTGAAACAGATGAACGACTCTCATTTCTAGATGTTCTCATATCCCGCTACCCCAACGGCATATTAGAACACACAGTATATCGAAAGTCGACCACTATCTGAATATCTTCTCTCACCATCTGCTGTCCATAGCTTCATAGCTGTTTATTAAAGAGTTTTGTGAAATTTAAATCATCTTCTTTTATTTACCTCATCAATCACGAAAGCTTAATTGACTTTATTTTAACATTTGAATGTTAGGTATTTACTATTTTATCTTCATTTCCAAAGGAAATTTAAAATAATTTTGAATATTTTTTTTTGCATTTTTTGTTGTAATGGATAAGTAAAGATAGAACCATAAAGACCTGGTTTAACACTGAAGCTTCCATTATTTCTCCCGATGAGACTACCTGTATACATAATTGAAATCTTGTCTAAAGTACTTTTGGGTTGCATTAACTCGAATTACATGAAAACAATCCAAATATTGCGTCCCATCAAGTGATTAATACTATCTTTTCTTACCACTTTTTGGCATCATTACAAACATTATATTATAACATTGATTATGTTTGCTCTTGCTTTATTCTTGTAGTTCTAGTTAGAAGATGTAGAGCTCAAATGGAGTATTTGTGTGTGTCTTTAATTATATTAGTGCTTTACAATGATCTTATAATGTACTACTGTATCGATAATAAATGCCACTTAAAAGTTTGAGAAGCATCGTATCTACTCCAGATCTCAGTAATATGCACACAGGCATCGCCCTAACTTTCCTTTAATAGTTTGTGGTGTGCGCCTCTCCTGCTAAATGTTTTAATTGCTCTTTAATCACTTGTAATTGCTAGAGGCTAAAACTCGTTCCCGAAGCTAATCATATTACATGCATACTGCAGCAGTGTATAGCGTACCCAAGCATATCAACACGCAGATGCTGAAATTTGCGACACAGTTTTACAAAAGGGAAGCTACAGCATCGCTCATTTATAATTTATTTCTTTCTACATAGAAATGTTGGGAAGCATACTGTTTTTCCCTACATTTTGCAACTGATACAATTCGAATTTTATACGAACATGGTGGTCATTATTCAGTAATAGTTTGAAGCTATTTCGTACAGCAAACTTTGTATTAATTACTGGAAAATAATCGGAGGTTTCCACAATTTCATCCAAACAAAAATTTCAATTCATCAGTTATCTTAAACGGAACAACGTGTGTACTATTAACGCAATTGTTTTAATTGGTCGCTATTCCTGAAAAAGTTTAGGAATTGCTTTAAAAATGGCACCTTATGCGAGATTTTGGTCAAGGTTGCCTCTGATATGTATTTCAACATTTTGAAAATAAACTTCGGAAAATACAAATGTACTTATATTTATAATAGGAAATACGCTTGCATTAATGAGATAAGTGCAGGGTTATCTCATTGAAATTTATATATATATATACTACACTACTTGTAATATTTATATACATTTATTTATTATTTTCAATTCACCGTGCAAAGTTTAAAAGAATTTAATAAAACAAGCAACGAAATAATAACCTAGGCTTCCATCGCCAGAGGCAGCTAAAACTAGACGGGCTCCGGCTTTCATCCGTGTATGATGATTTCATACATGAGAGAAACACTATTTACGAATTTACACGTTTTTTTTTATTGTAGGCTTGAAATAATAATATTAGCTAAAATTTGCCAATTTAATTTGACGATTTCTTAACAACTTAAGCTTATTTGAATAATACATCTTTTTAGCGATTAGAAGCAAAAGATACCGCATACATCTTATAATAGCGTTTGCGCAACTATACAGTCGATTAATATCGACCTTGTTATATATATATAGAATATATACATAAGTACGGGGCGTCTAGACATACAGCTAGTTGGAGGTTGCTCACTGAAAATGATTTGCTTTTTATAATCACCTACCAAGTTATCACCTTTGTGATTCATGCCATAAGATTGTAATTTTGGGTTCGGATCAAAGTCGATGAGTGCAAATACGTATTTTTTGCAGTGAAACTCAATTCACTTGAATTGAAAGCTTATCATAGCCAATCAATGATCAGATGAAAATCTACACGTCACAATTGAGCAGAATTTTCAAAATCGTTTTGGTATTAAAGTATGGTGTATTATGTTGAAGGATCAATTACTAGCGAATTTGTATTGCATGGTTGGCTTAATGGAGAACGGTGTTTAAATTTTGAAGTTCACTTGGGAGTATATACTTTCCCAATCATTGGATTGGATGGTTAAGGTGGTCTACAAAGTTGGTCATCCAAGTAACCAAGATTATTGTTTGTAGTGGCGGCTAAATCTCTTAATTTGTATTACTGGATCACATTTTTAATGCTGCAGCTGCCAAAGGAAATAATAACCTTTCATTTAATATTATTTGTTTGTAATTAAGCTTCGTTCTATCTAAACATCAAATTATTACTTATTCGTATTACTTATTATATATTCGTAACAGCTAAATGTTGCATTTAAACATATTGTTTTACTTGTTGTGACCTTCTAAATAAGTGCTGCTCCTTTAATCATGAAACACTTCTTTAAATAGTTAATAATAATACTGAAAACAAAAAATACAATAAAAAATAGACCGTAAAAAGCTACCTTGATAGATAACAATGCATGCACTCTCGTAAATTACAAACAATCTGAACTTCATCGCTTTTCTTTCACTTTAACGAAGCATCTGTATATTAATCTATGTGCGGTAGGCCATTGCTCAGAAAATGTAAACAAAGAGGACATTCAATTTTACCGTTGATGATGATAGCTTGGCTATGGAAACGTGTGTCCTGTGCGAATGAAGTATTATGATAGAAATTTTAACATTTCACGGCATTACACATTACGGCTGACTGATCGCGGTCTCGCTACCGTTAACAAAGAGAAAAGGCTGGAACTTAATGGTCCTAAATTTGAATTCAACATTTTAATGAATTTTAATGATACAAAATTTATCTATCAGATCTCTATTATTTTAATTAACAATTGTACAGCAAGAATAGGTCATGCACCGAAGTAGCTAAAAGTAGGTATTAGCAAAGAATATTATTGCACGTTATGCGACACAGCATTGCAAATTTTGCGCGATTGTACTAGAAACTGCGACATTTGCAGTAGTTCCCAAGCAATCTTTTTCTAAGGCCGTAGAATAACTGATCCATCTGGTAGGGTCAGCGGAAATGCAACTACATCAAATTATATAGCCTGTACCGATCTGTAGGCGAATTCGGGTCCCACGAATTACATAGCGAGTATCGGTTTGTTTACGTTAACCAGCCCTCAATGTTATGAAAATGATTGTTCACGTTTTCCTGAATTACCGT
Source organism: Oryctes rhinoceros (assembly GCA_020654165.1). Taxonomy (NCBI): domain Eukaryota; kingdom Metazoa; phylum Arthropoda; class Insecta; order Coleoptera; family Scarabaeidae; genus Oryctes; species Oryctes rhinoceros. Next base: position 16,496,421 of record JAIOKQ010000008.1, on the reverse strand, counting down.
TATCTGATGCTGATAATATCGAGCGTCGACTGTATTTACATCTTTGCGGTTTTTAGTTGAATGCTAGTAAATTCTGCTTTGTTTCCAGACCTCTCATTCAAGCAAAACTATTCCACTATTTATCTCCGCCGTGGTTACCAATTAAACCTGTTATTAAATGATCTGCATATATTTACTCATGCACCTCTAAATATGATAATATGGTACGTTCGCAATGTTAGCTAGTGATAACAACCAACCGAATATGGTACGATAACACTCAGATGTATGCTTTAGACTCGGTTTACGTTGTAAATATCCCAATTCCGCTGTGTTTGAAGGAAAGTTCTTTGTTGTATGTACACTTGAAAACCTCTGAATACTTCGAAATACTTAATATGTGTACAAACATTTAGCGATTACGATATTTACGTATCAAAATTCTCTGCGGAAGTTACTTGGATGCTATGAGACAGTTGAAGGGATACGTTGTTCTTAACGATGAATATTAAATTAAATCTGTTTAGCTCAAAATGTGAAATAGAGTAGCAACTTTTTTCTTTGGATTAAACATTGCCATTATATTTTGAAATTGTAAATCAAAATTATTCTTCGCGTTATTATTATTTTTGCCAGGAATATTTATATTTTATTTATATTTAAAGGGTTTATTTTAACTTGAGAGAAGCAGCATAATGCTGGCGTACTTAAATTTTTTTTTATTTGTTTATGATAAATGGTTCTTTCAGACGGCTTTTATTTGTTCAGCACAATCATTACATTTTTTACAAGCGACGGAGGCGTCGGTTATTCTTAACTATTACTCTATCTGAAGACCTTATTGTCATTGTATCGTTCTTACAAACTGGCATATATCGGGATGGTCTGCTTCTTCAACGTTCAATGATATTCTTCTACAGGGTTGTTAATTTTTGGTTGTCTCTCTACGACAATATTCTTTGGTTCCACGTACCACGCCTAATCATATCTAGCTCCAATCCAGATTTGCTCGAAGTAGCTAGTCAATAATTGGCTGACTATTCTCGGTTGCTATATTCTTGTCGGGAAAGATTTTAAACGTTACTATTTGCTGTAGGTAGTGCAAATTCTGCATCGTCTTCGCAGAAGCTCCTGAGATCGTCTGATTGAATTTTTCTAGTGAAGCGCTGTAGAAAGTAATAGAAGTATTCGCGAGTCCTTAGAGATGGAAATTGTGAGGAAATTAATTAGTGGCACAAATTCCTTTAGCTTTTGCAACAGACGAAACAAATGGATTTTCCAATTGTTGATGTGTATTGTTGTGGGAAAAGGATGTCTCCTCGATGGAATGACAAAGCCGGAAATGCACTTTTCCACGAATATTTCCTAAAAATCTGTTCACGTTTTAAACTTTCGGCGAACATTTGAAGGCTAACGGTTTATTGATATCCTATGATCACTAGTACTAGCGTGGTCATTATTTCTCAAAATTCTGAAAGCTTAGCTCCCATATACACCGTACTCTGATACGACAGTAAGCAATACAGGCCGAGGAAATGGTACAAAACTGTACAAACCTAAAAAATTGTAAACGTTTACAAAAACCTTCCTTTTACAAGATGAAATTATCTAATGTAACCATTGCTGAGTATGCGCATGCAAAATGTTTACTTAGCTCTACAGCTAACTACATCACAAGAGAAACCAATACCAAACGTCCTCCAACAAAACCTCCGATCGATAATAATGCAATTACTTTATTTTTAATTTGACTTTTTATCGGTCCCCGCGGCGAATTCGACAAAGAAGCGCCGTGACAGAATAACAAAAAAGTTCCACCGCCTCGTTTGCCACAAATGAAATTAAAATGTGCGACAGCGAAGAGGACTATCTTCCTTGTCATTTCTTGCCCCGTTCTTCACCGTTCCTTCTTTTCGTTGTGACTCGGTATTACCCCGTAAAACGTATAATATTTCCCTTAATTAAAAAGGACGTGTAATTCCAGCGTGACAAAGGAATCTTTTTGTGAAATTATGAAAACTTGCCTTTTTCCGAGGCTGTAATGATCTCCAGATAAGAAAAAAATGCAGTAGATTTTTTGGGCAAGCTCCAAGAAGTAGAGAAAACGAAAGTAATTCTTGCTATCCCGTAAACTGTTATTAACACCATCAACGGCACAATAAAAATGTAAGTCACAACGTAAAAAACGACACTAGACTTTCTATTTGGAAACTATACCATTTAACACAGTGCGAACTCGACTTCTATTCACGTAAGTGTATTACTTAATGTTACAACTCATGTCACAACAACACAACTTAATGTCACAACTTGTTAAACAACCCAATATTCGAGTTACAATTGGCCTTTTGTAAAACTAAAACCAAAAGTTAAATTGGACAAAGAATTCCTCTCCTCGCAATAAATAACTAGGAAAAGAATTAAATGAAAATACTTTTTATCATAATTATAACAAATCTCTGTCGACCATCATAGCTCTTTATTTCAACAGTGATATAAGTCATAATATAAGTAGAATAGAGAAAAGTAATATTAATGTATAGACAAAGGTGTAGAATCACATGCACAAACCGCAGGGAGTGGTTCAGGCGAATGGAAATAGCATAATGCGAAGCAAGAACGCAACTCGCTACCTTATTATATGCTGTTGTGTAACATGTGAGATCACCAGCAACTCTACCGCCTCTCACTATTAAGAAAGGTATTTAATTTACGATATTAGGACTAAGATAATACTGAAATTATTCTTGAAATTCTCGTTGGAAAGTAATTGAAAATTTTAGTGAACGACAAAGGTAGACAAAGATAGAAAGTTATTTATCTCCCTAATTTATATTTTTCTCTTAACAATGCCTCATTCTAGATTGTTAGAATTGGAGAGACTGGGAAAGAAGTCAGAGGAAGTTCAATGTTGAAGGGGTGGATATACAACTGGTGCGAATATCAGCTACGTTCGATTTTGCAAATTATAACATTACAATACATTACCATGTGGGAAAACTCAGTCTTAGAATAATGATTCTTAAGCTTGGAACCAATTAAGAGGGGAATGTGTTAAGTTTCTCGTTAAAGTTAAAACAATGATAATGTGCATTCTAATTACATCAATTAAGAAAAATTACAGAATGTATTGAACATTGACAAAATGAAGACATGATTAAAACTAATACGGAGAAATACATCGTAGACATAAAAAAGTTTAGCATCCGTCGCCTTTGAAACAAATTTCAGGTTTCTTGTGCAGAAAGATAATGCAGGTCTTTTTAAGTTTTGGAAATTCTGAAACATCAAACGCATTTACGTATACGCAAAATGAGCGTAGAAAATCAGATTTCACAATAATTTTATGGAAATATCAAGAAAATCTGTTACTTTCTGATTATTTTATAAAATGCATGCACTATTTAAATTTTCCAACTTACAGAAATCCGTTTAATCTACGTTAAGTATGGTGCTTGCAGAGAATGCACATGTAAATAACTGTGCAATATTCGATACGATACTCAAAAGTAACTGAAATTTAATTTCTACATCGACTTAATTTAACTCTTAATAAAATTCCTTAATTCCCTTTAATGTACAATTCATTAGAGCTAATATACTTGTCCAATTTCTTATTCTATTGTTCAAAACATTTTTTACATCTGTCTTTGTTTATGTGATTCTAAAATAGTCACATAAAAATAAGCCAGATGAAACATTGGTGCATCGTAATAGGGTTTTCTCTGTCGCACATTGTTCTGCTATCTTCTCAGTCCATTCAAGTAGTAAAGCTGGTTAACATTCTGTCCTGTAGGAATGAATTCCTCATAAGTCTGCTATTGCTTAAGACGGGGCACCGACGCCACAAACGAAAATTTTACAATCAACACTATTTGGTGCGCAGGTTTAGGAGGCATGGCTTTCGGTTCCTCTAGAAGGAGAATCGTCCACTATGCAAAATATATTTTGTATTTAATTTTTTATTTGGTATTTAATACGTACATCGAAAAGATCGTTTTCTTCCGTCATAAAAGATTTAAAATGTAAATCTACTTAAAATTTGAAATTGGTTTACTTGTAACAAACTGCATTATGATAAATTCATAAGATTAAATTTAAAAATGTTATTTCTGCACATATTTCCATCTAAATAAATAGATACACTCTGAAAGTAATTTGAAGGTACTTATGTTCGAGTAAACCTACAGTGCATATCTTTTTTCATCTAAAATATAAAGGACAAATAAATATATCCGTAACTGCACAAATGCGAAGTTGTGCTTTTTCAAAATGTCACAAAATATTTATTAAGTGCAAATTGTTCTCTCTTAGTAATAAAACTAAGTTGAATTTTGGTAAATATCAACTTTTTTAATAATCAAAATATTGTGCTTAACGTTTCGATGACAGTATTGTTCATCATCATCTGAAGCTTATTTAAGCTTTATTACTAATCTCTTTATCATCTTTGTTGATTTGGATGGTAATATGTTTTAATAATATATAATAATATAATAAATAAATAAATAAATAAATATATATATATATATATATATATATATATATATATATATATATAATATATAGATATTTATTAAAACTCAACTTTCTTTTAAATATAAACTTACACGTCCTAGTAAGTTAATATTTACAACGTAAATATACAATTGCAGTAATCTCGGAATCTCAGCCAAAGCGTTTCCTCTTTGTATAATGAAGAATTACGATGAGCAATTCCATAGTTGCGAAATTAAACAAAAGAAAAATTAAGCAAGTCTACAATTGTGTAATATTTCAGCTCATTATAAAATTGACTGAATTATACCCGTCGATATTAATATATAAAGCAAATTAATTCGATAGAGAGCAGTGAAGCACGTTGCCGGATTCTTCCAAGTGGTGACCCAATATTTTACGCCTTACACAAGCATTCGCACAGAAGTTTTTCTACAGCGAAAATCGATCTAAGTACGTGTCAATCAATTTATTTGCGGGAAGATATTCTATATGTGTTGTATAGAGGGTGCGCATAATTTTTAAAACAAAAACAAAACCGTCCCTTCTGCCCTGTTTCTTTGTACATTAAAAATAAAACCAAGCGAATTTTTAAATGAATTAAGGAACTGAATCCAACAACAATCATTTTTCTTTTCACTGTTCCATAAATGCATGCAATGTGCGTGTACAATATAAATACACGTGATGTAATGCTGTTGCCTGTTTCAGGTTCCGACGCGACTAATCCCAGAGTCCTGATTAATTAGGTGAGTGTTGATGATCTCGGTCATTAGGATGATTCATGTCACCATGCGGCTTGGTAATTAGTCCGGTGCTTTCGTTCAAAACGCTCGCAACACCAGCGCTTCAGAATAACTCATTGTAAAGGTCCCCGCCGTTGCCGTCGTGTTTTCTCTACGTTCGCACATTTCCCCTGTTTCGTATCACTTTACATTTCACCCCTATATAAATTCTTCGCAAACTTAAAGAAGATTAAAATATTTGCCGCCATCCATTTATTACTTAGCCCACTGCTTCTATTTGCGTACTCGAGTAAATGTATCTACACCAGCTTTAGTTGCTTTAGCTTAATTCTCCGCTTCCGGATCATTTAGCGTTAAAGCTAGTTTTATAAGGACGCTATCTTCATAGAAGTATACGTGTACGTCATTTCTAGTGAAGATTCTACGCCAATAAAATAGTCGCAATTCAGCCTTACCTCAAGCAAAGTGCAATTGGTGTTTTGCACGACAACCCTTAATTTCGTAAAGATGTAACAGCATTACATTTTTACAGATTTACATATCTTACTCATATGTGTTGTGTGAACATTTTCAATAGTCTCATTACAGATTGCTACTAGATTCCATTAAAATGATTAAAATGATAGCCAAGCAATGACTGCAGTACTTTGATTAGCTTGGAAGAATGATACGCTTTTAAAATTTTTTGAATTGAGGCTTCGCTAAAGTCATGATTTAGTAAATACACATGGATTTCCTCGTGTTCTCTATTAAAGCTAAAATGATATGAACATCATTTTTTCCTTATTTGTGGGCATCCTTTTGATTTTGCCAACTATGATATGCTCGGGTTCGTTGCAGCATATTAAAATTTGGATACCGTCGGCTTTGATGTTACTTCCCCGTTACAATAAATTCCGTTAAAAAGCTATACCACTTCAATACAACTGTGTCTTCTATTTTCAAATTCTTCTAGTTTCACCTAAACAACGCCTATTGCGAGTATTGAAACCAACCGCTTTTTATTTGTTTTTGTAACTTCATTTATCTTAATCAGATGTTTTTGGGAAGTTCTTGTCATTGTCTTATTAAAAATAATGCAAGCGTCTGTTACATCGTTAAATTCAGACTAACCTCTTACTATTCCTAAAAAATCAGGTTGTTCGTGGACCTCAAAAACAAATGAATATACATTAAATGTGGAGAAAATTATGGTTAACCATTTTGCTGCGTGTAAAATCGTGAGGCTTTCCAAAAGGAAACGCAATACTTATAATAATGGCAATTTGTAAATAAAACGTATAACCATTAGATTAAGTTTTGTTAAAAACTGTATAAATAAGACTAATATAATTGCCTTCATTAATTATGTAATTGTAGAATAAATCCTTGGTGACCACTTAACATACACCAAACTTGGAAGGGGAGATTGTGTAATACAACAATATCTCCTGTTCAAATCTTGTTAATTCTGGGTACGGTAATTTCGGAAGTGGATAATAAGAACTTTCATTTTCCTAGACGGTATGTAATTTATTCTACCGACTCACCGTACGATACACGCTTCGCAGCATTTGTTCAAGTATTACATGCAGACATAGATAAAGCCAATACCATTCTGTTTAATAACAAGCCGTATTAACGCCGAAGTTTATTCGATAATTAGTAAACATGCGTAACACGATGAAATCAAATATATGTATAGAGAGAATATGACGACGTGTTATCGACTCAATACCGCGTTAACAAGTTAGTTGAACTCCATGTTGCGATTTTAATTACGCAAGCGACATAATATTCTCGCGCTCGGATCCAAATTACGCCGCCCTATATTTTAATATTCAATTGACTAATAATGAGCGAAGAAATCGAATTTGCGGGACGGACCTATCCGCTCGCACGTACCGTACGCGCTAGCATATCGGCGATTCGAATTCCAATAAATTATCGTCGGCAATAGATACGTGATAACACCGTGATAGGCCAGCGCATATCGGCATTATTAATTCAAAATTAATCTGTTTGATAAAATTAGATCTAGCGGTCAATTTATTTTACCCTAATAACATTTAGCTGGGGGATTGTCGGGAATATGCCTCGCCGGTGTTTCGAAAATATAGTTTATTATGCGGGAACTAATCAGCAATACTTCTGAAAAGAATATACTATTGACTATACTTCAATGTACTTGTGACATTCTAGTCACAAGTATATTGAAATAATAAATAGTTGAACATAATTTGGCACATCTCGTCCGAGAAGACAGGAGTAGAGTAGGCAAATTCGGGTGAGCGCCATCAACGCAGCTAACGAATAGACTCTCGCATGCGGAACACTAGTCAGTATCTAGTTCACTGTACGTAATAGTAACAGCGGAGTACTCTGTGTTCTGTTTCTAATAATAACGAAGGTACGTAGTTTAAGAAAGCAACTATCATTAAAGACAGTGAGTAGGTTCATTAAGAATTATCCGAATTTGACTTACGACGGCGTAAAAATTAAATATTTAGTGAGCGATATATATCTAACGTATTGGTCACAAACACATTGTAAACGACATGTGCAAAGTGCAAACCATAACAATATCAAAGCAGGTGCAGCCACAAAATACGAACAATTCTTATTTGATTTATGTATAATAATGATTCAGCGTAAACGCAAAAGCGGCGTTTACTTTGTTGAAGAACGATTCGTTTATTTCATTTTGGAACAAATACGCCAATATTACGTTCCCGAGCACGATCACGTTACGAAATTATTTACCATCTGTGCGTGTACATTTATGAAATTAAGACTGAACCGAAAAATAAAAAAAGTGTGCTTGTGTCTGGATGAAACAACTGATTGCAAAAAAATCAGTACTTAATGTTATGGTGCGCAAAATAGAACCACATCAATCGTCACCTTCAATTTTATCAGATTCTAGACGGATAGAAGGATGTACTGCCCAAATCATTTTAAAAATGGTGTTAAACACACTGGAAGAATTTGAAATATCCAGAAATCAAATCTTAATGTATATGATAGATGGTGCCGTGACCATTCTTTCTATAGTCCGGTCTCTTAAGGAACAATGTGGTAACTTTCTACATATTACATGTGAAATTCATGCTCTACATCATGTGGCAGAGACCTTAGGTGACATTTTTCTTATAAGAACATAAGAACATATTTTCCTCAAGGCGGACGCGTTTTGCAGAAATAACTTTGAAAATGCACCTTATGTCAAAAAATATTTAATCTCGCTTCTCCAATTTTTCAAATCGCGGAAGACGCTAAAGCCGGTAATTTTTTTTTTATCATCGAATTACATCCACTCTCGATTTAATTTTTTATACATATAACTAGAGATAACAATTTCATATGTTCTTTCGGTAACATAGAGATGTTTCATCAACATCGGTTCATAATCTCAAGAACTTTTTTTTGTATTCAGTACCGAAGCGGCACCGTTCGCGATAATGTATCTCTGCATACTGGCTCCCTTCGCACGCAAGAGCCCATTCGTTACGCCGATCGTGCGCACCCGAATTTTCCTACTCTAGATATGAGCTTTTCATTCACTGTAACCAATCGTAACAACAAATTATATTCTAAATACATCTAGGGGTGCCTCGGCTTACAATAGTATCTTGTTAGTAAATTTTCGGATTATGGAACACGTGTTACAACATATACAGATTCGACGGAACTTCCACGCATGCTATGAGAAAATAAATTTATACCGGATTCGTTCTTCTTTATTGCACATACATTTATCTTAACTTTAAAAAGAAAATTTTCAACATTGACGCCGATTCGATATAAAATATATTTAAATCATAAACAGGTACAACAGATGCAAAAATTGATAACATGGTACTGGAAGGATAAAAACTTAGGAAAGGATAAGGGATATGTTTCTTGTTAATTAGCCTAAAGACCTGTACCTCGTGCGAATACTATTCTCAATATTTTTCAAATTCAAAGCATATTGCTGTGTTCTAAGTTCCCACAATAAAGACATAATAAAACTAATCATATTTTAATAAAACCACGAAGCAGAATATCCTGTGTTACGTAAAAGAACCGTCTGTAGGGTGGCTTTTAAATATTTTAAAGTATCGTACAAATCGATGTAAAGAAACCTTGAAAGTGAAGTGAAAACTTCCTATGAACTATATGACATGACTTTAGATATATCGTAGACACTTGATCTAAAAATGGTGGATTCACAGAATTTTATCTCATTTGCACTAAATTACATCACGACAGTCTATTACGCACGTAATAGAATTTCTGTGGAAGATCATAGTTACGCTCCTACTATGTCATTAATGTATTGACAATTTTCTTTTTAAAAGTTGCACATAAAGGGGAAAAGTATGTGTAATAAAAATATGAAAGCGATATTTTTATTCCACATACATTACATGATCATTTGCGTCTTGAATCCATTCAGTTTACATTATTCTGGCTTTAAACAATCCATAACCACTCTCTGTGAGGAAACTAATAAAATATGAACTTGAAAATGGATCTCGCAAATCTTTATCAACAATCAAGAACAGCTACTTCGTACTAATAACGCTTCAGGCAAGAATAACAAGCGCTAGAGAGACCTTGTCACGGTCTTTTCAAACTACATCTTGCTGTGTACAATATTTCAAGGATTAAATAAAACACGTTCCAAGAAAATGCATTGTGATCTATTTATTTAATTTTAAGTTTTATTTGTGCAACTCGTCCTTTAAGTTTTTCATGTGAACCTTTGATGTATTGTCGCCATTTTCAAAGCGAGAATTACAGCTATACGCGAAACGTCGAGAGCAAGCAACGGAGCAACACGGCGAAAGCCCAGAACTGCTACGATTGTGATTTGCAACCGTGAAAATCTGATTCATGTTTCTGTTATTGACGTATTCAACCGAGTTCAACCATAGGTGTATGGTTTCTCGAATAGATGAACTAGCTCTAACGAAAGCTATAACTAAATCAAACTGAACACGAGCAATATGTAAATATTGAAGATTTGAGGAATGTAGCCAAAGAAACACCCATTGAACTAAGAATCGAACTACCCGTCGTACGAGGCAAATACGTTTTAGTGATATGATAACTTGGAAATGTCCAAGTCGTCACATATATTAAAATTCCGCCCTTCGCTGATTCAATTTTATTTTGTTTCTTTGGTTTCTAAGTTAGTGCTTGATTCATGCTTTTATTTTATAGCGTTTCCCCTTATTTTTTTGACAAAATATAGATTTGTTGTAGATTCAAAGTGCTTGACTTTTCAGCATATTGACACGCCAATGCGAGACTAAAAAGAAGTCGAGATTAGCAACATTCTTTGAAACATAGCGCACCTAACGTCATCACACCCTAGAAGTAGTATTTAGAAGAATTTAACAGTAACAAAAAGTATTCAAAATGCAAGTTGCAATAGATACGCATTGAGAAAATTAATAATTTTAATTTGCTACCGACTGTATTTTTTGAAAAATGAGGTAACCTGTTCTAACAAAAGAAACGAAAATACATCTTAATAAGCTTCAAATTTATAATGAAAAAAGTACAAATGGAATGCAAGATGTCATTCCTAGTGCGTCAAAAACCGTAAAATACAAATAACCTATATCAAAAATTAATAGTACTTTTATGCGGTCATAAATTATAAGCTAATATAACACGTTCAAAATAGTCACGATGTTATGGGTCAAATATGTTCCGGTCCGTAAAAATTATATAGCTGGTTATATTGGATTTTCAGCGAAATTTTATTACAGTAACGGTATTAATTATTGATTTTAAGTAATCTACACCCGTAGTTTAAATCCATAATTTCAAGGGTACGTTTTATGCACGTGGTATAAACGTAAGTAGGTACTATTTTTTTTTCTGCGTCACTAATACAGATACACAGGTCACTGAAAGCTTTCTTGTACATGTGAGCACAAGTTTGCTGAATGTGATTAAGGAGTTCCAATGGTAACTTAAGATATCGGCCACCAACTGCAATAGACATTTTTCGATTTATATATTACAATTCTGCTTTTGTTTTATCTTGCACGTTGTTGTACTTAAGCTAATTTTGATGCATAATATCACGCGACAGAGGACTATAGGGTAATAAAGAAAGATCTTCGAGGCGCAAGATATTAAACATTAACATTTTTATCCCTAATTCATGATTCCATAATTCTGTTCCATAGTTGCTCTTCATTATTCAGTTCTACTGCATATACTTCCGTCACTCTTAATAAACTGCCAAAGATGAAAAGTCGAAGGCATCAAGAACTCGACTGCGAACTGGCCATTTTCAAATCGTCTCCACAAATTCCTTTGCTCTTCGAGAAAGGTGTGCTGATGCACCATCATACATTCTCTAAATTATGTTCAGCGAGACATTTTCCAATAAAGTGTTAATTTTCCAATATAGTTCGCCTGACAATCGTTTGGGCAATCGAAATGGTCCAATTAGGTAAATACCGATTATACCTGTCCGTATATCAATAGAAATCATATATTGGTGACTTCGTAATAGGGTTTCCTATAGTGCATGTAAAGTTAATCAGAGAAAATATTGATTTCGCAATCACTCCCGGTATTGTACAAGGAATAAATGATCAATCCTGTTCTAATAAGTGATAATGAAACGGGTGAAGAAGCTGTTCTTTGAGAACTCGAGTAACTAACTCTGTAAAGCAGTACCATGAATTCTGGCCTAATTGCTAACTTCTAATTTATTGAAACGGCCGTCTCCTCCCAAACGCCTACGCGCGCCAATAAATGTTCTAACATTAGGAACATATCGTAACGGACATCTCTCTCGATAAATACGTTGAGCTTCGGAAGCATTTGAAAAGGCATCACCATAACACATAATCGCATCCCTGTGTTCTTCATAAGCGTAGAGGACCATTTTTAAAAGCAGTTGTTAGAAAACGGCAAACAACAACATAATCAGGAACACGATAAACTTAAATAAAATATTACAATATCGATTTAACATGTGCCATAATTTTATAGCCAACGGAAGTATGTTAATTTTGATTCAATTATGGCTTCACAGTTGGAAGAAATCAAAAAAAAAGAATAATCTAAAAAACTTTCAAAATCCCGTATCTTGAAAACAAAAGGCTTACAGACATTAGTGTATAAGATCTCTTTTTGTTATTTTATGGTCCTCTATCGCATGATGTTGTCACGCACTGCTGTTTCTTTTGATGTCACTCAGTCATATTAATCAAAATCGATTTTTCTAGAAAATTTTGTAAGTAAATAAAATTTACGTAATTTTAAAAGGAAGAAAACAGGTTTTCGAAATATATCGAACGTCCATTTGAAAAAAAAGATAAGTTGCTGAGAAGGAATGATAGAACACGAACAGGTACCGAACACGAGCGAATTTTGCCCTGTTTTGGTGGTCACTCCTTTATTTAATAAATGAATTTAGTCATTTCAATTATATCGATTTGCCATTGCCGTTCTCATAAAGAATTAACAATCTCATTCAATATTATTATAAATGATTTTTTTTAATGGATAAGTAATATATTTCTACGCGAGAACGTTGGACAGAGCACTGAAAAAGATTATAGGATCAGAGTTAAGGATAAACATTCTTATATCCTTCCCTTTCGTTTAATCATTTGCAATTTAATCGTTTGCTCTTTATAACGACTGAGACCGTCTATCTGCTATAGAATTCCAATTGGTTAAAAACCATTCTTTTAAAGAAGTGCCGCAAAAACCCTTAACTCACAAGAGCAAATCCAATTATATTACAATTAGAAATCAAATTATTTCCCGTGATGATGGCGGGCGCAATCGTGACAAAACGGCTCGGCCCTCTTTGTTCTTCCGAAGTCGTGAAACGTAAATTTGCAGCGACTCCATAAAATTGAATTACGGCGCGCGAATTAAAACAATTCCGTAACAGAAGTGATGGGGCCGTTTTCAGTATAGGATGCGGGAGCGATAGAGACACGCCGAGAGAGCAAAAGGCCGAAAAGCAACAATCCGCAATTTAATATCGAAAAGCCACGTCATGTACACTTCAATTGTAATAATTATTACGCGTCGGAGCTTTCTGCCGAGCGCGGGCATCCTCATCTGGCGCCAGTCGCCTCCTACCCCTCCGCCTCTTTTAGTTCCTTCGTTTCATCCCGGTAATTGAAATAAGTGGCACATAGAAGAGAAGCTATTATTGTTTATTACTCGTATAGTCAACATCGTCAAATCAATTCCGCGGTAATTGGATTATTGTATGACCACATATAGTGTTAATCTGCGATGAATTACGAGACACGTCGATCTAAAAAATTTCGATGAAAGATTTGAACAAATCACGTCCAAAATAATGTACTACGCAAGTTTATAACTCGTTCTTCACGCAAACATTCCTATAACGAACTTGTCTTGGATTTGAATACTGAACCTTAACAAGTTTGTTAAAGTTTTACCCTTTTTCTACGTACCAGGTAACCAAATAAGAATGCCGGCCGACTATATCTTAGAAACGAGTAATAACGAAGCTTTCCTGTAAAATCTTTTGTAATAAATGCTCCCAAAAGAATATATTGGAAATAGGGACAGTTCGATTTCCAGACTGACAACACCACAGTGACAAAATTTTGTTTCGGCTAGCATCGACAACGAACAACTTTTCGAAATATTCTTCAAGAATAACCTTCGTTAACGAACCATAAGTTATTGTTAGCAATGCAGCCACAAAGTATGGAGCATACAAAGTCCCAAAAAGATCATCCATTGGACAGACATGAACATTTTTCTATTTTTTAATTTATAATTTCCATTTAATCCATTACTTTCGTAATTCATAAGACCATTTGCAAATAATAAAATACGACTAATTTTAACATATCCAGATGAAATTTACGCACACAAAATCGAAGCAAATTAAGTTTCGCGCATTGACATCCTCTTTGAAACTGTTGTGCTGTTACAAAGGATATTTTTAATTAATCGAATGAAAATTGAGTACTACAAATGATGTATTTGAAATTTCTAAATACGTTAGGACCACGTCGCGTTCTATATTAGTTTTCTAGTATTTGCTTCTCTCTTAAATAGGTGTGTAGCAATTAAATCAGATTTCATTGGCAATCGGTTCGTTGTTGAGCGAAAGATTTTAAACTGCTTTACTGTTCTTATTACCGGACACATTTTTTTCCAATGTGCTAGTCGCACAAGTTTCGGGGCAACTGCACAGATGTATGCTGATCATATCGTTCCTTCTAGCGTTTCAAATATAATTAACGATGATATTATAGAGAAAGATCTATTTATTAAAAATGTTTTCAATTTGCGGGCGCTTCTGGTTGCAGCGGAAACGTATGTCAGCTTTCTTATTTCAAATAAAACGTCTCTATATTAAGAAAGGTGGTCAAAATAGTTCACAAATAAAGAATTTTTTCAAAATATTGAAAAAAAAAATTATAAACAGTACTGAAGTGAAATGAGTCAATAACAGAAAATTGAAAAAAAACAACCTGAAGAAATGTGAAAATAATATCTGATGAATAATAATGTAAAACGATCAACGAATATAATGGCAAAAGGAGTGATAGTCGTCTTCTTGTGTGGAAATAATCACCCTGGCTAGCGGCTTCCAGGCGATGGTCACCGGCTTCTTTATAGCATTATCAGATTTGTTTCAACTAACCACCGTTTCTCTTAGAACATTGGTCACTTGTCTGTTCAGGTTGCTTATCGTCAAGTTAAGTGCTGTTCTTCATAATGATACTGCCGATTATATCATTTCAATTATACATAATTCCTTTGAATATTGTTGCTTTTATCATCTCGAAGCATCTCAAGCCGAACAATAAGTCAGGCGAATGAGAAAGTTAATAAATCAACCGAATCTTAATGCCATATATTGATATAGCGTAGAAGTATGTAATTAACTAATTCTACTTAGTAGTAATAAATAATTGTAAATTAAAAGCTTAATACTGAACAGAGGCGTCCCGTTATAAAATCAAAAAAAAAGGGTAAATAGAAGCAGTTACAACTTCATGCCTACGAATACTTTTACATCTAATGCTACGCTGTCAGCGATAATCCGTCAGTTCGTAAACCAGATGCTCTCAAATAAAGCAATTGAATTGTTGAATTTCATTGGATAACTTACTTAAAAAGAAATCTTAATTTTCAAAGTTAAATTAAAGTAAGCACGACATTCCTGAATCTTAAAGCAAATGATAAGAAACAAATTCTCTTGAATATTTATCGTACCAGCAGAAACATGAGCTAATTCCAAATTAAAGGAGGAAATAAATCGTTTGGATGTCAAAAGGGCAATTGAAATTTAATTAACCCTCCGCACGATTTCGAATCACTACATCTAAAGATATTGTTTTCTGGAGGAAGTGAGCCAATTCGGTTCTCCCGATGCCCTTAGTGTATTATTTTTCATTTAGTTGTTCGCGGTCTAATGAAATATCGTCAGATAATGTATGTCGATAAATGATTTAGCGCCGGATAACAGGGGCCGGTAGTGATTTAGTAGGCCAATTACTTACGAACAGAAAGGAGCCCCTCATCTCCGTCTCCAGTTGAATTTATCTCTTGGAAATAATAAACTCATTTTGGTTAAAGAAATTCAATTTGCAAGTGCGCGGATGACATAACAAAGATCCATCGTCCCTAGAGAAAATTGCGATCTGATTAGTTCGGTGTATATGCTCTTAAGAAATATTCTATTTTAATGTATCCGCATCATGTCGTGGCAAAATTTCATCTTCTTATTTAATATTTAGTTAGAGTAGAACATCTCTCTCACGAAGGTACTTAAATTTCGCGATATTCCAACTGTGTGTAGAATTGTATTTACAAGTTCCCTGGTGAGAAAACCGCAACATAATTGACTTAGACAAATTAAAGCGTGTGCATTAATAACTTCAAATAAAAACTTTGAAGATTATTGTAATTTTTGCAACTGACAAGGTATTTTTATAGTAATTTGAAGTACAGAGAAATACAACAATCGATACCTAAATTAAAGAGAAACTCGGAACTAAGAATTATTTTTTAGCGTCTCTAACTCACCCGCGATTCTCGCTGAAGTTAGGTAAGGAAAAAATCGAGCATTTAAAACAATATCATGCAGGTTCCAGTAATTACTTTGTTAACGACTAAAAGATCTTTTCCTGGGTTTCGTTGTAATCTTTACAGGAACATAAAATTTAAGAATGAATTGCAATTTTTAGCATCTCCACGTACTAACGTTTCAGCTTTTTAATATTATGGTTTTGAACATTTTCTCTTTGAAAAAATTCTGTCTCAAAGCACAACGTAGATTTAAGAAAATTTAAGTTGCCTTTTAGGTTGGGATTCTATTGCCGTTATTAAGGCGATCCTGTCGGCGAAAGTCCTAACCCGTGCTAAGCGAGTAACTTTATTAACGGCCTTTTATTTTTATTTTTTTTATTAAATATTGAGAAATCTATCCCACCCTCTCATTGTGCATGATCGAAACCAACCTGTGATTGGAGGCACACAAGATTTTAGTAAATACAATACGTACAATACTTCATGGCTTTGTCACCGTCAACCTCTTTAAGAGCAGGAGCGCTTCAGGCCCTCCAGATCTTATTTTTGGGTAACTAATAATACGATGCCAGCTTGCTACAAATTTCGTCTACAACTGTAAATAGATAGACTTATAAAGGAATTTCTGAAGAAAGACAGCTTTTATTACATAAGATTCTATTATAGCCTTTGAGGTCTTGTTACTTAGTCTTGTCTTTCAGAATAACTTCGTTTTTGAAACAAGCTACTGTTTTGAATATGTAAATTTGATGTTAGAGCATAGGGAAATGATTATATTTTGCTTTCCAAACTCAATGTAGACCTATTTTCCTTTCTAAAGAAGCAAAACATGAGTTTAATCGGCGTTTTCCTTTCGATGCGTTCAACTAACAAAAACGAAGCAACTGTGTCGTATTACCGTCGAAGCCCTCAATATATAAACGGTTAACTGTAACAAAGCTTACACATAATAGGTACCAAAGATGACCAGTAGCCAACGCAGTACGACTGGCTAACTTATTGAGACGGAAAGGACGACGAATTGCTTACTGCCCCTTTCACAAAAGCATTTAAATCTTGCCCCATATAAATCCCGCTCATTCACTCGCCCTTAAGTTAATTGGTTTCGGGTAGTTCGTAATGTTGGACAACCCTACGCACTGTCAATAGAAGACCGGCCTTAGCAGTCACCTTCATCAAACGGGATTGTAACACGCTTTCGCTTTCGTAAGTAATGGAATCTGTGAATACACGTATGTATAACGCGGGTTTACTGCATACCGGCCGTAGAGATAAAAACGAGGTTGTCAATTTGCCGTGCTTTTAAATAATACCTTCCTTTCACAGAACTTCATATCGCGTAACTTATTCGATGGAACTGCCTTTTTCTTGTATTACAAACTGTAAATTGCAGAATAGTTCAAGCGGCGCGCTGTAATATGACACCACCTATAAATTTTTAACTACTTCTAGTTAGGATATAAAGTTGGCTTCAAGCGGAGTTACACAATGCGCCCGAGAGCTATAAAATCACGAGTTAATACCGCTTTTACTGCACAATGCATCTAATTAATAGCCCTGTGCTTGAGATAGTTTTACTTGCGTTTTATTTAGAAGATCAAAATAGTATTTCAGAACATAGAATCATCGTTATTATTAGCTATTTGTTATTAAACTTTATTGCAACACACCCATCAAGAATTTCTTTTTCAGTCTAGATTCTAAGGTACCTTCTGTGACAACACAGTATATTTATCTCATGCTATTTTTTTAAAACTGAAAAAAAGTACTTAAAAAAATCTGTTTAAAGAGTTCTATTTGTTGATTGTGTTCATAAGTTTTTGGACGTCTTCAAACAAAATTTCGTTTGGTAGCGATACACATATACTAAGAGTAACCAATAAATTATACAAATAAACGCTAAATTCAAAAACTAATTGAAAAATTAAGTCGGGAACTCTTCTCTACGCAACATAGTAAGTCTATAAGTATAAATGATGTAACCGCCTGATAGAATGTTCTTAAATTGTGACATACTTTTTGTTATTATTATTATTATTTTATTATTATTATTATTATTATTATTATTATTATTATTATTATTAAAAAATATATAATTTAATACCAATTTTATCGTATTTAAAACTAAACTATGCTCGCTGTTTGTAGAATAGATATTTCAAGCTTAACTAAACATTCGATTTACTTTACGATAAAAATATTTGTTGCAACAAATTGGTGTCTTATTGCAGAAAATTGCAAAATCGATTTAGGTGTCTTATTGCAGAATTTATAGATATTTTTCGAGATTTAAGCGAATTAAATGCCGTATTTAATGCTGCGTCTACCAGTGCAGTGCGCAAATTTTTTAATAATCTGTCAGTTATTCCCGCCTTTTTTCAAATATATTTGTCTATAATCGTGCACCCCTCTTATAGAAAGATCACGCACTGCCACGGGCTAATAAAATAATACACCCGCGGTTTTCAAAAGTTTTAACCAACTACCTCCTACAATACACCTCTAAGAATTTAACAGCTAGCGCTACTAGAAAGGAAAAGGCCACTTATCTGAACCACTCTGTACGAATTTTGAATAACAAAACGGTGAGGAAAGATCTACGCGACCTAGATACAATCTTTAGCAACACGACATAACCACCTCATCATTCTGATGCAAATGCAACGCATAATATTTTCCTCTCTGTCTTCAGCCGTTTCTGATATTGTTAATTTCTACTAACGTATCGCAACAATTGTTAATTTACTACAACCTTGCTTAAATGTTCATATTGTTACCGAAGATGACGGTCATATGCAATCTATCGACTGTGATCAAGTGCCATTCTCTGAAAAAAACGAGGTCTGAAAAACGTACTTAAGTATTTTATATTTGATATCAAGAACTATTGAACTAGAAAAGCAGATTAGCGTTTACGTTACTTCACGCAGCAGCTTATCCATCTATCAATCCGTTTTTAGGCGGGGCTACGCCTACGCCTCTGAAATTTGACAGAAAACAAGTTATTTAGCCCAATATTCCACCAAGATCGTCTCTGTAGTAAGCTAAGCTACCAAAATTCGTTACTAACACTCCCGCTACCTGGATAGTAGATATAGAAGGGCTGGAGATACCGAAAAAAATCTAAAGCGATTAAAAAATTAAATATGATTAGCGTATTGTATCAGTGCTATTCCCGCAAAGAAGGTAACGTGAATCACTAACGGCAATTAGGCGCTGCATAATATAAAATAGGAGATATTACTACTAGACAACAATTCTTATAAAACAAAGATTTAAAATTTACCTTCTCTATGGCGTTGATAAATGTGCATTATTTTGCTTACTTCGTATTTTTCTAGTTCTACGAACTCGCTAAGATATCCGCAATGTGCATGAATCCACCGGGGCGTTTATTATTCATGTGAATGGAATTATGTTTTCCTTCATGAGATTCTTTCATAAACACATTAGCGTTGCAAATATTTACCAAGTTTTATGATGCAACCGCTACAATAAACAAGGTGCGGCATTTCGTACCGCACAGTTTGCGTACGCGATTTAACGCTTCGCATAAATGCACGCGGGAAACATAGATGCAGACGTGAATCTGCGCAATAAATCGATGTACAAGCGCCAATGTAAATAATTTAGCTCTCAAACTGCGAACTGATCATCGGAACGTACACAAAACTAAGTGAATATACGTCTACACATAAACACACAAACCGGAGAGCCTCCAAGACGCCACAGCGTCTCCTCGGAATTGACTCAGATTCTATACGTTTGCACGTACATATATATATACGTAGTAGATGATATTTATTATATATACACGTAGGTATATACTTATGTATGTAGTTAAGATTATCTCCTTCTAGTCACAAGAGGAATTACCCAGGGATTGGTCCTGTCAATATTTATACCTTGAGCGGGTTGGAACAGTCGTTATTGGCTGGAAACGGACAAATATTGACAACCTACTAAATGTGCAAAAAGTCCTTAATGAATGGAATTATTCCGTGAGAAAATGCGGGTCGAAATTTTGAATTAATCTTCTCTTTCACAGCATCATTCCTCTGTTAGATTGGATACCGATGTTGCTTATAAATTATTGATGAGAGTAGCCTCTTTCAATGAATTAAACAATATCGACGAAATTGATATGATTTGATAATATTAAGATGAGATTAAGACGATTGGGCAGGATCTAATTAAAATACGAACTAATATATCAAATTTTGCATTTTACGAACGACGAACTTTATTGAAATGTTGCATTTGTCATCTTTCTGTTAGCGGGTTAAGGATGCTATTATATCCACACGAACCCCATAAATCGAATCAAATCACCAACTTAATATTTTTTACAATACAGCAGCAGAGCGTACACTCTTTGTTTAGTTATACACAATTGCCTTGTACTTGTAACTTGTAGTAAGAAATCAAATTAAAGGTTATTTACTTTCCCGTTCTCTATCAGCACCTATTTTATTGTCCCTTTACAATTAGAAATATAATTAAGCGCTAGTGCTATTTACGTCACGCGAACAGGGTGCTTCGTACCCATCAATGGTTCGTCAGAACTAAAAGGGATTCAGAACATGTGTAAAGAGAAAATTGACGGACCGATTGGTTTCGAGAAGTGAAAAGGAAACGGAAGACAAAGAACGAATACGGGATGGAGTTTGTTCTAACACGGTTAAAGGGAAATCCTTAAAAGTTCCTCTCCAATTTGTTCCGAATTCGCCTGCCTGCCTATGTCGACTCCTACTTAATACATTTACGAATACTATTCGTCACTATGGCTCTGCCATATACGCTTTTACCGAATTGAGAACACAAAAACGTATTTAATTTAGCTTCCTGCATCAGCTAGAAAGCTAAATTAAATTAGTGCTAGAACAAATCCGACGACTAAAAACCTGATTCAACTGATACGTACGTCGGGATAATTGGGTGTAAATTATTGGATATCTAGTTTTAATTACCCGTTTGAACTTTTCAGCAATCTATGTAACTTGTTCGTATTTACATCCGCCATAGTGGCATTGTAACCTATAGAATGATTTATTCAATCCTTCTTTCTTTGTTTCGGCTTAACGTAACAACAAAATGCGAATTAAAAATAGGGTACATTCCATGCGAAACTTGGTCCGCTATACATATCTAGGTAACAGGGATTTTACGCTAAAATTGTTGCAGTGGTAGTATTGATTCAGCAACACCCTTATTTGGGGTTGTAACCGGTCTCAGCGGGCGGTAGATAGGGCACCATCCTTGCGGAGGTTAGTGGTCTAATTCAGGGATTACGATGAAGCCTGCTTGCTAGAAATAATACCCGTCTTGTTATTCACGGTACCGCGTTTAACTGTTTTTGCATGAAAATACCGACATACACATCTCTTCAAAGAAACAAAGACATTTTGATAAGAACTATAATACAATCACACGGTTGAAAACAAAAAAAATAGTAAAAATTAATTGGCAGCCATTTTTAATTAATTATGTACTAGGTACTACCTTCAAATATGTAACTATTAATGGCAGCAAGGATTGTATGTATGGATAGTATGGTAAGCACAACGAATATTGATACACTCCGCACCATACAGGTTTAATTAATTAATCCGGGACAGCTGTTTCAAGGATGGCTCGATCTTCACTTTTATCCATTAATAGAATGATGGTGAACTCTAAGCCTAACATACCTGTTCTATCCCTACTCTTTAAAATAAATATTTACAAGTACCCTTTTGCTGTAGAACTAATTTAATATCCTGCCCGGTTTCGTCTATATGTTGATTGGCGACTTCATTCTACCATATCGATAGGACCTGATGTCATTTTTGAAATTAGCGCCTAGGAGTCCTATCGTTTGACCAATATAGGCTTTGTTAGCCGCTGCAAGCGATAAATTACCGAATTAGTGGATATTTGGTAGGCAATATGTTTTTAGAACTGTGAATCTGAGATTGTTGGCTTCAACTTGCAGTTGAACGCATCAATACGTTTTAGACAAATTTTCAGAAGCTTTAATCATGATCTTTTCCCAATTCTCGACGCAATTGAAATAATACTGCTTGTCCAAAATGACTATTCTGTGCTTTCAAATAAAAACAATCAAACAACAGTCTCTTAATAGTCCTGAGATCGAAGAGCTGAGAGCTTTTCATATTCGCGCTTCTCTTTAAATATTTTAAGCCATTGTCCTACCGCATTTCCAGCAGTGTAACCGGGGAGAAACCTTCCCGTCGTTTTTCACGGTACAATTTTCACATACATAGCTACTCTTGGCGTTACTAGAAGAACTAGGACACCGGAGGACCATAATTTCATTTTACATTTTATTGAGATTACTACAGACTTCCAGAGCTGACTTGAACAGGATCTTGGTAACTATACGCGAATATAGTAATTCACAATACCCTTTCAGATTTAATCTTTTATTACGGGAAATTTCTGAAGTTTATGGGTATGTGAAGGTTTTATTCTGGATTTTTCAAGTACATACTACGTAAACGTACGAATTACTATATGACATAAACTTTATGGTTTCTGAAATGAAGTTCGGGATATATGTTATGATTAACCGTAAAGATAAAAGTATCGGTAAAGTGGCTAGTCTGCGCTAATACCCTTTCCGCTAAGAAATGCCTCTTATTCTACGTCGAATCAGCAATTTGTACTTATCGATTTAAAATTTAGCATTGAGGATTATGCTTAGGGATGTCTATTTATTTATTTTGTTAATACGGAGTTATCTTAAATAACGTGCTACTTATTCCGGAAATTTTACATTGTATCTTCGTGAATAGATCTTGGTTTTCGGCTCTATTGTCACAAATATTCCAACATTGAAGCGTAAACAGATATGAAACGTACGCAGTAGTCAATGTAATATATTTCGATTGTCTTGTCTGAGAACAAAGACGCAACGTATTGCTTACTGTGTTTTCGAATGGAAAGAAGAAGTGGTTTTGGATTACTTCCTGTGTAAACCCGAAAACATCTTCGTGTACGGAATTCTCATCTATGCAAAATGTAACGGTAATGTGGTGATCAATTCTTTATTCTTCACTTTTCATTTACTTCTTCCATTTGAAGTACACTGCCAGTTTCCCATTTTTCCTACAACTGATATAATTCTACCAATTCTTTCGATAGAACTCAGATGGACTGTAAATGTATATATGGTAGGGTACACAATGGGGATCGAAACGAGTATACAAGTCCTGCTGAGATTGTGAATACTCTACTACTATTACTGAATTTTGAAAAGAAAAAAAATTGACCGATTCATAAGACAAGTAACACCGCCTTTCTAATTATCGAGAAATATCTATCTTTTCATAAAATTTAGCAAAAGTTTACGAAAAGACCTCATCTTCAATCTTTCAATATATCGGTCTCATAGGTAAAGTAAGACAAACACTGTTATTTACATAGACCTACCAAATGCCTTTGACACAATAGAGCACTCGCTCCTTCTCTCCAAGTTTTCCTTTGTCCTTTGGTTGACTCCTTTGGTCCTTTGGGGAGTCCTTTGGTTGACCTCCATCTGCTAACTGATTTAATAAAATCATATCTAGGTAATAGTCTTATATTTCCTGCATCCAAAGAATTCGCTTTATGTTCAGCAGTTCCACATGCTCATATTCTAATCTTCTATTGTTAGATTTCTTGATAAATGATTTCTTAGCAAGTTTTTGCCTTCGTCTGGCTGTTTCATGCTAACGATACCAAATTATACGCACAACTCTTACTCTCACAACTCAAACTTAACCTAAAAGCTCCACTACGTTGCACACCCGACGTTTAAACGTCCGGAATTAGACAAACTTTCATACCATCGTACGCCAAAACAAACATAACGAACCGTTCACCTATTGCAATAATCACCAAATGGTGATATTCTTAAAACTTAAGGCTAATTGGAATTACGGTAGTAGTTATTATTCTTGTTGAAAGCTTTGACCATACCAAGTAATAGCAAAGTATAATGATCATAGTCTTAATAATGCACTTTTTGCAAAAGACAATGCAGCAACAGTTTCTGATTAAGCAGTAAATGCATCCAACTGAGTATTTTGGTAATAAGCAGATACAAGGTGGTTGATGATGTGGTTGACTAGTACCTACGCTGTAATTAATTAAACTAATTTGATAAATATTTCGTAGCTCACCTGAGCCTTCTTTTGCCAAATTTAGAATCTTTGGTTCATTCAACGGAGCAATATATCTTGAAGCAATTTAAATGAAACTATAAGTCTTCTCTGCCAAGGTCACATTTAGAAGCTTTAGATAATGCAAATGAACTGCTAAATACTTTACAATTGTGGGGCAAGCCTATTAACTTCTGAGCTTGAACAAGCTAACAATGAAACCATTGTTAACCAATTTGAATGTTCAGCAAAGATGTAGTGAACAATTCACCCGTCCCAGAAAAATATACTAAAAAGAATGGATCACCATTTATGGATCATTTATGAATGGTTCACATCATTTATTTTAATTTCATTAGACGCTTGCAGAAAGAATAAATAACTGTATGCAAGGAATAAATCATGAACACTACGCACTACTTGTTTGCTTCTTTGATCGCAATGTTTGAATACTACTTGTGCAGGACCTTACTCGTCTCTTAACTCAAATATTACTAATATGATATCACTCCTAAATTCTAGTAACATATGAATAAGAACAACAAATAAACGAATTAACCCAAACAAAACCAATCTGAATCGGAATAGTACCAGCAACAAACAACAATAAGATATAAAACAATGGATACAGTGTAACAAAAATATTTTCTAATAAATAAATAAGGGTAATATTTTTTGCGATAAGATTCCATAACATTTTCGATATAAATAAACATCTCTACTCATGCATAAAATTTCAAGCAAACGAAATTGAATTCGCGGTCATATATATATGACCACCTTCACTGGAAACTTTTTCATTTAACGTAGATGATGAAAAATTAAATCCTCGCTTTTCCTGAATTTCTATGCTCACTCGACTCATTTCGATGAACACAAATAAAAATATGGTAAAATGTGTTTAATAAGCGCTATCGGTATAGCAATTGACAAAAAAATATAACTACGTGTGCACAATGGGTTTCAGTAAAGCGTAAAACGATCCCTTTTTACGCCCACTCGCAAACACACATTCGACATTGCAAATACATAGAAGATCGCGTTCCTTTGTGTGGGCCCGAGCCTAAAGCGAAGCCATCCGCCAGGGAAACGCGGTACACAGTTACAGTTACTATGGCGACGTCCTGGGAGTCGTCACCTTAATAAAGTCGCTTCCAGGGTTGCCTTATAATACGATCACTATAATGTCAACTGAAAGTCAATTGTTACGGTAAATATTAGTTGAAATATTTACGTTGTACCATCTTCGGTTTGTATTCTTTCTATCGTCCTCTTTATTGGAAGACTGCTCGTACATATTCACTTCAGTTAACCATGCTTCATTGTTTACTTTATCTCAAGTATGAATGAAATGAAGGTCTGAAGTGAAATTATGCTTTTCATCTAGAGCTACTTGCGCTTTTCCATTTGCAGAAGGCCATGAAAAATGGTTTCTTTCACGAGACCACTGCCGGGTACAGTAAATATTTGAATAAATAATAGTTTCACCATAGTCATATTATTAATTTCTTTCCTTCATTACTTTCGTATCGTATCAAAAACTTATTGGGTGTTGTTTAAATGGGTAGACCTTCCAAAGATTATTATTCAGGAAATTTGCAATATTGGCTCTATCAAAATTGCAACAATTGTCTTCTGAAAATGCGAAGAATAAAAAGACAATATGATTAAAAATCTATGTGAAGAGTATTTATCCAAAATTCTGCTAATCCGGTTTTTGGGCAAATATGTATTAAAAAGGTTTCACTATATTCAGTAATCTGAACTATTCTTTCAGCTTAATAAAATTTGTTTCACCTATGTCTCTTTACAAAACAATTGCTAAAGTACTGATAAATCTTAATAATATAATGCTTTTAGCTAGACGTCTTATCGAAAAATCACAAGAATTAGCTGAACATAACCGATAAAGGCATACATACAAGGAGTAACAATAGATGTTAGCTCCTAAAAAATTAAATATGCGTATGAAGTTTCGCCTGAATACTACTTGTAAGGCTAAGCCAGACCGTTTTCAAATCTACATCACGCTACTAAGTTACAGCTGGTTAGGAAATTTACTGTCATAAAAGAGGAAGGTGGAAAGGAAACTAAAGGCTAATACCGTAAGCCAAACTATAATTGAAAACAGAAGAGGCACCAACTAAAAGGAAGCTTAAAGGGCAAATAGTTGAATTACCCTGAAACCAAAAAGGTAGGGTTACCTAACTAATTCGTTATTCGTCAAATACTACATTTAATCTAAGAAAATGGAAAAGCTCAAAAATAGTAATACTAAAATGTTTCCTAAACCCATGACGGCAAGTAGTTACGCAGTTTCCGCCAAAAATTAAAGTAATTCTCCCTAACAATACTAAACCTATCCTTCGTGACTCAATACTAAACAGTTAAAATATAACTTATAATAAAAAACTAACAATCAAAAAACTCCACGCTAGGAAAATGTTCCAGGACAAAAACAGATGAAAGCGCTCATATCAGGCTCAGATAGTAAAAATAGCGCCATCGTTCACCAAAAAATACCTTAAATTACTAGCAGAATTTTTGACAAGTCATACAGCCCTAAAGTATGACTTATTTAAACTGGGAGAAGCTGAAGATCAAATCCGTCATCTATGCCAAGAAAATCTGGAGACGGCAGAACACATTCTACGTAAACGAGTTGCCATCAGTCGTACACGACACCAGCATTTCTGTAGCCGATTATTCACATATACTGAACGGAAGGAAGAAGATCCTAGAATAACCTTCTACTATTCTAACGCACACGAAGGCATTTTATTACAATATCTTCGCCAATGATCTTCCATAATCGTTATAATTATTATATTGTTGGAGCTTTTTTTCTAAAGGATTGCAATTATGGACGAAAGCAGAATATATATATATTCGTATTCACACTGATATTCACTGCAAGCGAATTCATAGAAAGATCAAATTGTGTTTCTCTGAAACATCAGTCGAATTTTAATAAATGCCTTAATCGATTTCCAGTTGCAATGCAGCAACCGAATTTGCTTTTTGTTAAAAAGATAGTGGTTAATTCGATTTTGAAATTAATTTAAATTTCTAAATCCAACGTCAATTAACAACTGATCGTACTGTTTCACTTCGTAAAGGAAGCAATATTTTAGGTTCCACTTGGAAATGTTGGCAAGTTGCTTAAGGAGAGAGGTAATAATAATAATAACAGCGACTCTATTTCAATCTCACCGTAAAAAGCATCCCTACGAGAAACAAAAAGAAATTCAATATAACAACGAAATAAAAATGAAAATAATGGGAAACAAAATGAAAATATAAAACTAGAAAAAAATAGTGAGGTGTTTCTATTAACATTGAAGTTCTTGTATAAAGAATAATACACAAGTAAAGATAAAAGTAGAGGTAAAGAATAGGCGTGCATCATAAAAATAAATTAAACTGAAATTATTTTTAAAGAAAAAGTAAAAAGCAATCACAGTCCTCCAAGTACTTTGTAGTGATTACGTACATATATGTATTCTATGTTAGAAAAATACAAATTCGACGTTTCTGTCATCTTCTTTTTCTTTCACCGACATATGTAAATCCACAACGCGCATTCGAACACATAATATGGGTTAAGGATCACGGAATATCAGAAATTGCAACAATTCATAACAAGTTTCGATTTTGTATGCTATACGTTATTAAGGTTAATTTACCCTAACGTATTTTTCCTATTTTGTGCACGAAAATGTGTTTTTCCGCACCCAAACGAGAGTCGAAATGAACTTCATTACGACATGCAGCGTTTTGTGTGGATGTTCCTCATTAATAATGACATGACAACTAGGTTAGGCATAATGGATGTTATGAAATCTGGAATGCACAAACAGACTTAATACACCCTCGTATACATATACTCAGCGCTAATATTAATACATACTTGTATATTAGCGCAAAAACGTAACTTGTGCTAATCAAATAATCAAAGTCATATGTACCTAGTATTTATTTATGACTTTGATTATAATTGTTGTTACATCCTCAGCATCGCATTTATAAGATTTACAAACATAAACACTTTTTGTAGCATGTATTTTGCTGGAACGAACACATTTGTGCAACTTCATTGAGGGGCTATCAATGTAACCTTCGACTACAGATGACTTCCATCCTCACTGTGCTTTACTGCTACTCGCTGCAATGACTATTATTACGAGTAATATTTTTTAGTCGTAAATCAGCGCGCCTCCTTATTAAACCAGTCCATGCACTAGTTGTTATTGCAAAAACTTAAAATATTATTATTTGCTTTAGACGTAATAATCTTATATTCCATGTCGCTTAATGTTAGCATGTCTAGATCCACCACCGCAACTTGTTATTAAATTTAAACTAAACGCCATTATAACAGAATTAAAATTGTGTGCAACGTGAAGCTTGAATATACTCCATATTTTATTGTAAGGTCGACTTTCCTAATAAATTCATTAATTTCTTCCAGCACCAATGCTTTAAATTGTTTGGTTCATAATCTACTGTTAAACGTTTCAAGAGTGGTTGGAGTATTTTAATATGTTCACATTCTTGTAAATATTAATTTGCCAGCGTTTTATTTATTTATTTATTTATTTTTTGGATTGTAGGTCTTTGGTAAATAAAACAAAAAACGCATTTTCCTTGGGATTCGCCAAGATGGCGGTACATTGACAAAATACTATGTCAGCAAATCAAGATGATGTGATAGAATGAATAGCGAAAACAAGTCCAGATACAGTAGTTAATTTATATTTGGTCACTCCCTTGCGACAATAAATATCGATACTATCTTTCGCGTGGCAAAGCCAAGTACTTAGTAAACCTGCAGAAAAGAGCACACTTTTCGTCCACTTCACGAAATTAGCACACTCGTATTTTGTCGACTCTCGAGGAAACCAGTAGACAACGCGAACTCATTCTGGTGAGACAAATAAACACGAGTCTGTCTAGTCTCTATTAATTTCATGCAGCTTAACTCGTTTCCGCACGCTTAGTACTTAGGTTGAGCAAATAAAAGCACAGAACGGCCTTTATTGGGAATGCCCATCATAAAATAAAATGAGAATAATAAAATCTACCGCTGAATCAAACCAGAATCCAACCGTATGGTTATGAGTGGTAGCAAGCATAGATAAGTCGCCTGAGGATGACACAAAACATGTGTTGTTACTGTACATAGGAAAGAATTCAGTAGAAATTGCCCTTATCTAAGGCCGTGCCGAGCGAAAACGTTACGGCATGATGCAAACAACCAGTTATCCCAATAAATTACTATATATTCTGCTTAAGGTATTATCCTCTCTGTAGTTAATTGCAGTTTTATCTTTTTATATATTGAACAATTCTTTAATGATTCATTTGTGGTAATTTTCTACTTCAAAAATAAAAAGTAAAATCAAAGAAAAGCTAGCAAGCAAAGGTACAGTTCTTACTTTGTTTAATCAATGATAAAAAAATAATAAAATAATGGATTGATATTCAAAAAAAAATAATAAAATACTTTTAAGAAAAGAAAAATAAATTTTAGATTAGTGATTATAAAATAAAATTATTATTGATAGGGTTTCACTTATCAACAAAATAAAATAAGATGAAAACCAAAAAAGAAAAACAATAGAATACTGGAAAATTACGAGTTTAAGGTGTAAAACAAAAAAAAAAACAAAATGTAAATATTAAGGCATTAACGTAACATTGATTATAAAATAGAATGCTTTTTTTCCTTGCTTCGTATTTGACAATAAGCCAATAAAATGTTTGCAGATACTGTGTTAACATTATTTTTATCTACAGCAAATATACAAATATAATTTATTGACTAAATAATAAATTACCAAGCTCAGGTGGTAATAATATTACGTTCAGTATCGCCCATTTCTTGTGTAAAAGTAATTTTAAATGCAAATAAAATATAATTGCAACGATAAATTTTATAATTCGAACAAGATCAATGTAATGCATTTTTGTTCAATATCAGTATGATCAACTTTGATCGAAGCTCACAAGTTTCTACGCGTCTTGAGTGAATAGTATTTTAGAAAGAAGCTTTAAAAAACATGGGAGCGTTTTTAAAGCAACCTTAAAATTTAAACAATTCTAATTATAATTGGATATAGAAAATCGTTGATTTTCTTGGCATATTTTAGACAAACTTCAGTAATGAATATTCAGTTCAAAATGTTCATATCGACTTCTGGTATAATCGGAAATAAGAAACAAATCAAAACACTTTTTAATCCACCAACTAAGATTGGCAGACAATCAAAAAACCCTGCTAACTCACGATAGTAATAAACCTAACTTACGTCAAATATTAATTACAATCATTTACAGCTTAGTACGTCAAACTTTCAGCGTCAAATTTATAACTTTTTATTACCGCTTTTGATGTTCCAATGTATAAAATTTATTTCAAAAAACTTCTTAAACTTTCCTAAAATTTAACTTGACAAGGGTTATAGCGGTGAACCAAAAAATCTCACATACCCATCAATTAATACGAAAGCAAAATCCGGCAGGCCGCGGGCGTTTAATCCACTTTCTTCTTTCTTCGACACAGGCGAGAGTAGCGTTTTAATAATGAACGTCGTCACCTAAGTAATATCTCGTGTTACGCATCGTATCCGATGTTACGACATTGCATTAGAACAATGGGAAAATGGAGCACGAGCGACGGCTGAAATTTCCCGTGAGATTCGCGAAATAAAAACATCCTATATTGGCCGAAGGATACAATAATTTACCGCGAAATTTATTTTGTTTTTCTTCCATTGCATTACGCACCGGACTCCGAATTCGAAGAAGAGTAGGACATTTAATACGAAAAAAAAAACAATCTATATAAGACCAAAAGTTCCCATCGTATAGGTAAAATTAGTCTAAGGGAAAAGTTAACAGATAGAGTGGAAAAATCAAGAACACGATGAAAAGAAAATCACTAAAAATACACGTAATAGGCAATATCAATTGGGTAATGCGAAATGTTCTTTTAGAAATCGGGAATAAAAGGGAAGCTAGAACATCGGGGAAACTTGAATTTCTGATGGTAGAAGGACTACAATTTTCATAAATTTAAGTTCATTTTACGCTCAAATGGTGAACTGTAAGTCATTTCAATATTAGCTTAGCGGAATAGCGTTAAAAGTTTGTCTTCGTATTTATCTAAATTTAGAAAGGAAATATATGTAAGCAGTAATCTAAAATTTCAACTGACTTGCAAGGAAAGATTCCCGGACGTCAAATTTAGACTTTAATGAAACCAGTGAAAATGTAGATTATACCATAATATGCACATAGCTTGCTGAAACTCACCTTAAAGGGGGGAAACGCCCATTCGAAGGTTGGGCGATTGTCGGCTTTTCAATATAACTGCAGCGCGAAGAAAGACATGAATGCATAGATCTTTCCATATTTAAGGATCCTTTAGAATGATCAATGCATGTACAAGACGTTACTTTTAAGT
The DNA here is from genome assembly GCA_020654165.1 of Oryctes rhinoceros. Classification (NCBI taxonomy): domain Eukaryota; kingdom Metazoa; phylum Arthropoda; class Insecta; order Coleoptera; family Scarabaeidae; genus Oryctes; species Oryctes rhinoceros. The sequence continues at coordinate 16,464,550 of JAIOKQ010000008.1, read as the reverse complement.
ATAACTCGTAATTGTCCCATCTTTCTCGAATAATAAAAAAATAATACCTTAAGTAAATGTTATTTCATTAACTGGATTGTTTCCTGATGGCCATTGTTAACTTGGATTTCTTCAAAGTTGGATGACATTTAAAAAAAAACTATAAAGCTGCATTTTTTGCAAGAAATTTGTTACAATATGCAATCTCAAATATATTTATTCTTTTTAACTAGTTAATGAACACGGCACGTTTTTGTTTTCTTGCAAGAGTAATTTAATAAGGAAGAGAAAAGTAGATGGTTGTATTAAAAAAAGTTTCAAAACATTTAAAAAAAAAACATTCCAAATATCATTTAAAATAGCAACATAGTTGAATTGAATTTCATTTAAAACAAAGTTGAAAGCTACTTCCAATTATTAAATTAATTATTTAAAATAATTCATGTTGGTGTATTGCCAAGTTTCCAGAATTTCCCAAAATATGCTGTTTCATTTACCGATCGAGCTCCGTACAACATTTATCAAATATCTACAAGACGTAGATATACCTGTTAATTAGCCCAAGAAGCTTGATGTAACAAATCCATTTGTTCGCATTTAGAGGTGAGAACAACATGAAACTAAAATATCTAACGTAGTCCTAAAGGAGTGGGAATAGTTGTAATTTCTTTCTATTCCTCCATGTTATGTGCCTCCAACTCCGATCACCCAGATACCACATCTTGTGCTGTTGACGGTATAAATAAAATAAAGATAAGCAACGAACTTAGCAATTGGCAACGATTGTATGTATGTGCTTTTCTAACGCCTTACGGCATGTTATAGCCAGAACGATATGCTGCTGAGTGATATTGGGAACTGAGAAAATTGGAAGTTCAGTGGTTGCTAGTACTTACAAGTAGTAAGTGCTTTAAATTAGCTGTATTTTAGTAGCGTAAATTGAAGTCATGAAATCTGAGAGTATTGAAGATACACCTTTATAAGTAAGCCCTGCAAAAATAATCAAAAGGTCTCAAACCACAACACCTCAGAGCTAATTGATGGGTATATTCCTCGAAAATAACCTATCGTCAAATTTTGATTTCAGTAGGTTTGTTTCCCTTCTACATTTGAACCGTTTAAATGAATACCCCAATGCAAATCGTGTCCAATATACGAGTCGGTAGTACTCTCAAGATCGATGAGTTTGGATCATTCCTAACCAGCTCAACGGTAGAATAAAAACAAAGACATTAAGTCGGTGGTTGGAGTCTTCGTATGGCATGTGGCATTATCTCGTTTAAGCTACATCTCGTCCGCATCAATGTCCTCCATATTTTCAAGCAAAAAATGTTGACGGTTCCCTATAAATCTTGACTTTATTTTTGAAAAATAATGGCCAATAACGATCCCAATGTGTAAAAGGAAGTTTCCATTTGCTCTTGAAATTATAAATAATCATGATGTCGTCTGTTCGTAAATCGATGACTGATTTTGAAAATAAATTTGAATAATTTGGTAGCACTGCTCAAGTGTATGTCTGGACAGTTTGTTTGACAGTATATTTGAAGCAAAAGAAGTACCTGTGCTACGTTAGAAATCATATCATTAAAAACTCTTGTTCTCGCTTGAATAACCGTTAAAACATCACGTTACGCACCAGAATCCAAAAGTAAGGGTTCAAATTAAATAAAAACTTCCCAATTGCAAATTTCATTCCTGTCACCTTTCCCTTACTCCGAACATGTGCTACAACCGACCGTACTTATAAAATACTTTTTCGATAGGGGCTACTTTGAACTTCTTTCGGTCTGCCTTTTATTTACAAAATTTCTTTTTTTATTAAATCGGAGGGCAATAGCATCCTACGCTAGAAAGTTTATTTGATTTATTTTGGACGTCCGAAATGACTTTTGCGTGGCCCCACTCGCTTCTCAATGTGTGAAATAAGTTCAACGTTAAATGCAAATAAAAGGATGAACGGAAACAAAGTCGTCTTTTATACTGATGGTGTAAAGCATGATGATTTATTTTTATATCGATTTCCGATAATTTATCCACAGCATCGGCAATTTTTTTTAAACATGATTTTCCTTCATTTTTTGGAATTAACCTAGGAGGAGCTAATAGGGGGGCTTTCATTTACATTTTTTACAGTGTCTTCATTCGTATTTTCGTTTGGTTTGTTTTTTCCTTCTGTTTTTCTTCCTTTTTTCTTCTTCTATTTTTCTTCTAACTTCTATTTTTCCGAAGAGAATCTATTCAAAAACAGTTCTGACTCATCCCGTAGAAAGCAAAGCCATTTACTTTTCTCGATAATTCTATTTATTTTTTTTGCCTAGACCTACCATCCGTTACGTTATAATACGTTTACAGATTTGTATTACTAGCAGAATTAATAAACGATAGTCACTTAACATTGGACTATTTCTCTATGTTTAAAACAAAAGTTTGACATAATAGCTGAGCAACTATTGCAAAGTGCTGTGTGAGTATCTACTATCTCATTATAACAATTACGTGAATTAATAATAATTCATCAGCTCCTCATATACACGTTGACAAATAAAAACAAAGAATAGAAAGGTAACAAAGAAATATCAGATTTCATACATTTAACTTCTGAATAGATATACAGCTGTTTATTTGTTGTTTTCATGCGACACAAGATTTAATAAAACTTACGTTAGCGATGTAAGAAATACTGATACAACAAAGCCGCTGGTTCACAATAAATATGTTGCTTTTACAAAAATACCTTAATATAAAAATCGATTGCGGCTACTACCATTTTGTTGGATCGCATCAATTAACTTATGGACATCTAATTCTAAAACCAACGACGAATTTAGCAAAAGTAATAGACATTTCAATCAAAGCTTACATACGCAGTTTTTCCAATCGATACAAACAGTTTTCCTGCGGTTATAATAAAACATCCGGCGCCTCTGTCGAAGTTGTATCTGTACCTCGGGCGTTATTCATTTGTAAAATAAGCCAAGCCGAATGTCGGAATGTAAATGCGCTTCCCGTTATATTCTAACATTTCGTTTTTATTAAATGTACATACATCGCCGTTTTGTTAAAACAGCAAGGCACCAGACAAATTCCTTTTATTAAGAGCAGTTAAGGTTGTATTTCTTGTTTATCAATTACTTTGAACGCCGACGGACGAAACAAAGCTCAGCATTGGGTATCAGGTAGATATAGATCCAGAGAATAAAAGATAGAAAAGAAACAGGATATCCTCTTTCAATAACAAGCGTAGGCAAATTGAATCGCCCGAATTAGATATTGATTTACGAAGCAGAAGGAAGAAATCCGATTAAGATTGCGAATAATAAAGCAAACAAAAGGTATCGAAATCGTCCTTTTATTTTCCATCCGCCTTTAATCTTATAAAGTGGCCAAAAATCAGCAGACGACGACTTTAGCAGGAACAATGTTTTTTTACGTAACCCGCATTCGATCCATGATGAATTGTATTACTTGTAAAATACGACATTTTCCGTTTTATTTTGCAAACAGGTGTTTTTGAGTTGACTTCTCTAAAATGAAATTTACGTTAAATGTTTTAAGAGGACCGATGTTATTAAATTAAGCATTGGAATCGAATGAAGCTTTCAGGAATATTAATAAGAATATAATTCCAAATGCAATTTCTTTATTCCTAACTTATTCCTTTTGTTATTATTTATTATTATTAAATAGTGATATTTAATTCTGAATATTATTATTAAGACAACGTATTTAGCGAATGCAAGACCTTCGTTAAATTCAGGCTCTATCATTAAGAAACGCAAAGCTTTTTGTCTGAGAGAAGGCGCGTAGAATTAGTTAGCCTAAGGTTAATTTCTCGTTTTCATCAATCTAGCTTTTGTAAAACATTATAATTTTATAGTTTACCCTTTCTATTAATAACATCTTATTTTGTTCCCTCTCATGGATTTCCAAACATTCAGCTTATAGTGTATATCTATCGCCAATAACTATGTGCCTAACTCTGTCCTTGTTAATGCAACATGAAAATCGTTAATCTTTAGAAAAATCTTTGAAAGATTATTTTATAAAACATAGAGATTTCATTAAAAAATGTTAAATATCAAGTAGTATTGTTGAGTTCGAATCTTATCTGAGCCAAGTGTTGAATTTTTCTAGTGGCTCCAGTGCCGTTCGCATGATAGGGAATAGTTAACTGAGCTCTCTACTGCTAGGGGAGATAGTAACAAAGCCGTGAAACTATTTGCATGTTAAAGGGCTCCTGTAGTTACGACTAGAGTACAGATCAACGAAGTCCCCTGAATACCGCGAGACGCCTCGAAATAGTAAACCATACATAGCGTACAAATAAATCACACAGCGAGGCTATCAATATCGACTTGTTCTACTCTACGTGGTGGATACGTTTATAAAACTCAAGTTAACAGTAGCGCGTAGAATTTTTTTAAATGTAGGGAATAAGATGATATTTAGGTAATTTATGTAAATGTTACACATGATCAATGTTACATTCAATGTCAATGTTGTATCTTTGTTTCATACATTTAATACAGTGCCTAAAAGCTTAGTAAAGTTCAAAGTAACTCTTTTGACGCTAATTACTAGAACGTTCTCTAAATTTTTAAGTCTTTTACAACTAGAAAGGAGAAGTAGTCCAAAGTTTTTATTGCTAATATCTTTAATCTAGTTAAATCTGGATTACGGCTAAAGACTACATCTACTTTTCGCCTAAACGATAACTAAACTCATTTTTATTACTTTTAAATTTATTTTAAATACCCTTTAAGAGTCATTTAAAGGGTTTACCCCATCTTCCAATTTTATGCTCGTGGACTGGGCAGAACAGGTAACATGTTCGGAAAAATCATTTTCAGTAATCTATCTGCTTTTAGTATGTAAGCTGCAGCATCACCTACAAAAAAATTATCGACACAGTTCACAATAAGTTGCTGCCACGGTATTCAAGTTTACATGTTCAACTATTTTAGATTATTAAAGAGGGCTATAACAGATCATTTAAATATAAATGATCGGCAAAAATGTTAAATATGCAAAATCTATCTACCTGTCTGCGGGCAACTGAAAAATAAAAATACAAGACGATCATAAATACGTTTTCACTTAACCAATGGCTGTCGCTAGTATGTGACACGGTCCATTTGAGGGTATCGAGTAGAGACCACGTCCATCCACAGACAAACTATAAGCTCATACGCCTCAGAGGATCGTCATCACACGTAGAACAGTTCTGTAAATTGCAAATGTGAAAAAAATAACATGGATTAATAAATGCTCGATGCGAATTTAAATGCGAATTGCTTTATGAAACGAATAATATCGAAGATGTTCAACCTGCTGCAGTAATTGCCTAGCATCTTCCGTATTTTGAGACCGCAAGTCTAAATAAGTAGGTTTACAATATGAACTTTGTAGGACGTTTGGTAACCAAAACTTTAAGAATACAAACAGTAGTTAGTGTAAGTTACATCGAACCAACGTTAGGTTATGACTCACCTTATATATCACCAAAAGATGGCAAGGAAATTAAGGAAACTAAAGGTTTCATCATAAAAAAGTACAAGTCAAGCTCAGGCGAATTCATATCACTTTCGTCAAGGACAGGCTAGGAGGAGCTTTGAAGTATCTATTATGCAAATTAATAAAGTCAAAGGATCAACTCACAATGTTAATCTTAAGACGTTAGAATCTGATCAGTCAACACACACCAAATTTTCAGGAGTGGACCGCTATCGCACAGAAATAATAAGAGAACGTATTCCTGTATCAAATTTCAACTTGCTTAATAACAGGAGTTAAGCAATTTTATGTGAACTAAATACTACCAAAGCTAATATGGAATATGCCCCACACCGTCATTGGCAAGTGACTTAAATTTAGTTAGTATCAGTAAGATATCTTCTAGTAAAACCAAGCAAAACAGTAGCTTAGAGTTCCCTTTTTCAATAATTGAATGATGCAAGTGATAAGTTATCACTGATAACCTATCCACTACGTACAAACACGCGTTTGGTCGTTTACTCCTAATCGGTGTACCTTGTGAAAGCTATTCTTAACTATTAATATTCCATGGATGATAAGCTGGAGTTACTAAGACATGAACGTTTGCACCTATACATCGTACAATATTGATACGTTTCCAGGATTCCTGAAAGATAAAGACGGTAGTGAAAGAATCGGTCTCATGCGACGTATATTTCATCTCCACAACAAGAAACCAACGCGTAAATTTAGAAGTTTTTAAAAGCACATTTCGGTATGATAAATATTTATATTAAAATATTGCGGAAATTTCATATTCCGAAGTCGTCGCTCGGTCGCGACTGCACGTAACTCCTTCTTCTACTCCTCGCTTCTGGCTGCTTTTCCTACACTTAGTAAACCGCACCGCGGCAACCTCTGCCTTAGCAGCTACTTTTTATTCTTTATGTGCGTCTCACGAGTTAGCATCAGCGGCAGTACGGAGATTCTGGCGGCGGACCCTTCTTTCCTTAAAAGTTTCGCCAACAATGCATAAATTCACGGACATGCATGTATATCCCATATACGTACATTCGTCTACGTAAATGTACGGGAAGATGAGTTAATGTTTAAATGGCCGCGTTGGTCTTTCACTTTGTAATGTGGGTAGAATTTTCCCGACTGCTACTAGACGCATGGGCCATGAATCACACAGAATTACATATATTATGTGCATGTCTTAGCGTGCAATGACATATCCTTCCTCTGCTGCCGCCTGGTAATTCCGCCGTTAGTGCTGGTAATACTGGTTAGGCTATGCGTATGGTGACAGTCTAAGGAGCAACGTCGTAATATGTCAATCCGTAAACGAGGTATTTTCTTATAGCGAACGGCATAAGCTCAGCGGTTTTGTCTGAAACGTTAAAAGCTTTGCCATCCATCACTCAATATATGCAGCTACTTACAATTCTTTTCTTTAGAAAATTGCAGATAAACATGCTGAAGTAGTCTAACATAGCTTAAATTATTAATCGGAATACATATATTTTGTTGCCAAAGACATCGATAATATACGAGGATAATTCGGAAAACTGGCGATCAATGGCAGACACTGCTAGTTACAAAAAAAATATTATACAGGGAGCTTATATCGGAGACTAAACAAGTTCCAAATTTGAAAATTTGCAGTCTTATTATGTTTGGGGGCTTACTTGTAAGACACTGCACATTTATATATTTTTTTGTTATATTGTCCTGGAATTGTGTGTTTGCGATGGATGAATAAATTTAGTTAAATAAATAAATATTTATTTATAGGAAAGTCCGTCTGATCTCTTTTGCAAGGCACCGAATAAATTAACTTAGAGGATACTTGATAATATAGGCGACTCTAATTTTCTGATGCATAACGCAAATTATCGTGCTGACCATAAATTTGAAATACGTATAAATATTCTTTTGTTAGCCAAGCAATATTTTTCAGAAGAACTTCGACAAAATCCACGCCGCTTGGTAATGCCATGATATGTGTATAGTTAAAACATATAAGCAAATAAGGAATAATCAGCATTTTAAATATGACAGTTTTTAGCGTTTAAAGCAACTATTGCGTCACCACGTCGTACTCCATCTCCTTTCTCACAGAAAAAAATCGTTTTCGTATAATTTGAAATGCAACACTACTTCCGGCCGCCTAACAACATCTAGAACGTTTCGCGGTGAAGATGCTGCTAGTTCCCGGCATAATTTCGTTTCGTCTCTCTAACAAAGTCAAATATCTTTGATGTTCGATGCAAACCGTCGCGAATTTAATTAAACTTTCGTTTGAAACGACTTCTCAGTAACGCGAAAAAATATCGAGTTTAATATAAACGGAAAGATTTTTACGTCTTCGGAACCACAATTAATTCGGAACGATAATACATTATGGCTGGGATTAGGGCATTAGAAAACACTGGCACTGGCAAAACATTTCATTGTAGAATTTTGCAATATATTTCAGTTACGTTGAAAAACTCAGGATAAATTCTTTGTTTGGCAACACGAAGTAGCGAATCTTCGAATTGTTGCTTTAGTTCCACTGTCCTCAGTAGAGGAGAATCTTGCCGATGTTGATTCCGCTGATTTGGCGAATAATTTGCAAATACCACACCCTTTATGCAGTCACCTCTTACACTATAAACAATCAACCCAAGCCTCTTTCGTTGACGTTGACATTTACAATGCTCCATTGTGAGCGGCTTCAGGCCGTTCAGTTATTCTCATTCCTCGGGTTGGTGTTCAATGTCCGACCCAAAATTTTCGAGCGAATCTTTCGCTGATTTTTAATTTACGTTTCAGTATAATTTCTTACGTACCAAACTCCTAGCTACTCCCTTCACCTTCTCTGCTCCATATAATAGCTTTTAGCGCCGGCTGCAATTAATTTGATGCCCAGCGTCCTCTCAGGCTTGGAATTACTTTACGAATATGCATAGGTACTCGCTATTTTCCAAACTACCGCCCAGCATTTAAATGGTGGCTTACAATACCACGAATTGGGGCTGAGGACAGTGAATCTAATACATCGAGTACATATTTCTCACTTGAACGAACTGTAATTTCAACACCATTAATTACAATGTTCGTTGACCAGGATTCCGTTCAAAACTTGTGCAAGAGAGTAATTAAAGACTAGTTTTAATTAAATAATAAGGTGATTGATTTTATCAGATACGTTGTTCCCGATTATAAAGTTTTTGTTAAAAATAGTCAAATTAATTAAAAGAAAACTGTAACGTTTCAATAGGTTAAAACTGCTGTCTGTATGTGCTTATGTGCAGCATAATAGAGCTACTAGAACAAGTTCATTTTCTTGTAAAAATGATTAAACCATAAAACACAGTTGCTGAAGTGTAACGCCTTGTGGACCAAACATCAACTTGATTAATTGTAAGCAAAAAAAGATATCTTATAAATTTTTCTTTTCCCAAACATTCTTTTACCTAACACTGTTATTAAATGATATGCCACAGTTAAATATTGATCAGATTTACTTCGTTGAGGCAGATAACCTCTTGTAGATGATCCACGTGAAGAAGGATCATTTACTGCGGTGACACCAGAAAACATGAAATTGGACGCCTGCAACCTCAAGAGAGAAGTTAACGTAAGATAAGTCCCCAAAATAGACAACGGCAACGACCATTAACCAAACAGTAGCTGTGCACCAAACAGTGGTTCAGTACCACGGCACAAACTGAGTGTTTTATTTTTCTTCGGCGGTTGTACCCAATAGTATGTAGTGTAGCTGTATAATAATTATTTCACTCTTAAAGGTGAACTTTAACCGCAATGAAAAGTATCCTTAGGCAACCGATTTGTAAGCTTCTCAAGTCATTGCCTAATATGTTTTACACTTCTTTTCAGCTACAACATATTACGTCACTCAATATCGTCCATTTCACTTTTTCAATCGGTAAATTTACCTGAATATACGTATAACATCTACAAGAAAAATCGCCAGCGTGGCAGCCGGGGTAATTGATGACAGCGGTTGTCTTCGGTACGAAAATATACGTCGGAATCAAGGAATCCAATTGAGTTGAACGTCGGGTAAACGCCGGTCTTCTTATATCCATCATCAATTGCAAGAATCTCCGTCGCCTCAGTTGGGAACATGCAGATAAGACGAGAGCAACATCTCACAGCGTCTGACTGTGTGGAAAAATAACGCCTGAATATTAGACATCGGACAAACTAAGGGAGAAAGGAAAAGGGAGAAGGGAGTTGCGAATACGGAACGTGGAAGAAGAAGTAGGTAGCTACTTATTGAAGCCGGACCAAATACGTTCGAATATTTAGAGAACGAGGACGATAAAATCGGTCGGACACGGCGACGGCTACAAAATAAGGATCGTGCGAGATGAGGCGAGCAGCTCAGGCTGCTGCTTTATATGCGAACATTCCATGTCTCTACTGCCATTTTGATCCTAGATGCTACCAATGCTCCTATCGAATTTTTCATTTCTTAGAGGTGAGATTACATTTTCGATACTCTCTATGATAGATCCTTCCTTCGTCTTACTAAACTGACACGATACACAAATTTTATTTTTATTGAAAAATTACGAACCTGTAATTCTGCTTATGTTGGCGTATACAACATGTTTTTCTTTCTTTGAATGTCAATAACAAACAACAATAATTGTTACTGCATGTAACAATTATGTTACATGCAGTATATATGTCGCAAATACAAACCACTCAAAAGTAATCTTAACTTCAAAGGGTACTAGGTATGCATTAAGACCTATTTTTAGTAGGTTACTGTAGTACTTTAGTAGTTACTGAAAGTATCTTTCAGTAACTTCGACAATCATTATTTTTAGAAATCTATACCTGTAGAACTAGAAGACAAGCGTGTTGCAGCTTTATAAGGCACCGTTGTACAATCTTCAAAGGCACATTACAACGGTGTTGATTGCAAACAAAATGAATTCATATTTTAAACATTAATTCAGGCTGTTTTAAATAAGAGCTAAATTATTTTACCAGTTTCGAGAGTCGTAAGATTCTTACATGGACACATATCAGTTTAGGAATAAAACAAATATTTTCAATTGTTTTATTATGAAAGCATAAAAAAACATGTATGATGTTACAGTTAATAACAACAAATATACGTTACACAAAGGTACGATCTATTACTGAAAATTAGCAAAAGCAATATTCACTTTTTTAAACTACAAAAATTTATGTTAAAAGGAATATATAATTAAACCTACTCCGAACAGCGGGTTTGAGACAAATATGATTATAAAAATAATCAAATGATATGTGCAACGTCTCGTGATGACAGATGCGGTTCGTTGGCGGCAAACCGACAGCATCTCCCTCGCTCCTAGTGACTGATGGCTCTGACTAGCGCTTCTCCTGACAATTGTATAACTTTCTATATTCTTCGTCCATGGCTCTTCTGATCACAATGGAACGCCCTTTACTTTCGGGCAGTTAATGTTCACCATACACTGGTCAAATTTGTTGACCGCTGCAAGAAGACATTAACATTTCACAACGCTCATCTTAGCTTCTCAATCTTCTTCCTGAATAGAATACAATGTTTATTTTTCAGCAATCACAACGCCCACAAATTATCAGGAGGAAAAAAAATCGATACGTTCCTCTTATATTTCAATAAAAGTACACGCAACATACAGGGATAAAATAAAAAGTAATCTACATAAAATCAATACATTAGGAAAAATACTTCAAAGTCAATAATCAAAGCACCAAAACCAGCAACATTCAATTCTATTCAAGAAGGAGCGAATACTGTAGACCAAGTAATTTTTCATTACGAACTTCCATATTCAAAATATGTTTTCCAGGGCTCGTCTACAGAATTTTTCGTTGTTGTAGGTGATTAGTTGGTAGCAATCGATCAAAGTAAATTGAAAACGGGACTATATATACACGTAATTCTATTAAAGTCGCACTAACTACAGGAACGAGTCGTCGGTTGCATTACTTACAACGTCGGGTAACAATTTAATAGCAGTGCGGAAGTTTGCGGTCGAAGTAATGGTTCGGTTGTAACATCAATCGCAGTAGGCGGGCGGTAGTTGCTATCTTAATATTACAGCCACCTTCTTATCTTGAATAATGTGTCGCGTTCTCGCGTCGCTCTCGTGTATTACGGCGACCCATTTCGAAAAGCCGGCCTACTAGACAACCCATGAATTAGTAATTATTAGTTGTAATGACTGCGGCCGTACTTTGAATTTATTTATAGAAGAGAACATTCACCATTCAAAATACTTATTAAAGATATCCGGCACAGAGTCTTCGCTTACTTAAAATTAATTTCAGAAAACGTTGGCATTGCATTCCAATAGCATGTGATTCGCCCTTATTTACACAACCTTATTTCTTTACAGTAGGTTATAACCAGATAAAGCTAAATTGACATGTTTCATTGGACATAACACATAATAACGTATACGAATATAAATTTAATCCAGACACTCACTGATTGAAGTTGCATGCTTCTGAGTAATATAAATAGTGTATTTATGCACAAAACTATTATAAAATATCAAATCAAGACCTCCAAAGGCAAGCTAATATTCTAATAATCCTTGTCCTAATCCCCACTGTTTCGGTAGCTAGTGTATTGTTTTAAAAATTCAACTAGAACTATGAGGTAACGTCGGTTCCAATCAATTGTTGCTGCAGTAGCACGCTCTATAGACGAAGAATTAACATTACTTGCCATTATTTCCATGAATACTTTGCTAGCAAATTTTAACGTCCCTTCCTCTTTTTTCAATACATGTAGAGATTTTGAACTTAGAACAACTAAATCATGAAATTTCTGTCAAAATATAATAAATTAATCTCTTTGACACCAAATACACCCCAGAAACTTTTGAGTTTTCGGATTTTTATCTAACTTTAATCTTTTAAATAATTTAACGGGGCCCTGTTTAAGTTTTTTTTATTGACTGATATATACACAATCAAAAAGCTTCATCAATATAAACGTCAAAATTATGCCAAAAATATATATCCATTAAGAAAACTCACGTATATAACAAACCATTGATAGAAATGTAAAAAGCCTCGAATATAAAAAGGAAAATCGATACAAACGAGAACGATGTTTCGTTCACCGCTGCGGCTGTAAATTTCAACGACGACCAGCAGCGAATCATCCGAGCTTATTAATCAGCGGGATTCCGAACGTGAAGAAGTGCCTCTTATTATATCCTTTTAGAAATCGAGGCCCACTTCCACCTCCAGACGACGAGCATTATTAGCTCTTATTTTCCTTTTGACTTTTATTCTCCACATTCATTCACTTCGTTTTCCTGTCGCCGATGTATACGTCCACGTTCCTTTAAAGAGCGAGACGTATTTTGATATATTGTCGCGTAAACAGGCAGCTGGGTTGGTGAAATAGATGCCGCTACCGCCGCCTCCGCTACTTCTTAATATATTTGTTCTGTGAATAGAACAAGGCTCCTATCCAAGATAACATTGTCGGGAGAATTACGGCGTCGCCGGTATTTCTTGTAGTCGTTAAGATTATCATAATTATTTAAACTTAGCATTCATATACACTGAATATAGTATGCATACATATACGTCTGCAATACAAATTATTATCAATTCTTTCTCAACTAAGAAGTAGTAATATATTTATTGTTGCCGTCGGGCCGTGACACAAATCCCTTTAGCCCCTGCGACATTAAGCGATTTACTCCAACAAAATGCCCTTGTATGCGTTACAATAGTTGGGGACTTATGAATGCCTTCTCCTGTTTCTGTCGCGGAATCATTCCCAGTGCGAGGCCTCTTGATTATCCCACTATTTCTTAATTATTATGTTTTTTGTTGCCCTTTTAACACTACAAAAAGGACCAATGAAAAGTAAGCTCACTGCTTCTTTGATCAGTTTATCTGCTCCATTTAATGAACCTGGTCTACGATGATATTCTTCCTTAATTTCTGATGTGATAAATGGTGCAGATGGCGGCACATTTATATAAGATACCTTCTGCCGTCTCCAGCTTTCCTCAACATTGACGACAGATTTTATCTTCAGGTTTTCCCAGTTTAAATAATATTTTATTTTTACATGTCGAAACAACGTTATCTTTACTGTCTTTGGCCTTCACCTCTTTTGGTCATGGAACGTATTCTCAGTGCGGGACCTTTTGATTATCCTTGCAGTAATTAAGAATAATTGCTTGTTTTTTTTAGCTCTTTCGCTTTTAGACTCGCCGGATACTCACTCAGTATGGCTATTTAGGAACACCTTATAACACTGACCAGAATTGTCTTACACAGGGATGATGCCAGATAGCTTTATGCAAGCATAGTAGGATCCCCTTTAAAATCACCAGGTTTTATTCCCTTCATTCTACTAAAAGGGAGGGCGCTCGACATAGCTTACTTCTAGAATATATATGTAAAATGCATAGTCTACTAAATTGTTTTTGTATGTGACTACTAAAACTTCCATAAGTTTCGCAAGCACATTTTGTTCTGAAGCTTTTTGTTCAGGAAGCGTTGTCATATGGATACCTCAACTTTATTCGACATTTCTTTTTCAAACAAATCGAAGGAAATATCATCATATAACTAGTCGATCTTACACTATACTTTTACTTGCTGGAAATGCCCAAGCATCACCTTTTTAGAAAAATTTTAAGTACTAAACAATTAATCAAGCCATTTAGATTAAAAGCATTTATTTTGGGAAATTTTCATTGCAATCCAAAGAAATAAATCATGGCTAATTCCAGATTAACGGACACTTGTTTTCTACGTTCATGTAACTTTCATTCACAATCAGCTTGCTAAAGACGCATCGTCTAACTTGTTTATTGTAAATTCAGAACGTAGGTTCAAAATCATATCATTCACTGATTCAGTTTTAAGTTAAATAAATGTGCAATTTGCACGAAAGAGAATGAATTTGATATAATAAACTCCAGGACCAAATATAAAGAGAGGAAGTTAAGTATTGCAAATTTTAATTTTACGGTATTACGTTAAATATTTGCTTTCAAATACAGATTGAATACGTAAAAAAAAAAAACTTAAAGCTAACACAAGAACTCCAGAAAGTATCCACTTTTATTTGGATTGATAACAAGAAACATATTTTGTTTTGTATTTTTGTTATTATAACAATATTTAAATTTTAAATGTTGTTTTATTCGTTTATCGCAATGGTAAAACGTGTTAACACTTATTAAAATTTCATCTGGATATTCCGTTTGGTACAGTTTTTTAACAAATAAATTTTTGCAAAGATCGAAGCTAAATCATTCATATTTTATGGATTTATACGGTTGATGTTTTCCTCTGGAAATACCAATAGTAAATTAATACCGATTTAAAATCCGAATGAAAATTCAATTTAAAACGCAATCACTGGGACGTGTATGCAGTGACTAGAAATACTCGAACAAGAAAAAAATAGTAACCGTATTTTTCATTAGTGGTTTAAAAATACTTCCTACTTGCTTTTGAAAAGGGTACTGCGTTTAAATGCTGGAAATTTGTGCAAACATAGAAGTCGCTATTGTGATTATTTAATTTAAACAATTATGCAATATTCAAACCAGTCAGAAATTAATCTGTTTGATGGAACAGCTTATATTTTCTTTTCAAGGGAAATTATCATTGCTGTCATTGTTTACCATGATCGAACTTTAAAATAAATCATTTCGGAACATGAGCAAGGTCGAAAATGAAATATGAAGATGTTCCTACTTTTACAACCAAACACTTACTTGCTATCGATATTTTACTTATGGAGGATATATATGGCAAAAGGACAATTTGTAATAAATGTTAAGCGTTGTAGCCGGTTCCGTAGCACAAGAAATTTCAAGGATCTTATTTATATTTATCGCGAAAATATATTCAGTTTTTTCGAATAAATATTTCCCGGTGAGCATCGTACATCTAGCTGGACCACGCAAACACACTTTTTTTAATATAAAATACATCCATTTAAACCGCGCCATAATCAAGAATAATCTGCGAGTTCATAAAAGAAAATGTAAGTAAAATAAGCTAATACAGATGAAAACACAAACACACAGCGACGCCTCTGGAATAAGACGGCAAAAAGAAAATTAAGCCCGTTGAGAGTATCAATAAGCTGAAATACATAAAATTCCTTTCTTTACAAAATTGACGACGCAAAGCGGACGAATTCCTTTTAGAGGAACGGGAGGTTGTGCAATTACGCTATTAATGGCTTCAAATTGAATAAAATCTGAATGGGGTTTAGAGCAAAGCAAGGGAATGATGAGTAAAGATAAAAAAAAAATGTTAGGCACCGCTGCAAATAAACGCTACCATCGCTGCCTCCTTTTTTTTTCTCGTCTTCTGTATCCCTTTTTTCTCGTCGGATTGGCGCAAAAATTGACGTAATTTCCGAGTAATTGTCAAAGAAGTTAGGTGCAATCAATTATTCATGGTCCCGAATCTAAACCGCTCGGAAAATTGAGATGGATATTTTTTACATGGAAGATCAATTTGAAAGCAGTTTAGTAAGACGGCGGTATGGATTTAACTCCTTTTCCAATTCAGTTTGTGGTGTTGGTCAAACATCAATTAAAAGCCGACTAAAAGAAAGAGTTTAAAATAACCAAGTTATAGAAACAATGCACTGTAACAGAGCAATAATTAATCTAAGTGGCCACTACCTACCACGGAAATAGTTGGCAATCTAACGTAACATGCTCATCTGCTTCAACTCTTTACACGCCTAAGATGTAATTGTCTGCGTAGACAATTAGCCACGGCTGTTCTTTCCCGTATTTTTAGGATCATCCAAATTAATATTTGACTATACTAAGCTACCCGCTGTATCCGCACTGAAAGCGATATCTACCCAAATGTTCTCCTTTTTCAAGGGCTAGATTTTTGCCTGTTAATTTCTTTGTGATCCGTGGGTAGCCTCATCAAGCCGCTAGAAATTTATGATGATGTTTATCGGAGTAAGTGGTTCAGGTTAGTGTGTGGTTCTCCTCTATGATAGCTTTCCCATACTCCAAATCCGCTATATCATCAATTATTTTAATTAACTAAATTAAAGTTAAGCATTCTTTTCTTAATTTATATTATAATTTTCATGACGGATATAGTGATTGCTACGTTATTTATACAAAATATAACAAATTCTAAAAAAATACCTTTCTTCAACTTCTTCGAGCAAATAACTATCACTAAAGGAAATAAGCAATACATCCAGTGCCTGAAAATGATATAATATTTTATATAATATCCGACCCAGACGTTGAAGCGAAACATTATATAAAAATATAAAAGACAAGATGTCAAATATGACACAAACAACATCCGAGTGTACCGTGACAAAGGAACAAACAAAAGATTTCTCAGAGGGAAGGCTCTTTACATAAAAGACCCGGTTTCTTTCCATCACGTCATCTTGACGCTTCTCTACTACTTTCCTAACGCAATTTCGAAGTAATTATCTGCGTTCCTTCAACAATCAAAAGTCGGAGCGAACAAAAATCGCACGTTTCGTAACTTCGTTTTTGTACTACACATAAATGAGGTATAGGGACGTGAAAGAAGAAGAAGAGGGACGAGAGAAACGAGGATACAGCGAAAGTGGAAAATGGTAGGGAGGAATATTTGCTTACGGGACTTCGAGAATCACTTCAAAGAATTCCGACTTCCGAGTTTCTCTTCTCGAAACCAAAAAAGAAAAAGCGATAGCTTGTGTAGTTTGGCGCGAAACGGTGTTAGGCTTCGTTCGGCACAACACAAATGATACCCCGTCTAACGGTAGCGTCTTTTTTTTCTTTGGTCCGTTCCCGGGAAAATATGAGCAACATCTTATTTGTATGTTTACATGTTTGTGGAACGGAAGGAAAAATACCTTCGATATGAAGAGTAGCGAAAAATATTCCTTTTTTAAAGGGACATACGTAGGGGCAAATGCGCACATATAGAGCGATATTTGTTTCACAAAATCAAATGCTGAATAAACATGTGTTCGCAATACGTGTGTATCAGTATATGGTAACGTTACGATATTGATAACCTAAAATGAGATATTTTGATAATGAAACCAATAACTCACCGAATCATATCTATATATATGCTCTTTTGAGATGCAGCTACGATTTACTTTTGATATAAAAAATTAATTTGATTAAAAAATTAATAGCCTCCTTATCAGTTAATCAGCAATAAATAATACACAAGAAATAAATTTTATTGGAAACATATAAAATTTCTTAAGTTCTAGGGAACTTGAGTGCATCTACCCTCTTTCTCTAAACAGGTTGATTAAGTTCTATTATAACATTTCTAATCGCATCTGGAGTTATAGTTTCACAAGTTTCTCTAATGATTCTTTCAAAATTATCGACACCTTACCTGTGGCGATAATTTGGCTCTTCTAATTGGCTAATTGACTCTTCTTTCAAATAGCCTTTAAATTAAAAAAATCTTAAATCTTCAAATTAAGGGTAATGTCTGGAGACATTGCAGGCCGTGTACCTTGCAATCGCTTTACCGTCGAAAGTGCGGAGGAGAAAATCTGGAATATTTCTGTTACAGTAACATAGTGCTCCATACTGTTAATATCATATCCTTCCTCGTTCATTTAGTGATAGTTCATGAAGAAAGTCCGATAATTTGGATGAACTGATTATTTAAAAATTGTAGGTATCTTTTGATCTAACAATTCCGTCTTTGTAAATGCCACACATTACATTACTTTTAAATGAATATCGATCTTTGGTTTGGACATGGAAATTTGTGATTAACAAAGCAATCCTCAGTTCTTCTCGGATACGAGCACAAAACTCGTACTTTTGTCCAACATCTCCTCCTTTGGTACACTTTCTTTGTAGATCAAAGATCAGAACCTCGCTACGTAATTTACTAAAGACATTTATGGATGTAGCAATCTTCATGGCTTATATACGATCCACTGAAACGTCACCACACATAATTTGTATTAAAAAAATACGTTTCATTTCGAATGTTTGTATAATGTGTTCGATATTGTCTCATACTGCAAGTCGTTAAAAAAAAACTACGTCCGTGGTTTTTCTAATGAATTGTCGTATTACACTTCTCTCTTATTATAAAAATATATAGATATAGCGAAGAACTTGCCGCGTCGCCGCGTAATCGGTCCAACTCCGCCGCGATAATTTACGACGTAGCAGGCGTAAATCATTCACAAGTCCCACTTTTGAAGTGTTTCGCACCGCTTCTTTCGCCCTCTCCTTTACTGCCCTCAACCTTTCTGTTTTCCCTTCCGTTCCGACGTAGGTATGTACATACGTACGTACCTACCGGAAATCTGCGCGACGATGTCCGTACGAACGTGTGAGTTTTCATCCGACGGATTTGTATGTTGGAATGGGGTGCGTCGGACGCCGGGTTTACAAATTGCCTTGTCCGTACACGCGCGTACCAATACAACAAGGTAGGAGTGTACGCATCCAACACACAGAATCGAGCCAGAAATGATATTTACACAGGGGTATCTGCCCCCGACGTTCATCCTCGCGATAAATTCCGCTATAGCGATCGAAAAATTATTACCGCTCGTTTGTTATATCTGTTCGAGAGATGGGACGGGGATAGGAATCGAGGGAGGACGGACGAGAAAGCGGTTCTACGCGACGACGTCGCTGCTATTGAAATATTTATAACGCTGAAATTTATATCATTAAAATGCGATCGTGGGGAAAATGTATAATATTTTATCAATCTATTTAAAACAATTGTATATATTTACATCCAATTATGTAAAATGAATTTATTCACCGGATTTGACCCATCGGTACGAACGAGACGACTAAATGTTACAAATTGAGCATTAAAATAATCAATTTGTGGCTTATCAAATTGTACGAGATATTTCACGTATTTTAACGACTTTTTTCTATCCATCAAAAATTGTTTTAAACTATTGAATCGATAATTCACTACCAAAGTTCACGTTGTCTCTTCTTTAACATGTCTATCAAGTCTCTTAAGTTTCTAGAAAAACAATGAAAAAGAAAAGAATGTTAGTACAAATCAACTTCTTCATTTTTGAAATGTTCGCCCCGATTTATATGCTTTTATATGCGCTTGAACCAATTCTCCAAACATGTTTCCTATTCTGAAGCTGATATGTTTTGATTAACATTCGGGAACAACTAATTCCATATTTTTGTTATGACGTACCGTGTGAGAGCTCACATTGTCATGACGAAGGATAGCGCAACGTTATCGATTGCTTTTCATTCAGCATTAACTGTCCTTAGATCACCTAAAACAGTAGCTACCCTCAATATTAAAAAAAAAGTTATATCAATGGTTGTATCAATCTTTATGTTTTAAAGCGAAAAAGAAAAGGAGTATTGGGTAAATTCCAAGGATTCCAACAAGGATCTCATTTTAAACGCAATTATCAAAGATCGATTTGGACATATCGACGCTGACCTATATTGCTGCAACAATGACGATTTAAATTTCCCAAAAATGTACCCTTTTCGATAAAATAAGTAGCAATTTAATTTAAAGAGTGCTCCCTATACAAAACAACATAACATCAATAAAGCAATCGTACTCTATTTTTGGGGATACTTCGGAAAGCAATTTACTGAAAGAAAACTCGTCCGTCATGAACATGAACTTCTTGAACCTTATCATGGGAAAAGTTTAAAATGGAGATCGGCAAAGAGTTTGGTATGGGCCTTTAGTTATTTTAAATTACGTAGAAGCAATTTGCTCAAAAATAAAGGCAGAATATCACATTTTTTTTTATAAACTCTTCGCAAACGTCTCTAGAAGAGGTTAACAATAAAAAATTCAACGCAACAACTATACTTCATAATCACACAAAAAAGAACTTCTATTCGTTCTTGACCCAGATGTTCGAAATACATGGTTATTGCAGAAAATGGAAAATGGAAGCTAAATCGCGTAATCTTCCGTAAAAGCAGCCGCTAAAGATCAACTCCTTCCATGTTGAAAAATATCAATTCGGCATTCGATAGAATCGATCATCTTGTCAGTACGCAAGAGAAATAGCGCATTTGCTGTAATACTTTGCGCTAAAATATAAAGTTGTATTACTTATAAGTAAAGAGTCCAAACGATGTGCCCGACCATCGCGCACATCCGGATATTTCTACAACAATGTAAACATGTTAGGTAAGTTATTTATGTTTTTTCTTAACGTTTTGTAAAGTGATTCAATATATTTATTTTTAAATAAGCGCACTGTTATTCTGGTAAACTCTCTCGGGCTCGGGCACATCGTTTGGACTCTTTACTTATAAGGCACTTGCCTGCCATACACCGACATGAACTAAAACCTTTTTCATTTGTACTTGTTGTCAGTTATTTTGCTTATTTCCTAGTTTTGTGCCTATCTTTGCCTACTACATATTTAAACGAACACCATTTCTTTTGGTACAAAAATTTATGCATCTATTTTTGTTGCTGCGCTCATGTTTTACTATAATTAACTTGTTTAAATAGAAGATGCAATTTTTGTGATGTACTTGTTTCTCCTTTTCCAAGTTCATTGGAAAATATATTTAATGTACACTAACATTACAATCCCCTGAACAAGCCGTAGTATCATTGTAATGTTCAACATGTTTTATTATATTATATACATGAAACAAAAATTCGCTCGTTATTACATAGGATAAATTTTCATGAAGATGGTACTAAATATTTAATTTTTTTTTGGTATTATATACCCAAATAATCATCCGCATTCTGCAATAAACACAATATTTCAATATCAGACCAATAGAGAGAGAAATCACCTGAACGAAGAAAGAAAGAAAAAAGAGAAAAAGTGAAAATCTACTTTAGGTAGGCATGTTGTCATAGAGTTTCTGTTTAACCTGTCGAATATAACACGAATGTCAACAAAACGTATCTCAGGAAAACAAGGTGTAGCCTGCAGGTAAAAAATAATTTCTTTCAGTTTCGCGTCTGAACGCATCAACGTCATACCACCTGAAACAACAACATAAATTCGCCAGTCCTCGCGTCTATCGACTATATAAGAGAATATCAGACACACCCCGCTGTCCTCGATAACTACACGATGATGTAAATTGATTCAAACAACTACATCAAAACACACCACCTCTGCTATATAAAATACAATAACAACATTTCATTTCACTCTGAGACGAGGTTGACGTGCTCTACTGCTTCCAGTTCGTCCTCTATTACAACATAGATCTCCTTTAAACACACATATTCCATTGCACCTATCCAATCTGCCGCTTTCCTACATGGTATCGCGTACGCTCGCCTACGTATTTCTCCCGCCTCATTGTACTATTTACTGACTGTGACAAGTTCAGAGACGTCTTCTGAAAATCTGATTTAAATTCAGCACGAGTAAAATAATGTCGTGACTGTCGCTGGGAAACATAAGAAAGGACTTATTTTCTGTCTCTACGCTAGAGGTGACGCGTGTGTCGTGCATTTTAAAGAAATCAAATGAGAATTCTAATGAATAATTTATCTTCATTATGTTAGATGTTTATAACTGTGTAACTTAGGTGCGAAAACAACCGTATGAAAATCCGGGAAAAGCCGAAAGCAGCTACGATTCCCGGAAAATCGTATAATTTGGTTACAAGCCGAAAATTTAGGATTTAGAGATGTTTACTAGAAGCTATAATCAGCGTTGCCCAAGTTTATTTGTTTCGTTTAAACGGTTTACTAAGCAGCAATATATTTTAACATTAATTTGTCATGAATAATAAAACAAGTACAGACGTGATTTTCATGCTATTGAATTACTGGGTGAGGTCCTAAAATATCACGACCTCCGCCTTGCTAATTTTTAACAGACAGAAACTATAGCTAATTTGTGCTGTAGGGTGCTGGCTTTCAAAATGCAAGTACCATAAACACTACCCCGTATTCGTAATTTGTGGGTGGTTTGTGCTTAAGCAACCTAGATATTATTAAAGTACAACGTTTGGCAAATTTACATCGCGGACTCGCATTTGCCATAGATCTATTTAATATTAAAATTATTTATTTATATTTATGGTTTATTATTTATGGATATTAATCGGGAGACGTGACGCAGTACTTAGCGTGTTGGGCGTACCGGGATACCGGATTCAAACCTCGGGCTCGCAATTGCATTAAGGTTTTCCGCAGCTTTCCCCCCGTAATTAGCAAAAGCTGTACATGTATGTGTATTTATCTGTATGCTTCCTTATATGTGGTTAACGTGTGCAAACATATTAATTTGCACGTTAAATAAGTGTTTGCAAGAATCGAAAATAAATTAAATACTTTACAGAAGCTCGCTAATTAAACCCGTAAAAGCTTCAAACTGTTCCGGTAAATGCTATTTTCCGGAATAATATTTGAAAAATCGTTAAACACTCTTACACAAAATTTTCCAATTTCACCTTCTCCGTAAAAGTAGCGTGCCCCTTATGTATGTACGTCACTGAAATGCAGGCGTATCATTTACCAGAATAGATATCGGCGAGAGGAGCCGGGTGCTCTGCTCCGCCAGATCAGCGTGTCATGTTCGATATCTGAAGATTGATGTTCTTCACGGATAAGTTGATGCCTGCGCCCGCTCTCGCTCCGCCGTCGTCACGGCAATACACCTGCGAAGAGGACCTAATGGAGCATTCAGCAAACTCATATGGATGAAATTCATTCCACCGAACTATGCAACGTTGACTTAGTCAAGTACGGCAGACATAATAGGTGTTGATGTAGTGGAAAGGAAGATGGTATTACAATAAAATGAATACGCAGGATCCTTCTCAAGCTTTGGTAGACGTAACTGTAAACAATACCTTACATACGATATTACTAACAAGGCCGGTAATTGTTACCGAAACGTTCTTTTTTTGTGAAGGTGTTTTATATATGTCTCAATCATTTCTAATTCATTAGTTCATTAGTTCTAAAATTGAGAATAATTGTTAGATATAATCGCCAGAAGATTTAAGATAGAAAAGGTTACGGTGGCTTCGAGCAATTATCTTATATCATCTTGGTATATAAGATATCTGGAGATTAGCCCAACCACATTTTAATTATTATACGTGAAGCTCTAGATGTGTAAAATTCATGCCTTGAATACATATCTGGTGTTTGTGTTAATAATCGCACGACTATTTTAGAGCGCCCAATTGAAATTAATAATATTATTAGCAATCATATCTTTTCTGCGTTAATTTTCTTTTGTAGACATACTGTGCAGCTATTGATAAAGATGTCCTTATTTTAAAATATTTATTCAAAAAAAGACATACGTAGCCCAAATGCAGCGCCTAAATATATAAAATTCTCCTAAAAATTTAAGCCACATATCTAAGCAATATTCTTATTAATCCATATAAGTTATATACCATACAACGCACTTAAGAAACAAAATAAAATCTTCCTTAGCCAACATATTTGCACTATGCTCCGCACAGAATGGTTTTTGGCACATACTGTAGAATGTGCTGGTTTTTCTGCCATTTCTCCAAACATAGAAGCTACGGCGAACGTTTCTACAAATGTTGTTATTGTTAACGGAGTCCGAAGCTGGTACGTCAAATATTTCCAGAATATGTTATAAAGTCGATCTTCTTAGCATTGGATATTATAAACCTGGTTTGTGAAATATTGTTGCCAATAGTATTCTTAAAAGTGAAAACAAATTCCTCCGGTTGCTTTCTCGTTTTCAGCCCATTGTGGATTTGCTCATCATAACGAAACCATAAATCTAGCATTCCAAAGAACACGCTCGTAGGCAACATGTTTGTTTCCTTCACAATCACCTATGAATGGCAAAATTTACCAATTGTGATTGTACCACCTTTTGTTGCGTTGTTGGATTCAATTATAAATCATCTAGTTTTTTGATTCAGTGAATCATTGCAACGTAATGTCGAAATTAAGGAAACATTTCAATTTTTCTTCGGTCGACCGACTTCTCTTTTACCTACTTCGCTTTTGACTGAGAACGATTTATTATTGTTACGATTATTATAAAATCTACACAGAGATCATACTACGGTTCAGCTTCCTTGTACAGGAAGCAAATCTGGCTTGCATTCACCTAACCTAAAAATGGAAACATTGGAAGACAATTTATTGTTAGGATAGATTGATCTTTCGGGATTAAATAAAAATATCAGCCAAAAAGGTTCAATAACATGAGAAAAAAAGGAATAATTCATTTAAGCAACTTATCAATGACCTTCAAGACTAGCCTCCAACTGCACACCTTCAACTGATATCATTTATCATTGTTTTTCAAACAACTCCTAAATGTCTCAAACATCGCTGTTAAATCCACAAAGAATAGATACTGGATAAAGCAACCAAAAAAAAAAAAAATAGAACCATTACTCAATTGTTCCGATTCTAAGCTTTCGCAATTAGTTTATTGCTTCATAGGAAAACCTAAGTGAGTATCAATCGGCAGTAAAATAGAAAACCTCGACATATAATCAATCATGTCGTTACATTAAAAATAATTATTTAAAACAACTTAAAAAAACGTTAAACGCAAAATTAAAAACTAAAAAGGAAAATAACTTCATTTTGTCGACGGGATTAAAATACATCGACAATTAACCTCCCGTGTAGATTTCGAAAGGTGTTTTCAATCTCAAATGCATTTCAACACGTACTCGGCTAATACGCTTTCGATAACCACAAAACGGTTAAAAAGAAGAGAACGAGTAAAGGGTATAAGGGCGTGAAATGAAAAGACGGCGCCGTAGTATGGGAAACTGAATCCTACGCGAATTTATAATTTATTGCCGTACAAAATTAAAGACGAAGTCGGGCCGTTTTTCTAACGATGCCGTCCGTGCACTGCACCGACTTTCGTATTCGCGCGTATTCTTTTTCCTTCGTTTGCTTGTATTTTAATTATTCCGGAATGTCTTCCGAGGACAGAAATTAATGGAAAGGGTTAGTGAGTCGGAATAATTTGAAATATTAAATTAAAAATTTACGGCAACGACGCCGGCAACAAAAAGAGGACGACAATAGCCGAATTTGTTAAAAGAAATGAGAGATATTTAGAAATAATTTTTAACGTCTATCACAAACACGCTTTAATTTATTCTTTTTTTTTTCGCCTTCTTTACGTTTCACATTTTATTCTAATGCGACGTGAATTAGGGATTTCATATTTTCACATAAATAATACAATTATAACAAAACAGCGCCTATAATTTCGTCGACTTTCTAATCTCTTTCTTATCCTTATATTGCACTTACATCTACAATCTTTTTGATATGATATTATAAGATATTTATATATCTTAGATATATATATAGATATATATAGATCTATAGATAGATATATATAGATAGATAGATATTCATTGCATTTGTAGGTGATGTCCCTAGTTGCATGAAAAAGTTAGGGAAACTACACACGTACACTCTTATCCCCGGTCCACTTCTAACCAGTGTGTCCACTTCTTTGTTAGCAAGGTTGCCACCATGATCAGCCATTTCAGCTTCAGCTGATACTTGTTTATCTAGTAAAGTCTAAAGCCAGAGCAGTGTAAGGCTCCAGTTGACTAGCCGGTTTAACTGTTCGGCTACTTGTTTAGTAAATAGCTTGATATTTCTGACTGCAATCTGGAGATCAAGCAACGTGTGGCTGAGGTAACTGCAGCGATATCCACCTGCTCCAGTATGCAGTTTCTTGATGAGTTAGTGATTAGTAAGGGTTATTACGCATAGAAAACGTAGGATTTGGTTTTACTAAGTATTAAGATATTGAGCTACAGGCGCCTATTTGCACGTTTAAGTTCTGTCCTTTACCAATGTCTTCTCAAATGACCTCCAAACAACAACCTTGGGCCAGTTTAAAGGATTTTCAAATGCCGTATAATATAAATTAGTTATGAGGAAATGGAAGCCAATAAAAAATTGGACCAGCATCCACCTTTACTTGAGAACCCTCTAAAATTCTGGCATTATTGACTGTCGCCATATCTAAAACTAGCTGTAATACCACAGTGCATAATGTTACCTCTAATAAAATCAGAATAGTAACCGTGTAGATGGAGAGTGTTGTGTGATTCTACAGATAATTCGCGCATGTATCCCTTTTGAATGAATCTTGTACTACATTCTAATGACTTGGGATTTCTATTTTCCCCAAACAAAAGGTGACATTTTTACCTAAATCGAATTTTTATCCTTTAATGACGTAACATTACCAACGTTTTTTTTTTGTGTGAATACTGATAGATGTACGAACATTAAACGAAAGTCAATATCACTTATATCGATTAAGAAGAATAAATGAGATTGCTTATTTACTTACTGTAACAATAAGTTGAAAGGAAGATTCATATCTGCGAAAATTCGATTTCCTTAAAACTAAATAAAAAGAATGTCAACATAACAACATCTTCCCTCTGGTGATATTACATCGTTAGCATTCATCCGTTTTTATGGACTGAAATTATCAGCTCCGTCATAAGTCACATCGCAAAAGAGAAAATTAAAAAGTGACAATAAAGCAAGCCTTGGGAATTGACGGGCATAAACCCGCGTAGGAAAAAATTAAAAGGGCTTCGCCTCAAATTGGGAGGAACGATGTACATTTATGCACGTCTTTACGGTGGTTGGGCATGTCGACCTCGTAAAATTTTTAGCTCACAAACGTAGTTCCTCCGATAACTGGAGAGACACTTTCCTTGGGATATTTCTATTTTACAACAGTGTACAACCATGAATTATGCGTGTTGAGATTTTTGATTTGATGTTCAAGATTCGAAGATTATTGTACTACACGAACGTTGTTAACTGCAATTTTACAATATTTTTCTCTTTTTTTTAGTACAATTATTTGACAGCGGGTCGTTTCGGCGCCGCTTTAGCGCCGCCGTTTCAGCATCGGGCGATTCAGCCCAGGCCCTTTCAACATCGAATTATTTTATTAAAAATCAAACTTCCGTTTTTGTATTTTTACGTAAACTTAAACCGTTCAAGAAACTCATTTGTAAAAGCGCCCTTCCTTTCAAATGCAAGAATACTAGAAAACAACAACGAAAATTAATATTCACGCGTTTGATTGAATCACACCTTTACGCTGCGCCGGTATCAGTCCTAATGGAATACTGAGAAAGGAAGTTTCGATGTTAATGCTAAAATGTCCTTGTGTTGAATCGACCGATGCTGAAATGTCTTGGCGATCTTTAACGCCAGACCAATCTATGAAGGATACATTTTCCAGAACTACTCAAAGATCTTTTGGGCAATAGCTTACTAGGCTTTCAGTGAAGAATGTTTTAGATGGCATTCCTTGCAGACGGCGTATTTCTCGATTGTTCTTCGAAAACATTTACACGGAACTTATGGACAAAAATCGGCAAAAAGTGGCGGAACTGTACCGTAACCCTGCAAGGTGATTTAAACCCTCTCATTTTCTTTCTTTGGAGATGTTTGAAAGCTTTAGTGTAAATATCCTCGACGAGCTATAAAAACGAATAAATCAAGAGTGCCTCCGAATTCGTTCGTCCGAGTTTTTGCCTTTACTGTTTGTTCATAAATTTCAGCTTATTTGTTTGTATATAATGAGAGTACTTGATACCTTCGGAACAGCCTAGTTACGAGCCCGTATTCATAACAGCATCTGCATAATTTGCACCATACAATTCCCACACTAGACTTGTGACACCTTTTTAACGCTCGCTATGGAACAGAAATGTTACAAGATAATAAAGAAGTATTAGAATCGATTCTTGGCTGAACTGAATACACGTGACTTTTAGAAGTAAATATAACAATGGTATCTATACATGCATTTACATGTAAGTTCGGGTACTTGAAATTTCCATACCGAATGTACACCATTTACCTGTCCGGACTTATTCCCCCAACTTAAGTGGCCAGTGTGGATAATCTACACGACGAGAAAGTAACGAGATTCATAAAAATGGACGTCGGCGTCATCCATTAAAGTGGTATCTTTTTTATGCGCCACGATTCCTTTATGCCGCCGGGCATCAGCGGAGCAGTTCCATTAATAACGATCCTTCGGAAGAAGACGATGATAATAGCACTAGCGGTGGCGGACAATCTCTATCCGTAGATCCCATCCTCCAGGTTAAAGGTGTCCATTGATCACACGTCATTTCCGACTCTAGTGGACCCTGCTCTTTGTTATCCAAGAAATATATTTGTCGGACCAATCGATACCGACTGTTTATTAGGATGTGGAATTTTCTCTCCGCTAGCTGCATCTAAACGTCGTCATGCTGGACTGGACGTCGCCTTCTCGAGCACAAACAGAATCGAGGAGAGGTAGGTCTCGACGATCGAATGCAATAGCGGACGTTTGCTGCACGGAGTTTAGTTTTTGTGATCCTGTAAGAAACGCATTTACCGTGATGAAATGAGATATTGTTGAATACGAGCTCCTATTAGTATATTTTGGGTCAATTAATGATTTTCCTATAAAATAGTTCGAAACTCCAATATAAAATCGAACTAAACACCTTTTTCTGCTTCCATAAATAGTTGTCACTATAGTAATGCCGTCAACTGACTCTACCGATTCAGAGAGGCAAAAAACAATTAGAATTACCTAAATAACATTGTCTTTATTTAAAAGCCAAATTTTTAGAGTATTCTTTCACTCTTCATCAGGGTGAAAATATTTAAAATTTTTTAAATATTCATTGTGTTCATAATGTAATGAAGTACATTGTCAATACAAAAATATAATAATACTAATAATAGTGCACGTGTAACATACGTACTTCTGAGAGAGAAAACCATTACTTTAATTGTATTTTTAATTGAAATTCTAAACAAATACGTTTGACTAAATGGTGAGACAGTGTAAAGATGGTATCAAACTAAGTGAGTTAATATTTTTAAGAATGACACTTTACAGAAATTACGCAAAATTATTGTGTCTCAGTATTGTTAAAGAAAATAATTAAAGCAAATTGAGGATGGTCAAATTTTCTTTCCAAATACGGCGAGCTCATTTTCCAGCTTATATTGCATCTAGCAAAGGCCGAAATGGACTCAAGCAGTCCATCAAGAAGCATGATATCTACATCAATGAAAATAAGACGGGCCTTAATGACATTTAAACTATACAAATCACACTCGCACAATAGCGCAAGGAGTCCTACCGGGATTAACAGCATTTCACATTCACATTAAGAAGCAGGCTATATCGAATGCCCTCAATCTTTGCATGATAAAGGGACTACAACCTGGGAATCTTGGAAAGCATCTCAAAGTTCTTGGAGATCCCAGTATAAGTTATCTGATGTACATTGCAAAGGACACGATTTCTATAATACAACTTCATCTTATAAGGTATAAGTGACCTTAGTGGTCACTTTAAACTACTTACAGAAATCCACAACAACAAATTTCAAGCAAAGAATACAGTAATACGAGAAGCAAAACAAAATTATAACCTGGTCTCTTCTTCCCTCTTTTGTTTAAATAGTTTCCAATATTCACAATAGTTTACATTCGATGACACATGAACATCCTTTCAAATATTACTCTACACTCGACGTATTTTGTTATTTTTGGATACTCTATTGACACTTACTTCCAAGGAGGTTGCTAATCAGGTTGGTTTTTTATTTAGTGATAAGTTTTTAGAAGTAAAGCTTTAGGTTGTTCTCAAATAGAGTGACCTGAAGCTTATAATTGAAAAAGTGGATCTAGGGCATATTTTGAAGAAGAACCCGGTAAATGTTGTTCAAAACATTTAACCCCAATGTTTTGCTTTGTGTGAGTAAATCACATTGAGATAGATGGAAAAGAAAGAATGTCCAAGTCACAAAACTCTTCAATGAAAATAACTGAGATGTCTACAGGTTTCGAGTTACACACAATTCCTCCGCAGCGCAGAGTAATAAAACGTCCAACTAATAAGATACTGAATCTTAATTGTCAAATGTATTTCGGTAGCACTAAGCAGATTACTTAATAGTTAATATGAATAAAAGTAAAGTTTCATGTATATGGGCACGAATACAACATACTAAAATGTCTCCCTATGACCTGAAGATGAGTTGCCCTTACCTCGAAACTTGTAATTATTTTAGTTATTTTCATTGAAGAGTTTTGTATGAAAAGGACAGTCATAAGATAAAAATCAATGACGCTAAACTCTATTATTCCCATACTGAACGTGGTTAAGCAACTGAAGAAACACGTGCTCACGGAAAAAAAATGTTTTAAATTTGCAGTAATTTATCAAATTTGCTATTATATTTGATCTAATGTTATCTCTCGGAAGAACTAAATGTGGAACTACCTCCACTAGAATTGCTAATGAGTTATTTAGGGAAGCGAAAAAGGAAAATTTAATTTGATAGAGATGGTTTTACAGCCCGAGCGTTTGCTCTACGTCAATATAAAACAAAGTGACAAAAGTGTAATTAGTAACAGAAACCAATTTCTTAGTAATGTTTTTATTGAAAAATATAGCCTATAAAAGCTTTAAAAGCTGTTATATGATAAGTTTCTCATCGTATAGATGGCCTTACAATTACATCACCGGTAAAGTACGAAAGCAATACGCCAAAGAAAACAATAAGTCAACGTCGCGTCAACATAAAACTGTAATGTCGGATCCGAAGTCCGTTTTATACTGAAGAAACCGCACGGCAATTTTACAAAATTACATTTACTTTATTTGACACTTTCATATCAAAATATATGAGACGTGTCTAATGTTATTTTACAGCCGCTCGTTCTTTATCCCTAGATGGCGCGAAGATACTCTCCACTCTCTGCGTAAGTACCGTGAAAGGACATCGGGGAAACGAAGGGAGAGGAAAGGGTGCGCGAAGGAAAATCGCGTAAAACAACGGATACACTTTCAATAACGAGAAAATAGATTACTTACGTGCATAACGCATGCAGCAACGTAATAGAAAGTTTCTTTACCGTTGCAGTAACCTATCGATATTTGTGTCGATAAAAAAAAATAGAAGACCGGAAAGAAGCTCCAATAATAACAACGCCCCTTACAATAATATTTTCCTGGAACGACCTCTTTTTCGTGTTTCGTTCGTCATTTGTCCTTTATAGAGAATAATGGCGTCGTTTATGGGAATAAATATCCACGTGAAGCGGTAAAACATTCCAAAGAATATCGCGGCCTTCTTATATACGTGACTGCGTTGGTTTTCGATAAAGGGAATTTGTATATATATTTATGGATGATCGTTCCGGGGAAACATGTGACACGGAGAATGTAATACATATAAGAGCCAAATGCAGAATACACAGGGTGTGGAAACTATCCGAATTACAGCTTACTTTTTTATGTTTCGTTGCATATATAATATAAAAAAAATCGAAGGAAATAAATCGAGTTTAACCAGCATTAAAATATAAAACAAGAAGCTACCCCAATGTTGCGACGTTCCAAGATAAACGTATACTTAGCATACTCATGTTACGCACTTAAATCCGTTTCTAAATCAAGCGATGGACACATAAAGAAAGAACGCAACTAAATACGCAATATCTGGATAAAAATTCGACTCCAAATCAGAAATTAATTAACGTCTCCTCGCACAATAACAACAGCGATTATTTCAACACAGCCTTTTGATAATTTTACCTTTCGAAAAGTACTTTAACAAAGAATTACAATCGGATAATATTCGATAACATAGAAATACGACCCGATACAAGGCATTTTTATAAAACAAGTCTTTTATTTGTGAACCGAAATATGTGTTTTTGCCATTTCTGATATAATTCGATCATCTACTGAGCGGGTTTCCACCCTTCGTTTGCAATCAAATAGTATATAACTTTCGCTAGATATTAGGAACTTGTTAGCAGAAGGGAATGGCATTAAATCGAGTAGATACTAGCTTCTATCCAGGAGATCGTAAAATGCGTAGTGCTCTCTTCCAGGAGATCAAGTGTAAGCTGGCCAAACATAGAAATAGCAACGGCGGAACCGGGCATGTTCTCGTTGCAAAGAACACAACTCACATACGGGCAGTGAAGGAATAAGATCCCTCAAGTAACCGAGAGACCGACGAGCCACTTTCGGAAACCACCATGAGCAAGCTGAACCACACCATTAAGTGACTCCCAAGCAAAAAAAAAAAACTCTGATAAAATCACTAGTCGGCAATGAAGAGTCTCGCATCAGTATTTGCTGATATATAACACCTCATCTTACTATTTCCTCAACATCTGGAAGCACACAATCGCTGCGACCGGACGTTCACGGGATTCCAAATCGCATATCACCAAATGGTTCGACGCAGCTAGATCTAATTTTTCACCGATTTATCTACTGGAATAACCTTCTTCATGCGAGGTTATTGTGCCGAATCATTCGCCAATATCTACTGAGTTATCGCGGGGCATTTCCAACAACAGTTATTGCTAGAACTGATAAAAGTAGGTGAAATTATTACTTCTTTGCAGCGACTAGACAGACTCGCGTCTGTTCGTCTCAGAAGAAAGGGTTCGTGTTGCCTACACGGGTTTCCCCGAGAGTCGATAAAACACGAGTCTGTCACGAGTCGCTGCGAACATGAAATAATTTCACATTTGCCTTTATCATATCTAGTTATTACCTTATCGTACCTCTTATTACAGTAATAATCAAATTAAAACTAAAATGTCATTGAAACATTCTGAATGGTTAAGTAGGGCAGGGATAAGCCACTAAGAAAAGACAGGATGCTGTAAAACCTTTACCTGCTTAAGATAAATAAATATTAAGATTATTATCGTTGAATGCAATAAAACTCATTAAATTAAGCCATTGTAAAACTTACTCTCTTGACTGAGGACGCAGCTTATTTTTAATGATACAAATCTTGTCGGCCAGTGATACTGGTGCGTTATATATAGTAATGTACACTTAGTGACCTACTATGTTGCAATAGACTTAAGCCATGCGTTTTTAATTAATTTTTCATGCAGACTATCGTGTCTATTACATTGTACGACTATCACAAGAACACGATCTCAAAAGACGTACGAAATCTGCATTTATTATAGTTAATGTTGATCTTTTCGCCTATGTGAATGATACTGTACAGAAGCTTTTAAAGCGCCCAGGATCTTCATTTTAATTCATTGAAAACTGTCTTTGCTTGTGTGTTATGTAAATTTCTTTTTAAAGCTGAAACTAACGTAGTTTCTTACGGACCAATTTGATCTATATAATCCTCTTTCTGGATGAAATTATGAATATAGCCATTGTAGTCTTCGATATAAAACGTTCATTATTAACAACATTACATTGGGTTAAATTATGTATAAACGTTGTTCCCATGACAGAAGATCTTAGCCGATCAAACAATTTTTACATAAAATAAATTGACATCCCAATTACGCTCGAAAATATCCTACAATTTCAAAACCAAAACGTTATTTAAAGTTAGTAACGATATTCAGCACCGAATCATGAAATTTCCGGTTCGTATAATTTCAATTGATTCCGAGAATCCGGGTCCCTACGCCCGCGCTATGTCTCTCTGATCTGTCTGTCGTGAATTCGACCCAATTATCTTTGCGAATTTCTCATTGAATTTGAAACGACTCTCGGAACAGTCAAATAATACATTAAACGTAACGTATGTTTCAGCAAAAGTATGGTCCGGTATCGCAAGGAGGATCTAATTTCTGCTGATTAAGTAAATTGGCGAAAACAAATTAGAAAACATTAAAACGGTAACAATGTCGAAACTCTTCATTCATGTTGTACAGTGTGAGATTAATAATGCAGGTGAAATCCTGAAACTCAAATTACACATGGCACCCGAAAAGATTAATTATAGATGGGTTTAACATCTTCCGTAAGTATTCATTAATATCTTCTTAATTGCATATACCATTACTCATCAGTTGGCTGTCATATGTAAAACGCGTTAATTTGTTAGATGTCATACTTAATTGAAATGTAATCTGTTCGTGAAATCAGTTATACAATCTAAATATATACGAGTGAAGCATCTCTCGTTATACATCTCAAGAACTTTCCATGTCTATTATATAGGT
This sequence comes from Oryctes rhinoceros, assembly GCA_020654165.1. Classification (NCBI taxonomy): domain Eukaryota; kingdom Metazoa; phylum Arthropoda; class Insecta; order Coleoptera; family Scarabaeidae; genus Oryctes; species Oryctes rhinoceros. The sequence goes on along the minus strand of JAIOKQ010000008.1, from coordinate 16,430,065 downwards.
ACTGTAAATTATTGGTATTGGTTTTGTTGCAGGTTCCGGTAGAGTTTCTGTTACGAGAAATATGTCATCTTTAAAGGTACGTAATTAAAATAGATTTATGTAAACTAATTTCGTTTCTTCTAATTATATTTATTTATACATTCGCAGTTGCGCTATTTCCTATAAATATTTCTTGAAGTTTTCAGTATAGGTGTTCTCAAAAGTAGCTAGAATTAAATTATCCCCGAGTTTATCCTTCTTGGTTAAAAACTAAATGATTAATCTTGATAAAGCAGAAACACCTACCATTTAATTATAATTAACTTACGGAACTCGTGTCGACATCATAGAGAATAATTCGCGTGGTTATCCGAACCGGTTTTGGTCATGTATTAAAAATAAACGAGGACATACTAGAATCCCTGAACGTATGAAACACAATAACAACGAATTTACCGCACCTATTGATATAGTAAATGCTTTTGGGGAATACTCTAACAACGTCTATATTAAATTTCGACATTTCATGGTATGTACAATGTTACGGTAACATTGAATTTAATATTCAACTAGCACTCAAACAATAGAAAAACTCCTTCACATCACGGTCAGATAATGCTTTCCTTCAACGTTAGAAAATGCTTTCACTCGCTGAGCTACTGTGCCCCATATTTAATCCCATTTAAGCATTATAAATTTCCCTTTGCACCCAAAAAAAAAAAAAACACTGAAGCCTGTAGGACAAATATTCTAATGCGAATCCAGTTATATGTTACTTATCGAAGGGCAATAAGAGATGGTAATTCTGGTGTTTTTCTTTAAACTCTTGCAATACGAACGCAAATCGAAAATTGCGTATTTCTCGTGCATCTTCCCAAAACATTAATTTGTAGGATAAATATTCTAATGTGAAGTAAGTTCTATGTAGTTTATTGGAGGCAGTAAGGGATGGTAATTCTGGTCTTTTTCTTTAAGTTGTTGCAATACGAACACAATTCCAAAATTGCGTATTTTCAATGCATTTACTACCACAACAAATAAGTAGCTCTTTAGAAATTCTATTCGATGCACGTTTATGGCAATCCATTTTTCTTTTTACGGCTCTTTGATGTTACCATCCCTTTCAAATATCGTGAATAGTGCTTATGATTTATGATTACTGCCTACAATTAGTCTTATTGATAACCATCATTGCTGCAACAGCATTTATATGCGGCAGAATGACCGTAGCGTGGTATGGCTAACAACGCAAAAATATCAGCACCCTTCGCACCGCACAAGTTTAATTAAGTAATTCACAACGGCCGTTTCGAGGATGCAAGAATCCAGGTGATCCTTGAAACAGCCGTCCCATATTAGTTAAACTTATGCGGTGCGGAGGGTGTCGATACTTTCGTATTATTATCAATAATTATTTTGGCAAAATAATATCTGACGAGGCAAATGTCAGGTTGGGGCCGGTATCGATAGTGGGAAAAATATTACATGCCAAGTGGATCGCCGTATGTCCTTCAGCGTTTTCAGGTTCCTCTTGGTTGACCAACATCCTCGACCGCAAACTTATATTTACGCTCATTGTGACATAAATGAGATATTCCGTTAACCGAAATATCATTTCGGCCGTTAGAAAATGTCCACTTCTGATGATAGAAAATCCATGATTTATTTCGTATTTCCGACGTAATTAAATTTTTGAGAAGTTTTAACCCCCGTAAAAATCACAGCTGGCGTTTCTCGCCGGACAAACCTATCGTCGACAAAACCTATTATCGAAGAAATCAAAACGTAGGTCACGTTATTTTATCGCCAAGTCGAATTGCAAATTAGTAAATAGTCAAATATGACAATTTATACAGGTCACATTACAAATCAAACGAAGAACTGCATTGTGCAGATATGTTCACTTCGTGAAACCATTCAGGTAATCGTATATATAGTGAATATTGGAATATAGTGTTTGTTATTCGCCAATTCTGGAGACTTTAAAATCAATATAGCTACCTGAGCTACTCTACACTCCTGAAAGTTCCCAAACTTCTAAGGTTTAGCAAAAATGGTACAGATAATAGGTCTTAATGGAACGGTATTAAATAAACGCAGTTTGGTTTTCATCTTTCATAGTTTCACGTCAAAGTGACGTCCATGAAGTATAAGAGGAGAAGAAGGGATGTGAGATCTACATCGTTCCTTGAGACCTTATCGAATATCACCAGCAACAGCAGCGGTAGTAGGCAACGCGATTGAAGCAATAGCTTCGGTATGTGTATGCGGACGAAAGGGCGACACGCCGATATAACCTATAATGGACCGACGGGCGTGCGGGGTCAATTTACCCACCCATACCCGTATCCGCATCGTTCGCCTCGAAAGAAAAATCTGAAAATATGTCAAGATATCCGAGTGTCGATAAACGAGAAGTAAATAGCTCTCGCTGAAAAAACGCCCGGGTAATCTAGAAGGGTCGACAGCGAAGGCATATCGAGTTTTTTTGCTTTTTTATCGGTCGTCGCTTGTATAATCTACAACTAAAAATGACATGATTTGAATTTTTCTGTTAGAAGATATATGTAATCGGGCAAACGTATGTTGCCAAATATTTTTTGAAGCATGAAAATAATTATAATTCGCCGGTCATCCAATAAAATTCTTTGCGAAATCACTACGAACTTTATTGATGGCATCGTAACTTGGAGAAGAATACTAGGACTATTTTTGCAGCGGTGATGTAGCTAAAATAATATAGAATGATTTCAATATTTAAGAAATTATCACAAAATCAATTTATTTTGAATACAAGCATTGATTATCTGTGTACTTCAAGACGAAATGATAATTAAGCTTTGTTTATTTACCCCGTGAATGTGTGTAAAATTAATTTATCTCGATAAATCAAAGTTTCTCTCTCGTTTAAAATATTACAATACATATCACAGGTTACTGACCTATAGTGATCAATACCTTTGAATCTGCCCGTTTTAACATCATTGCGTGTTACAAGCATCCCAAGAACAGAATAGGAAATCATGTGGCGGTTTTATCTCTGCTGAAAGGCGGTTACATGCGAAAGATACAACTCTTTATACGTAATGATTTCCATTTGCAGATATGAACACAATAAGCAGAATCCGGAGTAAGCATCGATTCCATTTGAAAGTTTTAAAGCCGCGAACTTCGAACTTTATACGAATAATAAACGAGAGCTGCACGGTGTCAATTTCTGAACCGATTTTATAAGCGTGTTATAGCCTTCGAGTTCTTGATAGAATCGTTGTTAACTTTCCTAAGTGCCATCTTTTGAAGTTTCCGCGAAGTTTCCATCTTACATTCGTACATGCATCGATGTTCATTATTGTCGTGAACAAGTAAGTTCGCGCTTATTCGTTTACTTGTAAGTGGTCTCATCATTCTCGAAATAGAGATCGTCGCTTCAGGCATTGCGATAAAAAGTAGGTCTACAAACATTAAGGTTGCAAATTCAATTATTCCACCAATCACCATAAATTTTAGCGTGCATACTAAATAATGTATGAACGTAAGAAAATACCGTCTATGTCACATAAAACTTCACACCGGCTGATTTAAAATTGAAAACAGACGATCTGATGTATGCTATCTCCTTTTGATTAGGTTGCACTTTATTTTTGCTTTATTTTAACTGCAAACACAGGTAGAAAATATCCAGGTAATGCTAATCCATGCCTTCACATCTCCAACAGCTTTCGCCAATTATATGAAGCTCCGACCGACCATAAGTTATTGCTACGCTTGCGCCCTTCGGATTCGCCAAATTTGGAGTAAGGAAAACTACAGAAAACGTTATTCTGAGAATGCTGATGCCCCGAAATAGCTAACACAGTCCCTCATACCAGGATGGTATGGTAAACTTTCTTAAGCTAACCAAATAATAAGATTCATCAAACTTTGAAACTGAACCTCTGTTTCGGCAATGACTTCATTTGATATAAACTTTCTGCCAAAAAAGAAGTCGCAAGGTGCCAAATTTTGGGAATATGGTGAACGAGACAATAATTCGTACCATATCTGTCCCAGTTGCTAATGACTGGGCCGCAGCATAATCATGATCGTAGAGAAATATTTTTTTCACTAAGTAAGACTTCTTTGGTTCAGCATCGAATCAAACTAATCAATCAGCATAGTACTGTTCTTTCCTTCTCCAAATAATCATTTAAAATGATGACTTGCAATAATCTCTCAACTTTTTCGGCTGATGGAATCGTATTCGTTTACATTCGTACACGCTTGCCACGAAAATCTCATTTTGCTGAGTTTCTAGCATATGGTGTAGCCTCATAGCATGGCATATAGCATTCCAGGAAGTCAACCGTGTCACCCATAGCTTTCTTACACTCAATTTTTTCCAGAAGGATGTTTTGCATTCATTGAATTTAGATATTTAGCATATTAGCATTCTCTCTAGTCTTCACCCCATATCATCCGTAAGTACCTCAATAGGACAAGTGAGCTCCTTCTCATCAAAGACGAATGTTTGGCCATACTCACATTCATTAAACCTGCATCTGATAGTAGTCATCGAAGTAAATTGTATCCATGCCCTCTTCGATTTGCACAGACGCTTGCCATAAAAAAAAACGATTCACTGACCTGTTGTGTTGTTTCTCCATGATCAATCTCCCTGAAATTTTGGCAAACGTCTGTCTCCAAGCATTGATGCATCTCATACCACCTTGCACTTGAAAAATCAAATCGATATTGTAGTGTATGTATATAGCTACTATTAAGTGAATATCTCATGTGTTTTGTTTCGTACAGATCAGGCTCATATAATCCTGATTGCTCGCTTCTGTAGTATAAATATTCCTTCAGAATCGATACCAGCAACCTACTAAACGGATCATCTGTAATTGATTTATTAAAAGAGGAATTACTTAAGTAGGACAAGGATGTTATAATATATTGAACTGAACAGTTAATCATAATAAATCAAAGGAAGTAATAATAACTAGTATTATCAATTACCTATTATTAGTTATCATTACTGAATTTCTAGTCTTAACTGCTTTAATAGATTATAATTGTTAGTGATTTCTAACGTTAGTACTGTTTAGTAACCACGACAATGATAAAAAAAAAAGAAACATGTTAACATTGCCGAACTACACATTGAAATAAGGTATTTATAAAAGAACGGATACATGTGATTTATGCATGAAGTTGTCGATAACGTTAGAGCGTGTTTAGCTTTTTCAACAATATGCTGTAGTAAACACGCTCACAGAAGGTAGCAGCGCAATACTCCCTTATTTAACACAAGAAACTGCAAAAACTACAAAATGAAGAACTGAGAATAATTTATACTTAAAAATAATTAATAATTCTCAAACGCACCGGTTAGAGCGATATTTCTATCACTAAGAGACTCGTATACAATATTGCCGGTCTTATATCAATTTATTATTTCCTCACGAAGGACATAGAAACATAGCCTAGTTTTTTAATGCAGAATATCCGTCTAAAAATCGTCTGCTAACTCTTAGGGATCCCAAAAATAAAAGCTTCTAAGTAGTGCGCTTACTTAAAACTTACTAAAGACTAGATTGACAAGGTAGACATAGCTTTTGCTAGTGCTAACGATAGATTATTACTACGAAAACTTAACGTTTATCCACATTGCTTTGCGGAAAATGTTGTCAAGAGGAACTTAATTCGCGCTTTGATGTCGATGTAGTACATAAGTATACGTTATACCGTTGAGTTTAACTTTGAAATATCTACTTCAGCTACTACAGCTTCTTTATCAGATTTTCATAGACCTATTTGGTAACAGGATATGCTGAATGTTATATACTTTGCCACATTTACGGAAATTCGCTTGGAATAAACTTAGGAGAATACGGCGAATATAATTCCATCGGTCCAAATAAAATACTTCCGTAGCAAAAGTCAAATACAAGCGAAATGAACGAGATTAGAAATCCCACAAACAAGGTGTACGCGAATTCATAAAGGCGTAATTTCTCAAGTATTAATGATTCGTACATACCCGTATCTCAGACTTTTTCCTAGAAGTGTTTATATAACACGGCATCAAGAAGCAATAATTAATGAAGAATGTGGATTATCATTTTTATTTAAAGGAGCTTACTAAAAGAATTTCACCAGACCATTAAAAATGTAAATTACCAACGGGGTGACATGTAAATGCCCTGCATGCATGTTAATGCCATGAGCGTATTGAAAGACTTAATTGCATCGCCAACACACATGGCTCGATATTAAACTATCTGGCGTATGGAGCCCGCAAAAGTGATGTAAATTTCTCCAGTAATAAACCAATAACCTTTGGGAGTCTGTATTTGCCAGCTATCAGTTGCAAAAACTAATAATTGCGTAACTGAAACAAATTCTACATCCCATCTAGGCACGTAATTGGATCAGCTGCTGAAAAAATGGGCCAGTTAATAGTTTACATTATTCAGCGCAGTTGTTATGTGTTCTCAGTAAAATTGCTCACGCAGTTCTACGACATCAACGGCGCCGTTGGGAAAAAACCATTTATGTAGTGCGTAACACTTTGTAACAGGGCGCCAATTTTAAAACATTATTTTGGCGTAAAACGCTTAGAACGTAAACAATGGCGTAAACGATTAGAAAAGAAAGATTTACATTTCTTTCAACGGCATCCTTTTTTGAAAAAAATAAAAAAAAAACTATTTATTTTCATTCTGGTAAGTATACAACGAATGGATTTTGAACATGGGAAAAATAATAGTTGTCCTATATTTTTCATAGCTACATATACACACTCATGCATAAAATGCAAATCTGCGATATACAGTGATAGATTTTCAAAATAAACAAAGGCATGAGCAAATACAACGCAAACATTGCTGCGTGAAAAATAGCGTCGCGTTTTTCAAAATATCGCATAAAACGAAGATCCATGCGGAATACGTTGGTGGTTTACAAGTAACACCGTGCAGACCGACCAAAACAAATAAACATGTAAATTACCGACCGAGCTCTTGCAGTATTTGACGCATCGTAGCGATTCACCTTCCGGTGTGTAAAATAGGGTGGTAATATCACTCTCGCGTATGATTCTACGCCGTTGGCCCGGTCTCGACGCTATTTGCTGCAATTTACATTGCAATAATTTATTGTTTGGAAATATTGATGATGATCGCGGTGGCCGGTTATCGATAGTATTAATGTACGCTGAGGTTAACCGAAATATTTAATACGTTCAAGATTTTTGGCGCTATCGAGTAGATATATGAGCGGCGTGCAAATGGAAAATCGATGGAAAATAAAGATGGGCGAATATCCGTAAGCTGTTTTTATGCGTAGACTTCTTATTTATTCTTTTCTTTTTTTTTTTCTAAGCGCCATTAATAATATATTTTGCTTCCGTTCTTTGAGCACTAAATTACTATGCGTTTTTATTCTATTTCTGCTTCTTTTGTATTGCTTTCGTTTTATATTATCTAAGTGATTTATATTCCCATTTACGCATTAGCATTTTAACGTTTCCTACTTCTCAGCGTAAAATTCACTTTTTCTACTGGATGATCGTTATCTTGATTGATATAAGCAGCGTGGCCGGACAATACAGAAAATACTAAGCATTCATGCTTGCATAGATTAAAACGCTGAAGAAAAACGTAATTTGTACACTGTTAACATAAGATTGGAATTTGAAGATTTGTACGAGCAACTAGGATCTTATTGCTGTTATTTGGTTATGTACTAAGTGAAGATGTAGCGAGCACCTCGAGAGAATCGCGACGCTACGTTGTTCTAGCTATCGATGCTTGGGCTTCACTTTTATAGGACACCTTCAGAGCTATTACAGCACTCAAACTGGGAATAGTTCATTACAGAGTGATAAACCGTGGCGGTTGCTAGAAGGTTAAATCAGTTGCAAGTACAGCGTAAGAAATAGCCAACGTCGCGATTTAAATAGTTACGTGCTCAGTAACACGAGTGCTGACGGATCGCTTTGTTTCACCGATGTATACGCTACCGCATGAACGCAAAATCGGGAACACCATAGTCTTCCAGGTAATTGGAGTCTTTGATGAAAAGCTAATCTAAGAGTGTGAAATTATGCGTGAAGATGGCATTACGATCGGCGACACATTGTACGCAGAGTAGACACACGTACCTACGAAAATTAGAATAAGATGAGCTTAAATATCTTGGAGAAGTGAATTGATAACACTGCGTTTTTGGGCTGAATGCTCATATGGGAATCTGCTGAAGTATTTATCTTTGTGTGTGAGTTTGTGAAATGTAGCGCACCATCAAACCGATGGAAACCTTCATGGTGAAGCGTATGTTAGAAATTCGGAAGCAATAGGAGGTTGTTTATATCATTCCCATATTTTACAAGGTCCACGATATTCGTGCAGGAGGAGGTAGTGTTCTACGGGTTATCAAATCTACTATTTAGTACCAACGCCTGGACATCTACCCACCCAAACTGGATCCAAACTCTATCTGACGCCACTTGTTATATCGAGATAGTTAGAGGAAAGTTATTTGACCCCAGCTATAAGACCATTATTGCAACATAATGTATCCCACCAAATACACACTTTGAATACTTGTTTGCTGTATTAAATATGATTTTTTTTATATAAAAATTTGATCGGCTCTTGTTGCAGAGATATCCCTCCTTGACAGATCAAGCTCGGCCTAATCAAAAAATGAAAGAGGGAGCTTTCGGTACGGCCTCAAATTAAACAACCTTTCAGAGGTCCTAACATTGAAAAACATTCCGTCAAATGGCAGAAAATTTCCTTGGGAATGAGAAGGCCAAAAGCTACAAGATATTAATCGAAAACACGTTGGCTTTGTTTAACGAATTACGTCGCGCTATGTCCTTAAAAATTCGCTTCGCTCACCCTTACTTGAATTTCTTCCCTAGCAAGCACAGCCAAGGCAGCGACAAATACGACGAACGTTTTCGTTAGGACATTGCCAAGATGGAGAAACAATACCAGGGTAAATGGCCAATTTCAATGCTAGATGCTTATTGATGTGCTGCTAATATAATTGCGCATGCCTTGAAAGATACTGGAAATTTCTGCTATGTTGGACCCTCAATTATCGTCTAGCAATCGTATTAGTCGATGTTAGCGTTTCTATAAAAATGGAAAATATGAAATATCGATTCGCTATTAATTAAATTCTTGCACTTGAAAGACAAAAGCACACGGAAATCAGCAAGATCAAGATCAACATGGGGGGACACCATCATGTTGGCAACTAAATTCAAGCCTAGATGTCCAACTTAATCGGCCATGAACCGAAATAAACGTTCAGTCCATGGCCGTTCGGGACAGCCAAAGACTACCTATAGTATCATTAGAAAGTTGACCTACTGATATTACATGGTCGTTGAATTAAGATTAGAGAAAGAGCAGAGGCTATGAGCATCTCGAAAGAAAGTATTTGTCATACCCGCGCCTGCTCTTTCAAGTCCAAAAACACACTCGAATAAATTCTTCCAAAGCCCTATTGAAACGAATTAAACGAAATAAGTCAAAGTCTTGACGACGACTAATAACTGTAAATAAAACTTAGATACGCCAGCGTTAATCGACTATCTTTTTTATTAAGCCGATCTTACGAGTGACATATATTCTCATTTGTTAAATTGTGCATTTAGAGACAGAATTTTCATTAGAAAGTATAATCCAATATTTTTAACGTGATGTTGATATTTCCACTATTTCTGCCTTCTTTTTTGGAAGCAGGTTTCTCAACTTACAATAAACAATTCTACGAGATTTTGTTAAAGCTAATGTTTGAAGTGAATACCCTAGGTCTAATCTTTATACCGGAACGTCTAATCATAGGTTTCATCTATCAACTGACTGATATAAGCACGAATAGAAGTGTGAAGATGTACGTACTCACATAATTGAAGAATCGGTGAAACGTTAATGAAAAGGACTAAATCTCACAAAAATCTTTATTAATAATTAAACTGTCGGTTTCGTGTGAACAGATCTTCAGGCTCAAACATTTTAGACTAATATTACAAATGCATCCATACATCGATTAAATTAGTGGAAATAATACTACACAGCGTTAGACGAACTAAAGTATAAAAATTAAACAACGAATTAAAAAGTAATGTATAAGTCGAACAACACGATAGAATGAAATTGGAAAATTCCTGAAAGAAGTAATAAGACACAAATTACGGTATTTTTCTAGATATCTTGCTTTAATTTTTAATATTACTTTATTTACCCAATATTGCTTCTTACTAGAAATACAGAATAGTTCACGAATCGAAAGAATGATGGTATTTGCTTCATCGATAATATTTTCCATCTCAACGTCTCCAACATCGAACACTCTGTAGCTTAATAAAATTTTATTTGAAATTCGGCCATGTTTACTAAGCGATTTTTAATTTTGCGCGTAATTAAATTTCAAAGAAGGGGAGATTAAGTAATTAAATTCTGTAGCCCTGAGTTACTAACAATATTGACTTTACAATTACTTACGCGAAAAAGCGAATGCCGCCCAACTCGAGAAAACAGATTAATAATCAACTTTTTTATGTTTATTATCATTATATTCGTTCTGCAAATACACTTGTTTTCTGCATTCTTCTAAAGTAACTTGAAAACGCAAAGAATTCAATAGTCATTTGAGCGTAAGTGTGTGTATCTGAAAATGTGACTAAGAGCACTTCATGTACTTGCTACTTGCTAGAGTAATTAAAGAATAAGAAATTATTTACATTAATTTTGTTTGTTAAATTTTAGTTTAGTTTAATTTTAGTTTAAGTAATTTTGAAAATGACTACATAAATTACCCATCAAGGATTTAGTGAAAGTAATTTATTAGCAATACCTACTTGTTTTCTGGAAATATTCGCACAAAGAAAGGAAGCCGGGTTTATTCAATTAATTAAGAATGCTGTTCCGATGAATACTAAGTGAATCGTTAAAAATTTTGTCCATTAAGAGAACACTAGCAACGCTGCCATCATCGTCATCACTGCCAGTATACCTTCCATTGCTTAAAACTTTTAACTCTCCGGTCAGGTTTTCAATTATATGAGACACGAAGCTCTCCCGACCATTCCGAAGAAAATACAGTTGTACAGTTGCTGCAAAAACATTCCCTTTCTACCTTTTTAAATTTAATTTATAACGCCAATAAAGTCCCCACGTTTTCTTTTTCTGCTACGCGAGATTTTGTTACCTTACTTCTATGTCTTTCTGTTTCTTATTTCCTTTCCTTTTCTTTCTTTTCCTCATTTCGAACCGTTGACTTCCAACAACCTGGGCGGTATGAGAGGAGTTTTGTGTTTCCTTTCTTTTTCCCCGCTTAATTTAGTTCCTAATGGTTAAGAAGACAATAGATTTACAAGAATTGTCTTACAAACGAGCAAATTAGCTTCGTTTGTAAGACAAAAGTGATAGAGATATTATGATTTCTGACTACGTGAGAGTTAAATTGATAAACGAGAAAACGCTAAATAATGTTTACGTACTATTCTTTTTAGCTGCTGTGCCTGATTTCGTTCGTTTCTGCTAGTTTTCTAGTGTAAAAAATTGAACATACAGTTATTGTCGTACTTATAATACCGATCTTCTTTTATCTTTAATTGAAAATTTAAAAATTCAATTGTTTCCACGATTGGATTAAATATGTTCTAAAGGATTTCTTTAAAATTGTATTTTCCTGTATTATCCAAAGTGATTGTGACTTCATATTACCAGTTTAACTCAAAAATCAATATTGTTTGGGAAATTATTGTAATTAGAGCCGGTCCATAGTTCTAGTATAACCATTTAGCTTTCTATTAGTAACGACTTCAGCTATAAAGGATTTTAGGTTATTACCTTTACTAACATACCTGCGACGCAAATTTCCTGAAAATACTTAGGTATTGAAGAAAGCATAAGAGAACTTGTAACCATCTAACGTCTCGCTTTGTATACAGCGTGTTGCTAGATCTAATGCTTGTAAACTTCCTTATTTAAGATTTTAAAAAGAGGAGTTATTCTTTATAAAATGCTGCCTTCAATTTTCGGAACACGAAGTGAATGGTATCTCAATTTATGTCCTCTACACCTTTTATAATTTTCTATAGTGAAATAATTTCACCATTCTGGAAACTAAACGCATAAACTTTTTGCTTAAGTTATCCCTATAAGAAAAGTCTATTGAAGTAATGTCTGTAGCATCTAATAAGACCAACACAATAATTATGAAAATATTGAATGAATTGCGTTATGAACAGGACAACTTTCCTGTTGAAAATGGACCAACCGTCCCTTCTGTAAGTTTACCTCATGGAAAGCAAGATGGAATCAATTCTTGGATTCTTTTTCGATCAATACCTACAATTTTGGTTGCAAGCACAAATTAACAGCAACTTCGGTTTGTGCAATCGCAAGCTTTTTCATGTATCTTTTTGCTTTATTTTCAATTTGGCTATTTGCATAATACCTGGATCAACCCTTCAACCCGGTTTAAAGCGAAATATGTATCAAAGCAATGGAAGTTAGGTTCAAAGATGACAGACTTACACAGACATATGTATGTACTATACACTGAATAAATGAAAATGAGAAATTATTTTTCATTTTATATTACTCTTGGTACTTATTTAATAGCCGAAATTGTAATTTGAAATTTGAAATACAAATTCGAATTTGTCTATAGCGAATTCTGAAAAATTCGTAAAATCGAAAATTATCAGTAGTATATTCAGCATTATACAATTCGATACCCATAACAGGAAATAAATTGCCTATTATTGGTATAAGTTACCTACTATGGAAAAAAGAAGATTCATTTCTTTCATTATACCAAATGTGACAGAATACATTTATTTTTATAAGTTATTGCCCTCTACTAACTATTCTATTTGATCGGGAACCTGAAAATCCAACGTCCTCGAATTCATCGGGAGATCATAATCTTACAGTTGTCTGGACAATTGGCAATTGTCCAGACGCTCAGTCAGATCGATGACACCGGTCGCCGACCATTAAACAATATCTTCTAACAATTCCAAACAAATTTGCAACCTATTTTGTTATTACCACTTTACTTTCTTTAACGAGCAAAAAAGTTGTAAACGGATTCACAAGAAATATTTTTTCTTCAAGCTCTTCGTTTTCAAAACCTTTCACCCTAGCTTGTTCTCCAAGATAAGTTGTATTGTATTATTACAAATCGCCGTTCCTTATTTATCATATAAACAGTTCACCGTTTTGTCTATTTTTGCAGTTTCTTGCATCACTAATACCTACTCGCGCTCCCTTTCAGTTAAGCAATACGAAATTCTTTTTCGCTAGATTACTTATTTAAGCCTCCAATATAAAGCGTCATTATTGTTTTCACTACATTTCCATACTGCATTCCAGAAAGGAAGCAATTCAGATGACTGTTTAGGTTCTCCTACAGCGGCTTGTTATTTCACACGGCTGTTCTTTTGGAGGAAGGCATCGAGAAAACGAAGGGACATCAGAATTTTTAAGTATTTGCCTCCCGTCTTGCAATACAAATTGTTCTTTGTTTAAGAAGCGGAGCCGTTTGTTTAGAAAAACAAACTTCTGCTTTCGTTAAATAAATCCAATTTCGTAAACGTAAACGTAATGTTCCAACATTATATTGTAGTATTTGTTTTGTTAAATGGGGTGTATATTACGATCTGACAGGAGATGTGCAAATACACGCCGCCAGCTTGTAATATTTTATGGGCGGAATAACTGCTTCAAGAGAATTGTTCCTAAGGAATTTTACGCTTCATCTATATATAACTTTGCAGCCGTCAGACATAGAGCACATTAAAATTCATACTAATTGCAACTAAGTTCATGAATAACTTAGATTAGAACGAATAATTTAGATTCAACATTACAATGCACAGGATTATTATCGATAAATATAAACAAAGGAATCTAAACATAAAAGGTTAGCCAAATTATAACGAAAGCATTACCTGTTCGAAATATTTTTACGACGTACATATACTGTTGCTTCTTAATAACGACTTCAACCCAAAATCGCAGTTAGACAGGCACCTGGACTAAGTCTAAGTTGTTTTACCAAATTTTCGGCTTTATATGGTCTTCGTCAGAGCGACTATTAAATAGAATTTTAGGATAAAATAATACAAAACGATTAAGCTACCAAATCAACCATTTAAATACTTCACCGTCAGTTGTTGCGAAGGTAAGCACAAGGTGTTTATTACCTGATAGACAAAATCTCTTTGATTTTTTGGTCCAAACTAAGTATTTTGCAAGTTAAGAGAAATCGTTACTTCTTCTCACGGTCGCTCATTAAGAACAGAATTTTTTTTTTATAATAATAATGGCACAGCACAAGTTATCCGAAACAAACGTTTCAAGGATATGTAGAACCCTCAAACCAGCTGGCCGGAATTAATTAAACTTGTGGTGTGGAGTGTGCCGATGTCTTTGTGTTGCTAATACTAGTTTATTAACCATAATTATACATCAAGTTTTAATTATTATATCCGGGATACGCCCAGAAGTTAAAACAGTTTATAGCAAGCTACAGGTACTTGAAACTATTGAATTTCTGTGATCTGCCATAAAACTCTGTAAAAAGACGATCCTCCTAAACTTTACTAAAATTAAATAAAGTTACTAAATTTTAAATAAAAACATGGAATTAAAAAAATTGTAAATCCTTTTATTTTACAAGAATCTACTTAGAAATATTGGTAAAATTACTTGCAGTTGTTAATGCGCGGTAGTGTTGTGTTTGGGTGTGTAAAGTCCTCGATAATATTTTCTCCTGTTCTTCTTCCTCGTTGTTCTTAGGCTCTATTGTACTTTTCTTTATTAGGCTCTTGCATTTAAATAAATTTCTAAGTATTTTTTCCAAAAATTTTTCCTGTAGAAAAGACCTTTATGTCCCTTTTTACTCACCCAATAGAAATAATTTTATTGCTCGGCCGTATGTGCTCTTGAAAGTAAGTTAAGGCTTCGAGTCATGTGAGTTGATTTCAGTGGATTTCATGTACTTCATTGTAATATATTTGACACCACATTCCCAAAGTCTTTCCTTTTTCTGAGGGATATTTTGTATGTGCCATTCTTCAATTTACACAGAGTATCTCATGAGAAGCTGCATGGATCGGTATATTAAACAATATTCATTGAAAATTTTTGAAAACTTGGTAAAATATTTTCAGTTTGTTATGTTAAATGGACTATCTACGTATTTTTACATTTTCGAATTCCTAGTTCAAGTCTAAGATTTCTTTGATAAAATCACGGTTCCAACTATGAAAGCGTTTAACTCAGAAATTCGAAAATTTTCAGAATTTTTCGAAAACATCATACAGAATATCCGATATTTGCGATTAAACTTTTAAATTGAAAAATTTAACACAACAACGATGCTTTGATCGCTTCGATCCACTTTTGGTAATGAAGCACCATCAGATGATTATTTACGACTATTATACTCTTGATTTCCGGGTTGGAACCTCCCGTGTTTTAAGGTGCATGTTTAATGATTCTAATTCTCTGTAAAAACAGTATTTACACGAATTACACTTATTGTACTCGATAGCTGCAAAAATCAAACAGCTTTAGCATTCGGCATCGATTTTTCCCAACGTTGAAATGATGCAAATTCGAACTGAACGTACTGTTCTACGCAGCCCAAGCGGAATATTTTCCAGCTGATCGAAATTTCATACGTTATCCGTAACATCGAAAACGTTCCGAATAAATGAAACGTTTAATTTAGAATTACTAACAATTCAACGTTAAAAAATAGACTTTGCAAACTAAAAGTGGGTAAATTAAAACATCTATTTCTCGTTATTTCTTTGTTCACCTTTTCTCAAAATTCCATTTAATAATATCTACTTTTAGCTAAAATATCTTATTTTTTACACTCTGGAAATGAAGCGTACAACAAGTTTCTCTAGTTTTCAACGAAATGTAAAAAGAGAAATTAAAAACAATTTAACATTTAGAACGCTCTGCTTTAAATGTATGTATGTACCGTGTTGGAGAAGTATTCATGTACCGTATGCAAGCATGTTCGTCTAACACCTTCACAATTACTCTAGCTAAATCCTATCTAACATATCACGTAAGATCAAAGGTTTACTCTAGCTTGTATGTTTATTGTGCAATTTAGGCACGAAAAAGTAACAGTTATAATCCATATCTTTATATATTGCCAATAATTACGATTACGATGCTGGATATAAGAATTAAATCCATAATACATGAAATTCTCCAAAGCATACACTACAAACTTTCCTCGAGAGCATTAAAAATATTTAATTTGTTCCATTTTTATTTTTGATGCAACAAAAATCGATAACACACAACAAAACAACAAAACAGAGAAGCTTCTCGAAATAGTCCCTGCGATTTTTCACATAATTGAAAAAAACTACTATCTATTCAATAATATTTTAGAAAGCAAGTACTCTATAAATTCGTCAAGCTGCTAGCTTCATCAGATAACTGCAATAAAGTGAAAAAATAATAACTAACAGAACAAGCAAAAATGAGAGAAAAATAATACTGAGAAGAGAAAACGAAAATATGGAAAATGCAGGATATAATAATAATAAATAACATGAATAATTTAGAATTTTAGAAACAAGATTTTAAAGTTTGGCAATTACCTAATTACCACGTTGCTTAGCTATGAAACCTTTGGATCAACCTGACGTCGCAGGAGAAAAAACAGATTACCGCGAACTTTATTGTTAGATATACTATTTTTTTAAGCTAAAGTATAGTCTACGTAATATGATTGGATCTTTCTGTTGTTTGCATTTTCAAAAACGTCAAAATATAAAGGCTGTTCTATTTGGTAAGAAAGTTAATATCGTTTGATGATATTAGCTTGATGAGACCGGAAGCGTAATTTAACTGGCGATAATACCAAAGCTTAATTCACAAACAATAAAAATTGACCCATTTTTTCCAAAAGCGCTAGCTTTTGTCGTTCAAAAGTTAGTACGAGGATGATACTTTACGTCCTCATTCTTTGCTGTTTCGCTTGAAGGTGTGCTTAATAAATCAAAATAAAACGGTTATATGTATAATGCAACCGAATACGCCACGCTGACGTACCTATTTGCCAAATTCTGTTTTGCATATGCGGCTGGAAAGGTAAAGCTTTCACGTACTATTTAATGTTTCAAAGCTGTTCCGACTAAAGCTAAATAATCAAATTGGTAAATAGAAGAAGGCCGCACCAGTGGCCCTCGAACATCTCTCTGATGAATATTGGAAGTGAGACGGTAGGGACGTTCGTGACGGCGCGGCGGTTTTAAGCTTTTAATTAATGTCACGTTTACATGTTGCGTCAAGATTTATTTAATGAGTTTGTTTGGGATTGCGTGGTCGGCTGTAGGTAAATTAATTAGGACCGAAACCCTTCAAAGGATAAACTGAAGAATGTTCGCATGTTTCCACAAAAGGAGGCCTTCAATGTATATCTGGAAACTATTCGTGTCCATTATCTGGACCGTATTTTATTTATATCATATGAATAAAATACATGCCCAAAACTCTTTGTGAGTTTAGCGTTTGATACTGAAATATAGACCACCCCGTTTTCTCTAAACTAAGTGGCTCGAATAAAAAAATGCTGCGCCAAATGTAGCAAATTGATTCCAAAACAAAATAAACTCACTATATTTTACAAATTTTAGCTTACGCCTTAATAATTTCTGGTTCACGAAATCTCATCTTATCTATGTACGCTACCAACGTTAAGATTACTTTACTTCATTGAAATAGAGAACATGCATCCTTTCTAGAATCCTTATCAAGCACCACCAACTCGGTGCGGACCTGGCCACTTATGCCAGCCTAATCTATAGCAGAGCCTCCCCGGTAACTGATTCTTTGCACGAATTTAAATTGAGCAAATCGCTCTTCCTGCTTTCCCCAAATTCTTTCACGCCCATCTGGTGATCTTAGGCAAAAATCTGGGTATATCCGAGAATAATATGTTGTTCCAACCTGCATAATTCCAGTTTTCAGATAGCTGTGGACATTGGACTAGTCTTCTAAATATTAAATTAGCTTTTACTTCATTCAGTCAACTTGTCAACTAACTAACCGTTAGTTAGTTAGTTAGATGCTTATCTCTCAACATTGAATCTGGTTTGAATTTCTACGGCTTACTATCATGTCCCAAGTCCAGAATTTTAGAAATACAAATAAGGATACAACAAGTAACGCTTCGAATTTTTTGCATCTGTGTGTATTTAGTTTCAGTTAAGCCTCCCATAAAGCGATTGAATATTTTCTTTTGGTAACTTCTGAGCTGCAGCATATAAACTCGTATAATTTTATTTAAATCTGATTTTCCAGATCGGTTATGGTTACTTTGCCGTTGAATCTTTTTCCAAAGCACCTAGCACTAATTATAGTGATTATAACAACGTCGTCACTGTTGTTGCCTATTCGTTTTTTATAAGTTAGTGAACCCTTATAGGCAATAACAACCAAACAAACACAATATTTCTGTATATACATTGTAATGTTATAAATTTTAAACCGCGGCAACAGAGAGAGAAGCCTCACGACTGTAGAAGTCACTAAGGATTTGAAAATCGATCAGAAAAGAGCTTAATCCTGACAGGTGTTGCCAGAGGATAACTAGCTGAACGTCATTCCTCATAGCGCTGATAACAGCAACTTTTACTTGTATTTTTGTTGTAATTATATATATATATGCTGGCAACGCTCTTTTATACGTTTTGACTCTTGTATTGTTCTCTCTATTTAATTATATATCAAAATCACACCTTGCAACGCTGAAGCATTCTGTAAATGGCAGAAGCAAATGCCTTCACGGCAAATTAACCGTAGATAGCAGTTTACGTCCTCAACTAACTTCATGTTGAAGCCCAGGGAGTTCCAGGATGAGCTTACGTTTGCCGTATAGCAGAAATTAAGCAAATTCAAAATTACAGCATGTCTATTCAACTTTCAGTGGAAGTAACGTACATTTAATTTTCTTAATTGATTTGGCCTGATTTTTATGTAAGTTGTAAATTCAGAAATTAACTTGACGTTAAATCGATGTATTTCAATAGGTCTAAACATTACCGTTTTAAACCTATCTTTATTCTTATGCAGATTTTAGTAAAATCGTCGGAGTAGTCTCGCTATTTCCTCACTACGTAAGAATGTTTATTAATGTTAATTACGGGTTAGTAAACTATAAGTATAGGAGATTCAAAAGTATTACAATTTCTTTTCAATCGCCCATATTTATAGCAATAACATAACAATGATTAATCGGCACGTTTGCGTACCGAGGCAATAAGCGATAAAGTGTGTTCAGTTTCTGATATACGGCTAACGTTAGCTCATCTTGGGACACCCTATATAGGTTAATATTAGATAAGAAAAACCTGAATTTAAGATAACCCAGAAGCTGTTTGTATTTAACTCTGATCGATCTTTCTGTCGGATCACAATCTTTACATGTTTTTTAAATTTCTAATTCGTCCATATCATCTACATGATTTTTAAGGTTTTTCAAAAATTTGTTGGGATTATTATTTAACAAAAAAGAAAACAATCGCAGACTTTGAAAAATGTTTCAAGTAACTTAAACAAATGGCTAATTTTACATTGTTAAGTTAGTTTTGTCGTTACTTTTTAGTGTGCTTACATTTCTCTTTTACTTGATTTTACTTTTACTGAGTAACATTGCAAACAACATCCTCAGAGAATCCGTTGACGTTTGCTTGATAAAAAAAAATAGTAAGTACTCCTATAGTCAGTTTTAAATTTAGTCATGAGGAAGTTAGCAGTTTGTTGACCAAAACTGTTGAACAATGCTTTTTGCGGAGTTAAATATCCCCATTCAATGTTATAGTCCCTTGCACTAAATACCAGACAACCTACATAAAACACTCAGAAAAACATATCTAGATAATTTTCTCCATTTGTTTTGAAATGGTGCAATACAGGGAATACTTTGTACAAAAACCAAAGTGGATTGGGCTTATTGCTAAAAAAGCATTTTGTAACATTTTGCCATTCATTTCTGTTTAATACTGATCATATCGCAAAATTAAGATGAGACGTTATTTAACGAAAGCTGAAGGAACTCAATCAGCCACCTTATTCAAAGACAGGAGCACTTAGCGTCACGTAATTTAACGTTTTGGCATTGTACAAAGCCAACCAAAATTAATTTCGGCTGTAGATGCTCCCTCCTACATCTATAGCAGTCGATTGCGAGAAGCAAATCTTCGTAGCGGAAAACAAGCTAAAGGAGTGAAGCTTATAAGAAACCACTGGCATATATCGGCATTGATAATTAAAGTACTCGAGAGGAATAGCGTCGAATGATAGAATGGAGAGGGCTTCTCGAAAGATGTATACCATCCACAATTCAAGAAACCTGCGTTTTGGTAACCTATTTTCTTTGGTAAGAAAAATCGAGTGAAAAATTAAACAATCTGTTTCTGTTCAAGAGATACTATGTTTATTTCTTGATTTAAAAATTATATTTCTTTTGGCAACAAAAGCAATGATCTAGCGCAAGCGAAGTTAAACCCAACTCAAAACCAAACGTTTCTTTCTTCTTTCGAGGATAATAGTTTTAATGCTTGGTCAAAATAGATATTGGTTGAATCTGTTTATTATCTTAAATCTTCTTATATTTTTATCCAGGAATTTTAAAATAATGTTTATTGCTTTTCAACTCATATTCTCGCTTTACTATCTGAATTAAATAAAATAAATCGTTCGTCTTTTTGAAATCCATCGAAATTACCTTACGTGTATATGGTGATACTTGTAATGCTTGTATTAATGTCAGCAACAGTTCTAATTTAATCACTGCATATAAATAGTACCATGTTTGTCCATGTCCAATGCAATAATAGACTTCTTGTCTATGTGCGTGTGTAAGAAAAACCAATCTGGAGAAAATTGTAGAATAGAGGTTATTAACACTGCTTCGCCTCGTAATAAAGTGAAACTAAATATAATTAAACTGTCAAAATGAAGCAAGAAAAGAAACACTCTCAAAAAACATAACAAGAAAAATTAGGATCAAATTCAGTTCGTTAACAAGTTCTTAGTTAATCATAACATTAGTATGAAATATACATAGCAATTATGAAAATTTCCCAACAAAATAAGCATTTAATATTCATGATTCGGGATCAACAAAGTATAACACGTAATTATATAAAGCATGTTGTTGCCATTAGCATTTCATTTTATTGCTACTGGATCTGCAGGTGTATTTCGAAACGAAATTGTATCAATTAAAGAACAATTTCCCACTTGCTAACGTTGCGCCCTCTATATATATGTATATAGAGCAGAATTTCCCCTTTAATCAATTCTTAAAACGTTACACGTTACGTAAACGATGTCCCTTCTAAATAATAAACTAAGTACTTAGCATTTGATTTGCGCTCAAGATCGTCTCGAAAGACGATTAAATCGTTTCAATAAATGTGCCTGTGCGGCACTTCAAGCGATTTTGGCCCCCCCGCCCTACTTCTTTAACGTTGAGCTGTTATGCACAAACGGATCGACGAAAATTTAACGAGGAGATTATTTCGAACGAAACCATTAATTTAATTAAAAAGCGCAACATATTTACTGGAAGATAATTAGTACGCGTTTCCCCCATGTCTAATATAATCCCTTCAGTTTGATGACAGTTTTGTAATTAGCGCAAAGGATTTAGGTATACATACATACGAAGTGTTTAGAACATCGATACGGACGGTGGATGCGCCTCGTTAGTTGTAAAAGTTTCTATCGATTAGGTGAATAAATACGTACACGGGGAGGATCGAGAGGAATGGATCAAACTCCAAGAGTGCACTGTACACGTTAAAATAAATTTAAAAAACTTGTATGTTGTTATACGGTTATAACGTAATTACAAATAAACAAAATTTCATACATTCAATTCTTATTTTGTCTTTTTTTAGTTATTGGTTTCAATTAAACATTCAAAAATACCCCAATTAACCTCTAAATGTGTTATGCTTCGTCTGTGAAGGGCGCCTATAACTCTGCTCTTTGTTTTATAGCTTTCTTTAATAACAGCTGCAGCATTTCCAATATATTTGCCTTGTAAATTTCATTCTTGAACCAATTCCAACTTCTTTTTTACGTGGGTAGTCGATACACAGATATTTTTACATATATTTGTACATATATGGCACACACACATATGTGGCACAATAGAAATGATTACGACAAATAATATCGTAAAGCAATGTAATAATAACGCTATTGGAAAGAAAACATTGATGTTAGCTTCTTACATCCTTGACGGATCTGACTATTTTTAGTCTTGGCTGATGTGATTACATTGGTGAGCGGTAATGTATATCAAAGCTCAAATGTCAAATGAAACAATACCAACTCACATGAGTTGGGAAAAATCGTTATAATTATTGAAACCAACTTTTTAAGAAAATGTTCTCGTTTAAACCAGCGGGTTTACTCAAAAAAAAAATAGTATTTCTTATGCTACACTTATGAAAATACTTTCCTTTAATACACTCGAGAATCCTTGGTTATCGACTCCAAGATATTTTAGCACTAATATAAATAAAATTGTTCCTCAAAGTAGAATCTGGAACAGCTCTTCATAAAAAAAGCTGCAGTTGCGGTGGAATGCATTAACTGATACACCCTCGTAAATTCTCTTCGCTTCTGGGGAGGATACAGAATACTTGGTCTCTGTTTTTGTCGTTCGCGTTTCGTTACGAGTTCATACACTTGGAGTTCTTCGCGTCGTCTTTTTGCATCGCTGGAAATCCCCGCTCGCTAAGATGAAGAAAACAGAGCTTCTCGCGCGTCTTCCCCATCTCCGTGTAGCTTTACTATTATGAGTTACGATTTAAGATCGTAATTTGCGAAAACTCCATAATTGCGTTACGTACACTTTAAATGTAATTACCTAATTTATATAACGAGTGGCACGAATGTCATAAATTAAATTATTAGCAACCACCGTCAAAAGATTTTACAATTAGCAAGCACTATTCATTACCCTAAATAAATTACGTTTGCGTATGAGCTTGAAATTAACTAATGCATTGTTCTCGCTTAGTATGTTAGCTTTGCTCGCATATTACGTTTAAGTCACTTAACTGTGTTTATGAGAAGGCTTTGAGCCTTCAAAGAAAATCAGTAGTAAATAAGCAAACTGAACGAGTAACGGTTGTTATTCGTTGTATTTACATATATGTACAGCCGCATTTCTTATTGAGGATTGTGCTGCATGTTTTGTGCAGACGTTAAGAGCTATTTACAACTCGGGTAAGTAGATCGTCAGAGTTTGCTAAAGTATTTGAAAGGATTCTTGTTAACGGTATCTACAAGCATGTCAAATCTTTTAAAACTTTTATCTTTTGAATAACCAACACGGATTTATGAAAGGCCGTTACGCAGCAACAGACTTGTATAACTGAACGCAATTTTAAGCGGTGGCAGTACATGTACGTAATCAAGGTGACGCAATATACCTCGACTACACCAAGACAATTGATAGAATTTCCGCATGATACTTTGATGATCAAGCAAGCATAGATAAGTTTTGGAACTGTATCTACGGGAACGAAACAATTCTCTGGATGTTAATAAGGTTAAAATGGACATGTAACAATATCGAGCTAATTATCAATAAGATTTTGTAACCTTGGAATAATTTATACAGCAAGTAATAAACTTTTTGAATTAACAACAAGCAAGAGACCGTTTAGGTGGTCGAAGGGTTATCGTACTCGCCTTACAATTCAATCGACGCAGGCTGGACTGTTGGTTTTTAATTACGGATGAAAATCGGAGTATATTTTCTTCTCGGTTAACAGAGAAAAGTCATAAGTCCTCGGCTTGTCGAAAATCCCCAGCGGCGGTTGGAGCATCTCTGATTTCAGCAGAATTCTAAAGAAGTCGGCTAGTGATCGACATCTAGAAATGCGAGGTATATTCCGTAACTCGACAAGTCACCCAGAAATAAACAAACAGTTACAAACTAGAACAATAACGCCTTCAACTTCACTTCAACTAGACATAGAAATCCTTATATTAACTATCAAATCTATAGAAAAGAAATACAAGCAACTAAACTGAATTTGGAAAATCCGCTTAATTAGACAACTAGGTAAGGGCAAAACTGCAATCCATCTATCATATCTGTTGAGCACTGAAACAACTCTCTAGTTTAATCCAAAACAACATTACCTCTAATTAAAAGACAGACCAGCTAAAGCTCTGTTAAAGAAAACGTTCTAAAAATAGATATTTACTCGAACTCATACATTCTTCCTTTTTTGAAGGATATATTTAATGGTTGTTCATAATGGACAGGTACATACTAACAAAGACACAAAATTAATAATATAGACATATGTATCTACCGACTTGATTTAACTTTGGATTGTTCAACTGGCTTCAAAATTACAAAAAGAAATATCAAATAGTTTAGTGACAGCTAGTACGTAGTATGAATGGATCATTTACACCGAACCTGCTACTATCCTGCCACAAAAATTACTAACCTATGAAAGAAATAACCCCAACGCAATATGGCTGGAGAAACGAGAAAAGTAATACGAACAATTAAGTAAGGCATACGATAGGACGGTTCTTCGCCGAGAGCCTAAGCAATTAGAACTATTATTCGTCAACATTTCTTAATGTGATGAAGTATCCAAAGGAAACCCTCTCAGATTTTCTGAGATTCTAACTGATTTTGGCCATTCAAGGCCTAAGCCAAAAATGAGACACTAATCCACTTTTTCTTCAAATGTTCAGCACTGGCATCACCAAGAAGGATCGCACTAACTAAACGCAAACAAAACGATCCGCAGAAATATCGTTGTCCATAATCTTAGATTTGATTAGTATCACGAAGAAACGGTAAATTTTAACACTAATATCAGATCCTCATATCTCAGTTATTTTTTATCATAAATCGGTACAATAGCTTATAAGTGGATACAAAATTATTACTTTACTCCATCAGTAATCTAGATTCACGGTGTTTTGTGTACCTGCCGCATCTGTTTGTTGATGGATTACAACATCAAACTAACACGTAAAAACTATACAAAGTACCTAACAACTCCGAATATTCTAATCGTGAGAATATTAAATATTTCTAGAGCAGAGTAATTACGGGTAGATAGAAGTAAACTTTGATCCAGTTAATCAACTACACGTACCCGGTACTGTCCCGAGATTATATTTTCGCAGCAGTATATGAAGCACAACTAATTAACTAGTTTGGGCGTTGAAAATAAGGCCTTTTTAGTGACGGGATTTTGCGACAACCCGTCAACCAACTCGACCAAGAAGTTACGAAAAAGAAAAATTCATGAAAACTTGGGGAAAATTAATTAATGCGACGAACAAAAAAATTACAAAAGAAATACGTGAAGAGGCTTACTGACAGCTAGTATGTTAGATCATAGCAGGATAGGCGGGTTTGTTTACTTTAACCAGTTTATCGAACGGCCGTATATAGTTTACCATATCGACTGGTTTAACGGGAGGATTATTAACTCGCGTAACCATTATCATAATGACGCCATTAATGAAATCATATTTTGTTTGTTAAAGGTAGCGTGCACGGGTCATCGTTTCGATGGTTAACAGAAGCTGTTTCTAGTACGTGTAAGTGAAAAGGTAAGAATAATAATTTCTATAATTTTCTACTCTTCTTATCTATTATTAGCTACATGAAGATGGTAAGGTCGTGACAGGTCCAAATTTTCATAGAATAATTTTCTTTCAAAGATATTTCTGGATATACAGGATGATCGGTAAGTAGCGAACTCGATTCGAATTGCAAAGTATGTACTTAGTTCACTACTTATCGATATCATGTATATACCGAAATATACTTTACGATATTTACCAAGTCGTCAGAAAATGTCATACTTGTTACACAACAGGAGCAATTTTACAATTCTAAAAGTTTGGGAGCCCTTGTGCATCCGTACATGAACAAATACTAAAGTATTTAGACAACGTTTAGTACAAAGATGTTGATCAAGCAGGTGGGTTATACTTACAAGTTAGTTAACAACAGTTTACGTTTCAGTAATAGATGGAGCTCCTTTTTAATTCATAATTTTGTTGTGCTCCTCATAATCTAAACATAACATAAGGAATTATATTTGTTCCATCGTGAATTCGGGAACGTCAACTTATACATTTTCGGTAGCTTTAATATATAAATTAAAGAAATAGATATTAGAAACGGTTGATAAATTGCATAACTAACCAACTTTCTTTGACCTGTAACACGAGCTCCCCATTTCAGTATATGCGAATTCCATGTTTTCTGAAATGAACCGATATAATAAAAATTCTTCGTCGAACTGCTTCCTTATGTGCTAAATACACAAATTAAATGCTTCTAAACACGTATAAACATGTTGTAGAAGAGAGGTTCTACAACAACCAGAGCTGAGATAACCTCAGTTGCCTTAGCATTCCTTTGTTCGTATGCCATTGAGAGTATTTGCTTCTTTTCGACCAGTAATAACTTACTAATGCTTTCCATTTATTTATTATTCTTACAAACAAAATTTAATATATGTAACTTGTTAACTCGTATAAAATGCCTCAAGATAGGTTTGATTCCAAACTAATATTCTGCTCAGGCTTACCGTCTAGCGTCTGCGAAGTGCCATCGCGAAGTATCTGTAAACCTGAAACGTGAGAATTCTCGAACGATCTGAGCGACACATTAAAAGAACGTACGTATGTAGCTAAACAGGGTTAACCGTTATACTTATTGTAACGTTATTTTCAACATTACAGTAATAGCAAAGTAAACCTTATAACACATGTAATGAATAACTTTAAATAGATATCTTTTGGGTAATTATTCCTGCATGCTTTATCTTTAAAATAGAGGATTGTTATTTCTAGTTCGCTTAAATTTATACAGGATGTTCCAGAATGTTGTATGCATATGCTTTCTGAAGAAATTGCAAAGAAAAATATGTCTGCCGGGCTTAATTTTCTCATAGAAACCTCTATTTTGAGTTAATTTATCAACAGGTTTTTTTACAACTTAAAATGATCATGAAATGGTAATTTAAAGAATCG
The DNA here is from genome assembly GCA_020654165.1 of Oryctes rhinoceros. Lineage (NCBI taxonomy): Eukaryota > Metazoa > Arthropoda > Insecta > Coleoptera > Scarabaeidae > Oryctes > Oryctes rhinoceros. The sequence continues at coordinate 16,402,979 of JAIOKQ010000008.1, read as the reverse complement.
GTATTTTCTGGAAGGTTGGTAAAAGGCAAGTACATGCGGAAATCCAAATCAAACCAACAAGGGTATAGTAACTATTATCAACTGATTTTTTGATATTACATTTTCGATTTTTTATAATAGTTATGAGACTGTAAGTTTTACAAGATGCTTTATAATCAGATTAGTTTATTTTGGCTTATGTTAATTTAAATCGTTATATTTGTAACAGTATGCAACGCACAATTGTTCAGTTTATTCTATTAAGAGAACTGCGACGGTGTTTCCAAAAAATGTTGTCCTTAAATGTTGATTCAAAAAGCCCTGAAAAACACAGCTACTTAGAGCTTTAAAAAGAATTTCTGAACATCGTATATCATTCATATTTTACTCCAAGTAATTTTCGCCATCGAATAACAATCACATCGGGTGTGATAAAACGTACTCTCTCCTTTGCTCAATATTTTCTCTGTTTCTCTCCCGGTCTCTCCCTTCCTCTCTCTCTCTCTGTGAAACAATAACACGCTGGTGTTTGCTTCTTTTCATTAAAAGCATCATCATCGCAGACGAAACTTCGAAGCGTACGCGACTTGGAGAAGAGTGTTAGCTTAGTTTTTCAAGTGAATATAAAACTCATCTTGCAATAGTGGTGGTGCTAGCTTTCTTTTCACGCCATCCGTGTTCCTCATTCAACGCATATGGCGTCCACGTTCGAAAGGAGTGGACGTCGAGAGTAGGGCTCGACTCTCAGAACAAGGGAAGGGAGTTGCAGCAATTTAGCCAAATACGAAACGGTGTGTGTCGTGCGAGTGCAGCATGTCATCCGTTTTCACTACGGCTGACACTCTCGTCTTCTTACTTTCCTCGGTCCGATATTGCTTTATATTGAACCGTGCAATTCCCAGATAACAGGTTATTACTTTGGAAACTGCGGCGATATCTTAAGAGTTTCGAAGTGCAATAGAAACTTTTACAATCAATGCTTCCTCTCAGTTGGTTTAAGTGTTCATGTGGCGCGTCTGGTGGTACAGTTCTGGATGCGGAATATTTCTGTAACGACAGATATATACAGATTGTGTATTAAATACAAGAAACATTTACCAAAGCAGCTATATATGTGCTGTATTCGAGGGGAAAGTTTAATGATACATTCAACGGTCTGTAGAATTTCGAAAGTGAACACTCTTTCAACAATTTAAATTAGAATAGATAAGAATAAATGAAATTTCACGAATATTAAAATTTTAAAAGGAAACTAACTACACCGGAACCTGCATATTCAAACCGCCATACTTGAATATCACTTCGAATTAATGATATTTCCTTATTAATTATATTCATCAAATATAATTAATAACAATGTATCAAATTTTAATGAGAAATTAATTTCGAAAAGTTATATCAGATGCTACATGATTAATACAGTCTGCTGATATGTTTTGATGTAAATATTAGGATAGAAGTACTTTGAATGAGTGCATTCCTTGCTACAATTTCAATGCTGGTACAAAGAGGTATCCCGCTTGGTTCACTACAACAATAAGATCTACTGTGAGAATTAAGAAATACCGTAGAAGAAGAAAGTAACAAATTATATCGAGCAAAACTAAAATAGAAATATTGAAAAATTGAAAAAAACTTGAAAATTGCAGCGATTAAATCAAGAATTAATGTGGAACAGTTCTTTAAGGAGATCCGCAACCACCACAATCTACTATTATTTATCGATTGATCGATGATGGCCATCAAATAGATACTGTTTATACCGATTTCTTGAATGCCTTCGACCGAGTGAACAACATTCCTCTGATTAAGGATTTAATAGAACTTGGTGCAAATTCTATATTGTGAAAATAAGCTGTAATTTTAACGCGAAACGGCGCACCTTCGGGCTAACACATTTGTTTATTTTATAATTTTAAGGAAAAACTAGTATTCCAACAATATCATTAACATATAATTTTTTCATTGTTAATTCAATTAATTATGTAGAATAAATTTTAAGCTGAAAAAAAAAAACAGGTTTAAAGAGAATGTGAAATATACAAAAGTAGAAGACATCCAAAAATGCCTAGAAACGATGGCAAAAAAAAAATAATACCTTCTTCATGATATTGATGGAATCGTTCACGGCAAACGCAACACAATGAGAGAAAAAAAGAAAAAAATACGCTATCCACGGACATATTTCTGCCTATCCGACACATTGACGTGATTCCGAGGCTATTTTAACACTACCCAGCGTCGCTGTTGTCTCGCATGCGCTGCCTTCTTCTTTCGCTCATTGAAGAAATTTGTATCCCCTATTATTTTCAATATATTTAAATGGCATTGTAAGTGCGATTAAAGTTAAAGTATTTACTATTTGCGGTTGATTGTAAGTTTTACAGAAAAGTTCTGTTGCTAATTGCCGATTTCGTCAGTCTGCAAAATGTTATTAACAATATATATTGTTGATGTACAAATATCGAATAATGTCTTGTGGTTTATATGCTCTAAGAAAAATTGACCAATTTAGTTTCATTATAGGGTTGCCAGATTCTTGCTGCCATGGACAGTATTTAAACGATATTTAAAAATCTAGGTTTTTATAAAACGAAATACAATGGAGATCTCCCAACCAAATTCAATTATTATTGTTGTGTCGTGCAGAATCAAACAACCAGAAAAGGTAACACTTATAGAAAAGCTTTAAAATAATTTTTTGGAATACTTATATTGTGCGTGTTTAAGAGAGCCTCCTTTTGATGACTTTTCTGTCCCATTATTTGAATTTAAGCACAGGATCTGAATGCTAGACGTTTTATTTAAAATCTTCAATAATTAAACTGGCAATGCTAGCCTCTTATTCCTATTAAGACTACATATTCCTTATTATAGTAACAAACCTTTATTTCTAATTGGTGTATATAAACAAGTTTTTACGAAATCGACCAAGTCCACTTCTTTTTAAAAACAACTGATATTGCTGGATAGTTTACCGACCTTCGCCATTTGAACTTGAATAAATTAGTAAAGCTTTTATATCTTAAGTATTCGCAGTTATTTGCGGCAATTGAGCCTTTATGTGTCTATGAAGTACATAAATAAGTGAACAAATAAATAAGTAAATAATTAAAAATGTACGTGCCGATGAATAAATTTGTTCGTGACAGTTATCAACTATTTTTACATAGATTTTTACCTGAATTCGTCGGTTACTTTTAGTTTTATTTGTAATATCTATTGTTCATTTTTTTGAAAAGCACTTGAAAACACCGTGTTTACTTCCACTTTATTAATAAAATTACGTACAAAACAAGATGAAAACTTTTTACTTCGTTTCCACAGGTAAATATTATTTTCCAACAATTTGCTGCGTTGAAATCAATAAAAATAAAAGATTTTTATGAAACAGGGGAAATTCGATTTTATATTTATCTTTAATGCATTTACGTTCTTTATAAGCCATTCCCATGTGCATGATAATTATATTCATGGGTTTATTCCATTAAACTAATTTACTTATTTAAAAAAATATCTTGTTAAAATCGAAATGAATCACATCATCGTCTCCTCCTTATTTCTTTTAAAGGTGAATATCGTATCTTACCAAGCCCTATACGACGCATATACAAATACGAACTACGTCTATCTGTACGCTCTCCGCAAGCATCCCAGACATTATTCCAAAACTTTTATTTTGTTTGCTGTACAGGTACACTATACTAAACAAATATAGCATACGAATTCAGGGCATGAAATTCAACTATATTTTCAAAACCATAAACGTACATGGCCGATCAACAGCCAGTAGGAGTTGGTTTCACGAGGTCTCACATTTTAATGCAGCAACTTCCTCGCCCTCTTCTACAACTCGTCGCTGATCTCGGGCGCAGTTCCTGCACTGCTCATATGTGAAACATTATTGCCGCGCTAGACATATCCGGCTTAAACGAAGGAAGGAAATGGCCTTTATAAAATGTTCATTGGGCCATACACATGACCAGACACCTCAACGAGCGTGAATAATAAAAAATGCGGCGAATTTATGCACCGCTACCAACGTAACGTTGGAAAATCGTTGGTAAAACGTAGGAAATCTGATTCTTCTTCTTTCTTTTTCTATAAAAGATTAAGCACGTTTTCCTAACACCTACATATCCGTTTGAGCTTTGAATGGAATAAATTTTGTTTTCGAATTAAATTAGATGAATTTGGATTGTATTTTTCTGGAAAAAAAAACGGGTCGTAGTTCTAAAATATTTCTACTAAAAATAACATCAAATAAAATGCTACCGAAATGAAAATAAATTATGTATAACTAATATACCGATGTTTATTAAATGCAAAATTAATGAATAATAACCTTTTTATTCTCGACAATCTACTTACAGTTGATTTTGAAAGAAATTAACTGCCGTAATACCGTAATGCCGTAAAATTAACTGCGGCATAATAATGTGCGATGCATGTGTTTTAACATACTTCGTTAGATCCTCTTTTCCTTCTTTCCAACTAATGTTATGTCCTTATATTGTAAAATTCCTTCCACATCTTTCCCTGTCTCCTTTGCTTAATTTTTTATTTTCTTGTAACTGGCTTTAATCTTCCTTTAAACTACTTTGGTACAAATTTGGTTTGGTACACTCATTGTAACAAGGAGTGCCAATCCAACAACTTCAATATTTATATGGTTGTTGGTTATCAATGATCGTGTACAAGATTACGACTTTTATTAGTCTCCATAAATCCATCTCAGTATTCTTTTTCAGGAAACAAAGGAGTAATAATATAAATTATCAAAATACCGGAATTCGAATAATTCGATGAGAAATTATTCAAATTTTTTAAATTGTAAGATGTATTTTAATAATTATTGTAAATTTAAAGTGTAATTATATAAATCAGTAAATCAAATGTAAACTCATCAAGTTCATCTCAATTTCCACTACAATGTAAACATAGAAAGCACCAGTAATAAGTGTCAAAATGGTCAATTTGAATACCTCAGTTTGTGTAAATAAGCTAGAATTCGCTACACTCATCTAATAAATTTTTAAACAAATGGATCAATCGATAGGATCTGATTTGAAATCGATGCCGAAAGAGGATTGAAAGGTATTGAAATATTTCATCTTACCTGAAAACATTTACAATGGTCTACAACAAACAAGTAAAGTCTTAGCAATGTTCCCAATTGACATCACCATTAATACTACTTCGCTTTTTAATTTGTTTTTGAAGTACTTGGGCAACTATGTGACACAAACATTAAATTTTGTTGTGAATGTTATTTATGAAAATTGAACCGGGAATTTTATTTATTTATATTTATTTGTATTGTTTTATCTCTACTTTCTATCGCTGTTGCCTGGATAGCTGGTTTATTTCGCTGCTTCCTGCATAGCAGGTATGCGTTTTCTTTTGCACTAGAGGACGCCAAGAAATGTTGAGTTTGTCATTTTGAAAGTTGTGGAATTAACTGTGAGGCAACAACGATAGAAGATAGAAATAAAAAATACTCTCGAAACCACGCTGATGGGTAGGCAGAAACATGTCAGTGTGTTTTCATGTTTTCTCTCCTTTTATTGCGTTTGCCGTGAATTATTCCATAAATACTATAAGGAAGCTAAGCTATCTTAGCATTATATATATATATATATATATATATATATATATATATATATATTTGGTTATTATTTCTAAGCACTTTCTGATATGTTCTATTTATAGTTATCTTAATTTATTTCTGTTGAAAAATTAAACTTTTGATCAGTTTATAATAAAGCTTCTTTGATAATAGTACAAGTATAAATTAACACCAATATCGTCGTTTAAAGACTGCATTCAACATCTTGAAATAAGCAAAATTTTTGTCTAAAAGAAGGTTTACAAGGGTGGATTAGGTAATCCGGGAACAAACTGTTTAAGAATAAAGGAATACTATATTTTAAAATAATGGTCCAGAGATGTTGCAGTTCCAAATATTTCCCGTCATAGTTTATTTGCAAGTGCATATACACGCATCCGTTGTTTTCTAAATCAAACCAATATTTTATATGTAATGGCTGCAGAACTCATAACATAGTTTCGGTTTTATAGACACATAACCAATACAAACAATTTAAATATAAAATAAACATTAAATTAGCACTGCATGTATGTGGATTCACCTACGTAGTCACATTTCAATACATGTGTGCGTCTAGATTAATAGATTTTACGTGTGGCATTCATACCATGCAGGTTGCTATTAATTTTCAATATTAAAATTTAGATATTCAATTTTGAAATTTTTCAAATACGCGATATCTACCAAATACCATCGAAACAATCAATTATTATGTATTTTAACATTGGAGTAAATAGAATATTTATGTAAAGTAGTGTATAAAATAGATTTATCTGCTATGTTGCCTTTTACAAAGCTTTTTTGTATACGCAATTGGACTATTCAAGGGTCAACCAATTCTATTCATTAAAGTACTTGAATAAATGTTTTGCAAAACTATGTAACCCTAATTTAATTATAGCGGGACCCAAAAGTCGGTGAATTCAAGTTAATGAACTTTAGCACAGCAAAAAGTTTTCCGTTAAAAACAACAAAAATAAAATTAGGTCGTAAAAAAGATGTATCCCCGCCTATACTAGCTAATTAGTAAAAGTTCAGAGCTTATCTCATTCGTTCAATCCGAAACTACTTTGTGAATAGTTTAATAAATAAAGTAAACTGAACTAGAAGTTTCAAATAATTTATTCTAGTTTCCACTGCAATATTTCACCACACTGTGGCTTCGTCTGGTAGATGCATATCAAAGAAAAGTCATTACTCTTACGTAAAGGAGTTTCAACAAGTAGCTCCCCCATCAAATTAATTATAAATACTTTATGTAATTAAACGTACGAAATTTACAAAATGCATACGATTACGCCTTGTACGAATCGGGTTTCGAACTTCGTACTATCGTACAGCATGTATCTGACAAAATACGATTATAAGCTCCGAGGAAATTAAAAATATATTGATGGAAATAGCTTATTTCGTTCCAAGAGCCAAACGAAAATTTAATAATCCATGTACCGTGCTGCTATCTTACGAAAAATGTGAAAAACTTTCATATCTCGAAACTTTATCATAAATGTTTCTCGCTTTTTCTCTTTCCTTTTTGTCACTTCGTTCGCTTACCGGTCCCTTTTATCGTGCGTAAAGCGGGAAATGATTTATAAACAGAGAGATATAAAACGATTTCTTTTGTTGAAACGCTCTGCTCCGTTCTCGCTGGAACAACGAACTGACAAAAGGACCTTTTTTGCCCGATACTTTGTTTTCTTTGTCTCAGCTTAGAGACAATACCGTTTGCAGCAAGTGTCAACATTTGCGGTCTTTACCGTTGTGTATGCATTACGTCGTTCACTGCAAGTCATTTAGTTTACCATTCCGACTGAAACTTAGCTATTAATATCTTACCGTATTGGCAATGGACTCACTCGATGCTAGAGAAAATCTTAAGAATAATTTTTGTTGTTACTGAATTTAATGAATGTCGATGCACTAAAATAGTTTTGCATTTCATGTGCAATTTTTCTAATTAGTTATTTGAATAGTAATGTTGTTGTATTTGATAGCAATGTTTTATTGCACGAAACGCAATATCTTTGCGCATGAGAGAATGTTCTTTGTGATAATAATTTTCAGGCAAAGTAAACTATTAACTTGTGATCAGATGTGATCTTCTAAAAACAATGTGACCTGCGCAATGGCAATATATTGAGGATTCTTATTGCAAGATTGTTTTAGTTATACAAATAAGCTGCAGCACTCTAATTTCGCGGAAACATGGACCTTTCATAAATGCTAATGTTTATTCTTAAAATGTATAAAAAAACAAAAAGAACTGCTCAAAATTGCATAAACAAATATTAATCATTTTTTTAAAATATACTTAATCAATTCTCAAACATAGTTTGCAATCGTTAAACGATTAAATTATTGAACAATTATGCAATAACTATCAATGTCATAACCATTATTGAATTGGTTTATAAATTATTAATATCGATACCATTTTCACGCATTTTTTGAGTGAAATAACAATTACTGTTAATAATTTAAGCGTTTTTGAAAGATGCAACAAAATGCCCTAAATAACAATGGAACAAAAAAAATAATATAGTTAATAAGTATTACCTATTTCTTTAAAATTTGCAATTTAATAGATGTGCTAATTATGTGTTAATGAATATTTGCGATTTAATGTCATTTAAATTAATTTTAAGTTGTTGTCTTTTATAAGTTTTGATCTAGCTTAGCCAGCAAATGTATTTGCTGGTTAACATTTGAAAAATAATTTTCTTTTTTCTTTTATACATTTATAATTGTTATATCCGATTATTTCTTTTATTAATAATCATATCTGAATGAAAATTTGAGAACGCAGCTCTATTTATCCTGAGTTCTAATTTTAAATACGAAATTTTCGCAATGTCAATCAAAGGAGATAGTGTGTCGTAAGGGCCTTTAATATTTGCTCACAAAATGCATTCTACGCTTTACAATAGCGCTTCGTGTAAGCTATAATTTTTCCATTACTTCATATAACGAAGAATTTTATATCACGAAAAGCGAAATAAAATTACGTACGCTTTTAAAACGGCACCGTACAAAGGGTAACACGACCTATCAATAATTTACTGCATTACGATTTTTCGCGCTCTTCGTACGTCTTTTAGCTTGCACGAAGAAATCTTTTTATTGTGTATACATGTTGGCCCCCTACGTTCCGTTTAATCCCACTCCTTCATATAGCAGGACCGTAGAGAACAAAAGACCACGATTCTCGGAAAATAAGAGAACTGAAACCCTTTATGAAATTTCATACATGTCTCATATGAAAGCAACATCTGCAGCAGTTGCCATCCTCTCCTGCAACCCCTTCCAATTTTCTCAAGCAAGTTTACATTAAATAGTATAGCTATAGCATTATTTCTCCATCACGCAGGTGAAACTTTCATCATATGGGATATGGGAAAGTTCTACTTATTTACACACGTTATATACATATACCATTTTAGAGTAATTGGAAAACTAAGAAATTTCGATTACATTATTGAAATTCACAAAAATAGTGGCAATTTTGTGCTCGTTATAGAGTAAAATCATCATCACCAAAGAAAACCTACACGTGATCAGATCTTTAATTCAAATAAGAGGACGATGAAAATTTTTTCTGAGAAAGCATCACAAAGATGCTGTTTAGAAGAAGCAACATTTGATTGTTATTATTAAAGTAAATCAAAATAATTTTTTGAGAGCTGAGTTATAAACCAAAAATTTCTTTTTACATAAAAGAAGCTGTGATTTCCTTGGATTTTCGGACGCGTTAATTTTGTTCAAAAATATTGGGCGTGGTAAGGACTCTAACTTAGCATACCTCGTTAGCCGGACACGTGCTAAGCACTACACCATCGACTCTATACCAGAAGCGAATCACTTTTTAATACCTGAATCTTATTTAAGTCTTATAGAATATAACCATTATAATATCTTAATAAGCATATATTCTTACGTACTAAGCGGAAGTAATTAACCAATATATAACTATCGTCTCAGAGATTATTTGTTATCAACGCCACCCACACATCTCATCTAGTAACTACCTATCTGAAATAAAGGTTTCTCTATTGGTTGGGAGCTCGTTGTCTGGGATAAAATTCCTTGTTCTAGCCCATTATCTTTGGAGCGTGGGTGGAAGAGAAATATTACAATCCAGTCAACGACGGCAGTGGTGAAACGCGGGAATAACTTCCCGTGTATTTCGTCGTCCCACTTACTTTAACTTCTAAATTTAAATGTCTTTGTACATTTCCGTTTTCGTAATTTAACATACAACTATGATTTTAAAAGGTAAAGACGTTAATTTTATATTTGACTCTAAATGTAACATATCAAATCTGCATTTAAGTTGCCGAAATTATGTCTTAGAGATACTCCCGCATTTCTATCCTAAATTTCATCCAAATAATTTCCGAGAACCCTAAACTTACACGTTTCTTCGTCGTAAAACATTACGATATATTAACTTCCGCTGATGAGATATGAAAATCTGTGTTTTCCTTGGTTTTCCGGCGTAATTACATTTTCAATTATTGAAAATTATTACGTTGGGAAATTCAAAGAAATAGAACAAATTTTCACAGTTCACGGAGATACGCAATATGTACTAATTTCTTCTTCTTTCGAAACATCAAAAGGAATACTTTTTGATTTGTCCGACTGAGACCTTTCCAAACTTATCGTAATTTCTTAGCTGCTTTGTATTTTTCACCTAACAGGCTTACTGGGCGACCACCATCCAAATATATACCAAACCTATTTATTAAAGCCGCATTTCTGCGTGTCTTATGTATTCGTACAGAATGTGTGTAATGGTTTCTTTTTCCACTCGACAGAAGCTGTATATTTATCAACGAGCCTTATTATTGCTTTAACAAAAACGTCCCTACCTAATACGTTTATCTACCTCTGACCTAGAATATTTTTCCACCAGTTCTAAGATTAATTCTCTTTCCAATGCTGCCACACCTATAGAGGAGACTAGTTTCGATTTTGCTTGTGTGGAGTCCACAATCACTACTCTTAGATGGCTATTTGAATAGGTAACAACACCTCTTATTTGTCTATTTCTGCAACACACCCCCGTATGTGTATTATCGACTAAAATCAGCCATATCATTGCTTACGCATATATTTGCAATTTGACCGAAATAACACTGTGAAAGAACATCAAAATCCGCGCAATGCTGATATTGATGTCCTTTTTTGCAGTGAAGTTGATCTGTATTCGAAATTATGCCTAAGTGTTTAATTAAAAGTGGATGTCGTAAACTTAGCCGAAAAAAAGGAAAATCGTATTCCACATTCCGAAACTTCAACCAATAAAAAAGAAATGCACGAAAGGAAAGGACAAGGAAGAGCTGCAGTCAAGAAGGCAAAAGATTTAAATTGGAGCCCAGACGATATTAAAAACAACAACAGTTTGCAGTCATCGCTGCGGCGGAACGTGGAGTTTGTCAACAAATAACTGCCGCTTATTTGCATGACTTATTTGTCCTCTTGAAGAGTAAAGGGGAAGCGAAGGAAATATACGTGCTTCGGCCCATTGTTTATTTCTAGTATTCAACGACGGTATTTCAAGCAGGCCTGGCTTCGAACTAAAATGGAACCTATTGTTATTTGTGTTTATGGAGTTTGTTTTATTAATTTAGATATAAGCTTGTGTATTTAACAGTGTCAAGACTAAGAAAATGTCATCAGTGAATTATTAGAAGATATTTACTTCCGAACTTAACGCGGTAAGGGAAAACACCAACCATCTTCACATCCGTTGTATATCATCCATGAGTTTCTAATGTTGACCATATTTCTTATCTGCTTTGCTGGCGGAGTCACTGCACAGGATCGCACTTTTAAGATACGGAATAGAATTTCTGGATAATACAGCAATATCCAAAACCGATATCAAGAATCCTGTAAACCTTTCAGTCCTTTAAGTGTTTGTTACATTCAACCTCCGTTTAATGTACAAATATTTATTCAGCATTTCTTCCTTTTTTAAGGAATCTTAAAATATTACAGCTACAATGACACAAAAATGTAGAGTGATTACAAAATAATATGCTAACAGGTGATATCGTAAGAGTGTGAGTACGATTTAATATCTGTGTACAACTAAATATAATACAATTATCATTATAATCTTTGCAATACGCATTGCTTAATCTTTGTTTATTTAACCACTAGCAAGATATAAAATTATGGGTAACTTTTAGGTTTCATTACAAAGTTCAACATGCAAGGATGACCTAGAAATGACAATCACAAACACTATTTGACCCCATAAGTAGTACAGTGGATGATAAAAAGTTTTTTTCCTTTCGTAAAGATACATGGACGGCTACCTTACAAAGCAATTGAATTTTTTCCATAGATTCAAAATCTCATATCAGAAAACCATTTGGATGTACCAGTTCATCGGAAATAACTCGAACTTTGGCATTTTCAATAGAACATCTTGCATATCTTATATATATTTTCAGACATCTACATGCTGCAAATTACATTCATTTCTATATTAAAACAAATGTCCCACAACGAAAAAATTGATACTTTGGAAATGTACATTCAGTACAATAAAATTATAAAGCAAATTAGAGATCCGTATAGGCATCGTTTTCTGGAGAGTGAAACTCCAGATAGAACGTATTCTCAGCTATTTAGGCTAAAGCTGAGAGCTAATCAAAATAAAATAAAGCCTACGGTCACGTTTGCATATTCTAGCTGTTTTCAATGTATTATAAGCTCCATTTATAATATCTTTATAATATCCATCTTCATTTATAATCAAATAACAAAAATAGAAAGAAAATAGGAAGTAGGATATACATTAATTTGAAATTTGGGATGTTTCCAATGATATAAAATTTTTGGTCCAACGGATTACTTTAAAGCTTCAACACCAAGCCCGATCCTGTTTTATTTTCATTCTAACTTCTTCCGAAAGCGGGACGCTGAAATTGAAAAGGGTGTCCATGTTTTCACGTTCACAGCGTCTCGGCGTAGGTAGATGTGTGCGTGAAACTGTGTATGTGTCCTGCGCGTATTTGCGTAGTTGTTGCTTCGCCTCGTTTCTGATAATAGTGGGCTTGTGTGTGCGTACGTGTGTCAGGAGCAGAAACTGATTGCGTTCATGTAGCCATTTGTCAGCATAGTGTTATCTGAACTGATATGTTATTACTAGGGTTTGATTTCATCAATTCGACGTTTCGCCAGACGACGCCGCCGTCTCGATTCCCGAACTAAATATCTCACGATTTGTTTTTTTCGGAAAAACCTCGGCACGGGTAGATACGTCTTTTCCCACGTTGTCTCTGCCTGTCGAGGGTAAATATTTTTTTAAACATTAGAATAGCTGGAAACTAAAGAACTCGTTAGTTAGTTACGTACAGAAGTAAATGCACTATAAATTTTGACCAGTTCTTGAAGATTGTGCATTGATCGAAACTTACATCGATGAGGACGAAAGATCATAGAATAACGTCTATAACCATTGAGGCCTCGTTATATGCAGCCGACATTGTTTTAGTAACAACACACACAATAAAATACAAAATCTATTTGGCATGAAGAAGTACAAAGAGTTCGAAAAAACACATAGTCACCAACTAGAAAGGAAATTAACGGTAAACAGTTTTGAAGCTATATGGAACGTAGATTGAACAAGTCGAATACATATACAAACAGCGGTACAAGGTAAAGAAAAGCGCAATCGGAACCACATTGATGAGGCCGGGTAGGCAGACATATTTCTTTTTCTCTCCTTGCATTGCTAGAAACTATTTTAGCATTTTTTATTGAATTTGGTTAATGAATCTTTAATCTATTTAATAGGTTGTGTTTATTTTTTGGAGAGCATTACACTCCACTTCCCACGTTTAAGCTCATAGAGTGTGACCTCCTTCTCAACACTCCACGCAAAAACGAGCATTATGAAGCTTTCACCCATTGCGGTGATCAGCAGGAATTGGAAAACCATTGGTTCTTACAACGCGGTTATTATTATTTTTTTCTCGCAGTATATTAATTCTCTCTTAACTACTAAATTATATATTTATTTCTTTTTCATCGCATTCTATGTATTTTTTCTTTCGTGTCCATTCATGGGTTTACACCTGTTGGACATTAATAAGCATTACCATTATTACTATTATTTACTAATAACAAAACAGTACTGCGAAAGAAAAAGTTAGATTAGATTAAATTAAGAGTGTATGTATATTAATTAAGTTAAATTGCCTAAAAGTATGTATCCGCGCTCAGTTATGTATAAAAGTCTCAAGTTTATACATAATAGCCCCAAAGTTTTCACGCGGCACATTCACAATCAAATCGTATCCAGGACTGTATCGCGAATGATTGCAATTGTACTTAATAACGATAGCGGAGAATTGTGGGATAGTATGACAAACAACACAGATAAACGGCACACTCCGCACCGCACAAGTTCAATTGATCGATAGATAGCTGTTTCGAGGGTGCGCCCAACCGAATAACGAATTCGATCTTCGGTTGGAAATAAGGATCGACGCATCCTCGAAATAGCGGTCCCGGATTAATCATTTAGTCTTTTTGTGCGGAGTGTACTAATAGGTTTGTGTTTTTTGCTGTATTATATAGTGTTTCTTACGTATGATAGACCAATGAGATTTCTCATTGTCCATATTCTCGTGGTATGATGAAATTTGCAATATTTTTACCATATTTGAAAAATAAACTACTCAAGTGCGGTATTTCTGCTGTATAAGAGTTATGCTCGTGTTATTTAACTTTGGTGTCTTCATTAATGTCATAATTCATAATGATGGTATTTACAAATTAATGTCATTAGAAAGGTCTGCCAGTGCAATCTGCCTTTAAAAGCTCTCCTTCAATGTAATTCCGGCATTCTTATTGCGGGTAATAAATCGTGCTCTTTCTTAAACTCAAATAAAACAGTGCAAACCAGAAATTGCAATTTGAAGGAAAGTATCCTTTAAACGTTTTCTTTTTTCTTTTCAAGAAACAACTACCATCTTTTGGCAAAATTTTAAATCCGTTAAATACGTTGTTTTGCTATAAAATAATTATGTCTTGAAGAAATAAAAATAAAATTATCACTGTGATGCTAATACGATGCATTTTTCCAATAAGATTTGAAATTATGTAGATGAATTCGGAATTTGTAACCGAATAATCTGCTTCGAGAACTTCATACTGCTTTAGGGATTCTAATCCCGAATACCTAGTAGCTGCTAGTGAATATAACCTTCATTACGGTTAGTGTCTTAATCCGGTTCGCATTTCTTGCGGAATTGAGGATTTGTTTAAAGTAGAAAAAGCTCCATTTAGAGTCAGTGTAAGTCAGCGTTTTCTAAGTGACACTTATCCGTTATAACGTTCTTCCGCGGTAGCGAGACGAATAAAATCGAAAGAAAGCGTATTACGAAAGGAACTGTAAAGATAGTTTTAAAGAGATCCGTTTTTATTTTCGAGAATTGTAACCATTTACGTAGCCCGTGGCTATAGAGAATTAGATTATTCCCCCGTCGAGCGCCATTACCGACATCACTGTCGTTGACAAGAAAGTTAGATAAATCCGACCTCCTTCCATATAAAGACAAAACGGATGTCGTCAATTTTTTTCCCCTGTCCGGTCCTTCTGCGCTCGTTCCGCGCAAACTTCGATAAGTGCTCCGAACGAGTTGGACAGACTTTTCCGTTTGCAACGGCAATGGCGGTTTATTCGCACCCATCATCTGTCGCATAATTTTAATCAAAACTTCTTTTATTTCCGTCCTCGTCTTGAGTGGTGGAAATTATTCGTCCGATATGACGTAAAAGTGCTGATTGCTTTTCGAGTAAAGTTTAATGCAATTTATTCACTCAATAATATCACGAAAAGCTGCCAAATTCGTGTACTGACGTGCTAATGTTCATTGGTATATATGAATTAGGCGCATGGCAAATGCTATTTAGTTTCCTTTATTTATAATATTTATTTAAGATAGGTGAATAGATTCTTAGCCATCTTTGATTAAAATAAAATTTAGATTCTTGACTTTAATCCTTTTTTTTTTAATTGAGTTTCAATTATAATTGTTTATAACATTTTAATATAACTTAGCAAAATCAATCGCTTGATTAGAATCCTTACATTACATACCACGTTACACTTTACTCGAAAAATATTGCTTATATATATGTATATATGGAACGATACAGCGAAATAATCACCCTCAGCAATACCACACATTACATTTTTTTTTCTTTTTATACAAATATCGTATTTCAAACAAACCAATACCCCATGGCACATCCAAAACTGAGTTTTTAAAAGTTATTTTAACCGAAAATATGTCATGATAAGTTTGAAAGCATTTGGTAAATTATTCCAGTTTTTTTTTTTTTTTCCTAGTATTCAGGGAATAATCCATTGAATGTTTATGCTAGTAATTACGCTGACAGGGACATACTTTATTAACCTCGAGACCCTTTTCATTTTATGAAAAAAATCATAGCATCCGTTGTAAATTGAAAAATATGAATATACGTAATATAGCGGACTGTATAAAGATTCATGAAACCCAAATAATGTTTGTAAAAAGAGTGCCACAGGCCGGATTCTAGCGAGACCGACTACCGAACTACACAAAATTTACGGGATAAAGCCCCAGAAATATTTCGTATGGGTTTCTCTAATTCTTCTAATTTCTCTCTCTCTTTCTACTTCTATCAACCAATCAACATTTTTGTCATTATTCGATAATATTTAGCACTATTTAAGACTTGGTGCCAAATTACTTTCACCGTTAGAAGGAGTTAAGCCTGTATGGTAGAAACAATGGTTTTTTAGAAATAAAATTACCGTAAGATTCATGTTTGTTTTTCGTTGATTCTTTTCTCTAACAACGTAGGAATCCTGGAATTTTATGAACTTCATGGTTTAAAAACCATATAAAAACAAGACTTAAATGAACTGCACTACCATCACGAATAATAAAGCTGTCTTCTGTTGGTTTTATCTTTCCCAGGTGCTTAGTAACAATTCGTTGGACATAGGCGATACGTAATGTAACGTAACGTTAATAATTCGTGATGGAAATACTGCGCTTGCAATTTTTACGTGTTTATGTTGATACAGTTTAATCAAAAAAATTAATCATTGCAGGCATAATCAATCGGTATTGAGAAGGTGTGAAGGTCTGCTTTTTTAAAGTTATAGGCCTTGATCTGTTTGTAATGCTATGTTGTAATACTGTTAAAAGGAAAGCGTGGGGAAGGATAGTGTGTATCTTCACCCACGGGAGGAGATTCTTCTTACTCAACAGTGCAGTCTATAATTGATAAAAGTTAATCTGAGAAGCGATTATTAACACTGGATATTTAATTATATTGAAGTAGTTTAAACAGTTGAATATCAGCATTATACCGGAGAACATTAAAAACACATAATATAATATAATAATATTAATAATAAAATATAGTGAAGTTTCACTGTTTGACTACGTTATTAGATAAAAGAATTCTGTACAATGAAACAAAAAACAACTAACAGGCATTAACTAAAGTCGAATGAGAAAAAAACCAAATTTTGATTTTGATGTTTATCAACAAAAGCGACGTCTACAACCCTAGAAAGCTGTCGCTTTAATTTACTTTGAACTAACTAATCCATTCTAGTCTTTCAACGGAATGGATGTAAGTCAATAATTGCTTGTTCAATTTTTTACTAATCAAGAGGTCACATAATGATGCAGCGCGTAACTTTTCTACGGTGAATGGAGTCAATTTAGGCCCTTCATCTAGCTAGCTGTCTCTCTTCCTCTCACTCTACGACTGTATAGACCACGCACACGCTCAGGTATACGCAGACACATCGAGAAAGAGGTACCGAATCGCCATCTATCGGATTCCTCACAAAAACATTTCTCCGCTCGTCTGAATCGTCACAAGAAATGCCATACAGGGGGGTCGCATGCTTGGGAAGAGAAGAGGTACAGAAAGGGATCCGAATTAATGCCCAGGTCGATCGTCATGTGTAGGCATGCCTATAAATCTTCGCGTTTCTCTCTTATTACTTACTTCTTGCAAATATTTCCGTCCTCCTCCATCTATCAATTTAGTTTTTATCTATTTCCTGTCTGTTTCACCGCCGCCCGCATTTAGGGGACGCTTTATCACTCCGGGCGAAGAACGTGAAGGCGAAGACGATAGTCGCTTCTTTTCTTCGCACTGCACATCCAGCATCGCCGGCTATTTTCTTCCTTTTTTCTAGCTCGTTTATTGGCGCCCTTTCTCTCTTTGACGAGAGAAAAATGCGCGGTCAGTAATTCCGAAGATTATCACCAGTCGAACAATGAATACCCGTCGGCGTTCGTAACAAGTTGCATTTCCGGTACGATACACAGATCCTCCACTTATATTCCGCGTAATTCTTTTCTGGAACGAAGAATTGCCTTTTTTATGGCGATCCCAATATCGATATCATCTCAATCTTTTTAATAGGGACAGGCCAAGGCATAGAAAATTGCTCTTTATTAAACATTGATGGAATATAAAAGTCAAATCGAATAAACTACAATTTTATCATCGTTAATTGTTTTGAAACACGATCGTTTTGAAATTTTTTGCATGTCGAACCAAATTCCTCTTCGAATATCTTGTTGTTGTATGTTTCAATGCTTCATCACATCGAATACCCGCCACGCAAACTGGAATAGCAATCTGGAAAGTAATGGTGATGGTCAAACAAAAGCAAGACTCGGCTTGAAGGCATGTCAAATCCGCCCTGATTGAACATTGTGCCTAATGGCGTCTAGAACTTAAACCATCATAACGTGAACAAATAACGATTAAAACACTTGATGACGATGAAGTCAAATTTTAAAATTCTAAGACTACGAAGTTGTAGTTTATAACAAATTGAGAAAAATATATATCTCATTGGCAGCATTAAGCGTAGAAAGCCCTAACGTTCTTGTACTAGGCCGTCTTCCCTTAGACAGACCGTACCATGTCTGTTATTAGTGGTAACATTTCGCAATAAACAATTTTCTGGAAATTCTGTTATTACGCAGACCACAAACGAACTTGCCTGCATTACTATAGCTGGTTACATTATAAATCCAAAGCCGTGCTCTATTAAAATATTTAAATGGTGCCACCTCTAGAAGCATTACCTTTACGTTATTCAAGATGTCTTAAATAAAACTGATTTAACTGTTCAATGCTAACACTAACAATAGAATGGGAATCGAAATTACCCGATATCGATGCCCAAGTGCCGCAACAAAGCCGTAATACCTCTAAATTCCGTTTATATCGTCTTCTCCATACAATACTGCTTAAACTATTAAACTATTCAACATCATCGTCAGCTTCCTTTTTCCCTGAACCAAATTCCATTCGAAAGGTGCGACAATAGAAAATGGTAAGTTTCCCATTAATAGAAATACGGCAGTCTGCGGAAAACAATGAGAGCACTAAATTCGGTCTTTACCGGAGCCTCGTCTCGGCTTCGACCGGAAGTGAATAGAATGTGCGGCGAAGAGAGGAGTTCAATTGACCGGAGACGGCGCGAACTACATCATTTACAACTCAGTAATTAGAAAACCGTGTTACACTTCCGGCACCCTATGCGCACACATCCTTAATAATTCCTTTTGATGCACGGCGTACTGCAAAGCCCTTGAGAAATATCGATTCGTCGAAGGGATCTCTTCACTTTACGTGTGAGCGAGGATGCAGCTGATAGAATCAGTACATCGGAAAGTCGCTTGAGGAGCAACTCAATATACCCTCGAAAAGTTCCTTAGGAATATAGTTTCTTCTTCTATCAGTGTCCTTCACCAGAAGCGCACGTACCTGAGGTTATATTCACTATTTAAACGATGTAATTCGCAATGGTGATCGTTATAATATACTAAGGTACACCAACGATGGTAACCATGTCTTGAAATTTTCTTTATTTAATAAGTTCGTTCTTTGCTAACTTATACGCTC
The DNA here is from genome assembly GCA_020654165.1 of Oryctes rhinoceros. Taxonomy (NCBI): domain Eukaryota; kingdom Metazoa; phylum Arthropoda; class Insecta; order Coleoptera; family Scarabaeidae; genus Oryctes; species Oryctes rhinoceros. Next base: position 16,383,424 of record JAIOKQ010000008.1, on the reverse strand, counting down.
GAAAAACGGCTTGATGAATTATTAGGTTTCAATAGGGAAGCTCTGTTTTTCGTAAACTTGAATATATACCAAACTTTATCTAACTTCTAACTAATTGTGGTATACAATCATCTAAAAATTACATCAAAATTAATAATAAACAATAGTGTACCTGTTCACTTGTTTGTTCCCGACAACATTTTCCAAATATCACGGCTAATTACGACACACACAATGTATATAAACAATGTATATAAACTATGTATATATACAATACAATGCTTCATATTCTTTCAAATAAAATTTAAGCTAAAATTTCCTTTCTTTAAAATACCGTATTCTGGTTTCTAGAAAAATGTTGCATTAAAAACGAAGATTTAGGACGAGAAGAAAATGGAACGAAGACGAGTAATATTACCGTTGCCCCGGGATTATCGTTAAATGGGGATAAGGTTAACTAATGAAACCCAAGGAACAAAGAGAAAGGAACCCGAGACTGTATAAGCCACCGAAGAATTGAAGATCGTCCCGAAACTAGGGTCTTACTTAGTTAGACCTAACTAAGGCCTACTTATTTAGATGAACGCTACTCTACACGGCGCTGTCTTCGAGATTTTTGAACATTATTATTAATGTACGAATTTTTTTTATAATTTTTCACTTGATGATTACGTTACTGTATCCCAGGACATATAACCAGCACGCTTCAACAATTGTTGCTCTCTCTATATGGAAGCCCGTTAATAAAAGATATTTTAGAGCCGATGAAGGAGTTACTGTCAACCAATTTGCAATATGTAAAAATTTGTCTTCGATTGTTTCGGGTATACCTTTTAAACTATATAATATTTAAATTTACCGTCGAAGTATTAGATTACTCCATATATGTTTTTAATGTAACTCCATCAATTCTAACTGCGCAAGCAAACAAACACAAAGGAACAGCCAGATGAAACTAAAGCAGTGTCATGTATATATAACAGACTGAGCAAAATGATGATCCTTTAAAACGTCCAAAAATATCAAACACAAGATTCCCATTTCCCAAACTATGCATTAGTAATTAAGTTCAATACGCAAAGTTCGGTTTGCTATTATTACTGATGGAATAACATCCTTTTGTTATCACTAATATTAATTAAGAGATAATGCGAAATTTCGCCGACGCGAGAGGGATGGATCCAGCGAGCTAAAGGAAAATCCCTCAAGATCAACGTGACTTACTAACAAAACAAACGTTCAACTCAATCGAGAACCGTGTAAACAGTGCGAACCGACGGGAGCGTTTTCCGCCAGTTCAAGTTTCTTTTTTTGCACTGCAGAAATACACATACCTCCAGCGTTTCGCCTCTCAATACGTTCGCATTAAGCGCTGAAAGAGCAAAAGAAACAAACGACTTGTACATGGTAACAGTGCGCCGGTTGAGGACTTTCGCTACTTAATAGACGGATGTTTGCAGGATCGAAGAAGACTAACACAGGAAGGAAGCTCTTCGAACGGAGGGCGCTAGGAAGGAGCTTTAAATTTTGCCGATGTTCAGGTCGCATTTTAATTTCGATAATCGGCTTTGATTAATTTCTTTAAACTAGAATCGATAATACGCATAAGAAGTATAATAAAATCGCTCAACATTTTTTTACGAATCCTGCTAATAAGGGATTATTTAATAATTGAAGATAATTGCAACTAAGTTACTTATCTAAACTTCCACTTGCTACACTTAATGTTATGATGAAGTTTCACGGGTATGTGTTTACAACAAGCGTCACTTAGTGTCATAATGAGAAAGAACAAAGGCAGATGAGAGTCGACAAAACACGAGTCTATCTAATCGCTGCAAAAAGTAATAATTCCAACTGCCTTTGTCATCTGTAGTTATAATTAAGACATCGAGCTTAGATGTGATAAGCACAGCAGAATGAATTCAATATCTCCACTCATTCCGCGTCAAAATCCGATCATCGACGGTAATAGTGGAACGGATAAATAACTTGCCTTGTATGTTTATGAATAGCATAGAATCGATGCTTCTGTTGTATTCCTGCTTTCTTTGCATTATGCTTATATTTCTAAAAATAGGAATATTCGAAAGAGTTATCAAAGTACTTTTCGAAGTTGTAAGTTGAATTAAATCAAGAGTGAGGAAACACTAAAAAATTTTTTAACTTCGTGTCTAATATTCATCCAGATAACATTTGTTTGGCTGTGTTCTCACTTTCCAAGTGTTCATCGTCTGAACACTACCATTAATTGAAGTGGTAATCAAGGGTGGTGATTTGAGTAACCTGAGTTCCAGTATGGAACATATGAAACTAGTATATACATATTGGAACGTCGCAATTCCAGGCTAGTTTCACATTTGAATACCCGCAAAACTTCCGACTTGATAATAGTGATAAGTAACTATCCCGTCTTCTTATTCAAAAGAAACACATCTAAAAACGGACGTCCTTTAATGTATCTCTATTAACAAAATTTTAAATCAATTTTATGAAAGCTGTTTAACGTTTCACTTTTAATTTCGTATGCACGTAGCCTCTATACAAAATTTGTACATTCGAATTTCCGATCTTTCAACATGCACAACAACAATCTTATTTTTCCACGAAGATATTTCTCTAGTGTCCTTAAATACGCCCCAAAAAGCAAGTATCGTCTTTCGTCAACATACACATAAGCACTGTTTCCACAATTTACCATAAAATAGAACTAAAAAGTTCCCCGAATCCGCAACCGTAAGAATTTTATATGAGAACTCATCAAAGCAATACCCTCGGGCCACTCGTTGGCCCCCCAGACACTGCTCTGTCGCCTGCCAACAGATAGACATGAAAGCGCTACTTATCCGCAACATTTTTAAATTCTTTAGATTCCTTCTCTTCCTCATATTCTTACTCTAACGTCAAATAAAATGTCTCCGAGAGCTTTAGAGCTTCCCCAATTCGAAAAAAGCGACGTAATACATATAAAAATATATAATTTGTTCTCAAGGAACCGCAGCGTTACCAACGTGCGAAATTCTTTCTTGCAACCTTGTATAATGTATCAAAGGTGTTACAGTGTTTAATATTTATTGCTTATTTCGGATTTAACAGTCGATATTCTGGATCCAAATATTTGAAACTACTTTCTATAGTAGTATCTGCAGTTTTGGAACATTCCATACTGTATAGACGTGTTGTAATTGCCTTGAAAGCTAAACTTGCTGTAGATAATACAAGGGTAGTCTGAAAAGTTTCCATCCAGATTTTTCTTATCAGATTCAGTTTTGTTTCTCAATCAACACAGTTTCTTTCAAATTTACGCTCTTTTGCAGCCATGCCTCTATCTCTTTAATTCATCTAAGTAGTAGCTGGCATCCTGTTTTGCAAAATAGCGGTTTAGCCGAATGTGACGGCCTCCTTCTTCGGAAGATCTCTGTTGTCCAAACGAAACTTTGAGTTTAAGAACAAGAAAATGTCTCTATGGACCAGTTTTGATCAATAGGTCTATCAATTCAAACTCCGATTCGTGAATGTTTGCCATGGCGATTACTTACTTTTCTTTTCTTTAAATGCGAACCTTATTCCACTCAGCCTCTAATAATCCGTAATATGCTCCCCGTTATTGTTTTCCCTCTTCTCGATATGGTCGATTCCATAATTTTCCCAAAAAGCAGTCGCAGTCACTTTCTCGGTCAACAGAACAGCCTTTACCTTTCCGGAATCGATTCACCTTTACCAGCCTATTGAAGTCTTGGCTTCAGAAATGTGTTGGGGTGTCGTTTTCGTTTCGTCGGTCAGTTATTAGTCAACCCCAAACTTCTGTTTTTTTGCGTTTTTTTTTTTTCATTCGAATGCGTTTATGCTCCCAAGTTAGTAAAGTCGACAATCAACACGTGATTAGCTATTTTTATATTCACATCACTATACAATAAACATATTTTCTAGATGCCTCTGCTCTCTCTAACCTTAATTCGATGGTCGTCCAACACTATTTTAGGAAAGTTATCATGGGCGTATGAGCATTATGTATCAAGCGCAAGAATTTAGTGACGGTTCGATATTCGATTTTTTAATTTTTGTAGAAACATTAACATTGATTGATACAAACTATTGTTAAAGAACAACTGAGCATCCAATACGACTGAAATTTTCGGAAGTATCTTTCAACGAATGTATGTACAATTATATTACCAGAACATTCTTGACGAATACCGCCATCTTCATATTGAGTCTTCAAAATTTCCCGACTACTCTCGTATGCTTAGATCCAGAAAAACTGACGGTATAATTTCATTTACTTGAAAAACGTTCCATATGGTGTTAAACAAAAAAGGCACACAATATCTATTAGGAACATGTTTACGTATTCTAAGAAGACCCGTATATCTGATATTTATCCCTTCATTCTACATTTTTTCGTTCTTCAGCTGTATTAAGAAATCTTCAAAGTTCAAAGAGATGTCTACCCTCTCCCAACCGAATTTCAACAGACAGAAATCTACGAGTTCCCGAAACAATGAATCCGAACTAAGGAAATAACTTGTGTACTGCGGAGTATACCGATACTTTAATCTTTGCTATTAAAATCCAAACGAAAGGGCATTAATTTTGCATGAAAATTAGGACGATATTTACGAGGCGTAAAAATATGATATAACTCAAGTTGATTGTAAGAAACAATCCTTCATTGTCATGAAGGCTTGTTTCTTACCCCTTTGAATTACCCATACGTGCATACGTACCGATTTTCCATCAAATTTCCTTTCTACACATCGACGATGGAGCGATATTTATAACAACAAGAGTACGAAATCAAAAAGCTCATGAGATAACATAAAAATAAAAACAACATAGCGTAAAAGTCTATGAATCTCCGTATACACGTAGACATACACCAACATAGTATGTACCTGGAAGATATCAGAGCAGACGGGAAAAATTTATTTCGAGTTCGTTGAATGAAAACAAGTTATTGATCGGCATCCCGCTAGGGGACGTTCGAGAGAACTAAAATGTTGTAAGATTACAACCGCACACGTGTTCCATTCAAAGGGGTGGCGGTTGCTTGAATTGGGCGGCGGCGGTTGCTTGAATTGGTCGGCGGCAGCCGCGTCGGCTCTCTGGTTTTTGTGTAATTTGATCAGCAGAAACCTTTGTTGTTTCAAATGCGGTTTTATCTTAATTGAGGTTCAACCGAACATACATTGAACATGATTGTTTATGGCTTTTATGTCGATTTGCCTTCTTCTTTTTCGTTTTCTATTACAAACCGCCTGTTCGAGCGTAGGACAAGGATGAGGAGAGAAATCGGGAGAGAAAGCGTGTTGCTTTTCCATTGATGATTATAAGAAGTGCTGACGCTGGGAAGACATACATAAAATACTTTTTTTTTGAGAAAAATACCAAGATAGATGTATTAACTAATTTACTATACGGCTGATATTACTTAAATTAAAATGTTAAGCAGAACACGGACTCCTTACAAATTCCGAAAACATTTAACATTTACAATCAACCTATTTCTTCCTAATGGCTGGATAGAAGGATCAACAACAATAATTTACCCTTCAAAAGGTTATGAAGTGATAGATGTGTTTTAATTATTAATAAAAATTGGAGTATCTTACATACAAGATGGTACAATATCGTACTTTTGTGCTTACCATTAAGGTCAAACCAGTAAAGGCGGTTTATTTGATTTATTCTAGAAGAAAACTAATGAAATTTTATAACAATTTTACAAGACCCAGCATAATTCTATATCATCAATCCCGGATAATACAAGTGTATTTATGAGTTTGACTAAAAAACAATACGAAACAGTATATTCACTAAAGCTATACAGTATAGCTTGGCTATTTTCTGAAATGACTAAAACTCCTGTAATTCGCAACATTTTTGCGTGGCGTTATTGAACCACTTTCTGCTCCTTACAGAAACAGGTAAAATCGATTAGTTGCCCTAATATGGTGCCGATGAGTCTCGCAATTCTTTTTGAACTTATTTTTATTCAGAAAGGTGCACAGCCGCTGGTACGTCGAAAAAGCACCGGACCATCGCTGTACCATAATTCTTACGTTAACTTCGCACTGATCTTAAAGTAAAATCTCTACGTTACATACATATTCTCGTGTGGATAGCTGTATATGATTAGGATTTAAAATTGTTTCGGTGGATTTCAAATTATTCGAAACGAATTTGTTTCAAATAAAATATCTAAAGTGACAATGAATAAAACATTACGTTCCAGTTTGTAAGATTTCAACCTTGATGCTAACAATGGATCTGCCGGCGTAAGGATCAATTAATTGAAATAGACGTTAACGTGCAAATTCAGCAAAAGGTAATCATAATCTATTAAGGATACCCACGAAGCAGATATCCTGCGCGGATAGTATTGGTAATGAAGAGAACGTTAACAGGATCTTAGTCTGCATCCTTCGGGGACTTTATACAGTACGACAAACTGGCAAGCGAAAACTTCAAAGATGGCGACGGATATGGCCCCGAGACAGGATGTAATTTCTTGGTTATGAGTGACGTTTCGGTCCCTTCCTGTCGAGGTTGAAATATTATCGCGGTCCTCGCTTTGACATCCTGCGGTTGACTTACACTGAATAGCCGGCTACACACGTAATACCAAATCCTTCCTTCTAACAGAACGCGGCCGGCGTTTACTTCCACGATCGTCGGTGTGAAGATAAAGTGGCTGCCGAAATCGTGTGCCTGAGGAATTTTACAACACCGTTAGGATACTTTGTGTTGCATTCTCCAACCAAAATGGGTTTATTAGTTTGAAGGAGATTGATGGTAGCCTTAAATATTGAACTCTTCGGAGGCGCTGTAAAATTTTAAAAAGCCTTTTTATGAGAAGTCATAAATTATACGATTAAGGGAATTCATGCTTCCCACATAAAATCAATGTCACACCGTTTTACAAGATATATTCAACTCATCCTAATCTATTGCAGAATTAAATCGTTTTAACGCGTTGTATAAGAGGAATTTCTGAAAAAGAAATATTGGTTTATATGATTTAATTTGGAATATAATCTGAGAGTGAGATATATCGGATGTTCGTTTAAATATAAACGGTGGATCCAGCTCAGTAATTTCGATAGGATTCAAAAGGATTTGGCTAATGTGAAAACGTACAAAAAGCATACTATCTGGAAAAATTCAAGTTGAATGATAATTTGATGGTAAAATTGAGGTATAAAGTTATGTTATATCCAAAAGAATTCGCGATAACTTTTTGATTGGTCCCAATGAATTCTTAGTAAACTTGATTCGTTTTAAAGAGGTGTTCGGAAAGATTAAGAAATCTAACCCAGTTAGAGCATATGTTTCTCTAACCAATCGCTAAGGGGCGCTCATTGAAACTAATTCTTTTTTTTTAAATTTCAAATAAAAAGAGTAAGTTACTATCGATAAAGACTCAAAGTAGAAGAGATGGACGAAAACTTTACTTTACTGGCCAGTCCTCTCCTCCTACAGATGCGTAATACGTAGTCGAAAACACAATGCAAATACTCGCAACGTTAAAACTTCGAAATTTCTTCTACTTTGGGTCTCTATCAATAATAACTCACAATGAATGTACCATTTCATTTAATAATTGCAGGAAAACCTAAAGAAAAGGATTACCTTAAGACGGCGCCCCTTAAGGCTTCATTAGAGAATCATACACGCCAATTGAATAACATTTCTTAATTTTTTCAAGTTTCTCGTTAAAACGAATACGAATTTTTAAGAATCCATTACAGTTTGCAGGAATTGCTTCGGAGATAACACCCTCGCACATTCACTTCATTTAAAAGAATTCGCCATTGAATATCAAAATAAATCAATGCAAGGTGACGTGGATAATACACTGATGTAATATCAACCTACCACTCTATTCGAATTACAAGTTCTCTTTTATTCACTGGCGTTGTAATATCACTTTGTATTTAGTTCTTATCCAACAGTTTGTGATTTAATTGTGAGCTGAGTATTCTCTCTTTTCTATATACACTTGAGTATTTTCTCTAATATTTTGTTTGTGAAATACATTGCTATTATTATTATGCTTTCTCTATTTTCTCATATTAGTTGCGCCCTCAATTCTGAATGTTAAAACTATTTTTAATAAAATGCTCTTGGTTACTGTGTTATATATTGTTAGCTATAGTTAGTTTTGAATCCTTTGTGGTAAACTTTAAACATTATTGTACGTACAGACAAGAAGACTAAGTCGCCGTCAATTCTAAGAATTTCTGGCAAATATTCACGGCAACTAAGAAGATCTTACATTTTATCGTAGAGATTTTTAATCTTATGAATTTTTATAAATATAAAAAATTTCGTTGTTGTTAAATCTAATCTTAAGGGATTAAGCTCTACGTTACAAACTCAACAATAACCGAACATAATAAGATTTTCGTTTCCAAGAAGCAAGTTCGAATAGTTTTTCTTGCTAATTGTCAATATGGAAGCAGCTCGACTTTCCTTGCAAATGAATCCTATTAAATAGCAACGTCTTATATAGAATTATTATATATTTTCCAACCTTCGAGAAAAACCCGCGCGAGGTTAACCGACTCACATTTAGAGAATACTTTACGTATAGCGACATCTGATAATTTCTCGAGTATTGATTATTTTGCTGGTACCATGGAAGCATAGTCTTAGCGTTAAATATGTTTGCACGTGCCGATATTGGGGTCTATTTTCAACCTGTTATCAGTATTAGTTAATTATAAATATTTTTCTTTATATATTTTTTTAAAGAACAAGTCTCTTGTTCTTCAAGTAACAATATATATATAATTATTTTTTATTACAATCTTTTTTTTAATGTTTAAGAGTTTTCTAGTACAATTTCGTCCAAAATCTAGCCCGCAACTACATGTGATGCTTTTCAGCCAACGGTCTTACTTAGGTTAAGCCTTCATATTTTCTAGAAACAACTAAATACAAACCATTTACACAAACGAATATCATTGTAGCAAATAGGTGAACTATTATATTGAATTTTTCGACCAACCAGATCCTTATTAAATTTCAACCAATACCGAGAAAGCAACATTAAAATTAATTAGAAGATATAAATATTGGAACATTTTTATCAGAAAAAATTAACTTACAATTAGTAACATATGTATGTTACTAATTGTAAGTTATGTCTGTCTAGTTTTGATTATTTGCGTTAACGGCAATAACCTTAGTAGTAAAGCACTTAATAACACTTTAAAACTGAATTAATAACAGGTTATAAACACGAACGGATGGCAAGAGCGCACAATAAACGTATTTGCCGGTAAATCTGTTCGCAAACAGCAACTAAGTTAAGACAATACGTGTATGGGTAGGTAGACTATGTATGTACGTTTAGGTAGGTATGTGTATAAACGAAATAAGGTCTCATTTAGAATGGCACGTAATTTATTTCCGACCCAACGGCAGCCAACGCCATTGCCATCACTATGCCATGCCGACCAAACAACCGGCACTGTATATAATGTAGAATTATGTGAATATTTAACGGTGTTGGAGAGTCACTGCTTCGAAATGAATACATGCTGGTGCACAATACTACATACAATTACGTCGCCGCAGTACCACGGGAAATAAGTATTAAATAACTGCCTTGCGATCATGAAATATTCATATCCTAATTGTGCCCTTGGTTCTTATTCGAAGTTCTGCAATTAAAATGGCGGAAAGGTGGCTCTTGATTAATGCAGTATGCGCTATTTTGTATACATAAATGTTAGTGAATTTAAACACCACTTCACGTAAGTTTAACATCTACTGAATAGAATCCAGTCCACGTACTGAAACGGCTTAATAAATTTTAGATCTTCAAATCAAAATACTGGATGTGGCAAAATCGGACATAAAAGAGGATTAACAAAAGTAATTCATAATGTTTTCGAAGCCACATCTCAAGGAAATTCTCGTTCAGAAAAGTTCTCATTTGTATTCCATAATTTGCTAGTGCACCGTCATGTTGGATCCAATAATTTAATCTAACTGCCAATGGAACTTCATCGAGTGGTAAGTTTTCCAAGCCAACCCAAATATTTGCTGAGTATCGTCTTCGATAAGATCTTAGATGTATTGTGCGAGGTTTTCCATCGTTCCATTCATGCATTCATGAATATTTATGATACCTGTTTGAGTACATGTGGATTCATTACATCCCATAATCTTTTCAATAATAAAACGGAGGTCATTGTAAACACTAAGCAATAACCATCTACAAAATTTAACTCGAAGACGTCATGTGTCATTTGAACTTTTTAAAGCCAGATAAAGAGCATTTCTCCTTAATAATCTGTAAATTGTATTTGACTTCGCTTCGACGTAATGTAGAATTTGTCGAGGATTTAAATTACCTACTTCCAGTAATCTTTGTTCTACTCATCTTATAGCTTTTCCGTCCGAATGCCGACGATTTGAAAAAATTACTTGCACAGCCCGTCGTTCCTGAAGATGTGTAATATCAACCGAGACGCAAACAACGATGGTGGGAAGAGATACGCTCGAAACCATGCTGATAACGCTGGGTATAGGCAGAAACATATATGTTGATTAGCGTATTTATGTTAATAATGACTGATTAGTAAGGTGTGGGCCCGCTGGCATTATAGGGCGCCTTCGCGAACCGGAAGCACGAAAGATTGGGCAGGATAGAGGAAAATAGAGCAAACAGGATGCAGATAAGCGCTTACAGTGTGTGGGGCCGACGATAACTAGCCTAATATTCGATACTCTCCCTCAACGAAATGAGGGTGTGACGTATGATTTAAGTAAAGTGAGAATTAGACGACGTATTTGATTCTGATTGTAAGTATCCGCATCCGCATGGCTTGTGTAAAGTTTAATATGTATCAGCTTTCATTTGTAAAACGTGAAAACTCTGATTTCCTTGTTATTTCCGACATAATAAAACCGTATCTAACATCTCCCATTTGTCGAAAAGCCAAGCCACCACGCCTCGAGGTCTGGCAAAAACGAAAGCACTGCTTCAGGAAACTATCGAATCTTTCAATTGAAAACAAACACATAGAAAAGATTTACAAAAATAAATAATAATTAATTTGACAAAAAAATAGTGTGAATAAAACATTAATACGTATGTCAGTGGAGGTGTTACTGACCTGAAATATTCGTATCATAATTATATACTTGACTTTCAGCACGACTGAATTGAAAAGTCCCACAATTAAAATAGTACGTAAGGTTAGGTGAATGTCTAAATCGTTTCGCTTAAGCATTGCTTCCCTTTCCTACGTTCTTTCTTTTCGGCAAATGCGCTATTTTTCCTTCCTCGTCTACAACCATATTTCACATTAATTCCGTCATTATTATGCAGTCGTGATAAATGGAAGTGTATGCAAAACGTGTCCTGCCGCTATCGGAGAAAAGACATTTGGTTATGCCGACCAAATGCTATGTAAATTTAATTTTAATTCCTCCGAATAACGCAATTTTCCGCGTTTCAAATTTTACCCGAAAATGTCATCTTTGTCTTCGTCGTTCGTTCACTCCTACACCTGTTTTATGTTTCCGTTTTGACGCAAGTCGCAAATTGCATGAATTTATAATTGGTAGCGACATAATTTTAGCGTAGACATAAATTTATTCTGTTAGAAAAGATATAATTTAACGAAGAGAACGATAGAGCAAGTAAAAACATTTAATTTCATCACTTTGGAAACAGGATTTACCTCGCTCCTCCGGTTCACCCGGATACGCTTTGGAAATCAGCATTCCATAGTGCAATCGCTGCTGGAGCAATTCGTCAAATTACTGATCGAGTTGCAGCGCGTGCTACCAATTTTGATCAATCCTAATACGAATTATTTTAAATGGGTATCAGCTTCTATTGGAAATCGCATAGACATTATTCCTACACTACGTATCTTCATTAATGCAATTAAACTATCAACAACGTACGTCTACAAAATGTTTATTTTGAATCTCATAAATTCTAAAATATATGTACTGTTGGTTGTGAAAAGCTTACCAATATTTGTTAATATAAGTAGCTTATGTAGAGTCACATAAATATTTCAAAAAGCATTGGAAGCAATGGTGATAATTCTTTTTATTTTGTTATTTAATCTTGATTAACTAAAAGTAAACAGGGTGATTTTATAAGGACTAAGGAAGTTTAATAATATACTGGGATGTATATTAAATAATACATTTTACAATATTTTTACGTCATAGTTAGGAAGGACAACCGGATGGAATCATTACTTTTTTGTAGAGACTAAACAAACTCGTGTTTTTTCGACACTCGGGGACACCAGTAGGCAAAACGAATACATTTACATGAGGCGAATAGACACGAGACTATCTAGCCGCTGCAAAAAAGGAATAATTCCACCTGCCTCTAGTCATAACTTTCGCTCACATGTGCTTATTTTATCGAGGTAGGGCGGCAAAAGCGAAAACACACAACGACACCATGCAACAACATGTGAGCGTCCAAAGTAAATGCACCCTACTTAAGAATATTTCACTTATCGAAATTAATGCGAAATCTCACGGCGCAAACTTAAAGCTAACCTCAAAAAAGTACTCCGTTGGTAACTAATACACGAAGGAAAAGATAACAGGAGACTTGTCTTCTTCCAATTTTCTTACATCATAATGAAAGGAAGTTATCAAATAGAAAATCACTTGTATTGTTACAGATAACTTTATAGGTTTTGATGAATTGATTTCGCCATTAACAATATGTCTATTTCTGTGCGTCCTTAATAAAAATTATTGTTGCAGATTACATGTTTGAAAGTAACTGTTGTTTTATAAAATTGAAGTTTCGAAATGTAATAGGATACATACATAAAATAGGAGAACTATACACAGCGAAAGTCTTTTTTATGGACTATTCTCGCAAGTGTATAGCTTTCAGGACCGGACACTATTTCTGGAACCAACTTTTGTTTGTATGTAGAACTTGTTATAGTGAGCAGAGCGTCCACTCGTCAGAACGGTAATTGCGTAAATAACCCCAGCAGCGAATACAAAGCTTCGAAAATGGGCGGAAAAAGAGTATAAAACACATTAAAAAACGTAGCTTGTTCACTAGCAGTGTATTTCATCCATGATCGAACCGCGTTGCGGTGATTTCTATTTTTGTATTTCTAGCTTCTTCGCTAGCCGCGGTGTTTTACCTTCGCATTTATGCGGCGGTCTTGATATGCTTTAAATGTTAATTGGCGTGAAAGTCCTGAAAGCCGCGTGAAACAAAAACATGGGCCTAAAAAGCAGTTTATCTTTAAGAGGTGAATGATGTTGCTGAGCAAAAACAATTGAATGCTCTCCTGTTGGATCAGAAGTATGTTTATTACAAAAAAGAGACAAAATTTTCAAAGTATTAGGTCGGGTTCTAGTAAACCATTTATGGGTTTTTATTACTTGAAAGCTTAGCATTCTCGTTTTTAAATCGGATAGAAGACTAATAATTTTGCCTTGAAAATTTTTGATTCAATATAAGCAAAACTGCGGCTGCCGAAATTACCAATTACAAGGAGAGCATTGGTAGACAGTGGCGATCGGGTGAATTAAATCTAGCATATTTGCACTAACAAAAATCGAGGCCAAATTTAATGCATCTGATGGATGGCTACGGAGGTGAGGAAAGAGGCGTAACACTCCTTTCAAGGGCATCTTGGGTGATTCAACGGACGTTAATCAAGAAGCTGGAAAGGCAAAAAAATTTATTGAAATTAAAATGTTACATTGTCATCTATGTACCTAACAGAAAATTAATTAATGAGTAGAATACCGATCTACAGTTATACTGCGATGTGCAGCGGCTACTTGTATTTATGATTTTTAATAATAGTCATATGATTGATGTCTCCTAATGTGAAGAAAAGAGAATTCACTTTATTACTGTCTACTTACTATTAATTTAAATTTAATATAACATGTACTAAAAAACGAAAAAAGAGAAATTATTGTGTCATCTTTGTTTTGATTAAAAAGCTATAAATATGTTATGACGTTGAAGCTATTCACCAAAAAACACGAAATATTACCAAGCGCACATATGAAAATTCCGTTATATTCAATAGAACGACAACAATACAAAATCAGTGTCGTAAAAAATTACACAATGACATCAAATTTCATGTCCACCTCTTTCGAAGCAAACTTTTAAACGTCTCCTCCAACGGAAAAACGTTTTCAGACATATTTTAAACGTTAAACTTCGCAGCGCCATGTCGGATATGAAATGTGTCCGTATACAAGCGAACCGGAGCCGAAGACGAGTCTTACCACGTCCGCCCGTACAACAATAGTATACGCTACAATAACGGAACGACATACCGAAGTAAGTGAGTAACTCAATGCCTTGCGGACGTGAATTTCTGTACAAGGAATTTTTGGCGTAAACATCTATGAGTCGAATGGTGCAGAAACATATTACTTTGGTCAGTCACGATAACTGAAAGCTGACCAAACAAAGTTAACGGCAAGGCAGAAGTCCGCTCGAGAACCCCGGAGGCCACACGGCAAACAGCTTTAACGGAGCTTTCTTTATGTGACGGCTTTACTCCGTGCACTTTTACTGTATTACAACCTTTCGAAGTACCATAAAAACCAACCGTAGTATTACATACATCTTTATCTGGATATACGTATGTAAAGTTATTACTCCCGAGAATTCCTATTCTTTTGCTTGTTTATCGAAAAGATGGATGTCAGATATATACGTGCACATGTGCACGTTTACAAACATATGTACGTATTATTTGAAAAATAATGTTTTTTAACAAGAAAAAATTATTTTCTCGAACGAAAATATAGATGCTCTTTCGATGGTTTAAAAATTATAAATTACAGAAATAAATTGATGGAATAAGTAAAAGCTTCACAATTTAATATTTACGCGTCGCGCAAAAGAAACGCTTTTACATTTAGAATTCCCTTTGAAAATGAACACCTAGCCCAATACGTCTTCACTCAAAAGCGACACAAGAAGGCAGATCATCTCCTGGGTTACCAATAACTTTTGTCAAAACCCGTCACGTTTTTACAAATTAAATGTTAACCACCTAAACTTCCTTTCTTTAAAAATACCTTATTATAACCTGACGAGTTTACTATCTAGCAGTATTGGCAAATATCGACAAGCCATTTACAGATTTAACAAGGCGATATTTAATTTAAAAAAGTCATTGCAGAGACAAGATGTTATTTATTTTCTACCTTCTTAAAAGGAAGAAATTACAAAGAATATGAAACAAAAATTTTCCACAGAATTATCGTTACTGGAGGTGTATTTACCTAAGCCAAGGCACAACGTGTACATGCGAGCAGTTTTGATTTAAATATTTATTTAGTTCAACATACGACGTTTCAACGATAACGCTTGTATGTATCAAGTGATAGAACAAAAAATAAATCAAGCCAGAAAACCTTGTATGTTGAATTAAATAAATATTTAGACCGAAGTTCTACGGCAGCAAATTAGGCATGGACACATCATCACACACCTGAAACCAATGGTCAGTGGGCAAATGGATTTCCTAAGGTTAACGTGCACCGAAGAAAACGAAAAAGATTTCATAATCCGGAAGTACTAAAACATAATCTTAATTACCGCCACAGAAGAAGGCTTCACCTAGCGTAAAAAAATTATTTAGCACTACGATAACGCCCCAACCCATTCATTGATATAACTTGATGCTCATCCATAATATTTAATCAAATCTAGCCCCCATAATTTCTTTCTTCTTCCACTTGAACAAATGACTTGGAAGAAGGCAGAAAGTGGTCAGTATCGAAACAGAGGCCTATTTTACAGTACTGGACAAGATTTATTATGCGGATGGCTTAAAAATGTTGGCGCATCGCTGGATTAAGGGGATTACAACGAGAAATAGATTTACTAAATACAAAAGAACCGCATTGTCTTTGTCAACACAGATTTTACATCCTCGTACAATATGCATGTACTGTAATAGATACCCGATTCTCTTTGTAACTAGAACTAACGCGCATTCAACAGTCGAATTGCGCGTCCGATCTATCTGAGTAAATGTTACCCATTAATTGAATGATAATAGTGATTAATTACAAAAGCATTATATAATTCACTCGAGTGGAATTAGAGAGATGCCGCCAGCATTCACTTAAGAACAAAACATCTGCGAATCAACTTCCCTCTTGAGGATGACGAGCACGAGAAGAAGTAAGTCTGTTGAAGTGCCTGTCTCCGCAGGACTTAGACCAGGTCTCTTAAGAGAAATAGAGCGGAGAACGAGCAGCAGTGGATCCAATACACTCTCGCGGGACGGAGAGATCGCCCCTCCTAAGCCTGCAGTTTCGATGCCGTTTCCCAACTAAGATATAGTTTGTTTGCAAGTGTAGTTGCTTCTATATCCCAATGTGTGACAGATTCCTTTCTCCAAATTTATCGCTATCTTTCTCACGGTCTCAATAGTCCGTTTCTGTCTTTCGTTCGATCCCCTCGCTCCAATTCACCTGGCAGGCCAGTTCACGGGCACTCTCCAAACCACCAAAAGTTGAAGTGTGTTCCACTATAAATAAACGCTGGAGCCAGGTCGCCCCGAACCGGAAATCGACCTGCATTTGTTTTGATTAGCATTAGATGGAAAAAGTTTCCGACGAAGCGAGTACGGAATAAAAACAGTATCTTAGATCATGATTGAATGATGTGTTCGATGCGTCCATATTTTCAGGACAAACTTCTTAAATGTATGGAATGCATCTTTCATATAAATATCGAAGAAGAAAACAAGAAAGTATTTACGATTTGCAGGAATACAAACAACATTACTACACGTAATAAAGGAAGGACTAGCTTCCGGTTGATAAATTTATAATTAGCCAATCTATATCATTAACTTAGCTGAAAATACGTGATGGATTGGATGAACTTTTATTCATCTTATTCATGGATGAAAGGCAATAGACATACAGTGATGGGCATCAAAGAAGATACTGAGCGCATAATCCGTAAATTGCGGAGCAAATATGTTGTTGATGACCTAAATATTGTTGGGCAATCTTGAAGAAATCAATTTTCATTTACACACAGTGTTTTTTATTATTATCCTTATAACATTACTATCCTACCCGTGATATCAGACAGGGACACTTTGTGATGAAACGGATTAAATTTGGATAATTTTAATGTTATTGACGTTTGGCTTAAGTAGATGTTATGAGATTATTACATAATCGGTTAATATTGTTTTTGTTTTTCTGATTAACTAAAAATAAGTAATGCTGGTAATAGCTTTCTTGCGGTAATGATAGAAATAGGGGAGAAAGAACGCATTTCTTGCCTACCAAACACTATCAACGTGGCTTCGTGAGTATTTTTCTCTGCACTACGCCGCTATTTGCCTCACAGTCCATATTATTTCAACACGACATTATTGGTTGAAGTCAGACATTATTGGTGCCTTCTAGTGCCAAAAAATACTTGCCCTTTAAAAAACAATGACAAAAAACAGGTACTATTCCATCCAAGCCGGGAAGACAGAAATATGTTCTTAGACTATTGTCCTTATATTACTTTTGCCGTGAGTGATTTCATCAAGTCTTTTCTCATTATATTATTTGATGATCAACGAGTATTTAACTCAAAAAAACCGCTCTTAATCTTAATCAATATGGCATAACACTAACGGCTCTAACTTTAAAAAGGTGAACTAATAAAATAGCAGTTCTAAACACTAACTTATTTTTAAGGGGGTCTTGGGATATCGTTGGTAACGGATTCAAATTTTAATTAAAGAAAATAAAAGCGCTTCTTTTTTTATTAAAACAACTGAAAGTGCCTTTCCTCTATTCTAAATTATAATTACGAATGTTTTTGAATACACAACTACCTCTTCCGACAACATATCCAACAACTTTTTAAGTTCTTAAATTGTTGTACTCGTCATCATCATTTCTATTTTCTATTTATAGACACATATCAGATGTACGTCTATACTGTTCCATATACTTCGTGTGATCCACTTCATCCCATAAAATAACATTTTCAAAGAAAAGAAAAACATATTTAAAAATACTCTAATCAAACGAAGAATGTTGTTATAAATATGTTTAAAACTGCCTAACCCGTTAATATACGTGCCGCCGGAATAGTTAACTGATACCTTCAAGCCAAATATTTTCAAGTATACAAACTTCATTACCTCTCTTAACTTGAATAATTAAGTATCTCATTAGTACACAATTAAGTATGCAAATATTTTAAACAACAATTCTTGAGGAATCACAACGACCAACATATCCGTATTGTTGAATTATGGCCCTCGAAAATTATTTCTTTAATTTATCTAAAAATATTTAATTCGTGCCAAATATTTCAGTTACAATTCTAAAGATCAAACTATTAAAAGTACATTTAAATCTCAACTACTTAACGATCTAGATCGAACTAGATCCTAATTTTAACCAAATATCTCCAATCCCCCTCAGCAACAATATCTTTCGCACTTTAGCACTTCGTAATAAACAGCACGCTCGCGCCTACATGTTTCGAATAACCCGCTTAACGCCTAAAGCGATAGACGTATCGCAACTAAAGTGTTTATTTTAGAATTTCGAGATGAGCCACCGTAATATCCGAGTCGAAGCTGGCAATTCACCGAACATTATCGTTATCTCGCGTTAGGTATGAATGTATATTTGGCAGCAGCGGCGGCGCCCCAGTTTCTTCTTTTATCAACCTCCCTTTGACTTTCGGCCTCGACAATTTTCGGCTGGCAAAAAATGATGATTTATCTTAGCGGAGGGTAGCATCCGCTTTATAAAGAAAATCGACCCGCCTCCTTTTTCGTATCTTATCGATGCGAGTTGTTCACCGCTAAATCATGGTAGGGCATATATATCCAAGCACTTTTGGAACAATAATATATGACTTTCATTATGAATGGTAACTAACATATGTGTGTATAAAGACTAAACCATAAAATTTGAATAAAAGGAATGCAAAAAATAAATTTGTTCACAGGAATGTTTATCGTCGAAATTATGTGAAAAATGAAAATCGAAAATGTACCATATAGAAGACCGTTGATATAGACATTTTGTTTCAGTCTTCCCTTATTTTCTCTTTGCCAATAATGTTAATTTTAATAAGTAGAACTGAAAATCGTAACTTTTTCTCATTTGTTTAAACAGTTAATATATTTAAAATTCTTTTCTTAACGTTTCAATGGAACACGCCATCTTTAACAAAAGAAGAAAAAAAGTTTTATCGCATTTTTTTTGATGCGTCCAAGTCTTCAAAGTAAAGCACGGAACAAGTAAGTTGATGAAGGATTCGGATGTGGAAGGTTCGGACTGATTTACTCTCAAATATAGATCTGGATGTGATTTCAAGAAGTTTTCTCAGATGGAATATCCTTCTGAATTTGATTGCACCGAAAGGAAGGAGCATATAATTTATAGGTTAAAGATTTAGAAAAAAATCTGAAAAATCATTTCCGTTGTTTGTGATGCCGTAGTCGGAGATCTCCAAAAATATATCAAGGTAGAAATAAATTAGAATCCTCAGTTTTAATTTTAATCAAATTCTAATTCGAATCACAACTAAAACCGCATAAGGTGCACCTATTGTTGTGATTTGGCTGTAGCGGTTCGGGTTGCCATGTTGTTTGGCCGAATGTTGGAAATTGGCACTTACGGTACCGACGGCTACGTCTATACGATTTTTGGGTTTGCCAGTTCGCATACTGTGGACACGCTTTATGATAAACAATATCGCTTTATGTACCATTTACCTTGATTATTGGCCTAATGACCTATCATTGAGTACTTTCGTTTAAAAATCTCAAAATATGTTCGTGTTAGTTTAGTTTTTCCTTCAAATGCAAAACTCTCATTATTATAAGTAACGTAAAACGAAATAGTAAAAACGGCTTATGCATACAGATTTTTAAATTTAATCTAATTATTCAAATAAAAGAATACGAGGCTTTCCTTTCGCAAGGCGAGATTGATTTAGCAGAAACGTACTGTCTGGGTCCCCTAATCATTATGTAATATTATATCAACCCATGATAATTGTTTCTTATACTGTATATTGGTTATGGCTATATATTACAAAATAATGTTCAGAAGGAACATTGGTAAAGCGATCTGCGTGGGTGAGACGCTATACGTTCGCGTCCTACTAGGAATAGGTATGATTGTAGCAATTGTACCGAATTCACTGAAGTGAACGATTCAACGAGTTAAGATATGATTCAAAAACTAGAGCGTTTTAATAAGAACCATGCTTTGCAAGAGCCAAGGTTGTTCTCCTTATTGTCTACTTGATGCTGAAAAAGATGGATTAAGAAAATATTCGAGCTTATCTAAAGTTTCGACACCACTAATTATTTATTAAGATGACTACTTTCTCTAATCTAATCGAAGTGCCTGTAAACAACTAACGTACAAGCTGAAATACAACATAGCTAAAGACCAAATACAATGTCTTATCTCAACACATGGAAGCCACATCGAAATCGATTTGTATATAGACATAATAACGGAATGTATTCATAGCATCGTATTTTATTATTGCTTTGGGCGGTAACAAATCTCACATAATAAAAGTAATAATCTGGTTTCCTTATGGTGTATCAGTGCAGCTAATGCCACTCTCGTACCACTCCTCTGCCAACGTAACGATCTCGTTCGAAACTTATATTATGACGTTAATATCAGCTATCATATTTTAATAACTTATGAAATGTTTATATTCATGTAGCTTCAGTGGTTCTAAAATTAATGGTTTGTCTAACTCTATGAAATCGAATCTGCAGAAGAATCTGAAAGATACCTCGACATTCTGATGCTGTAGACCAGATGACATGTAAATATATAAATATTTATATATTTACATGACACAGAGAGAGAGATGGCTTGATGTACTTGTATTCGTCTAATGGTAAAATGAATTTCGCAGTAAATTTACGTAAAGAGATAAGTCGCTAAAAACAGTTTTAAAGCCGTAAAACATTTTGCAGAACCATAACTACTCACATGAGCTAATTCGACAACATATTGCTATTGAGCGCCTATCGAAGTAAAGGTGCGATATGTGAAGTTAGACAGTTTGATACTCTGATTTCTTTCATGTGCTTTATTTTAATTTATTTATTTGCTATTAGAAGAATGGGAATAATATTTCAACAAATACTAGGATTTTTTATACTAGCAACTGCTTTTGACTAAAAACTTATCTTCAGACTAATTAGTCATTGAAGTTCGTTGAAAAGTAATAAGAATTCGTTGTTATAAAAAGTGTAAAATTTTTGATCTCTACTTTTCAAATTTTACATTTTTGATAACTACGAATTTTTACGGTTTTTCAACAAACTTCAATAACTATTGGCGCGAAGATAGTTTCCTCATCAAAATCGATAGCTCGTAATCTAATGCGTAGACTTCCATGATCGTCAATTAACATTGTTTCAAGACTGTAACTGCGTCGTTGTAATAGTCTACATTGTTGTAAGACTTCAGGGCTTCTGTTGTCGAAACGTTTGCAGAAGCTACGACAACAACACAGTTCTAGTATAGTTCCAGTTATACAGGTTAATTTGCTACAATCTATATCTTTCTTAATGTATCAGTTTTATGAACGAGAGTTTATAATGTTTCCAAAGATCAGAGAATTTAGCTATAGCCTTTTATATTTACAATTTTCATAAATATCACAAAATAGCCTTTCTACGTAATCTTCATTTAACTGAACACATTTATCCCAATCATAAGGTAATGTTTCTCAAAAAACTTTTTCAGTGTCTCTCCAATCCACCTATTTACGACAAGGTTTAGGTCAGTTAAGCGCTCAAATCGACCACTTTCAAGCACTTTCACAGCAGCAATGCTTCTTTCGTTTACCAACGTACTCGGGCCACCATTGCGTAGATCGTTTTCTGATGATGTTCTACCCGTTTTAAAACGATCGATCCACTGATATACAGTACAGAGTACTGTACAGTTCAGAGTCTGACTCACCAAATGCTCCTTGCAGATGACTACCATGACGTAACACGTCTTTCATGGTGACAAAAACATTACTGAAGAAATGCGTCTCTATCGGTCAAACACCTGACTCAAACTGAACTACATTGCACTGGATAGCTGTATAAACATGTCAATACTTGTCTATAGCCAATAGCATTGTCTATAAGTTCTTTGTAATTTAATTAGAGCGCAATTTCCTGCACTTTGCAAACATTTCTGGTTACGATATATGTATTTTATTATGTTAAAAAGCTTTGTACCGTTAACAAAGGTGAAAATGTGACATTTTTTATATTCCAGCTTAAACTTATGACATGCAACTTTTATAATATAATCACTAGTAGTTTTATTTAACTTTCTTCCTTCTTGTACATATAAGCTGCACATTATTTATTCCGCTCTCATTAAATTACTTCACGTTTTAAGTACAGCATCTCATTTTTTACTTTTCTTATTATATTACACTAGCTGTTATTTAGAATTTAAACTGGAATAAGCAGTCTTACTTTGAAGCAGTCAACCAATGACATGACAACTCAACTGTTTACGTAATTCCATAGTTTGTACAGTAACTTCTGCATTAAATATCCGTTCCTAAGTCTCCATTGTCCAATTTGCAATTGAAAGCAAGGTTTTGTTGTCACAATACACAAAATATAAGCGTTTCATTATTTAACAAAATTGAACACCCACATTTATCTTAGGACGGGATCCAGCTTATAATAGATTTGTTCCAGCGCACTATTACCGTCCAACATCTGCGTAGCCGAAAAATAGTATTGTGTATATCCTATGTACATGTATCATGGTAATCGGTGATCCCGCTTAACTTTATTTTATACGAGTCGAGTAAATGAATGTTAACGTTAATGTTATATATGCGCTAACAAATTGGAATTATATACTCAATTTTCAGACAGCCTTTTATTTTACCGATTTAGTTACTTCATGACTAGTTAGGATTATCCCTTGCTGAAGCAGCACTTAACATAGCTCTCATCGAATTTCGTACGAAAGCGAAGCCGAACAGTTAAACCAGAACGCATCGTTGTTTAGCTATTTTAGGTCTCCCACCGATATAAATTTTATATGAAACTAATAAAATGTACATTTACCGTAAAGACTCGTCTCTGTGTGTTCGAGACGTAAAGGAGAAACGAAGGGATAAAAATCCCAACTCGGCCGTGAACATTTGATGTTTTGTAGGACGTTAAGCACGAGACGGAAAAAAATCTCTTATTGTGAGGTATAGGGTATAGTATACACGTTGCGCAGCGTAGTCGAATGGTATCGTGGTCAGCCAGTTCTTCCAGTGTTAATGGTTCGGTCGTTTCCTCTTCTTTGTCTGCTAGTCGCACATCCTCATACAAAGACATTCTCGTGGCTGAACGGCCCGAGCGACTTCTCCTACCCCCCCAATCTCCTGCACCTAGACGTATTCGCTCTTTTCCTTCTTCCTGCACTGCGGGGGCGATCGTAAAAACGTTGTCATCCGAAATCCGTAAAGGATTTGCTCGGAGGTAGTGTGAGAAATCTCCAGAGGCCATCATGGGTTGCGTGACGGTCATACTAACGAAACTGCCCGTACGACGACGTCTGCTACCGTTCTGTTCCACTACGCCTCGTACTTACCTTCATACATAAACCATAACGCGACATCTTTAACGCATGTAGGAAATGTTATTGTTCTGTTGGTCCTCATTGTCGTTCCTATCGTCGTAGTCGTCACTTGGCCGTTACTGCTGTTATTTGAAGTAGACGATGAAGTTTTACCACCTTCATAGATGATTGCGATTTGTCTTTCTTAAGAGAGCATTCGTCTACTTACTTGATTAGAAACGATCTCCGAAATAATTGGATCTCTCTATCGCTGGATGTTTATAGAATATGTTCCGACGAAAATTCAGGGATCGATTTATTACAACGTTTGTATATAATACGTACATTTGTTATAACAATTAGAGGAAGTGATCGCTCCGCTTTCTTCTCTTGTTGTGGTATGTTACTGGAAAGCTGTATTGGTGTTGGAACTTTCTCACTGGCTTCTTTTAGATAAATAGTGTTGCAGCTATAAACTTGATCCATATCCGTATGAACAAGAACACACGTCTCACGTCAAGAACAGACGTCCACAATGTTGCCGATTTCCTGCTTATAATGCGACTCTATCGTTGGCTTTCACATCCTTCCTAGAACTCATTTGTTTATTTTTCTGTTAATTCGTGTTTTTAGATTTTGTGATGCCCTGCACCGTAGTTAATTTAGTGGTTCCTTCACCGTGTTTAAGTTAGTTTTTGTTTGCCTGTCCAGTACGATGACTTGGTGATGGGAATGCTGCATCTCTTGGTGTATTACATAAGCACTCCTGCGTACACATCACTTTTGTCTAGAAAGCACTATTTCACAACTGTTTTGCGATTTGAATGAATTGTTGCCCCAAACCGTTAGTTTTTGCACAATTAGGCGAGAACGTTCGGTGTTCAAAACCTCATTCTTTGGCAAACTTTTCAAATTTGGCAGATGAAAGTTGCAGCCGATTATCTGTTTCTACAATTTCTTAAATTCGAACTAACTTGAACATCCGTCTACCATTAACCAATATTAAATCACCATTTACCAATTACCATTACAAACCAATTACCATTCACCAATTTGACGCAAGTCCGAGAAGGATAAATTGGAATCTGTTTCAAATAATTGGTTCTCGCCGATTGCTCTTTTGCGCACTTATATACACTGCCAAATTTTATATATAATTTTACACTATATGCCCAATTATAAATTTTGAAAGGTTCACCATTGTCCATAATCTCCATTGAAGAAAGGAAGTTTTATGTGTACATTTATGACGTTTTTGTATTCTTCTTCCAGTTCAGAGTATTAGTTCTCTTGGAAATAAGTCAAGATGGAGTCGAACACATATGTTGCTACCTCTTCACAGAAGTCACCTACAGATTTTCGTTAATCTTAATCCTCTTCAATGAATTTCCGTATCTCATTTTTTTTTATTTCTTGCAGTTCCTTGTTCTAGATGGATCCTTGTTCTTGGCTTGTTCGGTTCTCTGTTCTCTTCTTGCTGACCGATCTTCTTTCTGTTAGCTCTGTTCTTCCTCCATACCATCCATATAACTGTTTGTAATATTTTATTTCCAAGGAGCAATGGTTGTCACGCATGTAATTGGTTTCTCCGAAACTTCTCCCATAATTGCTCCAGAGTAGTGAGACGGATAGAGAGGCATTCGTTCGTCTTCCTATGGCGCGGATCCTTATTAGAATTAATCAATAATTTTAAAATTACCTTACCCCAGCTCTTCTTGCGGTTCGAAAAATTCGTTTGCTTGATCCATTTCTTCTTTTATTGTTGATGACGCCAAAGAACTGCGTCCGGTATTGGTTTGCCGATTTATGTAATATTTAATTTTTATGTGGATGACTCTACGCAGGGCTATGCGCGACGTAAAATACAATAGAAATAAGTTGTATTCTTGTATATTCTTGCATTGCATTGTTTCTCTAAATTTATTTACTCTTTCTTCTCTTATTTAAGTCTTCAAGCAACATACAACTTATCGACGAAAATGATTTCATCACGTAATTTTAATTAAAAAAAAAAACACGTAAACCTGAAAAATCCCAGCGTCCTTTACTGAACTAATAGATTTTCCATGAAAAGAATTTCGCTGGCATACTATAAACAATATCCGCGTTGGGTCCCGGATGAACCAATAAATCTTGATTTCGGAAATCGGATGTGAAGGTTCACTGTTTGTGGCAATAAAACCGATACAATTTAAATTCGAACAGAAGAGTACATAAAATTCGTCCGCTGTAATAACAGTAAACAATAGGGAACACGTTTCGCCGGGTTTATTCAGAAGATAACGATATTTCTAACCTTTGAAGAAAAGAAAAAATAGTTTTCGGTGCAAATTTCCATGTGTGCGTATGCTGTGAGAAAAACACAGCGTGCAATAAAAAATTGCTTCTTTTTCATTTCCTTTTTGACAGATTGTAAACATTTTAGTCGTATGCTTTTAGGTGCCGCACACCAAACCGTGTGCGGATTGAGTAATCTTTTTTTTCTATTTTGCATACGAAATATGTACTTTTACGCGTGTTGAAATGAACTTTATTACGACAAACAACATTTCATTGTTTATTGTCGGTTATCCCGACTGATGACAATGCCATGACGACTCAGTTAGGTTTCTCTTTTATCTACCCTAATTAGGTACAATTATTTGATTATGATTATTGTAATTGCCGCAGACCGTTATGGAAATTTGACACGAGACATGAGAATTTATTATTCCGAGCAAATTATAAGTAGAAATAGTTTTGTTGAGTTGCTGCATCCTCAGTGGCGATTTTATAAGATTTACGTCTAATAATACTAATGCATGGTAATTTGCGAGACAGTCAAACGCCTATGGCTGGGACGAAAGCATTTCTGTAACTTCGATTTTCTTGTTCCTAAGGAAGGTATCAATTACAGCAGGTGACTTCCATCCTCTATGACGGTAAATCAGCATGTTTTTTAATAAAGCAATGTTAATTTCTACGGCAACCACATTGGATATAACTAGAGAGGACAAAGGTGGATGGGATTATTACTTTTTTGCAGAGACTAGACAGACTCGTGTTTGTTGACTCTGGGGACACCAGTAGGCAACACGAATCCATTTTCATGAGGCGAACAGACACGAGTCTATCTAGTCGCTGCTCAAATTTCTCAACAAACACTGAAGGTGCAGCAATATGGTCGTATCGCTGTAATGAGCAGGTCAAACTGCATAAGGAACCATCATCAAAATAAATATTTTGAAACATTTTTGAAACCGTCTAATCGTCCGAATTTCCAAAGGGGTCCTATATCCTATTTCCTATTTCCAACTAACAACTACATTTATAGATTTAGATGGATCTATTCAAGGTTATGCCGATGAAGCGACTTAGTATTATTTGTGAGTTTTACCTTTAAATCTTTTTTTATAATATTACAATCTTATATTCCACGTCGTTTAATGCTATCTTAATTAATACATTACGCTTACATGTACCAGCAAGCCATCGTATTAAGGTAACTTCAATTGAATACCATTATAGCAACGAAAACTGTATGAAAGCCTGAAAAAAATTAAACCCTGAACATATTCTGCACTTTTATTGCGAGATGCATTGTGTTAACAATAAATTGATTACTTTCTTCCAGATCTAATATTTTAGATACTTTTGGTTAGTAACCAACTAATGAGCATCAGTTTTACTATGGCATAAAGTTACCGCGACCTAGATAAATCTACCGCAACAAAATGCTCTTATACGTGTTACAGTAGGTAAAGGCTCTTAATAAATCTGAATATTACTTTAGAACTACTGACTACAAATCTGGAATTACTGAAGTGTTAGTGTCAAATGCGACTGATGGCATAGAACCAGTTCTGCCGCCTGTATATCTTCTTGTCATATTTAATCTTCAACTTTAGGCCTCCATGGCCTTTCAAAAATCTCGCCAATAGTCCAAGATCCCTTTGCTGAACGATAGTACTACCTTTACCGTTTTAGGCGAACCTGATATGAATGTTTTCACCTGTTTTTATCCTGAAACATTTTCCCAGTACGAGGTCCTCCCATGTTTTAGTACTCTTGCAGGCCACAGAAAGGGTTACGGTCGATGAAGTGCATATTTGCTGCTTCTCTAACCAGCTCCTTACCTTAATAGCTTAGGGCCCATCTCAAGTGATGTGGCTTTTATGTCCCAATTACCTTAGATTGTGCATACATTCAGGATTCAGACCGAATTCGTAGGAGTAGACCTTACCAGCCCTTAAAACTGTCTGACTCTAGGTGAATATAGTTATAGATGCTCCTCATATCCCTATCCCGAGGTTTTTTATGTCTCACAAAGATTGATGTTGCTGATATGGAGTCTTGTAGGCATTTTAAGATGGTAGTTATAGCCTGTAATAAACCTGTTTCAACACCTTCTACCCTTAAACCGTCAATATGCCATGCCAGGGTACCTTTTTTTGCTTTGATGCTGCCCGAAACCTCACTCAGTAGAGATTTCAATGATCATCTTATAAGGCTGATCAACTAATAAACATTTTTCGCTTGTGGTTCGGAGTATTTGGTATGTTTACATTTTTGTGAGTGTTAAGATATGAATGTAGCAGGAAATGTATCGACTTTAAAGTACGAGACCTCTTTTTCAGATACCGTTTTAGCATTGTTCTGTGTAGAAATGCCATTTTCTCCTCAGTTTATATGTTTAACTAAGTAACAAATTGCCAAGTACATGTGTACATCTTTTCATTACAAATAATTCCGTAACTGCTGTAATTGCAATGACGAATTTTTGAATTTAAGCTAACAGCAACAACAAGTAGCAATCAAAGTAATAATAATAATAATAATATTTTTTTAAGCAACAAAAATGCAAAATAGTACAAAAAAACTGGTTTCATATGGCATTTAGTCTTTTTTTACTATTACCGAACATAACTTAACATCACTTGCACCTTACTTTAGGTATTATCTATTGCATTTATCTGACATTGCTGATCTCATTTATATTATTTTAAAGCAACAAATTGTTAAACAAATCTTAACATTAGTATTAAAACACAATGTACGACACACAAAACAAAATAAAAATTGTACCTACGCCACAACCGAATCGTGAATAAATTTTCGCCATGCTGCTGTATAGAATACTTTTCCAGTGAATACGTTTAGTTTTATCGGCCGCCATACAGTAATGTCACTCGAAATAGTCTATCTAACCTAAGGCATAGTGAATCTCAGTAAGTTATCTTTTGTTTTTCTCGCAGGTGATTGCACGATGTTATCGCCGGGAGTATTTGAAGCAGGCAAAGGTTTTACGACCAAGCAAGCCCTCGGGAACATATAAACAGGGTCGAAATTGTGAAACTAGTCGAGAAACTTGCGTTTAGCTGTCAAATAGAAGCTCATCGTAAAAGATATCTTACCTATACGGTTGCATTAAAAACGTAAAACCGCATAGAATGGAAATGTAAACCACTCTGTATAAATTCACCTAACACCACGCCCTCTAATGTATTTTCCTCAAGAGCCATATTTAGGAAAGATTTCCGGTAGGGCTCCAAGAGATCTTTTCTAAAAATTTTATACATATCAGATATGGTAACCATCAATTACTTATTAATAGCGAAAAGACAAAAATAGTACTTTTTGATAAATGATGCTGGTAGAAGAGACGCTATATATTGGAGGTAAAACTTTCAGTTTTGGGCTCTAGACGACAAGTTTTAATACTTTATCTGTTATTTATTTTCTATTTGATGTATGTATACCTTCTACAAGTACTTTTCTTTTTATTATTATTATTTGGCGTGGTGTAATACCACAGATAAAATACACTACTACTACTAAATCGACAGCATGTTCTATCACTGATAAATTTTAAAGGAGGAAAATCGTTAACAAGTTCATTAACAAATCGTTATTGCAAACTCCTAATTGTTGACCTAGAAAGTTCCTCTTCATTCATCTCTTGTTAGCTTTTAAATTCTCATAGTTCTTGAAGTTACCTGTCATTACTTACCGGTTACAAATTTAGTAAGGTAAAGCACTGTTACTGGCTCTTTCATAAAACTCACCTATGCCTTCGTTAATATTTTTTTTACCTTAAACCATCGTCCTCACTTCAAATTTCAAAATCACACATTATTCACAAATACTTGTAGGAAACGTCACACCATCATCTATCTTATATGTTAATGGAAAACAACGAAGTGAGATGGTGAACATATAATTTTGGACTAACAATAAGTGTAAAATTTTGAATTCAAAAGAAAGAAAAATATTCGAGAATGTATTGTGAACAGCGGGAATTCTAACGAATCGCTGGAATGAGTAGCAACCCTTTTAAAAAAAATTTTAAATTTTTGTTTTTTTTTACTTATTCTAAAACTAAATCCACCTATCGTCTACATAATTTTTACTTTCATACTTCTCCTTCATTATATTTTGGGAATCTTCAAATAGAAGAAGATAATTTTACACTAACTCCTTGAGTCATCTAAGAAATAAAAATGCCGGAAGAATTAAGACACCGCTTATCAAGAACCTACAGATAAAGCATGAAAGCGCAAATAAAACATCCTTCAATAGAAGACGTACTGTTTATACGACCGTGATAGGAAAGTGAAGGAATAAAGCTCGGGCGCAAACAGATATCATGGGATAATTTAGAAAGGAAACAGATAAAGGTTGCGATTTTCCCAATGTTTCTTCTTTGAAACGACCCGGTCGTAAACTGAATAAAAGTGTCAGGCCATTTTACGTTTAACAACCACCATCATCTTACTGCAACTGGGTGAATGGCGTGCATTCTAAGCGCTTTCTTTCCTTTCTTTTTAGGTTCTCTTTGGAAAGAGCGGAATCCTCTAAGTAAACTAAATGTCCCTTCACAAAACGTGTGGTTAATGACCAGTAGCTTCGCATTCAGAGTAAAAGCAATAAAGATATCTATTATGGTGGATGCACCTTAGATTTTTCTCTCGACCCACGATTACAAAATGCCAACATTTAAATAGATGTGGGCTAGGGTATGGAATGGTAATAGTCGATTATACAGTTGACGTCATTATGTGGGTTATCATTAATATTTAAACAATAAATGAATATTGCTTTAAAAAGTAAATGGCAGATAATTTCCTATTGCGAAATTAAATATGAAACACAAAGAAAGTTCAAAAGAAAACCTAAGTACTTTTGAATAATAGGGTTTTAGAAAAAAAATAATTATTTTTTTTTAAGATGGCCCTTAAGTGCGAGGAAAAAATACCAAATAAATACCATATTGACTTAATATTCATTAAAATGCTACTGCATTATACCGTATTGGTACCAGAGATATTATTTTAGCCTTCCGCCCTATTAGAAACATCAATTAAGTAACCATCACAAATACAAATTAATTAAACGTAACAATAAGTAAAATCTGTGATGGCAAAAACTGTTTATCACACGATGCAACTTTGATAATATTTCATAACGATATTGAATGAGATAATATGATAAAATTGAAGTTTGCCTAGTATGTCAATAAAATTTCAAAACATGGAATTTATGAAATCTAAATGTGTGTGTCCGGAAAAACGATCTTCGATTTTAATGAAGCATAGTACTTGCATACACCATCGAAAGCTAAGAAGAAATGCCCCATTTTGACTGAGAAAGGCTGTCTGGAACAGGGTCGAAATAGCATTCGAAGTTCAAAAATGAAAAATACGACCATCATCGCTTAAATTTTTCTCAAATTTCGTTGCCAACGCTAATCCCCAAAATTACTGGTTTGCTACTGTAACTTAATTTCTTTTTTTTATGTAAAATTGCATTCTGTATTGACAAATTATTAAGCATTTTTCCTATTTTTTCTATTATTTTATATAGAAATATCACGAGCCTTATACAATCGAAAACTACTGAAATCAAACTTGAATCTATAATGATGTATTTAATGATAGTACAATATCAAAGAATGAAGCATCTTACCACATAGAGTAAAATAGTGATTAAAAGGCAACACGTTGATTACAAATTACTGAATTGTAGAACCATGAAAATACTATTTATAAAAAGATTATATTGTTTTTGACATGAAAAAGAAATTCGTCGGCAAGTATTCAAATGTTCTGACCATTCAGGGAAAATTTTTTAATAAGCTTAATCGTCAGAAATCAATCTATTGAAACAGTTCTTTCAAGCTGTCATCAATCCATAGTCATAATCACCACAATTTTAATATTGTTCTTTTACTTCTGCTTAGTTACTATTAGTATCATTTGCAATAATATCACAGCAAATATTATTGTTGCGTCAATGAAATTGCTTTAGTCGTGCACTACAAAGCAGACGGCAGAGTGCATGCGACAGTTGGCAACAAGCTTAACATATGTTACAAAATGTTGTACCACAAATCAAAAATACGCAGCGTAAGTTATAATACGTAATATCTAGTATACGTTTCTCACTGTATCCAAAACTGCCATCTTGGAACATCAAAAGCCGGGGTGTACGAAACCGGTTTTATGGTACAATAAGGCACATGCCTACAGGTAGATGAAAGACAATACTCTAGCATTATTAAGTAAATTGTTGAAACTTTCTAGAAAGGGCAGTTTCAATTTGAATCAAAGCTTTGTTTCAATTTGATCTAAGTTCATAGGATTATTCTGATATTTGGGTATACTTCGAAAGATTGTTGATGTATTTGTTACAATATATACGTTTCAGGAATTATTTTTTTTTGTCGATGCTACGTTCAAGTTTTCATGCTTCTGTAAAAGTGTACTCCAAAAGCATTAATACACCAACTGCATTTCAAATTCAAAAGTTTGCACTACAAATGTAATATTTCTGAATATTCTCAAATTTCCAACACGTCAACGGAAAAGAGGAAATTGGGCAAAAACCTCACGAATGATAAATTACATTAACGAACACTCAAATTTTGTTTAAATTAAAAGTAGTCAATTGCCCTTTAAATCACTTACAACTAGTTTGCTTTCATGTTTTACATAAGGTAAAATGGTCTAATTTTGATAACTTCCTTTTCGGAGATCAAGACTGACAATGGGTACCATGGGCAAGCCAACTTGATTACGTCGTCGCCCTGCATTGACCCAGCAGAATCTTAAGTTGTATGAATTTTTCATTTAACATCCCAATAATGTGCCTGAAATTCAATAATTAAGATTTCAGTTTCCGGCGTAAGTAATTGAGTAGATTCCATTCACACTCAAAAAAATGCTGATCTCATATTCTAGTCTTTCTTTTTAATAGAACTGATCTATTTAACAAAGAAAAAGGCAATTAACACACCAATTTAAGGCAATTAATCTTGACAAAGAATTCTACTAAAGTAGAGGACCTTCTAATGATTCTGATTCTGATGATGAAAACGGACTTATCCAAATCCCTGACTTATTTAGTATAATAAAGCCAAATTGATGAATAAAGACGCTAATATCTAGACATAACGTTTGCACTGGAGTTCATATTTATGTACATATATCCGAAACGGTACTTAGCGTAAACCGGTAAATATTGTAGTACGTGTCGAAATGTAAAACTGCGGCAATTTGCGGAGGAACATTTTGCACGTTTTGCACACAAACTACCACCTCCCGTCCGCAAGCCCACGCATCCAATACGAACGCATATGGTTGCACCCGTACAATGTCACATAAACATTGCGGAATTAGTCGACCCTCAACAATGTAAGCGGGGATGCTTTTCGATCGTTTTGAACTTTAACGGATATTGTTTTCGCTCTGATCCCTTCGTACTTTGTTTTGCTCGAAATGACCACAATGTAGTGGAAAAGAGGAGAAATTGAAACGCTTAAAATAGATTGGTTTTTCGTAGAGTGTCGTAAAAAGTTGCAGAACACTGAAATACGTAAACGAGACAAGTAAACTTGAAAATAACCTTCACTCACGGAGAGTGCGGAGGTAGTTTCTCTTTTTTTTTAAGCGATTAATCAAACGTTACATCTATTTATAAAATGTTCTTCTCCTAAAAGGAAAATATACCGTCTTACATTGATTTTTAACGATATTGCCACGGTATTCATATAGATAATAAGAATTCAAGGAGTATGTCTATTGTTTGGGTAATTTTGAGAGTTGTGCAAAGTTAGACAAAAGTATGACTACTTTGTTTACAGACGGGTATAATTAAATGCTTTATAATGAAGTACGAATCGGACATCCTTAGAAAACTACTCTTTATCCTTCATTGCAACACAAACTTTTTAAGGTTATTGTCTCAATTACACCTTCTCGAATTAAATGAACATATCACAACTACTTTACGTGACCTGACACCAACAATTATCTATATATACTTATTCTTCCTTCAGTTATTTTTATGTTGATTACAACTAAATCTAAGAGTCGATCTAGCTTAAATCATCGAGATTTAAATTTAACATTACATTAGTCAAGGCAAGTATGTTTCCGCTTATATAATCTCATTTAATAATAATAACGATACATCGGAATAAAAATGTTTAATCCCTTGACCAAGTAAAGAAGACAATATTGTAAAACAAATAGCCTGTAATTGTTTTCTTCTGCTGAATCTGCCCGATGTGATACGTATTTAGAGATTACGATGGATGAATTAATAGTCTCTAGTCTTCACTAGGCGTTATTGCAATATAATACGATCAACACAATTTGGGTTTATTTCCATATTGGATCGTAAACAGGTTTGTTGTAAATAAACTGCAATAATACAAACAGATGGTTACATGTAAAGGTAAGACAAGTAATATTCCTTTAATATCATATCATGCAATAGAACGGCGGCAACATAGGTAACGACAACCAACACAGATATGGTACCGTTCAGTGCAGCGAAAATCCATAACATATTTACCATAACACAGTTTCGCACGAAAGATTGTTCGCTTAAAATAACCATACATCAAAAACACCGCCATAAAAAACGAGAAATATTTTACTGCCTCACTTGGCCAGCCAACTAACATGTCAACATCCCGGTCTCTAATTATAATACAGATTGCGCTTAAAATTAGTAAGTGAAAATGAATTTCCATAAAAGCTGTTTTAACAAACAACGACTAAAATAACTTTGCCACAACTTACCACAAAAAAATTTATGAAAACAGAAGCTTGATACGTGCAAAACGATAAAACTAGTATCATCTTAATTCGCAACCATAACAAGTATATAATATCATTCGCAAAAAACTAATATCGATCATTTCAACTTCATTCACTTAAGAGAACTTTTAAATAAAGAACTTAAGAAAATATTAGAATAGAAGTAGTAATAGAATAAATGTTAAGATTACATTTTTCTTAGGCACTAACCGGATACTGCTTAAGACAACGTGCGCAGCTGAAACTATTGAATTGTATTAGAATCAGCAGCCGAACAAAGCAATCATCATAAATTCTTTTGACAGAAGTCTATCAGCACCAACTTCAAAATCCCTGAACTATCTCCGGAGGAGGAAAAGTCTGCTAATTTTACTCCGGTTAAGTTTTTCAACTTGTTTTTGACTAAGAGTTAATTTCTGCAATAGTCCCAAGGACAAACTGGGATACGCAATGCAAAATAACCTCAACTTGAATGTAATTGAAAACGACTTACATGTAACATTTGGAATCCTTCCTTTGTCTGGGTATAGAAAATGTCTGAAGAAAAGCATGTGCCGGTCGTTCAATAACGATATACTTAACATTCTTTCGGAAAGTGTATCCATCTTCACAGATTTGATGCAATATTAAAGCATTTACATCTGAATTGTAATTTAAAATTAGAATTTAGTGATAGACTACATAATTTGCGTCCCATCGTCACGAAACACCTATGAAAATTTCCTAAAATGTGGTGACCTAGAAGAAAAATCGAGTATCGACGAAACTATGATATCATACAACCAAACAATTCATAAAGTGCAAAGCGATACGTTTCGGGTATAAAACCTGGGCCTTATGTACTAATAGTGGCAGCCATATCAAAAAGGGATGCATTTTGTGGTATTTAATTTTCACGTCAACTACCAGAAATAAGTACAATCTTCAAAAATGGTGGCAAATATTTAATTTTGCACTAAACCTCTTTGCTACGGTTCTAATAATAGAAACAAAATTATTCGTATTAAAATTAAAATAGAATTAAAACAAAATCTCAATTGTTATTCGGGTTGTGGAGGGCATAGAGTACATTTTTCGATAGGTTACACTATACATAGTTTTGTTTACAAAAACGATGTTTTCTTACAATGTAAGAGTATTTATTACAAAAAAATAAAATAAAATAAAAGCATTGAGAAATGTATTTTTTCGAATTTAACATAAAATTCTGCTAATAGAGCAACGGACAGCTCCTCGAAGACCAACCATTCTACTGTAAAACATACAAAATGGAGGATGTGCTTATACAGTTTCAATTAATTTAAATAATTGTGAGTAGTAACTAGTAGTACTAGTTACTAAAATGTTTCTTATAATTCTAGAGTACTCATATAAAACAAAGTAAAACAATTTTGTGATTCATTCTCAAAATAAAATCCATAACAACCAGAATAATAATAATAATAATATCATATTTATTGAGAACCAATCAAAATAGTGATATAGAGAGTTGCTTAGATTCTCAAAATGTTTAAGATCATCTGCTAATAAAGTAATTACTCTTCGTCTTAAATTATAAAGCTAAATTCTTACAATAGTAATCAACAAATCAAATTGAATTATTTAAAGAAGTACATGAATTTAATGTATTAAAAACGCCAGATAAAGTACGTATCTAGAGAAACTTATAATTTATAGCTGGAGAGGAAAATATAGGAAACTCGGTGCTTTCCAACAAATTAAACGATCTTATTTTCTTTTTCTTTAGTTTTGATTTACCTTTTCTTTTGCCTAACTAGGTTATATGACTTTTGTGTCAAATAAACAAATATATTATTATTATTGTTACTTCTTCTGAGATCTTAACGTAAATTCAAATGTTAAGAAGATATGCAATTCTACAGTTGCAAAACGAAGACGCAATTGAAGGCGTAACTTTCGTGCAAGATGGATCGCGTTGTATACAAACATTTTGAAGATTCATAGCCGCCAGAGCAGGCTCATCTGCACCCAGTGAATGTTCACCTTTTGGGTTATTTAAATTAATTAGTGTTCAGAATACGACCAAAAAAGACAGTATTAGGAAGCAAATTGCTTCAGTTCAACCCGAAATGTGTAATGCGGACTGTAACGAATGTTTTTGTACCATCAACATGGAGGTCGTATTGAACAGTTGCCATAAATAGCGTAGGATATAAGAAATGGGAAATCCCGTTACTAGAGAAATTCAGTTTCTATTGACTCTTATCGTTGGCGTAATTTAATGAAGTTGTTTAGTAAGTTGAAACATATCTATTGATAACCTTATATAACAGTTACGATCAAAATTCAAAAGTTGGGAGAGAAACGATATAATATCTTTGTTAGTTACTCTATGAAAATTGATAATTTAAATTTAATAAATCAATTTTGTTGGTGATTTTTACAACTAAATTAATTTGTTCGAATAAAACGAGAATATGTGAGTCCATAAGTAATTACAAATTCGTACATTTGAAGATTTAATTTGCCATTTTGTAAAAATGTAATTCTCAAAAAATACCTGAAATAATTTGCTATTATCCGCAAAATCCATCTAAATATATATAATAATTGCATTTGAATTTTAAAATTTCAAGTTGAATATCCGCTAATTAATTTTGCTGATATTATTTTTTTTTTCGAAAAGTACACAAATTTAAATACACATAATTTTATAATATGTAAATAAATGTAAATTCGCAGTGTTTGTACAAATGTCTGTATATTATTAAATCGCTCTCGTATAGGTATATTGAATTTGCAATTTGATTTATATCGCATTTAAAAACGAGCACGAACGTGTGAAAACCAGCCGCGGTGAAAAGTTTTACGCGATCATCGTTCCGAAATAACCGTTTTAGCAATCGTTACGTAACGAATAAATTATTATCCGAAATTGACGTGGAGCTGCTGAATGTGCATCCCAGGGGTTTAGTTTAATATTTTTCGCAAAATAACTTCTAGGGTAATATATCACCTTGAATTAGAAGAAGCACGAAGCACCGGCGTTTACACGTCACGTAAGGAAGCACATTTTTCATCAAAGACTTGCTAACCGCCCTTTTTACAAGTTGCGCGATATTTCGGTGTTGACTAAAAAAAAAAAGATGACGTGCTCCCCACGCACCTAATTTACATCTTCAAACGTATGTAACGATCAAATATAATCTTAATATAAAAAAACTTTGATTAATGAAATAAATTAATTAACATATAGTAATAATAATAATTATTATTATTATTATATGGCTTCAACTAACGCTAGAAAATTAACATCTCTTTAAAAGATTCCAAGTTTATAGATTGCTTATCTTATTTCTATCGATATCTGATACGTGTAATCAGTGTATTTCAATATTTGTAGCCGCATAACTTCTAACATACTAACTGATTTTCGCTGATACTCTCTTTTCAGTGGCATAAGACTCTTTATTTGTCTAGGTATTCCTGATGATTAGTCGTGCAGTAGCAAAGGTGATACGCCAATCCGAACTTCTAAAATTATTTCAGGGAGAAATTCATAAAGTTTTGATCATTATTTAAGGTAAACGAAATAAATTGAAAGGATTCTTTTAGTGTATGTAGCTAATATTATTTTTACACTAATAACAAGCCACAATACTCAAATGATTAACAGATATTTACTGTAATGTTATGATATCGTTAGTAGAATCGCTTACCGCTAATTGATGCATAATTAGCGTTGGGGCATATGCATCGAAGTGCGCTTAAACGACGCTTTATTGACGCTTAACCTAACGTGGTAGCGGTTTATTCAAAGTAATTTATAATAGGTTTATAAAACTTTGACATCTTATTCAGGAAATCATTTAAACCAGAGAATATTAAATAAATATATAATTTATTATTCCATGCATATAGATTAGGCTTGTGTTTAAAAACTGGATATCATAATTTGTGAAGAAATTGATTCGACTCACCCAAAGATTCGATATTTGTTACTAAAATTTGCAATGTACCAGAGGTGGTATTAATCTGGTGTGAATATTTAGGTTGGTATCCTTAATGAAGGACTGCCTGAATTGGAGGTTTATCAGATAGATTAAATCCACATTACTATCTAACTTCTCTGAGTGATATCCTTTTTAACAAGATCCAACATACTCCACTTCTTGGCTGACAGCATATCTGAAATGCTGTACTACGGTAGACACGTATTTCAAGTGTTAAGTGCACATTTTCCTGAACGATCCTAGAAGTATTATTGTTTGGCCACTAAGAGCCCGATCTAAGCACCTTGAATTTTTTTTTTCTCTAGGATCATTTGAAGCAACTGGCTCATAGTATCAAGATGATGCAACAATAACGCGCGATTACGACTAAATGGTTCGTGGGTATTATACTCGTATTCGAGCTGAAATTGGACATTTTCTTGCACAATCATTTGTTTTTTTAGGTAATTTATTTCTCTAGTTATTAAGTTTTTATTCAATTTTAAATCTGTTCCAGTTCCGTAAATAAAAAATAATTGTTTTAAGTAATTTTTCGAATAAGACATCAAAAGATTCTTACGCCTTTTACAAATCACCATTTATAGCCTAATTTCCTGTTTTTAGTGCCCTCGCTTATTATTATCTCCAGAATTTTAATCGCTAAGAAACTTGAAAACGTTTAGCAATGATGCTTCCAGAACTCTTCCGCCCCGCTTTCAAGCATTCATCCCAAGAAAAACGCCGTCCTCTGGAATGTTTTTTGTTTACTTGGGGAAAAAGTGAGGTGCTAAGTCCACTCTGTGAAGTAGATATCTCATCTTTATAAAACTGCACCCGTTAATTACATTTTGGAAATTTTTCGCTCACAATTCTGCCTTTTTTATTGCATGGCAGTCTTAAATTTTTAATTGTTTCTTTATAGACTTTCCCTAGTGCAGTGCCTTTATCTATATAATATTGTTGAAGGCTATATTCTTCTTCCTTTGGTGGCGGAGATGGCGTATTTAATTGATTCCTGTTTTGTTGGTAGGTCCTCACGATACAAGTACGTCTCGTTGCTCGTTAAGATTCTTAAAAGAAGATCTTGGTCGTCATTCAATACTCCCTTGCAAATCTTTTTCCGGCACAATTGTTGACAAGCGCAAGTAATTTCGGAATCCAGCCTTCTAAGACTTAATTTTTCATGAGAGGCTTTTAATTAAAACCATAGCTTCCGATATCTTTACTTTAGCAGTAGTCACGGAAACTTATGTTCTTCCGTCTGCTAGGATCATCTTATCATGAATATTCCTCCTCTTCTGACTTAACACTAATACATGTATGTTCTAGCTGAATTTCTTCTTTATGAGAACTACACAATCTTTTGAACATGAATGAAACTTGATCAATTGCATCCAAATGTCGCAGCTATTTGGCAGCAAAGAGTTGCCAATGTGATACTTTTTTTAGTTAACTAGATAATATAAAAATCCCCCTCGTAGTTTGTATGTACTTACTGATAAATTTCTTAGAAACGACAAGCTCTGATTTGCAATGCTCGATTGAACCTACAAAGCTTCAAGCAAGTCAGTAAATTCTACTTCTTACCTTCATTTGTTAGTACAACTCAAGACATTTAGCGGATTTTCTTTGAGAAGTATAAGTACTTACTGTCGATGTGTTGTATAAATCGATAGATTTATACTACAATAATTGCAATAACATATTTTAGCTTCACAATTGCATCCTTTTATATGGCAATTACTTCTATTATCATACGAATGCATTATGAGCACTTGTTGTTTCTCATATTAAATATCTTATATCTTACTATATGGTGCAAAATGTATTCAAATTCTAGGAAAGGAGCAGACGGTATTCAGTTTTCTTCAACGCATAACATTAATGTAAAACTTACTGAGATAACATTTTAGGGGTCCGAGGGTTCGCAAAGGCGGATTCTACAGACGCAACTAAATTATATAAACATAAACACCTGGCGTAACCTCAAGTTAATAACAACAACAAGCAGATTAGCATTTAACTAATCCTCCGCCCTTCCTTATCCGTATGTTGGTAGCGTTACCAATGTTTTCGGGCGCCATCTAGTTCAACTTGCTGTATCGAGACGGTACCTAAGGGCGGCAGTAGTATAGCAGACAACGTTTGAAACGAAATTACACGGATGGAAATTGGACTTGGTCTTCTCATTTCCTGTTGGCTAAGACCGGGAAAGTGGTTAATTTCAGGACGAAGGGTGTCACTAAGAGCGAGAAACAGAACGAAAAGAAGAGAGAGCAAGACAAAGTGAAAAACTTTTATTGTCTAGGTCATGCGGACAAATATGAGAATCCACAGCATCCGATTATATTTTTACGGACGGTCGTATATGAACCTAATAACAAATGACGTTTCCTTCTGGGCCTAATTTACCTTTTTATTTCCACCAGACGCTGGTAACTATCAACACCAATTAGGCGCTCCGAAAGATTAAATTTGTAGGTTTCATTTGTGTATCCGGTTATCATCTAGTATCGAATAGAATATTTTCAATTTGTACGCTTTAATTAAAGATTTCGTATTTTGTCCTAAACTGAGTATTAAAATGTTGTTCTACATAAGGTAATATTGAAAAAACCAATTCAATAAATCGTATTCATTGATTTTATATGTTCTTTGCATTTGACGTCGTAAACCAATTCGCGATAATTTAAAACAAAAAGACACTTTTTGGAATCTAGTAAGTTTATCAATATTTTTTCTGAAATACAATTCCTGACAAACTTCCGTAAACTTGGTTTTAGCAAATTGGAAAAAGAAATGAAATTGGGACGGTGTCAAAATTTTAGGAATCTTCCTGGGTTTAAAAGAAAGGTCTTTAACATGATCAAAAATGACTTAAACGAAAAGGTGTAGATAATGAAATTAGAGAGATAGATTAATGGTAAAGGAATAGTAACGCGTCTTTTATTTATCTTCAAAAAAACTAATTCGGTTTTCAAATCTTCACTTGCTTAACAATCTTTTATGGCTTCCTTTTCATCCTCAGACACACGTACAATATAGGAAGCTTAATTGCCCGTGATCAGTATAAACAGTTTGTCTAACTTGCACCGCTTGCACTTCTCTTGCTGTTGTATGTATTTACTTTTATTTACTAACTAATTGTAACTTAATACAATGTACGTACGTAAGAGCATTAGGTTGTACCACTCTTGAATTATTTAAGTATTTCGTAAATATTTTATAAATGTAGTTCTGAGCATTTGCAAGAGAAAGAGGAAGACCTGTAACAATCTCACACTAGAAATGAGTAAAGGCATATTCCAAGTAATTGTAAGTCAAGATAAAGCACGTAAGAAGGCCATACCCCAAGAAGGTTTTCTATTGATGCCCTTGGTTATACAACACCGGTTTCAGGCAGTAGCGCAGCAGTAGTAGAACGCTATCGGTCACATAACATCATTACGGACAATTTGCGAACGAGTAGTGCGTGTGAAGTTCCGTAGCTACCAATCTTTATTTAACATCTCTGCATAAACGCGCTAAGCGAGCCTTATTTAATTTTATTCTATTAAATTGCATTCGTACGTAATATAAGCATTTTTTATGCTAATAAACATTATTTTACAAAAATGTTTAGTTGTGCAGTTTTAAGTGCGGCCAGTGTAATTTGGCGGAATGAAGTTCTCTTTAACTGAATAAATTGACTTCACTTGAACATCGTCTTTTTAATGTATGATTGCTAATAAATCGTTACTAGCGCATCCTAAAAAACTAGCGCCGTTGTTTATCGAAATAACCTGAATACTTGGAATATTTAAAATAATACCAATACTTTCATTCAGTAAGTGCAATCGTATCCTTCTGTATTTCGTGCATGTATTTTTACCTTTTTGAAGTCTGCTAACTAGCTTCCTGTAAATTATACATCTGATAACGTAATGCTCCTAAAACAAACTGTCTTACGGCGCCAACTTGGTGCGTCCTTTACCCGCCCAAGTTAACTAGCAAATACATACGTTGTTGCTATAGCGACGACACGAGACCGCGACCCGGTTAGTGGTTACTGGCGTTAGTGTCTTGCTTAGGGCAATTCTTTGCCCTTAATCTGAGCTCTTAACGAAGCTTATACTGTACTTCTCTGGAATTTATCGTTTCATTATGTTCTGAATCGTTTTTATAATGGCGATTGGAGGTCAAAGTGGGAATCGTAGAAAATTTAAACGGTCGTATGCTTCTACTAGCTTATTCTAGTAACTACAGCAGATGCTCAAGTCAATACTTACTTATTAAATTAATAAATACACTGACTTGTGATACTATAAATATCTAGTTCGGAAAAAACTTCAACAAGTACAGCATTTGTTTCTTCAGGTTTATTTAGTGTATTTAAAACAGAAACGAATTATAAAACAGTACCTAGAAACATATCTTGCGAACCGTGCAAGCACAGGAACTTTAATTTATTGGTCAAACGGAGAACATTCTATT
This sequence comes from Oryctes rhinoceros, assembly GCA_020654165.1. NCBI lineage: Eukaryota > Metazoa > Arthropoda > Insecta > Coleoptera > Scarabaeidae > Oryctes > Oryctes rhinoceros. The sequence continues at coordinate 16,340,334 of JAIOKQ010000008.1, read as the reverse complement.
GGTTACCGTAAATGTATTGTGGAAATACTTCATTAAGAATCTTCATCAAACAAGGACATGAAAATCAATCCTGGCGGCTTTTGCTGTCGGCATTACATTATATATAGCATCAGTAGGTGCAGGTATACGCTGAAAGTTAACGGTGTTAATTGCTTCACGATTCAGGATGTTTGAACAAAGTGTAAAGGTTAGTTTGAACGATAGAGAGTAGATCTCGATGAAACTCGTTGGAATTTGGGAGTAGTGTTAATGAACACAAACCGATTCTTGTTACATTCGAAGCAGTAACGTCCTTCGCATTCAGTGTGTCTCTGCCGACTTTGTTTTACACCGATTTTAATTAAACTTCCTTTCACTTAATTTATAAGGTTGGAACCAATTTCGACAAATTAGATTTAAATCCTTACCGAGCTGTTTTAAGCTAATTAGTTTCTATGCAAAACCAAAAAGAAAGATGTTCTTACCACTATTTAGTAATAATTCGTAGAAATAAGAAAGATTTTTGTGCTTTCTTAACAAATAATAAAGATATGCTGCTGTTTCGATTAAAAAATCTTCATGAGTTAAATTTTAAACATCTTAGAATTGGATGCAAATAAGTGTGTGTAGGTATATCCATATGGAACCGTAATTCCACAAACACTTAATTCATTCAAATTGAAAAATATCGAAAATTTAATTCGTTACTTGTATACCTTTTTTATTTTGCTGTAACCTCAAACCGATCACAGAAATTATAGTATGTATATGAAAAAACGTTGCAACAAGAAACTCAAGAATGAGTTAATCACTTATCGGATTTACTATTCAAAACACAAGTATGCAAAATTGTTTTTATGCATAATCTGCTGAATTGAAGACACTTGAGCTTACTTTGCTAACTAAAAGATCACCAACAGTGAAAAAGTTGTTTGTGTTACATGTACTTTTAGTTCTTTTTAAGAATATTGTTTAAGTTTCTCCAAATTTTTTGCAGGTTTTGGAGAGAATCTACGAGAGAACATCTATTAGGAATACCACCACCAAATATTTCCTTTTGATATTTGATTTGTTCTCATATATTAATAAAAGATCGAGTATGAACCACAAGAAAAAGTTAATGCATGTATTTACTTCATGTTCACAATTGTAAACCTTTACGCTCTTTTATTCTTTCATCAAATATCAATTAGTAACTTATGCTTGCGTAGAACGCACATGCTTACTTTGAAGAACACGAACCATTCTTTCCATAATAATACTAGGTAATTAAAGTTATAGGTCGTTATGCTTCTTGCGAGTCTACCATTACGCCCTATTTTCCTAAGTCTACCTCTTGCTGTATCTTCCACCCTCTCAATCTCACATTCGACCATCCTGCAATTCGTCTGTCTGTAACTAAACATCTATCTACGGATTCATAACTTCGACGCACGTTAATGTACAGATGGGCCTATATGGATGCCCACCTACTCCACATCATACGTGTCATAGGTTTAGTTTTTGTATTTTTATAAGGACCTAAATGTTTGGCTTAAGTCCCAGACTTGGTCCAAACGTACATTTGATTGCAACTAAATCATGCACGCTTCTAGTAAATCGTGTAAAGTAAATCGTAAACTTTTCTATGGTCATCCCAAACATTTAATATTTAATTGTTTACAGTATTTCGCAGCTTTTCTCGATCTTCATTAAAATTCTTGATCGATCCCTTAATAGCGTTCTTATGTCATTTTCAGCGTTCAACTTTGTTGAACAAAGTCAACATGTCCGTTACTCTCTATGCTCGACATATCAAAACCACTCTATATTATTGACGATTTATATCTTCAAGAATTCATCTTAAATAAAATAAATAATGTAGTGCGAAACTTTTGAAAACTATGAATATTTGTTGATGATGAACTTTGATTCAGATTTTTCTCTCTGCGCTCTGTAATTCGACAATTGAAACATCCCTGTAACTTGCCTAATTTGAGTTAGCTTTCTTTTATTTCCGTCTCTTTCACTTCTGCACTGATTGCAGATGCTTTCGTCATCTTAGTTTTTACGTAACTATAGACTTTCATTTTCTCTCTAAATTCAATGATATCTAAGATTCCATGTAAAAGCGATTTACTTAAGTTTCGTCCTGAATACCGTCAATGACATGTTGTAATAAAGCGTCTGTCTCTACAGAACCACAACGGTCTAATTACTTCAAATAATTCGTTGGCTAATAGCTGAATGAAACTGACCACTGTAATTTTGACGAAAACTCTGTAACAATGCTTTCGTTACATGATCTCCCAATTATTCCAGATTTATCCTAATTAAAGGGTGTAGCAATTGCAACATATAACAGTAGAGTATATTTCGTATCAAGATAGTGCTTCAAGAAAAATAAGGAAGTACAAAATGAAATTTCATAACTGAATTATATTTTTGAAAGGAACATGCATACTTAACGATGTAATATTAATGTTTTTAAAAACACCTTCAAAATTTGAAGAATTTGCAACAACTGTTTTCTCATAGAATAGTGAAATTTGATGAAGTACATTAGTAAATACACGAATATTTCTTTTCCCACACATCAATAAAGTTGAACATCACCGTTACATGTTAATTCGCTAATTGATTTCTGCTAGTTAATTTGTTTTTAAAATATATCGATCGCCGAAGCTAATAGTAGGTGACTGCTGCTGACGATTGAAACACAGGATGCAATTTGGAACGCTAAACTTGTAATGAACCAAATGCTAGGTTAACAAGATTTGTTAGTTAACTTGCAGGCTAAAAGCCCTGGCGCCCGTCTTTAGATATATCGATTATACTGTCATTCAAGATTGATTTCCCTAGATTGAAAATAATCAGATTTAATTCCGTCTTTGGGGATGCAGTAATTGCACTTCTTTTGTTCAATGTACAGAGTGAACTGGGAGGAACGGGCTAAATTCCAAAAGTGCATTGTGTATGTGAAAATAATGTAAAAAACTCACGCGTCCTTACCCGATTTTTACCTATCAGTAGATATATCGACGTTTCGTGCTCTGTTGCACGTACCTTCTTCTAAGCTATATGTTCCAAACCCAGTAAACAATCAGCTGTTTCAAGTTATGGCACACCTTGCACCATAACAATGTTGGATGTAATGATGTATAATATGAGTGTCCATGATATATAGTCGCCCAACTTACAACCACTGAAAATTTTAATTTTTATTTGTCTTTACCATGACTTCTTCAATCAAACTCATAATAAAATAGAAATTTGTTTATCCTTACTCCACTATTATACAACGTTCCTTTTGTATGGCGAAGAAAATATCTTTACATCTCAAAACGTCTTATATATTTTCAGTTTCTGTTGTCGCCTCCATGTATAATAAGCGCATCGTTACGTATTTTCGTATCATCTTCTTCTTTCAAACATTTGCGGTGAAAAATTATATTTGCGTAACGATTTCTGGGAGGGCAACGAAGCGCGAGATGTAATCGCATCATATTTTAGAGCTTACTGCTTCAAATTGTGGGATAGGGTGGATGTACGGACTTGTATAATGGGAGCATCGCAGTAGTGGCTGTTCAGCAGAACGAACGAAGTGGCGGAGGCATTTACCACAACGTACATTGCCATTCGTTAGATTGATTTTCCTAATTTGTAAAATAAATTATTGCAGCTGTACCACAGGCGCTCAAAATTTTGAGACCTTATAATGTTCACACACACCTGTGTTTCACATCTGCCAATCGGAGCGTGTTCTTAGTGGATGCCCGACCCTGGGAAATTCATTTTTTTTTTCCAAGTAGGAGTTAGCTAATACATTCGTACTCGCTTTAGCGACGACGGATACAAATGCTACGAATTACAGCCAACTAAGCTGTATCTATTGAAAACTTTTAATAGCAGAAATGGAAGATTATGTTTAGCTAATGAAGGTTCATTATGAGTATTAAATATACTTTTACTACCCTTTAATCTCAGCTACTGCAAGAATGGAACTAAACCGGGGATGATCTTTGTTGGTTCTCATCGTCACTCATCGAAATATCAATCATTGCCTGGTGTTTAGCACTCATCATGTTATCAGATCTCGTGTATTAGTTTTAAGTTTGGCTTAGTAGTTTGTAGCCTCTGTTATTACACTTATATAGTCCAAATAATAAATATTCAACGTGGTTTCACAAAACGTTTAAATTTCATCCAAATAGAAACCCTGTATAATATGAGCAGTACTTAAATAACAGCTGGATAATGCCCCTTGCTAATAGAATATTGTTTTAGAATTTTGCTTCTCCTTATAGATAAAAGCTCTAGGTACGCAACAGCTTACGTAGTAATTAGAATATGCTCTCTGAATATTGAAATATGAAAAATCTGCCAGGTACTGTACGTGTTTATTTCTATACTTCTTTCGGCTTGGTTGCCTGCTTCTTCAGTACTTATAAGATTAAAATAAGACTAACTAACGTTAATAAATATCTAAGAAGAACATATTTACCTTTTTCCTATGGCTTTAATTCTCGTACTTGAGCTAGTATGAATGGTTAAAATGCTCTCCATTTAGAGTAATTACAAAAAGTAAATTGTATTTGAGAGACGATTTTATCAAGAAATTAGAATGGCCGTTGTTCTCTTGCGGTATTTAGATCTCATTGACACTGTGTATTTTACGATACGCCCGAAATTGAATCCATTACGTTTAAAAATGTTTTATGCCACAACGGTGCTTTGTTGTTTAATGAAAACACGAAATAATTCAAATGAATCACATTGACATAAACTGCACTCTTCTGAACCAATTTTTAGTGTCTGCAACGATTGTTTTTCGAGCAACTTCTTTTCAGACATAAATAACAAAATAGTTACATACATCTATGTCCATATATACATAGATATACATGCTTAATTATTTAAGGACTTCATTTAATAAATAAAAAAATGTTCAAAATTATTTAATACGAAATTTATGTGCATTATAAATAATTCAACATATTGCACGACGTACCATAGCAAAAAATGGAAGTCTATATTGGAACCCGCATAGAATAACATTAGCAGGTTATACATACGATTTAGTTGCGGTGAAGAATAATCAGAGGTGTCAACAAAGGCAGACGGGTCAAATCGTTGTATGTACCTTTCAATCCACGGATAAAAATACGATATACTGGTATATACGAGGGGTCTCTTTTGGGTACAGCCATTGATATCTATACCAAGACCAAATAGTCGCTTCTTACACACTAAAAGGGAACCCATGGAAACAATACACGCTTTATGTCCTATAGTTGTAGAGCAGGCTAGTGTCGTATCGATTAGAACATCGTTATCCTCGCGAAAATCGTTGGCGCAATCATCATTTTTCATTAAATATGTAAGATATCGTCCAACTGTAGTATTATCGCTATCCAATGTGAACAATTCACAAGAAAAGTAATCCGGCCTGTTTCTTCCCATCTTTATTAACTCCTCAGTTGAAACACTGAAACGTTTACTCAACTGCATCAGCGCTATATCAAATCTTCTTGGATACCTCTGATATGAATCGTGTACTACCATATAGCTTACTTCTCTACGTAAGATAATTCCACTCTTCTTCTCTATAAGAGCACTAAAATTTGAGTTTGGATGCATTTTAGCACACCTACCAACTGTTACTATCCATACGGGTAATATTAGAGCCCCAAAACATGCATGACGGTCAAACACCAGAATATTCACAAGAAAACTTATTTTGTTTAGCGAAATTTGAGGTCCAACATCAAATTTTTCATGTATCGTTCTGATTGTACCGGAAGATGGTACAGTAGCTATAGTTTCATTTATATCTGCGCTCGTCACCGGATCAACATCCGCGTTTATTGTAAATTTCTTACGCCTTTCGCATACAATAAATAAATAGATAAAGTATTTAGTCGTTAACATGTTATTGTTGACAAATGTCAAAAATTGGCAAATCTTGTTCGACATTGATAAGCTATCTAAATTACCAACATTGAAAATTAGATTACCAAAAAAAAGCACCATAGATTAAATAATTTATATACTTATACAGGGAGATCAAAAATGGCTAATTTAGTTGGGTATCCAGAAGCAGATATTGTTGTAATTAACATTAGGTGTGTATATTTTGAATAAGATTTATCATGTGTGTCATTATCTTTTTGTTTCAATATTGCTTTCAGTTATAAATTTACAGATATTGGCATTTATTAATATTAAAAGGTGTCTCCTGTGAAATAAAACACTTATCTTTCTGACGTATTTCCGCAATAAGATATGATTCTTGGATACTTTCGACAGAAGATCTTGACACTTACTTTTGAACGTTTTATGTATAATACACAAACAATTTAACGAATGTCTTTTATTACTGGAACTACTAACTTGTCCCCGAAATTTATAAATGTATATTGAGGTATATAAGCTCTGATAGCTACCGTACTTGGTTCACTAAAAATCCATACATTTGAATTGAAGAAAGTTTACATTCAATTAAAATTAGCATATGGGTAGCAATGTCACGTAGTCGTGCTATTGGTCTCATTTCCGTTCGCGAGTCTATTAATGCTGAGGGATATAGAGAATATATTTTAAACCTCTTTTTAGCTGAGCTAGATAATGAGGAAATGTAACCTAGGTATTCTCAACTGGACCTTTAATTAAGTATATTACATAATAACGCGTTCTTAAAACCAACATAAAACTGAACAACTATTCTTTAATATGTCGCTAAAAATAAAAAAAGAGCACGTTCAAAAAATAAAGACAAAAATCTCCTAATCGAGGATATTCACGTTTAGCCCTTTTAATGTAAAATCCACAATTAATATTTAATAAAATACTCTAAGTTAAAACTTAAGTATTTTATTCATCTATCAGTAAACCAAACAGATTAAGACAAAAGACATAAATAAATAAGAGTATCAAACTTATTTCACATTTCTGCAAATTTTCTATCAACATCGGCAAAAAAAACGAACATACTGTCTCCTGCAGGGCCATCATTTAATTTCCGTATGGTTACCTTAATTTGCAGAAACAACTACCAGACTGAAATTTAACGAGATAAATATTTTAGTTCAAATTTTTGCAACGTCTGTGGCGACTAAACAAAATACTTGTATTTATTTAACGGTCTCTTTTATTGGATAGTCCCTGGTTTAAACTGAATTAACAACATATATTTTAGAACCAAACCAAATGGAAACTAAATTATGGCAACTCATTTAGCTGATTCTTTTTATTGATCGATGTGTTTAAAGCTCCCGCGCATACGCTGCCCTGCATCATTCCAGATTAAAGGTTTGTAGATTATTTCAAACTAAATTTACTTCTCACGTCATCGTTTCATGGAGTCAACAAAATAAATACATATTTTCTAACCAGCGGGTTTAATATAACATTTGTTAATCTTTACTGTTTTATAGTAAATGAAAGATATCAATAAATTTGTTAAATGAATAAATGATATGAATTCAGAAGATATTTATTATAAATTTTTAAAATTATTAATATGTTAATAGATGGAAATTCAGAATTTAAAATGCAGTGGCATTAGATACGCGTATTTATATCAAAATGATCAATACTCGAGTAAAGAAACTAACGAGAAGCGGCACTTCGCCTTACTTGCCTTGCAAAACTGAAAATCCTTGCCCATGTCTGATATTAACCATCTTTCAGGTTGCTTTACCTCTCGTTAGTTTCAATTTGTAAAACTCAATTTAATTGACCAAGATAATGTTGCTAATACAGCTACACCATGGCAAGCCTGAGGAATCATTTACATATGCAGCTATCGAAGTACTCTTATGCGGCGCCACCTCTAGTTGAGCAGGCCAAGAACTTCTTGAGAGTTAATCGGGGAACTGTATCCGCTTTTTGTCGTTGCTGTCTAAACAGTAGAAGTGCTAATTAATTCTAAAAAATAATTTTTAGGATTAATTGGAACCTATAAATATACCTGGCTCGTCGTTTTCGAAGGAGTGTGACATAACCCGACAGACAAATAGCGATATGAGCCTCACATTACTTTTACGTTAAGAAATTCCAGCAATACCGTAGCTCTATTACCAGCATCATTTTTGCTATTTTTTGTAGACATTTTTTACGTGTTTTCAGTTTAGTTAAATTAGCTGGTGACATTCAGACGCTAAATTAAGACAGTAAACAACAACAAAGAAAAAATAGCCAATGATCACCCAATCCGCACCACCAAAGCTTTAAAGGCGACATCCGAAGTGCCACTTATCATTAGAACGTATTCCATTGATTGTAGCGGGGCAGATGAATGAATACGTATCCTTTCTTAGCATATCACTCCGCTAAATGCGTTGAAGCACGCGTTGTGACATGACGCACAAATGCTATCTGCTCGAATATGACGTTGAATAATTGTAGTATTCAGTTCTAAACTTTAATTGACTAGCAATAAGTAAAAGTTGCGAAAAACTCATCTTTTCTGGTATTTCTCCAACACGACAAGAGTATAAAATGTCAGGTATTCCATTTATTTTTGTTTCCTGAAACAATCGATGTAGTTGTATATGTAAAAACACTAATTATTCAACAAAATTTTGTATCAGTAACAGCTCTCATCTAATATATACTTGTGATACAGAATTGTTATTTAGTAATGATTGATTTGCGTAGTTATCCTTGAGATATGAACGCAATCAAATCCGAAGATTCTTTAATTTGAGATATAATGAAATCCACATACAACTTTTCTATACTGCACTACATTTACATTAAATTGCATTCCTCTCAATTCCATCAATCGCAATTAACTGCGCAACACTAAAAAATATATTTGCAGAAAATCATAGACGTATTGATAATTGAGATTACGCAATTTATAGGCGTCACGTGGAACCTGATCAATACATGTGACAAAATCTTGTTTCAGATGGGCCAGGGATTCGTTGCGTGTCGTTTCCCTTGACTTAAAAAATAAAAAAGCCGGCACCGAAGAAGCTGACTGGAACACGTAAAACTGAAGAAAGAAATGAAGCCATCCGCACTGAAGTACTGAGATAGCGTGTCTGTAGGTAACTGCGGTGCTTCGGTAATGATTATGACTGAGGTAAGATCACCCCTCTGGGACAAATATCCTTGTTTACATGTTCTACAATATCCGTTGGGATAATGGTAAGAACACGGGCTCTCGAACTGTGTGCGGTACTATAAGTACTAGACCGGCGCATTTCAGTAAGTGTATTTTAAATCGGTATCTATTAAATGCTTCCTGTGTACAATAACGAAAGCCATCAAGCTTTAACACGTGGCGTACAACTATTAGAAAATAGATCACCGCTAAACAAAAATTTAAAGACTATTCGTGCAAGTAGAAAAGTTTTGTGAATTGAGTCTTTTTCCTTAAGGTGATTTCAATTTTTATTGGAACCCATAGTGTATCTCATAAACTCGTATTTACTTAATTTTGTATTTTTTTAAGCGAAGGATACCAAGTATTATTAATTTTTTGGAGTCTTCGTTAAATTCTGAGGCAAAAAGTAATATTATTGTCCTAATGATTTCATCTATTCGACCATCGCCGACCTGATAGTAAAATCCAAAATCGAAACATCAAATTACATTTGACATTTCTTAACAAATTTTCAACTGAAATTACTTGTATTTAACGTGTATTGAGGTATCTTATAAATTTTAAAATATGTTTCCTGCAGATCACCAAACATTATGGTTGAAAACCGTTTTCGTAATGGGCAAAAACAGCAAAATGGTTTTATTCTATACAACTATACATCGTTAAGGTTTGCAAACGTGGTAGTCATAGAAAAGAACTGCTGTAACAATATCATTGATTATAAGGTTCGCAGGAAATTAGCTTGTCATATGGCTTGTCATATTAGCTTGTCAACTTATTCTTAGGAAAGATCTCGAAAATGATCCATATAGAACTCTTGTTGTACAAGAACTCAAAATCGCATGAATGGTAATAATATCCAGTGGAAACCCTTATGTCCATTGTTTTCTTTTATAAAACGGTAAACACAGAGAGGTATATTACAAAGTGATGAACATTTCCAGCAAAACAAGGGCATAGCTCATAAGGCGCTACAAGCAATGAGCGTCTTCTTTTTCCATGCCTACAAAATACGCTACATTCAACGCAGGAACTTACCAAAACAACTCGAAATGTTTTGTGACATGATATCGTCTCAACATTATTGTCGACCCATTTGAAGAGTGATAATTAAAGAGTCCAAACGATGTGCCCGAGCCCGAGAGAGTTTACCAGAATAACAGTGCGCTTATTTAAAAATAAATATATTGAATCACTTTACAAAACGTTAAGAAAAAACATAAATAACTTACCTAACATGTTTACATTGTTGCAGAAATATCCGGATGTGCGCGATGGTCGGGCACATCGTTTGGACTCTTTAGTGATAATTTGTGAATCGCTTTGAGCATAACTCTTCGTTAAATTCCTCTTTTACTTTTACTAGAAAAATTTGTTATCTGATAGCTTTATTACTATTGACCAAAGATTATCATTTTCCATTTAGGCATTAAACAGAATTTACATCACTATTAGCAAATATGGCAAACATAATTTGATGTTTCAACTTTGATATCATTTAAGCAAATAATTCATTCGTCCAATTCCATCTTTAATGCCTAAGAAACTTTGTTATTACCCTGCAGAGTTATATGACAGGTTTTCCTAGTGAGTCAAATCACCGTTCGTATGTTGACAAATATTTAACTCCTAAGGGCGTAATAAGAGCAAAGGCATAGAGCACGTTGCACACATCATTTGCAGACTGAAAAACTTGTGAAGACATGACAAAAGCCAAACAGTTACAAGACAATGTAGAAAATCATTCAAAACATCCTTTTGATGGCAACACGCAAAACGAATTACGATGGACTTTCGCTAATGTCCAGTAAAATATAAGTCGAACATATAAAAAATAAGTGGCTTACCTTAGTATTACCATGCCATGAATCCCTCGAAATGTAACGAACACTGCGATTTCGATATTTTTTTCAGTTTAAGTCCACGGAATTAAAAAAAAAAAACATTGGCTAATCCATTTTTCCTGGCCAAAGCAGTTGTGAATGCGACATACGAGCGATCAAATTTTTATATCCTTTTATTTCGACATTAATTACAAAATTTACGACCCGTTCGTGTAGGTACGTGCAGCACGTATTTTGATATATCCATCCAGTAATACCTACATATACCGTCTCCTATAGGACCATCATTTAATTTTCGTGTGATTACGTTAATTTACAGAAAGAACTGCCGGACAAAAATTCGACGTGTTAATTATTTTAGTTCAGATTTTTGCAGCGCGTTTGATGATTTTTCGTGCGTACGTAAAGCGCTACGTGATTGGCCATAAATTGTCCGCTGCAAAACTGCCTTTTTTTAATAGATGCTATCGCCTGTACTCGACACAATGATTTACTGGGTAATAGACTACCGTTTGAATATTTGCTAAAAAGTACTGAAGCGAATGCAACAGGATAAAAATTCTGCAGTAGCGAACGGAGATTGCCTTTCATACTTGTAATTTGTTCCGTTAACGCAAATACATAATCAAAGTATTTGATAATAATAAAGGACCAGCTGATAAGTATTTCGTTTTAGCAAGAGATTTTATAAGTTGCCTCTGCATATATTCTAGATGAATAGGCGTTGATAATGTAACCTCTCTCGTTGATATTTTGTACATAATTAAAATCAATATAAACTAATGTGTAGCTGATTCATGGAAGCACGGCAAACAACCTGAGCGTTTTTTATTTAATTATTTTGTATTTAAGATTAACGTCTTAAAACTTGTGCTGTTTCACTGTATATGAAAACGAACAAACCCCAGATAAATATTCGAGACTATAATGTTAAACCGATACCAATTAAAAGTAAATGCTTTAGAAATGAAGCTTTAAGAAGTTGATACGTATAAGAAACATAGTTTAAAAAAGAGAAGAAAAAGAGACGACCAATAAAAATATGAGCGTGCAAATGGAAGAAACGAGTAAACAACGTGCCAAGGAAGAAAATTAATAAAAGAATAGAAAAAGACCTTCCCATGCTCCATTACATGATACGGCATTTGACAGACCTTTCTTCTACTGTAATTGAATTTTTTTCTAAACCTTTTATAATTATGTAACTTTTATGCAAGAATTCTTCTATTTGCTCGCCTCTTATTCCTCGTTTCTTTCCGCAACCATCATAGTTCTTTAAGTAGTGTCACTGTTAGAATTTCATGTGCCTTCTTGTGGTCTAAAATAACAGGGTGCCAAAAAAATACCGATTTGAAGTGAAAGCAAATGGAATTAAAAGCAATACAATACGATGTAGAACATACAAGACAGTGAGGCCTTCACGTTTGTTCAGGCGAATATGGTGGCTGGTTGACAAACTCTACGTTTAGTGCAAAGTAGCAAAAAAGCCAAACTAGATATGACATCACCTAACAATTTTCATTTTATTTTATTTTCACGTGCGTTCCTACGACAAATTGTTTTCTCAAACAGCCCAATCTATTCATCAAATTATTGTTGGCTTAAATTTTACAGCTCCAAGTACATTTTGATGAACCCGGTAAAGTTTCCCTTCAATATTCGCTATTCTGCAAACCGAATTTAGCGCTAATGTCGCTGATATTGCATTTTTAATGATTTATTACAGCAAAATCCAAATACATCACGCAAACTATTTGCTGTAAAACGATATTGCGCTTCTGATTGATTTACTAGTACATTGTAATTTATATAGATATAATGCACCAGTCAAAAATGACGCTGCTTGGCCGTCGTATACGTACTTTCGAAATATGGTACAATACTGTGCTAAACTAACCAGTACATGTGGATATTTTCCTGATAAAGTAAGCGATATTTGGTTATTCAATATTGAAATCTTTTGAAAAGCCTTTTTGGTATCGTAAATCTAAGATTTTTTCGCAAAAATCTTACCATGTTCATATATGGAAATATCCTTTACCACAATAACATTGTAGTACAGGAACAGTTCAGACTGATTCCTCTCCTATTGTTAATATGAGAACGGTGAAAGTATGAGAAGCAACGGTATTGGTAACAAATTGTGCCTCTTTCTCAAACAGTAAGTACGGTAAGAGAAATTAGAAATAACTAATATTTTGGATCAGTATCAGGGACGCTGTAAGCATATACAAAGTCTCTAAAATTTTAATACTTGGAGAGAGAATCGAAAATCAAAGTCAAAATATTAATAGTAAACAAAATATCAGAAAAAAAACACAAAAAAGAAATTATTTTTGTTACAAAAATTAAGAAAAGATACGCAGAAAATCGAGAAAGCACAAACAATCCTAAGAAAACCTAATCGTAGGAGTTATATTTCTTCGATTTATTTATTTCTTGGTTACGACTACATTTGAGAGTTAAATCTTGCATCAAGATACTACTTCCCAGTAGGGAAGAAGTATCAAAAAGAAGAATTCCCCTACTGGGAAGTAGTATCAAAAAGAAGAATTACACTAAACGCTTAAATCTCCTTCGGTTTCATTAGAAGTCATCCTTCGTCTTTTCAAATTATTAAATGTGTTGACGAGGTGTTAAAGCAACGAGACACAAGCATTTTAAATTGCTTCGGTGGGTTCTTGCGTTATATGTGGTGTATTTTTTAAGCTAGAAAAAATAAAACAATTTAAAACGTAAAATAGTCAGAGCAGATGTTGGAAAAATCTATAGTAGATGGCTATGAAAATACTAATGTAAGAGGATCATTGTTTGTATTGTTGGACAAAAGTAATTTTATTTTATCTTTGGAGATCTTTGGACAAAAGTAGTTTTATTTTTAAATTATTTAATTTGAACTGAAGTCAAATTGTTTTGAGTCAATGAATCCCACAATCCAAGAACAGCACGAGAGATGGTTTAGGAACTGTACCCGTTTTTTGTTGTTTAGACGGTAGGGGTCATTAGATGGTGCCAGAAGATTTGTGGGTTGTTTTATGCGACAGTGATATAAGCCAAGAGATAAAAATTGGCATAAGGTAAGGAAGCCCTCGGAGCAGTTATGTTGTTCTTGCTATTGTTATTATTACTATTAGTTAAGAAAATCGGAAATTCGTTAAAAAATTTTAAGAGAATCTAAGCGACACAGGAATGAGAAGTGAATAACTAGACATGTAATTGGATCCAATTTGTTGCAAATAACAAAACCGCGCCGTTACGCCAACGCACGTTGATATCTAATAATTAATTGTTAGATATTTGCTCCCTTCAATTTCATGTCGCAGCGCTTGATTTACGATTCGGTAATAATTAACTTGAAATTAAATCGCAAATAGGTTAAATGCTTTTCCAAGTTGTCAACTGGCAAGTTGTTATATACAGCGGAATGTAAAAGCATGGCTTTATCTAATATTACTGCGCGAAACAGGTGTATATGTAAATATAAACTATAAAGTAGAGGGAAGGCTTTCATAGGAAACTAATTTATCACATGCTACTTGTCAGCGTATTCGAATATGAAAAAAATTTTAATGTGAAAATCGTATAAAAAAGCTCATATATTTCTATCCGTTTTTAATTGGTTTTCAAGGTAGCGTAATAGCGTAATTGCAAATATACAAAATTTCACACGTTAACATGTTTTTAGCCAAAACATTCAAAAATACTATCATTGACATCTGAACACTTTCATCTATAAAGATCACCTGATACTTTTCTAATTGCTTCAAAAACTCGTATAAACACGTTTTTAACAGGACACCTCTAACGTGAAAACCTATTGCGCTATTCCTCCAAAGCAACTTACCATCCCCATTACAAAAACAATAAAGAAACACCGTATTTCCGTATTCAAAGACGATAAGAGGTGAGAAAACTGTTATTTCCGCAAATCAACGATAAAATATATTTTCTCTTACATCTAGCTATTTTAACGTCGCAATGCTATAGTGGTATTGTCACTGTCGCAGGTATTGCAGGTATCACTGCGAGGCTGTCGATAGTAAACTAAACTTTGTAACAAATGTTTCGCTGTATATGCAGCAGTTAACAAGATAATGCTCAAGTAAATTATTTTGTTGGGATTTATCAACGTACAATTGAATACATCGTGGACAACAGAGAAAGATATTTTTAGGAAAATTATTATTTCCTGAGTAGTGACTATCTGCATGAAATTTAGTAATATACATAGCTCACAATATACTCTTTAACTTAATTATTTAGTTTGTAAAGATATATATTCGATATTTGTGAATTTGTTCATAGCATACAATAATAATTATATTTATCTATAGATTTTTAGTGGATAAAAGTTATGACTGCAGGAAAGTTGTATTTGTTCCAAAGAGATAGCCTGTATTTGTCTGACGTAATCAATTAGGTAGATTTAGTAGATTAGGTTGTCACTTGCCTTTATCCGCTTATTAGCCCTCGAAATATTATATGATATCAAAATCACACAACCAAACAGTTTTTTTATGCAAAGTCTATTTTATTACTTCGTAATTTTTTTTTTCATCATCTATCACAGGCATCAAAGATAAATCAAAACATAAGTATTTAACTAACCTGCCCTTTGACACAATAATCGTCCACCCTGTCTCGTTCGCGTACTGTGCGCTTAAATCGATTAAATCATTTTTAGGGAAAAATATTACGAAGAATTTGTTATGATCCTCTACTATTCCTAAAAGTTTGCCGATAATTTTCAAACGGACTTCCTATAATGTTCATTTAATAAAGTTTCATTAGTGGATCTCAAACAAATTTTTTAACATCACAAAATTATTAATCTTTTCTGGACAAGCTTTCACTTACACGCTGGTTCATTAAATTTTATTGGCATTTATCAATTGCCGGACTTCTGCTCTTCAAGTGATTTTTAGAAATTATACTTCAACTTTATCATTGCGTAAGCCAAACTCTAATTACACCTAATATGCCAATAAACGATGGGTCTGCCAAATTGTTTTCAACAGAGATACATAAGACCAAGAAACTCGTGAAATCGATACTGCGACCCGTAGTTGTATTCAAAAATCCGACGTGAAAGCTAAAAAACCGAAATAGGAGGACGATAAACCGAAAAATAAATATTACTGTTTCGTCCACGACAAATGACAATTCGTCTGGAAAGCTTACGGCCATCTACCGACACGATGGTCTGGTAGAATCTCAAACCCTTGCGTGAAGTCTTCGGCCCCGTTTAAGGGTTTAACAGTGCGATATGACACGCGACGACCGATACAACGATACAAGGTCTTTATGGTGGCGGTGGAGATATCGGTTGGGATTCGGAGGTAAGAGAGCCGTTACGTTTATCCATTTTGATGGTTCGAATGTGCATGCGACCGAATTTTACGAGTATTACGTCCTCCCGTCTGGCGGTATGCTTTAAACTGATAGTTAAAGGTACGCTTCCATAAAAAATAGTATCTAATGCTGGAAACGACATCCAGTAAGCTCTATTTCGCGCAATAAAATCTAAAGTAATTTCGTTCTTAGTTCCTCCTTTAACCAGATGAATATATTCAAATGCATACGTATTCTAAAATCTTCGTTCTTAATTAAATTAAAGAATATATTTCATTAAAAGAAGATGAAAATTAGCAATAATTATTGAATACAAAACAGTCCGATTTGATAAAACGTGTATTTTATTTTTATTTTAATCATCGCATACTAGGCCAATAAAGCTTTTTCAACTACTAAGCACAAGAATAATTCTAAAGCGATCTTCATATACGCTAATGCGAAATGAACGCGCGCTATTGAATGGACTTAAGAATTAGTGTAGTGCGAAAGTGTACCCACATTAAACATTTGCACTACCATAACGCTGCATCCTTATTTTCTACATTAAATTTGCATGTCATGATGAATGCAGAAGCTGCCAACAAACTTACCTTTCTACATTTTTGGCGCATTACAAAAAGAAATTTAAGTTACAATGTAATAAAATAAGTCTTCGATATCGATTGTCAAATTACTGCGAAGTATTGCACTAATTTGGCATTAATTCTTGCACTACGCTATATTTGGTGCGAAGGTTTGCACAGCAGCCAAATTATGCATATATCAAATAAACAAAGTCTGAAGCCGATCGTTTATGCGTAAGTGCCTTTGTTATTATTATTTGGGTATTCTATTAGTACTCAGTACTGCATTATAAGGTAGCTTTGCACTAGCTCGAATGATCTGATTACATTGTTATAAATCGCGGTGACAAAATTCTCCGTTACAATGTTAATATTTTTTCCGCAGCATCCTTTATCTTGCGGTAAAAGAGTTTCGGTAAGACAATTACTTCTTTGCTTCGAACTTAAAATTTTCAACCAGAACTTCCTCTATTTTGCAGAACATTTCCCCCAACGGTTGTGAATTTCTCCGTTTCGGTTGTTCATTAAAAGAATCTCCGTGCCGGTGTTGAAATTTTTCAAATGCAGTGAGAAATGTCTTTTCGGTGTTATTATTTCGCAACGGTACTACTTCAACATAAAATACACGGCGATTTTACTAAACTGCGGGGTGTATTTACATTATTGCAGGAAAAATGATGAAAAAGATGAAAAGTTTACTTAGCGTTTCGTTGAAAATATTTTTAATTTTAAAACTTTAGTGGAGAGGAATTCATTCCATCTCCTCGCAATACTTTCCGAAGAGCACGTGCTCAATTAAATTTTATACTTGCTCATTCTAGATACAATGGAATCGATATCGTTTTGACGTGATCCTTGTTAGCCACTAGGCGGCCGGCGGTTTGCCGTTGCTTTTCCGTTTGTTTTCAATTTTATTGCAATAGTCTCGGTTTATTTTTATACCGTTTGTGCGTGTACGCATTATTTCGATTCAGGGCTGGGCGCTTTTCCGATGCCGTCGAACGGTCCAGATGTTTATAATACGTATCCGAACGACCATATTTGCTTTATATTTATATTCTTAGGCCGTGCCGTTCGACTCGGGCGCTAGGAATCGACGGAGGACGCAATAGCGGGAGAAGGAAAGGGTGGTAAAGTTGAAAAATTCGGCTACTTTTTATTCATGGCACGTCCCGTGCGTGTATCCTCATACAGAAGAGGAGAAAAAGAGGAAGAATAAGATGTATGTGAATCGACTGCAACGGGAAAAAGCGTGATTTTTTGCGAAAAAAAAGTTGAAATCGATTCTTAACTTCGAATAATAGCGTTTAGCTCGACGCGCTCTAAAGAAGTATTTTTTATTAGATTTTCTTCTAATAGTATTTCTCACCCTTTTACTGTAAAATAGTAGACAAATTACAAAGCAATTTAACTTTTTATACGAAACTATGTGAATTTAATTTACAATGGTAATAGAGAGATCGACAGAAAAACCTCCCCGATTTTGAGCAATCAGTGATCAATCAAAATTTGCAAGGTCTTCCTAATCATTGCCCTAGATTGGAACAGAGTACAATAAGTAGGGAATGCCATTTTTAGTTGTCAAAATGAATTGAGTTGCAAAATATCGGTTAATAATAGTTCTGTGATAATAACACGACGTGAATTTAATATCTGCTTTGTACCTCACTGGCATGAGTCTGTTTCGGATAAGAAAATATCTCTTTTGTAATCTTTCAATGATGCTCATTCCACAAGGACAAAAAGCTAAATTTTAAAAGTTGACATATTGGAAAATCCTCCGCGCACCCTTACAAGAAAGCTCAAGAAGCAAGAAGCAGAACAAATAGTCATTATGTACTGACAAAGTTGAAGTTCTGAATCAAATAGAACGCCCAACTCGCTCCAAACCGAATTAACCTTGATACAACAACAATCTCCATCAAGTAGCCAAGAATCAGTTATTGGACTATGTAACAACACATTTGCTAACAATAAGGCGAATATCATTATTAGTATTAATACATCGGCAGTTGATTCTGTCCTGGTTTCTTTGTAATTTTACCGGATCAGAGATAGATGTCATCTGAGAAAATATTTTCAAGTCACTTGCGTATGTGAGAGTGTTGCAATTAAATCAGGACATTTATGTAAACGAAAGAATTTTGGATGTAAGCATGAAGTGGTCGATGATTTCGAATGCTTTAGGAAAATCTGTATAGATAACATCGACTTGCTCCTCATTATCGAGAGATGATTGAGATTTGAGAAGAAGTTTGAATACAGAGCTGACAATGCATCATAACAATATAATAGTGGCTTAGAAATGAAGTGAAACAGATTGGAAAAGGAGTATAAATCCGTGTAACACGATACGACTACTTTTATCTGAATGGCTCCGTCGTTAGTCCACATAGGACTAACTAAGGAGCTCTAATGGCTACCTCCCCCGTCCAAATTTTTTGGAACAGCGGCGGCATTACACATTATACCCAATGCGATTTCGGACCAAATTGGAAGATGCTTGAGTACCACCTCTGGTCGAAATTGCATCATCTTCGGAAAGAACCCGAAGACGACAATACATGGTTCTCGCAGGATGGAGCAACATCCCACATTTCACGACAGCTTGTCGCGAGTAATAAGGGAAAACAGAAACGTTTACTGAATAGCCATGTTCTTTTATGAAAAACAAGCTGCTAAGACGTATTGGAAGTATGGAATGAATGTATCAGAAGCACAAGTATCGGATTCACGTCACAACTGTTGAAAGTGCTAATGAAGCCCTGCTCATGTTGAAGCCTTAGAAATGCAAGACGTTATACGTCGCCGTTGGCTTTTTTTTCCAACAGACAATGTGAAAGCCACAATTGAAAAGCTTACCAATTATAATCTGCCCGAAGAAGGACAAGGTGTGATCGGTTATTTTGAGGAGTGCTGAATGGGTTGTCCTAAGTAACGTTTGAGATGCTGTAGGCCCCGTTCCGGTCTAAAAATATGGAACTGCTATAAAGAAGTAAGAAACAAATAATTTGATTGAAGGATAGTTCGTGGTTTTCGTGATTTCGAAATGTAAGTATCTAGAGAACATCTTAATACCTGAAAGTTCTTACCCATTTTAAACAAAGATAATTAGGGAGGTTTCTTTATGTTTCATTAAAGACTAAATTATTAATACATTAATCATTCAACATACCTCTATTATTTTGTAAAAGAGGTAAATTTTTGTATTCTCGCCGGTTTACTAGATATTTATTAGTTTACGATAAATGCTCGAAATGTAACTCCATTGACTATACATCACGAATTTGACACTACCACAAAATTCTAATACGTCCCCATTTATATTCAGAATGAACCAGATACGCGAATCAAGAGACTTTACTGACAATCACCAGACGATAAATTTCTGAGTACGAGCGCCCAGATTACCATATATCCATCATCAACTTATCCAGAATACTAAATGCCTTCATACATAGATAATTTTATGTAGTACAACATGAAATACTACTAGGCGACAAGGGTAATTAGTTTCACCGTCGCTGAGCGTACGCAGGAGCAGAAATCTTTATATAAATATTTTGAATCGAGCATCGCGATATGCACATCACTCCGGAAGAATAATAAAATTAACATACGAAACAACCGCGACGGTAAGCGGATTCCTTTATAATAGCGTTGTCATGAATTCACGTTCACTAAAGTGATACAACAATGTTCCTGAAGCAGTAGTACCAATAATACGCTACTCTCGCCTAAAACGACGTTTTATAACCGAAAAATGTCATTCCCCGCATTTTTTATGGAGAGAGTAAATATTAAATTCCTTTTCAGTCGATAAATATCCGAGGAATGAGAATGATGAGTATCTTTGTTACAAGTAAATTCAAACATGAAATCAATTTTATTAATAAAACGAAAAAAGTGGAGTATGTATTTAGCTCTGCCGACCACTTAAAATGAATTTTCACCGCCCTGAATAAGAAATGTGCCGATACGTTTTGCATATCGAAAGTGGTGATCATGCTTCAATATTAATTATAAGCATTAAAGCTAACGCGCCGCTAAGAATTGGTCTCAACAAAAGAAAGTTACACACTAAAGTTGTGAAAATGTAAATGGAATATCGTGTATACTATTATATATTTTGCTAATAGGATCAACTCAATAATTCAAGTTGTATTTGAGAAGTTTAACTATTATTGAAAATGTACACCATTTTATACATACATGCCTGTCTTTTATATACATGCTAGATATTTTTAATTATACTTATTTTTAGTGGAAGCGTTAGACTTCGTAAAATAAAAACAATCCCTAACAATTATACAGGCTGGACGAAAATATTCATTTCGAACACCATTAAAGTCAAATAACCTTCTTATATTAAATGGGCCTGAATGCATTTTCGTAATAAGATAATTTTAACCATTTATGAAATTGTATTAATGTTTACATCTTACATCTTATATCTGTTTGGTAATTTTTCATTTTCAATTTCGAATATTCATTTATTGCCATTAATTATAACAGGGACTGTGGCGTAATATGACAAACAACAATATGAATATAAAATTTACCTTTAAAAGTAGAAAATTCACTAAACTTTGTAAATAAGGTAAGCAAAATTAGAAGATAAGGAAAATTAGGATCGTTCAATTTTTGTACCAATTTCAAGAGCTATAGAATATTTAGTTGAGCTCCTCAAGCTCAACAATATCGATTATTTAGACGGATAAAAATAGATATTGGTAAATAATATTTTTCTCGAAAGTAAGGATAGACTTAGTGGTTTCTCACATCATTCGATTACCGATTGAGAATGGGGATCCTCGAAACGGTTGTCCCGGATACTAGTGTAGTGCGAAGGTTGCCGATCCTTTTAGGTTGCTTGCCCTTTATTTTACAATAGTAGTATTTAATGCAGCTGACGTTATTAATGATCACAAATAGAGTTCGTTCGTGCATCAAACACTTGTTGAAGGATTAGTTTCTTCTTTGCATTTAAGTCCGTTATTTATTCAATAATGTACGTAGTTGCCATTTACAGTTGTCTCTTCATTACTCTCAAAGAAAAACCAGTTGAAGAGGCAAACCTTTCTAAACGAGTTTTTTACAAAACCAACGCTAGTACGTATTTCGAGACTTTCTTTTTCTGTTAAAGCCATTTTTCATCATTCCCAAATAAACTGAATTCAATATTGATATATTTAACAGAATATGAGTAACTAACTTGTAGAAACATTTGCCGGCTTGTTCTAATTGTACTACCATAGTTAATACAAAAAAGAACACGTCACGTTTTGACAAACAAACGACAAATGACAAACGACGCTACTGCTATTAAACGATAGCTTTTTTAAAATATTAATTGACATATTTTACGTCTTTTTTTCTCAAAGAACACTGTTGTTATTTTTCTGGCGTACTGTATACCCGGCGTTGCATCAAAAATCACAAGGATTAAGTTTCAACAGCATTCCGCCCTCACAATGTATTTTATATTCTTGAACATTCTCCATTCTCAAGATTAAACTGCACCATTTCCTCTTAGAAAAAAAGTAAGAGAACAAATAAGATAATTGAATGATAGATCAAATTATTTCAACGAAATAGTAATGCCCAAAAAACTACTAACGAAATACATCGTGCTATGACATTAGAGAAACAGGAAAAAGAAGAATTGGCCATAATGCAAATTTGGTTAGTCTTCATTAAGCTTTGCTACTTTTCCACATTTCCTTACTCCATCAAAATTAAGTTTAAACTGTTGTAATTTCTACCACTTTGTAAAAGGGGGGAACAACAAGCTTTATTTTCAACTCCTCTTCTTTCTTTCTAAAATTAACTTTCTCTACTTTTAAACTGTTACGAATTAATTTATTCACCATTTTATACATATTTGGTTAAGATAAACTTTTAAAATGTCTCCTTTTCAATCCGTTTTTTATACGTCACACATGCCCCGTGATTGGTTACATGGAGATATTCAAATTTAAACGGTAGGCACTTGACAACTCCTTTTTCAAATAATCCGTAGATATTCCTTTATTCATTACTTGGTTACTTAATTGGCTATTACCTTACTCTAGAGAAGAAGATAAAGCGGAACTTGCGCGAATTTTCTCCGACCTTCGGCGGATATTGCCTAAAATAATAATTTATTTCAGCAACGAAAGGAATATATTTACATAAAATATCCGCGGACGTGCACACATGAAGAAATAGCCTAGCAAAGGTATCGTCGTTCAATTTCGTGACTCGAACGACACTAACCCACTTTACTTTTGGTCTTGTCCCGTTCCTTGTCCTTTCATTTTCTCTTTCCGTGTTCCTTTCATGTCACCGCGGCGCTTTCTAAGAACCGTCAGCTTCATTTTTACTGCTCCTCAAATCTCCAGACAGGATGAAATATTAAATTGAGTCAAAGTGCCTTTTCTCCGGCAAAATAATGAATAAACTAACCGAGATGGGTTCTAGGATTTTTATTAAAAACTTCCTGTTTTGTTGTTGTCGGGTGTTGCTTCTGTTGTGCTGTAGACAGGTAAGCGTCGTACGAGAAAATCTGACCGGATGACAAGTGAATAAAATAAAAAATGGTAGAGAAGTCGGGAAACACATTGAACAACATTTCGGCGTTTATTTTTTATTTTTTGATAACTATAATTTGATTAAATGTATAAATATAAACATTATAGATGAATACGTTATTCTTAAACAACGTCATTCGTGGAATGCTAACTTACAACTAACACTGCAGACAAATTAAAATCATTCAATTCAAATCAATTCAAAAAATCTTAAAATTACGCCAAAGTAACACCAAAGCAATGTGAAAAAACAATCTAGTACTTTAGTTTCTATAAGCAAAGTCAAGTTTCACAATGTCGATAAGTACGATTAAGAAAAACGCAGCATACATTATATTATTTTGAATGTCCTGAATATTAATTGGCCCAAGTGTTATCGTAGTAGCTGAAGAGATCCGTAATTTCTTTGATATTTCCGATGTAAGGAAAGACAGACGCTAAAACATATCAATAGGAATATTTTTTATGCAAATTAGAATACACCGAATAGGCTTTAAATAGGCTTTAAAACGGGCTTCCTTCATTTGGTAGCTTACACGCCTTCGCTTGCTTTGTACTGCTCAGTATTCACTCAATAATCGCTGTTGATTGCTTCATGTGTAGCAATATAAGATATCTTAATCACCCATTGTATTAAATTTTAAAATTAATTTGTCCAACATACCCTATCCACTCCTACAAAGAGAGTTCGGTAGATATTGTAGCGCTTTGCAAACTTTTAAATAACTTACAATTGTAATACGTTAGAAAATTATTCTGCTTACTGGTAACGTTCGTGAAACGGTATGTCCATAATAACAAATATCTTTGGTAAATTATGTAGGGCGTGTCGGTAGGGAAAGCAGAATGTCGGGGTATTACGTGAATAATGACGTTAAGTACTTTACTAGTATGACTATTCGTTGGTTCCTTTTTCTTCAAAAAACATACAAATGCAGAGGAAAGAGAACTACGAATTTTCAAGCATTCTCGTTCATTCTTCTATTAGCTAAAACAATACTGGATGAGTATTAATCAACCAATCATTCATTACAACGTAACTTTTATATATTGTAGCTTATTATCCCGACATGGAAAAGGATGTACATGATGAAATACGCAGATATTGTTCAAAGAGCTTACCAGAAACTTAATAAAAGCTGGCTGCACATATCCCTTTGACTTCATTTCCTGCAACGCACACTCTGTACAGGATTATCATTAGCCTTTTTAATAATGCTGTCTGACAGCAGTAGACAGTATTGTACGATCATTATTCGAGGCACGTTTATTGGTCAATCGGGTTGGCAGTAGTAGAACGTGTCCGACTCGCTCTCCTCATCACCGGTAGCTTTACGTTCGACCCAAATTTGATTCTCGGTGATAATTTCATTTGTAGTCATCGGTGAAACAAATAAAAAACGGATATGGGTACTATAGATCGTTCCTAGTGTATATTTTGCAAAAGACAAGACGAGAAAAAACTACAACGAAGATCATCGTCGAATGGAGAAGGGCCTTTGTTCGAAAAGAAGAGGTAGAAATACATGTCTGGAATATAAATAATTTGTTTTATTTTCTGTATGTGCCGTGAGGAAAGCAACTGAAACACGTTTTATTTTTACCTTTATGAACTTCTATTTTTTCCTTTTTTTTCCGTTTATTTCGCAGTATTTTCTACAAATGTAATATTGCTTACGGTGTTTATTTCTATTTTAGAAATTGTAGGTAATTTAAACAACATTCGCTGAAGCTTTTATTTTTTTCAGCATGCTGATACAACTTAAATTTCTTTTCGTCATTCTAGTCAGCATTCTTGATACCTAATTAAATAAAATCTGTAAAAAATTATTTCTTTGGACAAGACGAACTACGGCGAACGAAATTTTTTATTTATTTAAACTGAAAAAAAAAGAATTTTCAAAAACTAAGAAGCATACAGGAACAGCAACGTATACGAATTCTTTGGCTTGTTGCGTTTGTATTTTCTATGCTATTTTTGTAATATGTATTGTACTGCGTACTTGCTTGCTTAATATACTGATGTATATCGGTTAAGTCAATAAATATTATTATTATTATTATCGATATTATCTATCGATGTGGTTCTTGTGTACCTGTGTACTTTATGTAGTTTACAATTGCAGCATCAACAAGTTACTAAACGTTAATTTAACTAATTTGAAACGTTAAATATTCGTAGAAAATGATTCTATATTTAAAGAAGGAGCTCTTTGAAGAAAATAAAATCAAACACTATTGAAAATCAAGATATCGTGCACTTCAAAGGAGGAGAGAATCGAGGAGGGAGCAAGATGCGCATTTAAAGGACGGGAATTAAATCGAACAGAAGGAACGGAGAAACGGAGAAAAGTGGACGAATAAGACTGCGACAACGAAATAAAACTAAGAACTATAAATCGATGAAGCAAGATAGAGAGATTGAATCAATGTCGATCGGTTGTTTTATTTTCAGCCATCTTTGCCTCCCCCGTCCTTTTTCGCACGTTTATAGTAACCATACAAAGCACCAATTCAGGGAAATAAAATACCCGGAAAAAAGTAAATTGAAATTTCTTTTCAAGAATGTGAATTAATGCGAGATCGTTAAAGGGATGCTTTCCGATATTGGTAACGTTGAAGACGAATTAACCAATTCGATAAAATGTAACAGAAACATCTAGGCAAAAGTTACAGCTTTTTTTAAAGCCCAACTTTGTGTTAATTTTTCTTTTACCGGACTACCGCTTATCTACTAAATATGAGATTTCTAAAAATTAATTGTGAATTCTTTTTCGTTTGGGAAATTACGCTGGCCTTCGTTTCTCTCCTCCTTTCAGTATTATATAGGGTATAAGAGAAATAAAAAAAAAACTAACGACCATAGTAAACTATTTATTTGGAAGAAGCTTTTGATTGGGTCAAAAGTTCAAAAACAATAAACAGTGGAATAAAGCACATAACTACATATTTTGACATTAAATAAACTTTGATAAGTGCAGAAATCTTAAACCATTGCCGTGAAAAAACATTGCGACACTTGCTTAATTTTAATGTGCAAAAGATTAGGACAATGAGGAACAAAATTTTGAAAACGTCAATATACAATGTTTTCAAAAACCCGAACAACAAGCTTATTGTAAGCCGCCAATGTAGCTGTAAAATTCATCTGAATGGACCTATCCTTCTGGCAAATTCCGGAACTTCATTTAGAGTTTTATACGTCACAAAAGTATTATCAAGCAATGAAAAACGAATTTTACAAACGGCTAAAAATGTGCTCAACTCTTTACTCCCACTACAGACATAAACGACAATCCCCTCAAAAGCAGAACCTATTGTATATAGCCGCTTACTTAATCGAGCTTGACCGGTAAGGATTACGCCTCAGTTGGTTAACATAAGCTTCCGCGCATAAGATGAATCTGTAAACTCACCCTTGCTTCAATGATATCCCAACTAAAGGTCCTAGACCCAACAGAATTTGCTCAGCTCCCTTTCCAGTAAGAGCATCTTGTCAGTCCAAATGAGATCAACCTTGCTGTTTCTATCAAAAAAACTTGTATCGACGTAAAAATTGAATTAAATACAGCACATTCTAACATAGAATACTAAGAAAACCAACGTCAATATGTAGAAGAAGTACAAAAGCACTAATAACTAAAATTAATAGACACGCTTTATGAGAGCTTTGTGCCCAAATAGACCATATTTCCTATAAAATCAGTATAGAACTGAATATATCCTAATGGACAGAATTATGTGATCCTCTTAAACTCAACATAAAAAAAAGTATGTACACACATCGATTTGTAACTACATTTAACCTGCTAGTTTATAATTAATCTTGTTTACTGTAAGGAATATATCATACGCGAGCTTCTGATACTGATATCGAGTTAATAGATTTTCCTCTTAAATAGCTACGCAAAATTAAATTCTCCGGCTTTTGATTGGCTCTTGTTGGCGCGATATCGAGCAAGCGACTAATCGAACTGTCACCGATACCCGATAGTTCATTAAAAAAGCGCGGGCGTAACGCTAACAGTAGGCCTCCGGTAAACCGTCCGAAGCCGAACAACGAAGCAATCCATGCGTATTGACGGCGCAGCTAATTTGCGTTCGGCTTTTGTTTCAGGTATATCTCGTATCTTAACGAGTGTAGTTGGTTGGTGATGGACAGCGATATTCCGCGGCCTATCATGGTATTGTTACGCCCGCAGTACCTCCGTTCGCGCCGTCATCGGGCCAGTACACCATATAAGCGGAGGAGTAGTAGGCCGCTGGATATTTTATAGCCGCCGCTCGTCGATAATTATTGGTAGGCGCCATCGGTTATTCGAATACACTCGGCTGAACCGTTGGAGTGGAGTTTCCTCCGCCCGATACCGACGAACGTGTGAGTTAATGCAACTGCAATTGCACAGATTGCGTCGATAATGCATGGCCAGGACTGATTTACTGCGGTCGGGGCACTTGTATGCGGTCTGTACCCGGTGGAAACTCACCGTTGTCGATTTTCGGCTCATTTTCATTAGAATCCACTCATGTGCTTTTGATTTTAGTTATTTGAAAAAAATACCATTCGCGTTATAAAAACTTAATACGCAGCTTTTGTTAAACGCTTAAAACTGGAATTGCATTTGGTTGTAAATACTAGGTTTTCAACATTGCTTATAGGAGGCTAAAGTATAGTAACATCGTTCAGATGATAATAAATTATTTAAAGCTATGTGAAGAGTGGCACACGGGAGTCGCGTAGTTTTCTACGCGACTAGTCGAAGAACTACTAGTCGGGGAATTTAAAAGAAAAATGCCTGTATTTGTGAACAAAGATCAAACAATGAGAAGATTGTTGAAGTTTAAGAAATGTTAACTCTAAGACAACACTTTTTGTAAGATACAGTTCTCCAATCAGATCTCGAAGACACTTGCTAAAGTCTATTCATTAATTTTCACAATTTATTGGTGAATAGCTATCCACAAACCAGCTAGTATACGGACCTGTCGATATATACTCACGGCATAAGAAACCCCCACAGATAAAGGTTAGAAAGCGATAGGTTAGATGATCGGAAGGGTTAGGCATTACGCCCCCAGGCGGAATATTCGCGTTGTGCGCGAAAACACGTTATTAAAGGTTCTACGTATCCATTACAATTGAAATGGCATTAAAATAGAATGAACCACCCACTCCTCCACCCATGGAGCACTATCTAGTCAAAAAACATTAGACTCTAGTATGCCACCCTGTAATATTTTGTTAAAAATACAATATGTAAAGTTACTATTATTAACGCAATACAAAGTATCATTCAGCCCAATCCGGCAGACGACAAGCTGACAACATCTGCCAGGTTTCTGACTTCTTTCTCGGTTTGTCAAACGGCGTATATAGCCTCCAGTCCACTCTTTTTATCCCTGACAGTTTGTTAGATAAATCTATTGTCAGTCCCGTACTTGTTAACGTCAACTCGTTAGACGTTAAATCGCGAACTCGCATAGCATATTACAAGTTGCAATATGGTATCTTTAAAGAAAAGAAATTTTAATTGATTGAAGTTGACGTCATACATCCTGACGCACGTATCTATAGCAAATATTTCGCGATAATGCTTCAAGCAGGCATTACATGTTCGTGCGATAGAGGTTTGCAACAGTAGATTCTTGTGTGCATGCTGGAACCAATGGTATGAGGGTTAATGTAATAGCCGTTCATAGTTACTCAAACAATCCCTGTTGCGGTGTAAGACATCGAAGAAATTGTGATCAGTTAGTAACAAAATCTTATATCTATTGTAACGTGTTACGAGGAGAAAATTGTAGCAAATTTTAACATTTATGGCAAATAGTAACATGAAATTTAGGGTCTGTGGAATATGGCAATATCTCCAACACACCTTTTCAGCAATTTAGATATATTTTAAGAGAAAACGAACTCTTAGATGAATTTTCGAAATCTCAATGAGAACTAACCTTATAAAGTGTTCCACTTCGTAAACGCTATGTTTCGGGGTTTCTTTTTAAAAATCAGATACTTCTGAATAATTAAAACGACTCACTCTTTGCATTCCGATTAAAATTCTTTAAATTATCTCCTTTCGATTGAAATTTTATTCAGACTTAAGTTACCTCTATGATAGATAGGCCCATCATGCAGGAACGCAATTGTAGCTGAGGTTCCATGTTTTTCAAAGACTTTTTACATCATCCACAACATTACAATACTATAACATGAAAGGCCGGAACAATGTACTTTGTTCTAGAAACCAGTTCTCAACCACTACCACTACCACCATTACTTCGAATAGATACGGATAATCTGAAGTCAGTACGCGAGATGTGTGAGTGGCGTTAATGACAAGTTACCTCAGAGACTCTATAAAATCAAATAGTGACGTAGCGCTGTAAATAGCAACTTATATTGCAATGAAAGTTAACAAACCGCATTGAACTAGTTGTTTCCCAACATTTGACACTAATTTTAAGCGTTTTCACTTTAAATTATGACGAGACGGGAACAGATTGCAGTCAGCGGGTAAGAACGCCCGCAGGCATATACTAGTAGCTGTTATCTCTTGCTCGCTTGGCTGCTTTGGCGCGTACAAAGCAGCTTCCGCTCGTTCCTGCTATATATCAGACTTAAAACTGTAAGTCCCAATATTGTATACAACGGGTACAGTAATAAAACCGGGTCGCTACTTGACAGTCATTAACACGAGCATATAAGCTAACTTTCCCGGTTAGTGCGCTAAAAGGAAGAAGGCGTACTATTTCCAAAGCATCTTGAAGAAGAAAAGTTTGCGATCCCGTATCGAAACTTTAGCGGGTTAATGTTATTATTGACTTTGGATTTACGTAGCGTAGATAATGGATGATACGGCTAGTTGTAAAGTGAATGACAGCCGAAGTGGATGAGGAAAATAAAGGCAGGGGAAGTGCAGAACGAGAGCGTAGGTCTCTACTTACTTACGGCTTCTTATTTCTTCTGAACTATGTTCGATGAATGCCCCATCTCGAACGAACTAGCACTTCTTGCTCTCATCGCATTGTGTTCCCTACATGGAAAGGAAAACTTTGTACCGCAAAATATTTTATTGGGTTTGCGTTTGTCGCGGCAACGACGATATCGTTCCCGTTGTATTTATAGATTTGCAAAGGTATATGTACATATAAGAGCGTAAATCTGCAAGAAAGTTCAGTTGCGGTCTGTGCAAGTTTGCTACAATATATATTGTCGGAAAAAATTATTCTGATTCAATTCAATCTTTCTTTCTTATTGAAGTGGTTTACTAAATTACTAACTACGAAGAGTCCTCCAGATCTCGGGAAGTGATTGTTTGAACTCCTACCGTTACTTTATTTTAACTTTTTCCATGTATTTCAGGAGTCCAAGTCTAGCATAAAAATACCAATAGAAACGCATTCGATCTTGTTCCATATTGCTTATACCTTGTGACTGTTTTTTGTGTTCTTTGCTTAATCCGAGATCTTGTTTGACAGCAAAGATGTTCTTATTACTACTAGAACAGTCCTTGTTTTAACAGCATAACATAACAGCATTCTTTAGTCATAAAGGTTATCAACATGATCTGAACCAACAAAATGTGAACAAACCAAACCATCATCCATCCTTTGAAGATGAGATCGAAATTATAAAAAAATTGTAGTTACAAAAGGAAAATACATTTCGGCAACCATTTCTATTTTGAATCTGTAAATAACAGCACGTAATGATCCACTTAGAAAGTAAAAAGCAAATAAAGGCATCTTTTCATATTTCCCTTTAAGACCAATCCAAGTTATTAAATATTTATCAAGAAAAAACCAAAGTTAGCAAGTTCTGCCATAACCTCACAATCTCACTTCTTTTTAGGTACGTTACTTCAGACAAATTTATGCCAAATATCATTGTCGTATATTGACAGTAATTCAATCAATAGACAGTGAAATTGAAATATCGTGAAATTACGGCGTTTCTAACTTTTCAACTCAGTCACCCCTTTTTGCGGTTAATTCCGGAAATTAAAACTATTATTAATCATAATAATTTGGTCACACTTATAGTCGTGAATTTCTTAATTTCTCTTAATTAAATTGCTAAGATAGAGCCCATTGACCATTCTTAAACGGACAGCCGGTTGTAGTACCAGAGTCATATAGCTTTATTTTACTTTAGTTCCTCCACTAAAGAACCCGCACATACCCAAAATCGAATTTTTATGTAAAAAGCTGTGCTTTAGAATATACTACTGTAATATACTGTACTATAATACGCCAAGTACTTAATTTCCTACGTAAAATAACAGAAAAAAGGGTTTAGCAACCTAATAGTTCACTTTCATTCGCTCCATTATTCAAGGCATCAATAGTGTAAATGCGCATACAAACTAACCTATTGGATAGCAATAGATGAAATATTATGAGGTACTTAGAAAGACGATATCATCGTGCTTTTAGTTTCGGTGATTTTACGGTCTTCGCCTAAACGAAAAGGGGAAAAAAAAACGCGAGATAACGGCTTTGTTTATTCACCCACATCAACCAAAATATACTAAAACGTATTATTTCCGCATTATACGGTTCGCCCCTCGCCGGTACATAAACGTCGCTAAATCGGCGCCTTTCCGTCATTACTCACATCACCATATTCTCTAGATAAAAAAGAGCTGCAAGAAAATGGGTCAAGTCATTCGAGGGTAATTCGCCCTTTTATTAAAGACATTAATCAAAATGTATTCATACGGGCAAAACACCGAAACTACGGAGTTCGCGTAATAGACTACTTTATTACGTATGTACATAGGTACTCAATGCATGATAGTACAAATGATGTTAATTCTATTGCCATAATACAACAACAAAATAAACTATTCCGGGGACTGTAGTTAGTATTTGCAAATTATATACAACACTAGTAGAGTGAGTCTTGATAAAAGTGTACACCGTAGGTATCCGCAAATAAAAGCTTGGATAACCTAAACCGCATCCCATTCCCGCCACAACTAGACCAACTTGTATCCCACGACACAAGAGAGGTCCTCCAGAATCGCCTGAACAGGCGTCCTGCGTGCTGTTATGAGAACCAACCGCGCATAAAATTTCAGAGTTTCCACACCTGTCATCGTTCAGCACATCCTGATAGACGCATTTTAATTTCCTACTTTGGCTTATGTTCTCCACTGATAAATTCGGGTACACTTTTCCTTGGAAACCAAAGCCCAAGGTTATGCATTCCCTTCCACCACCTACGCTCATTATCTTGTTGAAAAGATTTCGATCAGCGAGCTTTACGAACTTAGTAGAAGATGTTTCGCGTAAAGAGTTGCGTAGTCTAAGAATGCATAGGTCAACTTTCGGATGGAAGATGCGAAGATCTACCACGGCAGTTTGAACATTATCTTTTTTACTCGACAGACCAGCGTATACGACAGCAATGTTACTCACTATGTATTCGCAACAGTGGCCGGCGGTTAAAACGTGATCCTTATTTAAAAGGCTACCTCCACAAAATACAGGTTGCGTTTGTGTTTTCAAGGAAATAAGATATGGATATTCCGACGGGTGACACGTAAATCCTCCAACAATCTTTGAACTAATCCTGGCGTTAGTGCAAGTCCTTTGAGTTGCTACAAGAAAATACGTAATGTACAAAATCATTTGCGGACATTTTTCTTAAAATAACTGTCATGTGCTGTCATGTGCCCACTTTGACAATAGGGAAATTGCATGATATTTTATTTATTTTTTATTAAATTGAAAAGGATAAAAGTTCTCTATTATGCACGTATATGTTCATTAACACAGTTTGAAGTCTTGTAAGGTGTTACAATCATGTCAGAGTATTGATATTAGAAGTTAAGTTTTGCATAATGACTATCATCGTCATGTATTAACCCTTTTCATTACTTACATCAAGGTATGGAAAAGCAATTTAAAGGGAATTTGAGGAATGTTGGTGGTTCCAACAGACACCAAATTATTTCTGAACCGATTCAAGAACAGTGAAAAGTTGAGTTGAAAATTTTACAAATTAAAGAAAATTACTGAATAGAAATCAACAAAAGGTATGTCAATGGTTTCTAAGAATAAAAGGATTGTTTCATAGTGAAACTCATATTTAAGACCACCCCAGAACTTGAGAATCGGTTCCTACAAAGAACCTCATTAACCAATCAATGTGAAGAGACGCTAACTTCCTATTGGCCATCGGTCAATACAAAGAAATACGCGGTACAGAGGTGATTAAAATAAACAGAACAATAAAACACGCTAGAATAGCTCTTACGGAAAAGTTCTAATGTAACAACTTGCCTATCTCCAAGAAATTTAGAAGCACTTTTATTTTGTTTGTATCAATTTTACAATTGCTACCTGTAAAGTTTAATTAGAAGTTCGTAAATATTCTTTTCTCTGTTTTTTTTTTTCCTAAAACATCCTGTTTCGTCTTCTTTCGACTTCGATTTCAATGGATAATACCTGGAATATTTCATGGAAAAATGTTGAGATAAGCCAAGTTTTGCCTCTAGATAAATATTCACTACTAATAACTTCTGCCTGCATACTTATAGGCTCTAATCTTCCAAAGTTATGTTTCACAAACTTTAGGCTTCGACGACCAATGAATTGAACCTTTTCTATCGATCCATCGAACGAACAAAATAGTTTAAATATTCCCTGATAGATGCTACAAAATCATTTCATATCCAATCATTTGATGGTATAACTTAACTTACAATTAATAAGATCAAACAAAATACACGAACCAACTTTCTCTCGTAGCTCCCACTGTATCACTCCCACAGCATCTTTGCGCTCTTACATCCTTCACATTTTTCATTGTAATAGATGTCCGTATTAGAGATATTCATTATTCGGTCATTTTTGCGACTTTCTGACTGACCCTGTAAGATTATTCACTCCGACACCCTTGAAGGATGCATCTACTTACACGATCTGCTATGTGAAGCAACTAACACATAGCTTCCATATACCTATTGTAGATCCAAAAGCAACACGTTAAGTAGTGTTGATCAATCTAATGTATATGTGAATCATTTTCCAAAGATTTATAATCAAAATAAATTAGCAGGATATAGATTGTTATTAAATTTCATTACCACGCCTTGAAAATCATAAAGGGTAAAATGGGAATATCACGTCGAAAGACAACGACCTACCAATTAGATTCAACATTAGGAGTTTACAAATTTGTCATTAACTAAACAGGTCATTATATATAATAACAGTTTTCAACATATTTTCGTTTGTTTCTTACTTAATATCGCTCTTAAAGACGAAAACATTAATAACGAAGAAATTAATTTATCACCAAATTAATTCATTTTCAGGACGAATATTAAATTACCTGTTATCTCCTTATTTCTGTTACGCGATTGAACTTCCGCCTTTATACAAACATGATTTGTCTTTGCGCCATTATTACGGTTCTTTCCTTGTTTTAATTTCTAAATTAAGTGTCAGTAAAAGAGAACCGCTTTAACATTCAACGAACTGCTTAATTTGTACCACTTGGGAGTAATTAGATAACTTCCGTATATACGTAATTGTGTTGCTGCTGTTGTGAGCACGTAATATCTAGAATCATATACCATGACAGCATTAGTTCGCCCTTCTTCAATTTCCATTGTTACACGAAGACATATTCTCTTCATCACACCAAGTCTTTGAACATGATTACCTTCCTTCTTTTGATTCCTTATTTCTGATGGATCACAAATACCTATCCCAACAATAACAAATCTAGTAGCAATAATGATAATAATAGCAATAACAATATTAATCTATTAGCCCAACAAAATGATACAGAAATGGTAAAAAGATACAGAAACAAGATATGACGATGATACAAACATGCGAAAAACTAGCACCAAAGCACCAAAAATGTTAGGTACCACACTGTGTAGTATGGGAACATCCTGCTTTTGATAACTCTGGAGATCCTGGATGAAATAATGCCACTCATAAATTCCATACTGAATGATATGAATCTGCGTTTCTCCAATAATTGATTATAATGAGCACCACGACCCGGGTAGATGTCAAATAGTTCAGAAATTTTAAGAATTTGCGCTAAATCCATTCGAACCAGCTGATCTGTAGGTCATGCAACGGATACCATACTATAGGAGCATATTCGCCTTTTCTCAAAGTCAATGCGAGAAATAAAGATTTGAATCCACCTTGTTAACGTTTCTAGCGTATGGGACGAAATAACATTTGTCAATATTCCAAGGACTTGATGACATATCTTTAGATCATCTGCGTAGGACAAAACCAGACAATCAAGTGACGCAATCAGGTCATTAATAAATAAATTCAAAAAAAAAATTAAAAGAAGCGGCTCCAATAATTGGATCCCTATGGAGCACCAGAAGTTAAAATAAATATATTTGACCTGCAACCATAGGAGTTGACGTAGTTTGTACTATTGGAAAAGTAAGACTTCGTAAGGGCAAATAGGTTTGTACTGCATCCAAAAGCACTTATTGTTTTCATCTATGCAGTCAAAAGCACGGGAAAAAATCTGTCTAGATTACGCCCATTTGTTGCGGTTATTGCAAGATTGATAATCATCGGATTCCGCATCACAAATCTATGCTGGTGGATTAAAACAAAAGGTCTCATATCGTATAAGATGTATTTATAAAGTAATGATACGAACACTTTTGCGAAGTTACTGAATGGACCGTAGTCATTGACGTCAAAGTCATCGCAGATTTTGAAAATGGGAAAAAATTAAGGATAAGTTAAATATTCATGATATAGCAAAAACAGTTACAATGTTTAACTAAAAAACAGGGAATGTTGCCGTTTCCAACCAAAGGTTTATTTTATTGCCTGATATCTACCTCTCACCATATTCATCGCCGACATATCCACAATTCATCGGACAGAAATCAAGGTGAGAATGCAGAAGGTGCAACCCTTCGTAGGTTAATAGCATATTGTTCACCAAACCTTTACAGTCTCCTATTCTATGGTTAATCTAGAATTTAGTAACCATTAAACGCATTCCAATCAACACATATTTTCCAGTGAAGCAATTCATGCCGGTTTCGAAAGGTTGAACATAACACACCTTTATAGACGAGAAACAAGCTAGTCTGTCTTACTCAAGTCAAATAACCAATAGATATTTTTTATTATCACATACGAGTTGCTCCATTTGAATTTAATAAAGTTAATACCTTCCTGTTGATCAACGTAAATATAGAATAATAAAGACCGTTTATTGACATCCTTACCCAATGTACACAACCAATTTTATTACAAGATTTGAATAAATTTGAATTTTCATTGGGAAGAATGGAGTGTAACTAAAAATCTTTAACTGTGTAAGAATACAGGATATTCCATTTAAAAAACTTAATTTTACTGTACCACCTTTTTTTTTAAACACCCAATATATCGGAATATATTTTCTGAAGATGAAGACAATTAACATTATATTATATCGCTTCATTTGTAAAATTACTATCCAGCATAATAAAGGACTGACCCTTTCTAGTTACACTGTGTGCAATATAACTGTATAGGAGCAACTTCAATACTTTAAAGTAAAATAAAAAGAATTGCAAGATAAAGTATAAACACTTTATTAGTAAATTAGTAAAAGTGCATTATACATACTTACATACAAATACACATATTGAAGTAAGGAAGAAATAAAATTAGGGCATTTGTGAGACGTAAGGAATTAACTCCAAAAGAATAATAGTTTATGAATGAAATCAGACGGTCTACCCTTACGTAGGTTTCAGTGTCATTTTGTGTTAACACTATACCAACTTGGTAATCTTGGCACATAACAGGTCCACCATCATGAATACCACAATTATGAACGGGCGAATGCTTTAAAGTACTACATAACAGATTAGCATCGGTACCGCATACATCTATTGACACCACCCCGCATACATCTACATAGTAATTATTTGATTTTGCATCTTTAACGTGTCCAATTGAAAAACCCTTACTGCAGCCCCCCCGCTGCATTATTAGACTAAACGTGCGTGGTTCGGCAATTTGTGTTAATTTGATGTTTTGGTCTAGTTCGATAGGTGTTCCAAGTTTTAGTATACACGCATTAATAGTTGAATGAATAAATCGTTTCTCTGCAATTGCTTTCTGTTTAGCTGTGCCCTCAATTAAACCAGCGCAAACTTCAATTTGTTTTTGGAATTCTTCGTAACGGCAACAATATCCGGCCGTTAGGATAAGATGCTTGTGCAACAAAGTCCCGCTACAAACTAATTCTCCTTTCCGAGCTTTTAGTAATACGACGTGTTCGTAACTGCTACGTACGCGCTCTATTACGGAAAATAGTAAAGGAAAAACCAAGTACCACGAACCTCTCACAAACATCTTCAGTAATAGAGACGCTGCTAAAGAAGAATGCTCTGCTATCGAATATTTAAATGAGATTCTAAGAAGTCACCACTTCCTTGAGATGCATATGCAAGGTTTACAAATAGGAGCATGCATTTGTACGTCAGGAAATATTCCAATCTACATTCTCCTATTTTTATCTCTTAACTTCGTACGTATTTCTTCTCATTGGTTATTAATCCATATTTGTATTAGCCTCTTTCAAGAACTATATTTTATTTGTTGAACTGTTAAAACTGTTAAAAAGACAGATAAATTGTACAAAATGTTAATTATCAGTCAATTATATGACAGTTTGTATTATTTGCTCTTATTCCAAATATCCTAAAGATTGCTACTCAATATCTTTTGTAAAATGTCACTCAAATGCTTCTCTCAAAATTTAACCCATAACGGCAATGAGCTGTATCAAAACGTTTCAATAAATACACGCACACAAATAAATTAAAATCAGCACATAATCGGATAAATTCGTCGATTTCTTTCTTCCTTGGCTCGTCTCCTCGATAAAGTTATATACTGCATCAATCCTTACATAGAAGCTTGCATGGCCCCTTCCGCAACCACGACCGGATGATACCAAACCAACTTGTATTCCTTTACATATTAAGGGACCTCCAGAATCACCAAGGCAAGCATCTTGTGTTGGACGATGAGATCCCACTACACACAATATCCCATGACCCTCCCAACAGTCTTTTAATATTTTTTGATATACGCATTGTAGTTTCATCTTTGGTCTATCTGAGACGGCCCATCTGTAGAATTGATGATAGCTGATAGCCGTACTTCCAAATCCTAGCGTTATGCACTGTTCACATTCCTTATTGTTCATCAAGGAATTAAATACTTCGGCAGTAGCCAACTTAATGAATTTCGTATAGGAAGTTTGTCTGATAGGTGTATGCAATCTAAGGACACAAACGTCCAATGTCGGATGGATATGTCTTTGCCAAACTTTAGCTGTCTGAATATAATCTCGTTTTCTGCTTGTTCCCGCAAAAACTCTAATTTGCTCCTTAACACTTGAATAATCGCAGCAATGTCCAGCAGTTAAAACATGAAATTTATTTAGCAGGCTACCTCCGCAGAAATATCCACGATTTATGGTAGCTAGAGATATAAGATACGGATAATCGATGGGGTGGCATGTGAAACCGTCAACTATTTTTGGTGCCACAGTTGTACTAACGATTACTATTTGACACGCAATAGCAAAGAAAACTAAGAGAAGCTCCATGTCCTTTTTGCTACTGTCAAAATGGCTGACAATCCATATGTTGTGTCAACTCATAACCACTCATAGTTAACCTAACAAATCTGAATTTAACTTTGTTAAGGTAAACAACATATTATTTAGTTTGCTAATCCGATGTTTATCGCATAACACAGTGAAGATTTATTTCCTCAAATAATAATTTTCGTTGTTTGGTTCACTTGTATTATAATTGGTTAGAAGCAAATAGGTGAACAGTAGAATCATTTGGGTTACAATGGTGAGAACAGTGAAGTACTGAGCAACTAAAGTCAACATTGCCTCGGAAACGGTGCTGCCTCTGGTATTAGTTTCTATTCTATTTTACAAAGAGACCAACTCTCATCCCTGACATTTTTTAAGCGCGTTTGAGATTTGTAGGAATGTTTGAAGACAAAAGAAAGAGTGCCAACTTTCTCACTTGCAGAATCAGCAATTTTTCCTTAGAGTAGACGGATAATAAAAACCAACGCCAGCAACATTACTGAGTTTTACTTTCGAATCAGATAAGGATTCTAACGCATACTCAACATTTCTTAGTAACAAACAAAAGCGCTACAATTTAGAACAATGCTGCGTTTTAATAACCACCAATTTCGTAGATTTTTTTAACTCAAATGTTCTCGACATCTGTAACACTGGCCTACAGCCAAAGCACTTCAGAATTCACCAATTCCACAATGCTGCACAAGAAGCTGAACCATGCAATTTGGCTCTAATTTTCAATGTGTATCTATTTTTTCAAAATAAATTGCAATCTTATCGTCTGTAATGATATAAATGGGTTTATAGCAGCTATTAATACCAGCTACAAATCAAATATGTAAGTGGAGGCTCTTCTTCACCTCTTCGAAAACGAGTCTGAAAGCTGTCTTATTAGACTACTACTAGGAATATATTACCAACTGTTCCCATGGAATACCA
This sequence comes from Oryctes rhinoceros, assembly GCA_020654165.1. Lineage (NCBI taxonomy): Eukaryota > Metazoa > Arthropoda > Insecta > Coleoptera > Scarabaeidae > Oryctes > Oryctes rhinoceros. Next base: position 16,300,354 of record JAIOKQ010000008.1, on the reverse strand, counting down.
CTCCAAAGCCCTACCCAGATAAGAACATGAGTGAGCATGTGCTCCCTCTGACGACTAATATAATAAAGATGTTGCATAACTTTTCTGCGCGGTTATTGCAGAGATGAGAAAGACCTTACCCGTTACTGCTCAAAAAGATGGTTACACGTATGATCAAAACACGCGAAGGAATGCAACATTAACATAAAACATCTTCTTAAAGAATTCAACATTGTAGAACACATATAGAAAGTTTGTAACAATGTGACTATAATAGCTACAATGTTTGTACTTCAGCTAAATTGTACAAAATACTTGTAAATAGAACAGAAGAGGCGAAATAACACATATTTCAAACGGAGTAAATTGCCACGAAACGACATCAATGGAACCTGCATCAAAGAACGTTGTGAGTACGCTCCTCGTTAGTCGTAATTTGATCATACTACCAGCTTTGCGTATAAAATTAGAATTGACACAGAGATTCGACAAAGCCATGGATCGTTCGATTAGGTAAAAGTTTCCACTTCCATGTGTAGAAAGGAGGTGATGTTTATGCGTTCACAAATCTGAAGCTCTCCAAGGATGCGATAACGTTCGATGTGATAATGAAAAAGGTGGTTGGAATTATTTCAAAATGGCAGCAAAAATTTCCTTGGAAACCACAAAGCTGGAAATTATAAAAAAACTAGCGAATTGTTATAACGTTATTAAAGAATGGCTGTATCACGTCTTTGAAAATTCATGTTTTGCATTCTCGTCACATTGACTCTTAAACGATGAGCTAAGTGAACATCTCCAACGAGACATCCCTGACATGAAGAGAAAATGGCGTCCGGCAACGTTAATAGATTACGTTACGTGACGAATAAATTTGTACAAGTGGATGTGATACATGCGCCATTTTGTTTTTGACGGGTGCATCTTAACAGTTCCTGTGCTACAAATAGAATGTATATCAGATAAACTAATCCAATGAATATATATTATCGCCTTTGAATTTAAGACATCATCAACAATACTTTCTGAGGGAAAGAAAAAATAGAAATTGGTCGATCAATGTAATTACAGTTGCCCATGCCATACCGTATATACCATTACAAGTAGAATAGACGTTTCGGAAAACGTATGTAATCATGTAAGTGAACCAGAATACATAGGAAACTTTGATGCGATTTTCGTGTACAGCGTTAGAGGAATGCATAATAAATATTACGACAGTGTGTCGCCTCACATTTTACTATTGCCAGAGCATTTACTGTTCTGCAGTATTCGCTTACAGTATACGTTCCGTTTAGCCGCTGGGTAACTACGTAAACGCAATGACAAAATGCAACTGTCGACCACCACAAAAGTCTAACCGGGATATTTTATTATGTTTAGACATAATTAAATGTAATTCAACCGAGAGCGTTGAATAGATATTACAGCCGAAATTAAAGCGTAATGTATTTACATTCACTCTAAACCTATACTCTCTACACATAAATACGCCGACAGGGAAACATCCATCCGACTTTATTGACACACTATACGATGCTTAACAGTGTTTTAAATATTCATTGGCTTTGGCGGAATCGAGCATCTAAATCCCGTTCGCTATGTGCAGATTTAAGTGTTGTTCATGTTTTTGCAGCGCTGATAGCGCTGAACGGGAGAAGAGACCCTTTTATGTCAAAATGTTAAACGCTTTATGATTGCATATCAAAAGACTAACGACTAACGTAATACGGAACTTGAATAGTAGAAATTTTAACTGGCGGAAATAAGTAAGAGTAATAAAGTGTCTTACGGCATTTGCGACTATCTTTCTTCGTTTACGCGAATTTTGAATGGAATGATTATAAAAGGTTTTAGATTTATGGTTGCGAAATCTTTCAGTATCGCTTTAAAATTTTAGAAAGATGGAGGTGATGGGTTTATAGTTCTGTTTGGACTAACAAAGAAAGATTCAATCGACGATCGGATGGAAACTCGGTAGACTGTAGAAACCACTGAGCGTTGTGAAATGCCGCTTTTCATTTAGGTAGAAGCCCACGTTTAGGAAAGGCCCAAATGTTCTGGTAGAGAACCAGATACAGCTTGTGCGATTCGACAAATTTTCTTCTAAAAAGTTAGAAGATGGTCAATCTGGTTCGTTTACAAATGTTGATAACAATTTATGACTTCTCTTGACAACATTAAACTTGAGTAGCTCGTAATTAGTAAATATTCACTGCACACATCAGAATAACATTTAATCGATATTTCACATATATATGTTAAACCTTTCGGCTTTGCGCGAGCTATATCGCGGACTGCAAATGAAAATTAAATATTCTTAATATCGGCAATGTTTGCGCTTGATGGGCATTTATCATTAATTTTGTATGAAGTAATTATTTTTCTAATAAACAGAAAAATGTTTACTGCTATTACATAAATGAACGCAAACACATATGTAGATACATAATGATACCCGGTGCGGAAGTCGTTCTTCCTCGCAGGAAAGCGAAAAATTCGCGTTTCCCCACGCCGATTTTGACGTTTCTGTCTGACAAAGCTACCGTTTATCGCGTTGTTGTTCTCAATTGTTAAAACGACGGTAGGGTAGAGGGTAGGTATTTTAGACTTTATTCTAAGTTTGTGTATGTATAACAATATAAAAGCAACGCAAGGCGATAGTACGCGCATACCTTATTTACTAGCTGCAGTAGTACTTAACATCTCAACTACATGCATCAATTTTACATGTATAAATTGCTGTACTTCCAAAATTTCAATTTTCCTATTTTGACAAGTTTTAACCCTTGTTCACAAGCAGAAATGGTTTGCAACATTTGAGGAAACTAAACAATTGAAAAAAATTAAACCATTGCTGAAGAAAGCAACTTGAAACTTTTCTGTATCTGAAATTAAAGATAGATTTGCCCCTGTAACCTGTTGGTTAAACTTTTCGACTAAGAAATTATGATGAAATTGTGAATTTAACGCACCCCAGAGAATTCGTCAGGAGACAGAGTGTACCTAGCGAATGTAAGAGAAATTATCTACCAAGCTTCCTTCTCGCTCATGTCTAACATTCACGTCTCCATATCCTCCTCGCGCATCTTGAGGACCCAGCTCTCCAGTGACGAATGCCACTCGTTACGTACATTTAAATTTAATTACATTTACATGTGTTTGCACAGAATCGGTTTGCATTAATTAGAAATCTTGGAATTTAAATTAAAACTTGCAGTAAATTACGGATCACGCACATTAATGTATTCCCGGAGCGGAGTCCCAAAGCACTATCTTACGCGGGATTTAATAAAATACACACTCGCACACAACCGAAATTTGAATAATTTACACACTTTGTCTCGTGTCGCTTTCATTGCATTATTTTGTGGCGAATCGGCGGTTGCGTAATTTTTCAGGTAATTTGACAATTAGTATTAAGCGGAATTCGTCTCGCACATATTTAATTACGTGGTTAAACCCCTAGAATCTGTAATGCTCGAGGGTTACAACTACATGGGACAAATATACCTGGCAATTTAAGATTTCAGTGTTCCAAGTATCTTGCTAAAAAGATTGCTTACGAAGAATGAAGTGTGCCATGCATTTCATGAAAAAGGTAACAATGTCGTAATTGCTACTGAAAAAATGTTGTATCGTGTGTCTACTACAAACATTTATAGAAACTGTATCAGTCTTGAATTGAAATTTAATGTTTTATTAAGTAGGCAAGCCGCATTTTGAATGGTAGCTTTTTACTCATATACGGAATACATAACAAAAAATTATTATAAAAAAATACCTTTATTAAATGATGTTCTATTTTCATCAAGTTGATGCCAATTCAAAAATAACAACAAAACTTAAAACCAGCAATATTTCAAAAAATTGAAAAAGGGCGTAATTTTCAATAGGCTTGCTACGAAGTACAAATTTGACGTGTACATATTTAGACATACTACCATTCAGTGACACCTTCTCTTAAAGGTCTTAAGGCTTTAAATCTTCCGCAACATCCGTTGCATGTTGTTTCAGCTATTTGACGTAGTTTTGGCCTGACACAACAGAAAACATCCCTCTACATTGGTTTCAGCTTTTGGATGTTTCGAGCCCATTTCTGAGAACCGCACTCCTGTCAGCGCTATACTTTCGCACAGCGCATGGACAGCAATCTTTTCTTCCACGTGGTAGAATCTAGATGCCATTTCCTTTGGCAAAATTTGACAAATTCTGCTTGGGCATACAGTATCCTGTTAACAGGCCCGCTATTGTTCTAACAGACTGCCTGTCTGTACTTAAAAGGTGCACTGTAAATGTCGGCCCGTGTCCAATCGGAAATTGCTTGGTCTGCCTTTCAGATTTTTTGAGATTCCAGCAGTTGATGAGCCTTACGTTTCTTCGATCATTCAGTTTACGATTCGCCTGTGTGGAATCTAGCGCTTTTATTACTGCTTGATTGTCTTAATAGATAGCAACGGATCGATAGTTATCTGCTTACCAATCTAATTCTTCAATACATCTCAACACTGCTACTATTTTGACCTGAAATGCTGTGACGCTTTAATTAAGCCACAATCCCTACTCCGACTTCGTTCTCTATCTTTGAGTAGTCTATGTACCAGATGGATTCAGTGCTTAAAGGCGAGAAGTCTTTCTTCCACTCTTCTCTTCTCTTCTGATCTTCTCTTCTCGTCTGATGTTACCGTTTAATAGCACTTGTCGAATCTGTATTTGCGATTGATGGTGTCTCTGAAAATATAATCTAGTGATAGTTAAATTAATTATTAATTAAATAAATAAATAATAAGTAGTTAAAATTATTAATGTTAGCTTCGTTTTAGGTAGGATAGAAATCGAAATTTTCCTTTTCTGTTTTTAATTTTAAATATCGCGCAATAAAAAGTTTGTATACACATGGTGGACCGCGAAGAAGAATGTTTTATACTCATGAAATTACTGTATATGCACAATACACTGTTATCTATCAGAACAACGTGATTGTTGAAATGATTTTGAGCCTCGAAAGGATTTATTCGCGTCATATAAGAAGCGAAAAATGTTTAATGTAGAACGTACCTAACTGTTTAAATTTAAATGGAGAGCTAAAGCAAGAATATTGTTATTTTAACCACTCGCTACTAACTATTTGCACATATTTATTATCACGAGGGTGAGAAAACCCTCTGCTTAACTAGTCTATCTGTAAAAATCAATATAAATTCGTCCATTATTCCGCTAAAGAGTTATGCACAGCACTAAAGAAATCCACAACTAACGAAATTTACTTTCTCAGAGTAAAATAAAATCTGCAGCTTTCATCGTGATTGTAAAGCGAAGTACGCGTAAATTAAATGGCCCAACAAAATAAGACGCGCGCCCCCCGTTTTTTCGATATGAATAAGACATAATTTGATGGAGAATCCACTACCGTTGCCAATATCCGAAAAACATTTACACACGAACTGAGAGCACTCGAAATTCCAAAGATTCCAAGTAACACCTCAAATTTCGCCACAGCGCTTCCGTCGTTTCAATTCTGAAGGAATCCACTCCACGGGTTCGATTAGAAAGGTATTAATTTTATTTGTATGAAATCCGCCCGCTCTACGACAACGCCTCCTTTTGATGTCTTTGAAATGTAAATGAGGGAAGACAGAGTCTGTTCAATTAAAAATCGTCTCGCGCAGCGGAAGAGGAATTCAGAATTGTCTTTAATAGTACCGTGAAAAGAGGCAAATCACTTTCAACGTTTGGATTGATTAAAAAAAAAAAACCTGCAGTAATTGCTTAGCCAAATATGTGTACAGATAGCACGCTGCGTCCATAAATTCCGGCAACAACTCGTTTTCATCTAAACGATTAAGTGTTATAAGTGGCTATTAAGTGCCGTTTTTCTCAAATAGTTTTCAGTGTAAGTGTTTTGCATTACAGTAATAACGAATTTTTTTCGAGCAGGGCACTTCGCGGCATCGCAGCAATTAATGGAGCATCTTTTGATGCTCCATTAATTATTTTTTTCACAGTGAAGTCTTACTATGTGACCGCAATAGGTGCAGCCTCCTAGGGCCCCCAGAATGAATCGTTTAACCTAATTTGTTGTAAATTATAACACTACAATACATATTATTTATTGTTGCTTTCGACATAGCCTAAATCTACCAGTCCCATTAATACGTATTTACTAGATTACTTGTAACTTATTATGTGATTAGATCGATACTAATTACTACTATATGCAGATCAGTTTGCCCAAGTGAGTTCACCATCGTGTTGCATATCATTAAAATCAGCAGTATGTATTTAATTGCCCAGAGTACAACCTGTTATGAAGAATGGGTAGGCCTATTTCAATGCTGGTGAATATTTTACATTCCGTAACCAATATTAAGCGGATGTTATCATCAATATCTTGTCATGTCGACAGATAATCCGCAAAATTAATCCCTTCGCAATCCCAGAATACAATAAGCATTATGTTTCCAACAGAAGTAACTGCACGGGCCTTAGGTGCATACACTTATTCCGGTTTACGCCATTCTTTGGATTGTTGCCATTGTTTAACAAAAATTTATCAGCGACTCACTTTTGTTGTAAATAAATGAAAAAGTTAAGAAATCTAATCTCCGGTTTACAGAACACTTTAATTTTGAGTTCGTAAATTAAATTAATTGCAGATTTCAAGCTGACTTAATTCGTGATTAACTAATTAGATTTAAAATTACGTTTGCGGCAGGTGGCAGCACAAAAATATTTCAATATGCGTTCATAAATAGCAGTTTCCATGATATATTACTTTCTTGTTATTATATACTTAAGTAATTCATTTTCTGTAAACCTGGGCCTAACGAACTAAATTTGGAGAAGTGCTCGGAACTAGTGAAAGAATCATAAATTCTGTAAATCTACATATCTATGACTTTTAATTAATTTTAATATATAAACATAATTTCAAGCACTCTCTTACATAACACTCAATAATCAAGATGCGTGCATATGGTTTTTAACATTTGTTTAATTGTCTTTTGCCTTTGTAATTATTTCAACATATAGGTTTACTGATTTTATGCACTTGCGCTAGTTTATCGCTATTGGACAGTGACAGGAGACTTTTCGTTAATCACCTTGCATGGCTTTTTACACAAAAATTGTTACTGATTACTATTAGTCAGAATTATAAAATGGATGTGAAATATCCAGTATATTATATATTAGGTAGATTTAGTTCTTTCCAAGGACTGAAAGGACAACTGAAGAACACACCCATTCTAGAACATTCAGGACAAAGGCTGATGAAATTATTACTTTTTTGCAGAGACTAGACAGACTCGTGTTTTGTCGACTCTAAGGGAAGGCAACACGAATCCATTCTCATGAGGCAAATAGACACGAGTCTATCTAATCGCTGCAGACAAGGAATAATTCCACCTGCCTTTGTCATCTCTACTTATAAGTACTTACTTCTCGCCACATGTTGATGTGGAACTACCGAATTTATGATCCATAAACATTTGAAATCAGGATTATACGAAGGATATGAAATATCAATTGAAATATATTGTTCGTATGAAATTGCTTGGGAAACTTGGTGTGGGTAACTGCTTTTGTTCTCTGATATTTATCGATGGAAATTATAACATATTTTCAATGTCTAATAAATTCCGTATACAGAATTTAACCTAAAGAATTTCCATGACACGTATATAGTTAAAATAACTGAAACTATCATCTACTTTTCCATATCTACCGTATAAGAACATAACATTATATTTTACTTACATCCATTTTGTCGTCTCGGATACGAAAATTCAATACAACAATGAAAATTTATTTGCGCAATTTCTAACAGACAGAATTTCATTTCGGCCGGACAGTTTAAAATGCTTCCGGCATTGCTTACGTAGTAAAACTGACGATAAAAACGAAATGAGTATTGTTCTAGTTCTACAAGTAATATTTCCTTTTCCTCTAAAGCTTATATTACATTATAGTTCCTACACACATAAATACCTATATATCGTAGTACACCTACGACAGCAAAAGCATTACCGAACAGGTACATACATGTGTGTTATGTGAAATGCTTTCCCGATTACTGTTTTAACTAACAACACCAAACTTACCACAGCAGCCACGGGCAAGTTCGTTGTTGTGGTGCATTCAACGGTCAAATACAAATAACGTCAATCCAAGGGTCCCCGAATTTAACTTTTTAAGTATAGTTTATTAATTTTAGCAGTTACTCATATAATCGTTACAGTACAATATCATAACGAATCTAGGAGCCCTTTAGCTTAAGCAAAAACAAAATAATTAGATTCATCATGTTTATTGTTCGAAAGCAAAATTTATTGTATGCACAATGTTATTACATTTCGAAGATATTCAGACAAATTAAGGATTATGCTGCAAAATTCGAATATGAGATAACCAGAGCGTTTATTGTTTAGCCTATTGATTTCACTTCTATATGCTCGAATGGTTGAACAGGGCATGTTACGCAGATAGCCCGCTAGTTTCCGGTAATATTTGCCATATTATGGAATAATAATTAGTGTACAAGAGGATCTGATTTAGCTGACCATTCTATTGTAATACGATGTAATTGACTTCCTAGTCTGATAAACTGATCTCATATGCTCTTAAAAATGCTGTTAGTATAATAACGATTATTTACAATAATTTTGGCAAAACTACTGGCTTTTTCAAGAGAATGAAGTTGTATAAAATCACGAAGAAACTGCGAACAAATGAAAACAGCAAGTTTTAAAGCATTAATAACAAAGAAAACTTAAAGCAAAATAGTAGTAACGGACTTGCTTAAATTTATCTTAAACTCAAAAAGAGTAAATACTAAAAAACGTTTTAGTAAGAATACAAAGTACTTAAAAACATTTGTCTACTCTTCTTTTGACCTTATTCTTTTCATTCTTCGTTTTTGAATAAATGTTAGAAATCCTATTTTCTGGCAATTTTCTCCCGAATGATTTTCTATCACCGTCGCACTCGTACATCATCACGAAAGCGGCGTAAAAAGGAAAATATCCGATGCTGACAGTAGCGGCGAACCTTTCTTTTATATTCCAGTAATGCTATTATGCACTTCTCATGAAATTACTTTGCATAAGATTTGCGAGCAGCTTATGCGGCGGCGTGTTCATTAAAAAAATATCAGAGTGTTTTTTGTAATTAAGTTTTTCACTTCCGTTGACGGTCAAATGAAAACTTGACACCGGTATCCTTCTCCGCATTATATACGACCACCTCTGCATGTTGAGAGATGGTTGCAACGGATATCGTCCACCACCGTCTCGTTTATTTCGTAGTACCAAAGGATTAGATTAAACGTAAAAATGATGTATTAGTATCGCGCTTAACCGCAATGCAGCTTCGTATGTGTTTTACGAGAATGCTTTCTACCCTTTCTTATTGAAGAGACGTTCTTTAATTTTTATTGTGCACTTGATTTCTTTCACTTCAATTTTATCTGTATTGTACTAAAGCGGCAGTTTTTATACCTTATCTTTGGCTTATGATGGAGACCAAAATATTTTCTTCGCATGATATGCGATCCGACAAGGTTATACGTATGAATACATGTGGTGAAATGTTGCGATGTATGCGACGTGTATGACAAATAACTTTGAGTTAGTTATGTTACCGTTGCAATTTAGAACAAATTACTTACGTGTATCCCCATTGTGAGTGCAAATGTGAGCATGTATGTTACTAATCCTCTTCGATTCCTGGTCCAAATTCTTACGTTTCAAATTTTACCAACATTATAAAATCCATCAAGAGAGAATCTGTAAACATTATACTAAATACAAATATTTGCTTGCTTTAAAAAATTAATGAGTTTATCGTATGGCCTTATTATTTAGTCCTAGTTGCAAAGTAAAATTTACCGGCAGTAGACGGACTCTGCAACTAGAAAATATAGCTGATAGAAAAATATGATTTAAACTACACTGTTACACAACTCGGAAAATTCAACAATGATTATTTTGTGTAGATTGGCTGGGTTCCTTCTAGTGCCCAAATTTTAATATTACAATAATTATTCGATAGATGAAATGTGAAGATAAATGCAAACAAAAAAGTTAGGGCACGGGGGAAGAGAAAAGCAAAAATAAATATGAAATTCAAAGAAAACGTTATGGAACAAGTAAATTGTATGAGTACCTGTAGCAACAAATCGAAACAACGCAGGAATCGAGGAAGAAATAGAGGAAATAACTAACAGCCCGGTAAAAGTATACAAGCTTCCAACAGGGCATCCTATTAGTGAGAGGGAAATAGGTAAGGAAACAAGAACGTCTATTTCGACAGGTACATATAAGTTAAAAGCTGGGTACTAGCAAAAACAATCGAGAAGCATTTCTGAAGTGGTTTGGTAATTTAATAGAGTAGTAGAACAAAGACCAAGGAAACCTATATGGCGGGTAAAAAGATCAAAGTAACAAAAAAGGACATAGAATAGCACAATAAAAGATATACTGAAAAAAAAAAAGAGAAGCAACAATGCCAATAAATTGGGGAAAATAATGGAATAAACTTTATAAAATAAAATGAAATAAAGCTTTTAAACTGTCGGTTAGTCGGATACTGAGAATTATTACTAACTGAATGCGAAAAATTTGCCTCAAGGAGCTTTTGGTACTTGATGGCTTTGGTTCACGAACACCCCATGTTTACAGTTACCCCTTCCTTATCTTAATACTTACTCCTTAATAAGAAGATTCAAATTCCAGTGGTGAACCCAGATCTCATCCCTAGTTATAATTGTACAGATGAAGTCTTCATCTTAACGTAGTCAAATCCTCCTCGCGAATGACACTGGACAAGGTAGAAATCTGTCGTACCATTGACATTTTGCTCATATCCAAATTTTCGTATACAATCTTGAAAGAATTCATTTCTAAAATTCCTTTTCCTCTAGCAATAACTGAAACTTTTACTCGGCAATCATTCAACACCAGAGCTTCAACGTTCAATTCATGTCTTGCACACTTCTCATAATTAACGGATTCCCGGCTCTGTTTGAACTGTTTACACCAGTGTTTTACTTTAAAGTAGGACGGATTATTTTCTCCATATACTTCTTTTAATAAAAATTCCATTACGCTTCTGTGCTCAAGTTAAATCACTAATTTTCCCTTCTGTAAGCATATATATAAATAGCAAGTGTTAAGCGATTGGAACCACACATGGAGACACTATGAAAGGAACATAAACAATTGGCCTGGTACTTATTAATTTAATATATCTAAGAATGATGCAGCTAAAGAAAGCTTCCCATTTAGCTTGTAACTACGCTGGCGTGCCTAATCGACTAGCGAACAGTGAAAAATCGTGCAAACGAGGTATTCCAGAAGGCAAGGTAATTAAAAGTAAATTGAGTTATACTGTGATTGACACATTAACCCTAACGTCGAATTTCTAAAAGAAAGGCTTCGGAAAGAGTAATTGCTTAAAGTAAACTGGGAGCCACGTCTTTCTGCAAAAAATCGATAGTATTTTACTGAATAAAATTATAAACAGGCCCTGTTCTCCGGTAAATGACGGTGTTAATGAGATTTGTGAAAAATTGAATTTTTATTTATTAATGAAGTTAGAGCAGCTTCCTTTTAAATTACTCAACTTTTTTATGTCTTTTTCAATAACCTTCTCAAGTCGCACTATCTAGAAACTTAGAAAACTCTAGAGATTTTATAGAAGCCCATTAATTCTTACACTAGTCATATATTCATCTGCTATACGGTCTTGATTAAAAATTATAAAATGCTAATAACATGTGGTCAAGAATAGAAGAAAGGTTCCCCTTTAAAGCCAGCCTACATGGTATACAAACACACCGCGATGTTCAAGAGTAAGCAAAAGATAACTATCAATCCATTCATATCAATTTAAACACTAAAACAGTAATAAATGCACTCGAACTTACAACAGCAAAGTCACAACAAGTATGCGAGGCTGAGTAACCGAGCTAGACGATCTTGTTCTATGTATCTGGGCATGAAAACTTGTGGAAAAGTATTCCAGGTCCAAGACAGATCAAACAAGGCAAAAGTAACATAAATGATAGTTCAGAAGAGTGCAATGGAACACATCAAGGCATCACCTCTTTCCAATTTGCTAATAAAATAACAGTATTACATTCGATAGTCTTCATGTAATAGGTTTATTCTTTGTAGCGTTTCGTGAGCTATGGCTTTATCTTATTGGTAAATCATGCAACTGGTTTAGAAAAGGTTACAATAAGTTATTACGATATCTTTCTACGTTTACCATTTTACGTAAACCTTTTTGTGTTGAAACCAAGCTTTGCCTGGGACGATTTGTCAAAGCCATTACCATCATTCGTGTAATTTTCAAATCGGTTGCAGTATTGCGCTCTCACTACGTGATCAATCTACAAAACCATACGACAAATTACTTCAAAGCTTCGAAGCTTTCCATTTGCCTTTTTAAATGAATAATGTTTATGCCTTTTCATACTACAATAATTTCAGCAATTCTTTTCTTAGGTCTACCACTCCCCAGTTTGAGACTTACACACCAGCTTTACGAAATTTAGCAACCCAACGAACAATTTGTTGATATAAATCAAGATAGAACACTGCACGTATACTTTTTGCCCATCGCGTTTGCCCATTACGAGAATGATGTCTTACGATGCGGCAATAAACATCAAATGTAATTTAAATTCCAAATATAAAAGAATAATGTTAAAAAACATAGTCATATAAACTCTTTTTTTTTTAGCAAACATATCGAAATCAATGTCATTAAATCATTTTTTCCGCGAGAATTAGCACTCCACAAATTAATAAAGAATATAAAGGACAATCTAAGCAATCTCGTTTACTGTTTTCAACGTTAATATGTACTACATCTTTTGTCGTAGATGATATAATCTGCCTTTTCATATATAAAACATCAAAACTTGCTATGCACGAACCCCTTCATTCGGTCACGTCCCGACGTCAACGTTATTTTAATAAAAGTTGTGCGTCGGATTTCGGTACACAAAGGAACGGGCCGGATTCGGAATATAGATCAGTTAATTTCGTGTGGCGAGCTGTGATCCGTAACTATATTCTATCTCCCTTTATCTTACAAAAACATTGAATGTCCCGACCGACTAGCCCGTCAGTCAGTTTTGATCCCGACTGATCCTCCGTCATCTCTATACTCCTGGAAATTTAAAAACATGAGAAACAACGTAGAAGTCCATTCAAAGTAATAATAGAAATCTCGACGTCAATGATAAAACAAACTCTCTCTCAGACATGCACCGCGCCAGTGAAGTCTGAACGAATTTGAACGGACCGCCGACCGTTCCCCGAATCGAGTTCTACTCTACTAGAAGCTGGAAAAACATGGGAAGAAAGGGCCCAGATCAGGGTTGGCGGGTAGTAGGTCGAGAATATCGGGGTTAGTCATGTACATAAGATAAATTAGTGGCTCGCTTAATAGAGGAACGACAAGACAAAGATGGATCGTCTGCTGATCTGTTCGAATAAAAATTTCACTTCGCGTTCGCCTTCCTTAAAGAAACGAAAGAAGATAACGGTGCATTTAACCTGCTTCTATTTGAAACCTTTCCGATTCCGTTACGAAAAGCCGCACGCTATGTACTGTAAGTATTCTAACTCCTCCGCTATCATCGAATGTTGTTCATCTAGCCACATTTAATTTTCTCGTTATTTTATGGTGGATAGATACACTTGTATTGTCACCAACAAAGTTGTTCAATGTTTGCAAACCATTTCTACATTTGATGAATATCTTCAAACTACAACTCTACATTTGATAAATATCTTTAAACTACAGCTTTACATTTGATGGATATCTTCAAACTACAACTTTACTTTTGATGGATATTTTTAACGTACATACAAATATATGCGAATAAACTGATGGATATCCTCACATTAGGACATATATCCAAAATATTAAGTTATACTAAGCGATTATGTCAGAAATTTTGCCAGTGCTCCAACCTCCGGGACTTTAAACTTGAAAACTTAATTCATTTATTCATTTGCTTATTTAAATTTTTTAAATAGAATATCCTAAATACTCTAAACTGGCGTCTCTCTGCGCATACAACTTCAACATTAACGCAAAATATGACCATTGCCTTGCTTACAAACAATAATAAGATATCTTATATTTTATCGAAGACTTACTAATATTACGTATGGTATTAGAGAAAGCTGAAATAAGTAAATCGTTCTCGAAAAACTGGACACCCGATATATCCAATATAATTTTTGTATTATCCATAGTTTCTTCCTTAATAATTTTTATCTTTGATTTACTCAAGTTAGGAATCTTCTAACCACGCACTCACTATATAGTCATGCTGTTTATGTTGCCATTAAATAAAATAAACATAAATACAAGTGTAATAAAGAAAGAAAAGCAAGTGTTTCATTTATTTACTTAATACAACTGGCGCCTCCACCAAATATGCTTGATTTATTTTACAAATTAAGCAGAGTTTCAATTTTTTTGTAATGAGTTCCTACTTAAACTTGGTAGCTATCTGCATGTATATGACTAACATTAGTTTTTATCTTTAGTCCCCTTCGTGTAAAAAAAAAAAAAACATTCGCAATTTAAATCAAACATTTTTATATTTTTGTTATTTACTAACATGAATCGCGACGTAATGTTTGTTAATGGTATAGCGAATATAACCCTAACTACGTATGGTTTAGAAAAATACGCCAACAAAATATGTAATTAAACAAAATTATGTTATGGCAAAGCTAAAGATTGGAATCAACCTAACCAATGCGAAAACTAATCTTTTTACTTGCATGAATCAAGAACATGCAACATTTCTAAAGTTTGACAGCATTACTTACCGTTTATGACTTCATAAAACGAAAGTTATGAAGAGAACGGGTTTCCTTTATTAATATAAATGATGGTATATTACTTTAACTTAATTACTTTATTGTAGTTTTGGCGAAGCAAAATAAATACATAGTAGCAAATTTAAACAAAGCAATAGGTTGCTCTTATTAAAACATTTCTTGCACTCAATCAATCTCGCAGTGTGTATAGTAGGTATGTCATAACATACTTAATTTGGTTACAAGGAAAGAATCCGAATTGAATTTAAATTTAAATACACTGTACAATTTTTAAATTAATTAACAAAATTTTATATATTTGCGTTAATCGCTCGCGATCCCGAACTCGAAAATTCAGAAAATTATGAATCTTTGGGAATATGTAGGCTACATATATGCGCTGCATACGAAAATTCCATCATTTCCTCTTTTGACTTGAGTTAAAAAATATGTTACAATGTATACAATACGCATAAGCTCCCTTTCTTCTTCTTGCAAAACTCATTGCAACAACCAATTTTTGTCTTGAAATTTTTGCGCTATCTCTTACCATATACGTCATATGCGTAGATAGAGAAAAATTTCAAAATTTTAAAAATTAATTTCGTAATTGCTGTTTGTTCAGGATCATTCCTTGTCAATTAAACTAGTTTCGTTTGATGTAAAAAGCTTTCTACATTGATTCTAATTCTTAATGCTTCTTGATAAAGAATAACATTAATAAATATTGCCCGGATGAAACACAAAAAATAGAGGAAATGCTAAATATGTGCTTGGATGAAAATTACTGAGGATAATTTTTACGAATAAAAAAAATTGTTACAAATACACAGCTCAAATGCAATTCCAGTTGTAGTATAGTTTGGATATGTGGATGATATCTTCAGCGTATGCGCTTGTGAAACGCATATGACTTTTGAGTTTTATCTAATAAAATTAATGAGAATATTTAACTCACAATTGAAAACTAGCAACCTAATCATTCCCTAAACTCTCTAAATATAAAAATACAGATTACATCTAATTTATTGGATTTTAAGATATACAGGGAATCAATTTTTTTGTGATTAGTGTCTCACACATCTAGACATCTCAATAACGTCCTGCTTCTAATTTCATAATATTTAGTGCTTACGATCTGACAATTTCAATAGAGAACTCGATATAATTGGAACGATAGCGTACAGTCATGGCGATACCTCTTAATAGAGACTTTACTAAGGAAATGGCAACAGTCCCTTCCAATAAAATTACCATTCTCCTCTAATCAAGAACCAAATTCAAAGCAATGGATAGAAATCCCATTTATACGTAGGTTTGTTAAAAAAGCATTTTTTAAGTAATTTGATAATAAAGTAACCTTTTATAACAATAACATTCTAAAATCTTGTTTAGTTAATAATAAGACATAAAGGTCACTAAACCTGGTATTTACAAAATAAATCGTATCCGTTACAAAAAAATGGGTATTTACCGTACGTATACTTGAAAACTTAAATGTTTTTATATAAACATTTAAATAAACGTTCTAGTAGGCTATTTTATAAAAGAAAACTTGTTATTGAATCTGAATAATATTCTAAATGACCAAGCAGGATGTAGGGCAGAAGAAGACCTACATCCTAGGAAGAAGAAGGATAAGACCAAGCAGGGTCTTATCCTTCGATTACTAAACAGAATGAAACTATACTTATTTACTTACTGTTAACAATTTTAGTCTTAATTTTTGTTGAATCCTGAAAAATTCATATTTTTTTTATGAAATTCAAAGTTAAATAAAATTTTTATTCATTATGCAATATTACCTCCACATTTGGTTTCACGATGAAATTTTGGTAATTACATTTTCTTTACAGGAAACAATATTCTTTGCTTCTCTCTTATTCCATACCGCTTATCATAAAATCCTAAATATCGTAAAAAGGAAATCCCACGTTCTTCATTAGAATTACAATTTGTTTTCTTTTTTCATTTTCTCCGTCCGCTTTCCCATTTAAATATAACTAAATGGATATATATGGTTATAGGTACCGTTTTAATGCATTAAACTCACCGCATTCGCAGGAAGAGTTCGTCCTATTAGCACCTACTATACCCAGTCGAATTATAATAAATTTTAAGATATAATTAAATTTACATTTTTACCATTAAAAATGAAAAACAAGAAAGGTAGCTTTAACTAATTGACACATTTACATATAAAATGAGATATACAGCTTTAATGTACGTCGTCCATTATTTATTTATTATTTATTATGTACTTGTACTCTTAATGAATAAATTGTTCTCTTTTAGATGTTCATTCATTGTATGGACCTATTAAGCATAAGCACGTGTCTAATTAATTCACTAATGGTTTTCCTTGTTTTTGATTGACCACTGCAAATTCCCAAATTTCGTATTTATAACATGCAATGAGTATCCGGTAATAATTGCTTGGAAACAAAATTATCGAACAAATGGACTTTATAATTCGAGCATAATATCGTTCCAAAGTAAAATTACCATATCTGGTAGGTGTTTAAGTACTTTTTTAGACGAAGTAAATTATAATTACCGGCAAATTACATGACATAATGGGCGCTAATTGAGATAAAATGCATCTGGGTGTGCATCTGCTATGCATCTCCACGGGCTCGACTCGAAGCATTTAATGAAATAAAATGGAAACAGCGACTAGAGCCGCAGTACTACTGCGTACTCCACTAGTATTAATGCCAATACTCATTTGTATGTCTCCAAGCACAGTCAACACCAGAACAGAATTATTACTAATACGTCAGTATCTTTCCGAAAATTTAACCCTCGCTGTTAGTCTAACTCATCTGGTTAATTTATTTGTTGGTAATAATAATAATAACGGTAATAATAATAATTTTAAACATCCTCAATTTAATTAAAAATAAATTTCGGGTAACAACAAGTAACTGAGATTATATCACGATTAAATAATGTAAAATTTTATCTACAAATATTTCCTGCGCAAAAATGCATTGTTTAAAACATTTGCTTTTTGGGTAAAAATTCGAGAGAATTATCGCTAACAAGGGAAGGTTTCCGGATGTCAAATTGTTTGCATACTAAGAACACACTTTCATGAGAAAATACTATGGATACAAGTTTTGTACTTGCTGCTGCTGTGAGAATGGTCTTCACCTCTTTAAATAGACATTCGCAATATTACTAACGTTATTGCTACTTCTGCATTCTATAATGCCAAACTCAACAGTTTCGTTAACTTTTCTAATTTTTTTACCTAAACTATCCATTTTTAATCGCTTACAGATGTGATAGCCTCTTCATTCGAGGAAAATCTCTGACCTCCGAAGTCTAGGAAACAAACAAAAGTCATTAACTATTGATGGAACAAAGCTTTTACACAATCTCTATTCTCAGCCCAAAAAGCAATGGCCATCACCTTTCCGGTTGATGGCGACTGTCTCAGAGCCGATTCGTTTTTCGCAGACCAACATTTTGTATCTATCTTGGCTTCAGGTATATACTCAGTTTCATTTGCAGTCATGTTACTGGTAGAAGCCATCTTCATATTAAGATTTGAAACTTTTCGGACTACCGCCAATGTAAAGAAATGTTATAACTTCAATTATCCGTTATGCCAATGACTTAAAATAGCTAATGCATGAACGTGCTACATTTTTAAGTTACGCATCATGTTCAAAGTTATTTCGCCACTCGTCGACATTATCGATTCAACGCTTGTACTACTGCGAATTGCAACTAGTTCTGCCTTGTCGGTTGCGATTCGTATTCGCAAACATTTCCGAAATACATAACTAAATAATTCCCGAAAGACCCTATTCAGAGGAACTACTTCTCCGGCGTGCGGATGTCGTCACCCTTTTAAAACTCCCACACGTAAACTTTTAATGATGGGTTAAAAATTCATTAAAATTCTAACGACAAAATACATACAAAACTCCACGTAACTCTGTTGCCGTATCTTATCAAAATACTGTATTGCAATACGGCTACGGCCGTTGGAAAATTTACAGAAAAATTAAATACTTGATTTTTACGTTTCATATAAAATTCTGCATGACTTACATTCTAATTATCAAGTAATCCTTATGTATATCCATAAATGTAAGATTTATGGAGTTTCTGATACATAAATTTGTGGATGTTTTAAAAGGAACTTAAGACGTCACCAACCTATAACTTAACCACTATAACACAAAAGCATTCAAAATGACCCAGTATACTGAATTATTTTGAATTAGCATCACGTAATAGAACAATCCAATTATACTTTTTTAATATAGAAATCATAAATGAAGGAAAAACAAAGAACGTGTTTAAGGCTGCTTACTCGCTCTGATCTACCTTAAAAATGTAACATGACAGAGATAACCAAAACTCTACAAATAATCAACCTTCCGTAGCGAGATCGCATGATGCAGATTACCAGAAGATGTTCGAGGAAGTCAAGGTGACATCGGTTACAAACAATAACAGCATCAGCTCAAAATGAAGATTGTAAAACGATAAGATCAAACATGGAGGACCAAGAGTAACTAAGTTATTAGTAAGTAAGTCAAAACATTACAGTATTAGAAGCCGAAATAGTGTTACCTATTCAAACAATCCGGTAATTCCGGTAATGGTGCGAAACTCTCCAGCTAGGTTGACATCGATGTGAGATTGCATGCTACAAAGACTGGGTAACCTAGTTTTAAAGTGGCGTTGGCCTAAATATACCAGAACGACCAGTAGGAGAACGTCAGATCAGATAACCCTAGAGATCCTTCAGGTAATTGAAGTAGGCTATCAATGGAAAAAACGCAATCTCAGGACTGGTGGGAAAATTTTGCGAAGGCGAAGCAATTTCTGATTCAATACAAGCTTGTTTCTGACTGACCTACTAAGCAGTCACAGAAGTCTGCTAAAACAATATTACATAGTAAAATAGGTAAGAAATAGTAGAAATGATCTGATGCACTCCAACATATATTATTTCAGGTATTTAGCGCTCCAAATAAGCTACACAGAACAATGATATTTGATCTATTGCCATGGTCGTAATTGCATCTTGCTATTTTAAATTACGTCCCAATGTTGACTCACTCATTGTCAATTTTAACAGTGTCTTGGTAAGATGTGTGTAAATGAACACTACATGTACTTACCAATCTAGGTGTTAGAAATTTATGGGAAGATATAGAGGTCACTAAAAAATTCCTTTTAAAACTTGCCTTATGAGTATATGGCGAATAATATTTTGACTGTGTAGGCTTGCAAGCAGGACACTACATATGACCGACCTAGACCAAACAGAGAAAAAAGAACATTCAAGTTCTTGGTTCTGCCAAGTGGATAGAAAGACATTCTTAGCAGGAGTACGGTTCTTGTATCTTAAAACAAATATTTGTAAATCATTAATCTACCATTAAATTTAATGCTTCCTGAATAGTCTTTTGAAATATCTAATAAATTTTAAAATTGCACGGTTTTTTAATAAAAATATCATTTCGAACGTTCATATTTGCAAGAAACATAATTTATCGTTAGCGATGTGTTGTTGTAAACTTTCGCGGTCGTTGTTTTCTTTTAAAGAATTTGAGTTTCCGCGTTGAAACTGCGTCGCAATAGCATAAGAATGCCGACGTTTCGCTCTCAATTTCATGGGGCTTCCTCTAGAGAAGCTCCATGACCAGAGGAAGCTCCATAAAACTGAGAGAGAAACGTCGGCATTCTTATGCAATTGCGACGCGGTTTCAACCCGGAAACCCAAATTCTCTATTGTTAGGACTTTGTTGTAATCAACTTTGAATAGTTCAAATTTAAGAAAACCATAAAATTTATTTTTAGAAGTATTCTAGTATGCTATAAACATGTCACCAACTTTCATTCAATGAAATATGAAAGTTGGACAAGCTAATACGTGGGAAAGTTTGTTTCATCGGTTTCTTTTTTAATTACTTATTTTAACGATGTTACTTGCAGCAAAACATTGATCAGACTCAAGATTAAGAGAACTGAAATATTTTAAGTAGTAATTAAAACGATTATAGGAAGATATGATATTCTGTCCAACTTTCCATGGAATTGTACGTATTATAAAATAATATTATAATTATTGAACATTTATTATTTATTTTGCTATAAAATTTTAAAGAAACGCACATACATACAACTCAAGAAGTTCTAAACCTCTAGTGTGTACAAACATAACCAGATGGTCCGTTAAGAGTTGTAAGTTTTCTAAAAAACATTATAAGTAGCACAAGAATGAGCATATTTCTATTAATAAAAAATTATTAATTCGATTATATTGCTTTACATACGCCACTGAAGCATCTCCAAACTCCAGTAGCATTTCGTACTGAACATACTTTGGAAATATTACAAAGCTCATTTGATTAAAGTTCATAAGTGTTCTACATAGAAACAGTACTACTTAAAATAGCCGCAAACGACTCCAGAGTGGGATTTTCGTCCTAGCAAAAAGCTGAATTGCAACTTAAATACAGAAGTGAAGTTCTTCTTTCATGTCCAAGGGAATAATTCCGCATGCGACATACGCGAAGTTAATAAATTTACAGATAAACCTTCGTCGTTCTGCTGCCGTTGTAAATGAGACGCCGACCGTCCACACACACTGCATGACCTCCAATATTACACTACACGCTTACTGTAACCAACACATACAAAATATCAAAAGGAAAAGAGAGAGTGCCATAGGGAGAGGGAGAATACAACGGCAGTAACGCGCAGCGGTTCGCCGCGAATACCCGGAGTCGGTTCCCGGAGTCGCTTCCCGGAGTCAGTTCCGGACGCCCGGACCCTGCGCGACGTTCCGAAATAACCGGAGTCTGTCGCGACTGATTTTCTCGCATACTTATCGTCAAATCCGCAAGGACTAAGGACAACGCCAGTGCCGAGTGTGCAGCCGAATTCTACACCTTCTGCAGGAGGAGTGTTGTGTAAACTGTACTACTTTCGAGGAATAGACCGACGGCTTCAGGCAGTTTCAGGCTCTGATTGTCCAAACGCAATTCTTGTACGTTTCTATCAAGAACTGTGTTGGGACATCATCGCTCGAAACGAATTAACTACACGCCGACGAGGATCCAAGATTTTTCTCTTCGGTCTGATGTTCGCTGAGTGAATGTTTGTGATACGTGCGGGTAGGAAATTAAGACGCAGGGGTGGTTTTGTCTCAACGTAGTAGAACAAATACGAATTAAAAGTGTATTGAATTTCTGAAATTGGCATGTTTTCTTCTCTTTGATAACAGTAAGTGCTTTTAAATTTGTTTATTATTATTTTCGGAAAATTTGTACAATATGTATATGTTTTACAGAATATTTATTTTAATTTTTTTTCAATGTTTCAAATTATTTAGTACATTTAATAAAAGAGAATATAAATAAATACGTTCACCTTTACTATGTTTGGTTCTTCAACGTTTAACGCAAAGTCTTGCAGTTTCTTTTAGATTGTAACAAGACTTTAATTATTAATTCCTCGGCTAGATTTCGGCTATTTTTCGTAACGTCGTAACGTGTGTTAATAGTCGTGCTACTGATAAGAATCAAATTTACCTACAAACATAATTAAACTTAAACCTTAAATTTTACAGTGGCGATGGGGGCTTCTCTAATAATATTGAAACTTAATCAATGCATTTTCTAATTATTAGTAGGTAATTAGCTACTAATTTAACAAGCACAGAAATGTTTTTTGCTACAGAATTAACATTTAGCTTTTAATGAACAAATTTTAATTTAATAATTATCAAATTTGCAAGAATTTAAAATATTGAGAAATGAAAAATTTAATTTCAGTTGCTCCTTTACTTATTTTATACAGATCTATGAAGCAAAAATTAACTTGAAAGAATTTTAGTCATATTAGATTCCTTAATTAGGTTAGGTACAATTATATATTAAATTATTACCTTAAATTACAGTACTAACTGCTGAAAAAAAGTAAAGGGCCTACATGTACGGAAGTGGAACAAATTACCGCGGCCTTTTCCGTTTCTTTTATTTAAATTAAATTCCAAGAACATGATCCTTGTCTTTTAAATACAACACAATAAGTTGTTCTTCTATTACTCTATTGTTAATATCAAAATTATTTATTGTATTTACGATAATGAAAGCAATAACCAAAAAAAAAATGCTTTTACGATTTGTATTAGTTTTAAATGGATCATTGGGTTTTTAGTTATATCCGTTTAAAATAAGATCAGTATTTTCTTTACCTATTTGTCTAAATATCACCAGATAAAGTGGGAAACAGTTACATAATGCAATAAGTTATCACAGTGCGATCTTTTTTTTATTTTCTCTTCTTAGCTAGGCTTAATTCAACTTATATTAGTAGCTTAAGACATTAAGAGGATACAATCATTAGATTTTGTAAAAGTGTATTTGATGTAGTTCACGTTATTAGTATTACTACTAGTATTATTATTATAATTTACGATTATTACGAGGGCAAGGTAAATCGGCCTGGTAATGAAATCTTTTGAATTAAAAAAAATATTTTTCTTTTTAGTTCCATTTACTTATCCAACGTTTCAACATAAACGGATTCCATGCCCGAAGTGCGATTCTGCAAGGTCTGTAAAATCTCCACCGCTACTTTTTCATCCAACTCAAATCATTTTCAAGCCACAAATTTCTTTAAATTTGGGGCTAGATGACGATCGGAAGGAGCCAAAGCTAGCGAAAAGGGTGATGAATCGCACGATTCGTACTTCACATCTCTTAGTTTTTCCATGGGCAAAGCACCTTTACGGACTGGTGCGTTGTCCGGGTGAAAGATGGTTTATTTCAAGATTCGTTGGCATTTTCCAAAGTAATTTAATTGTTTGAAAAAAAACGTTCCGGTAAGTCATCGAACCAGACATCTCCCGCTTACTAAATAAGCATACTAGCTGGTGCACCACGGAGATCGTTCTCTTTTTAATAGCTTATTGTGTTATTTTTGCCTAAATGTATCTACAGATAAATAAGATCAATGTGTTAAACAGAGAACATTCCTAACGATATCTAGCAAATGGTTCGGTTTGTTATATAACATATAACAAATATATAAAATTGTAATACTCAACAGATAAATAGCATCAACACAATGAAAATTGAACCTTTCTAACAGATCCCTGTGGTATAATGGTTAGCAGGCCCATCCAGCAAACGGGAGATGTCTTTACCAGGATATTTTTTCATATAATTAATTACGGCGGAACACACAAGGCAACCTCCACCTTTTCAAAATTTACCGCCGGCAGTATTCAGCAGTTTTCAACGTAGTTGCTACCTGTTACCTTTCCGGTAAATACTGTTGACTTGGCTTTTTTGCAGAGCCACCGACTTTCACCAACTGCCTTGACTGCCGTTTTGTTTTAGGCGTAAATAAGTACGCCTTTAGTACATAGTTATGGTAACATGCCGCTAAGTTTGCACATAGTCCTCTCAGGCTTAATTGTTCTTGAAGAATGTACCGCATTCTCTTTTCTAAAATTTGTGGGAGTCCTTCATGTTGTACATCTACAAGGAGACCAAATTTCAACTTGGTTGTAGATCTTCACACATGTAAACGAACGAGCAGACTCCTTATAAACCCTTACCAAATTTTCGATGAGTTCCTCTTAGTGATAAACCGTCCAAAACAATGAAGCTTATGTATCATAGAACAAAAATGTTGTTGATAATGTTATCTCTATGTTAATGCGAGGACAAACACTAGATAAAATGTAATCAACTAGTGCAGTTCGTAAAGCTTACCAAACGATCTTCTTTATTAGTAACCTTCGATATTTAATGTTCCAAGCAAACGATGCACTACAGCGCTTTAACGAGAACATTGGCGCGTATTTAGTTGCTCTTAAGTTTACACTCTCACGGAACTAAAAGAAGGAGACACGCGTTACCGTAAATCCGGCCCAAGAAAACCAATTTTAAAGGTACAAGTTGGAATTTCACAGTGGTTATGTTATTTGTCTTTACATAGCGAACACATGCTTATAACGATCTGTTTTTACACACAAAATTTCAAAATTTTCGTTTTCTATCTATAAAATATAGAATAGTTCCCTGAAAATAAAAACAAGCCCTTCAATATTCGTTATAACTGGACAGTACAATATTACAAAAACAGCATCAGAAATAAAAGAAAGCGGATGTTGTAATATGTAAACGTATAACTCGTACGCAACAGCGAATTCTCCAATTCCTTACGCGATCGAGGTAAGCTAGATGGCGACACATACAAGGTATATGCAACTTATAGGTTCATCCTTCTCTCGTCATACGCATCCCTTCCCCCTTTATTCACCACACATTGCGACACTGGGAATATATGATATTAACCCTTATTCCGCACATTGTGAGTCCATTGCGTCAATATTGTCCCGGTACTCCGAAAGGATAACGATGTAATTCGAAGCAAGGACGTTGTTTCAAAATTAAATACGAAATGATATCCTATTATGTTCGGTTGCGTCTGTTTAATGAAATTTCCAGTTGGAAATGTCTTATTAAAAATTGAGATACATTTTAGCTTATTTAACGAAAGCCATATCGTCATTAACGTTTTCAGAGGACGAAAGGTAGAAGCCTGCATTGATAATTTAATTTTACCGGTTTCGTATCAGTTTTCTTTGTTTAGTGTCCCAACAATAAGCGCAAGAGTGGCTATGGAATCTGTTTTCTTCCAATCCTGTGCTCAATCAATATGAAGAAATATACAAGCTGATCAATTAAAGAAAACCAATTCTTCCATAAAATGATAAAACTGCTCCAATGAAATATATCCGAAAGAATACTATCAGAATGTCTGTCTATTTTATAAGTTACGCCATAATCGATATTCCAGAAGTGTTCAGAAATTAAAAAATTTTTATTTCATGTTCATAGAAACCAAAAAAGAAAAGAAAAAAACATATTTATTATGGTGGAATAAAAGCTTTTTTCGTTTTTTTAACAAAACTTAATTTGGCAATATAAAAAACAAAAGAAAATTTATATTCAATAGTTCTCTGCCATTATCTGGTAAAATTTTAAATTTCCGTCTATACCATTCCATTAGTTTAAAAGCGAACAACTTACGACGTCATTCTTCTACCCCCAACGGCAATGGCGTTAATCCGGGCTATAAGCCAACGCGGAAGCTGCCCCATCCCATCATATTCTTCCAGTTTCGGGAGAGTTTAAGGTAGTATAGCGGCACATGATTTATATTGGGTCACTTCACTGCATATATCCGATTCTGTTAGTCACAATGTAGTTGGGAACACCTTTAATTCTGGTACAAGTTCCACCTTTGTAATTCTACCAAACGCACATCATCTTTGCTTCGAAGCTTTTACGTTTGATCAAAAGCTTTTGCAAATTCACCACAGGCCACTGGTTTCTTTGGATAACGGAAGCAGATTCATCAGATACTTCTCGGCACCGTCTGCTTATCTTTCCTAGATCCGTAGCAACCTATCGTCCGCCGCCGCAGGACCAAACTGCGGTAATAGTTTCTGCATACTGCGGCAACAATTCTTCGGGGAAGAAGCTGTTGGTCAACGAATGTCTTTATTTGTATTGGGCACTTTGAGTTAGGAGAAAATGTACAACGTATCAATAAAAATAAAGGTTAATATAGCATTAATAATAACAACTATTTCACTTTCGTTTTAGATAGAAGAACCTTTTGATCTACCCTGTTAAGTTGTTAAGCTGTTGAGTATCTTCCCCATCAAGTTGAAAAACATTACATACTGTTTTTGAGTTCCCCATACGGCTGTGCTCATAGGGCAGTTCGGCTGTCACCACACTAAAAAAAAATAAAAAAACTTCAGCATGTTTTTCTTGTGTCTTCTTAGCTTGATTTAAGCAATATGATTTTCTTAAGATTTTTAAAGTTACGTTTCTCTTAAATATTTAAGCGCTTCACAAGAAGCGCATTGGTCTTCTTTTGGGACGAAGAAAGATATTAAATTTTGCGAAAAATATGTTTTCGAACATAGTTTTGTGTGCTACAGGCAACTTTTCCTCTATATAAAATTTATACATCGTGCTATAGTCAAAGATCCACCCAAACATAGAGATACCTTTGTTTATCTTAACGAATGAATGCATGATTTATAATGCCATCCTAGAAGGCCAAGCTAACGGTTTCATTTTTATTAAAGTTTCTTCTTCTATCTCCTTCTATCATTGTATTAGTACCATACCATATCATTGTATTAGTATTAGTTTTGACCCAAGCCATTCTAATAAACGTATCCCTTACATCCAAGGTATTATTAAAAAGGTTTTTACGAACCAATTTTTTTTTCATTCCGCCAATTTCTATTAGAGATAAGAACTATTGGCGCTACTGGTACTCCATTCCACCGTCCTTCTATAATTTAGTTTTAACCCGTCCATATAGCCAGTAACATATTGCCTGTCTGCAAGCTTCCAATAATTTATATAAATGGTTGTTTTTTGATCAGGAGTGAAGTTGGCACTTAAATCGGCATATCTTGCAAGGTTGTCCTTACAGCTTTTACCGAAATACCTTCAGATACGTAAAGGTCTCCATAATTTATTTTCCTCTTTTTCTCATTTCGCTTCCAGCTTTCCATTAATTTCTAAATCTTTTTCTGATTTTCTATTTTTTATTTTTTTGTACTTTTACTTTACTTACGGTTTTCATATTATTATTACTTCCCACACCTTCGATATTATTTGGAAAATTATGATGATTAAAGCGAACTCTGTTCGGAAGCTTCACCATCATCATCAGGAATGTTGACGGAATCATCAGAATCGAAATCGTTCAAATGTTTAGTTTGACATTGACCTATGTATACCTGTTTCTGTTTATTACAACCATTATTAACTATGATTAAATAATAAACAGTTCCTTTTTATTGAAAGAAATGAAAAACGTGAAAAAAAGAAACGATTTTCCGTGATTTTCGATGTAAATCAAGCAACGAAATAGATATTGACATATTATCAACAACTTAAACTCCCTGAGTATAGTCTTCTCTAATTATTAGTTAGTAAGACAAATGAATAATAAGATTCGCTATTGCCTGTATATAGTGTGATATACATACTCAGGTGGTTTTACGTGTACAGCGCAGAGCCGGTAATTTTCGTAATCCCCCTATATGTTATTGGTTTTTAGTAAATTGATCTTCGACTTTCCACGGCTATATCTACCGCGAACGTAGATTATTTTCAATGTTTATTACCAATCGAAACAAATATACATTTAAAATTCAAATTGCAAATTCACTTGTAGAGGCGGGACAAGCGATAATACCAACACGGTTTATTTGGCTTTATCAAAAGTGTAATTATTCCGTGCACGGAATAATTACACACAATTTTAATTAAAAGCAGAACTTTATCATCAATTTAGTTATAAAAGTGGTAATACAAAATTGCAAACGAGAATCCTCGCCAAAATAACAATGCACCTACATACGTGGAATTCGATATTGAAATAATAAGCTAGCTCACCATATCGATTTGTACGTGTGTGTATATATACAGATATTTTTTATATTCTTAATAAATATTATACACTAACCCTTCGTGTTTATACAGGCATAGTGTTAATTGTAGGTGGCTGTCGATTAAAACTGGATTAAGGAATAAGCACATTTACAAAGATATGCGCTTAAATGATACACTTTGATATGGGCATATATTAACGTTGAAGAATATAGAATGTAAGGTAATGGATGCGTTTGTCGAGAAAACGTGTTGGAGAACATCTTTAAAATATAATAATAATACGTATTGATTATAACTATCCAAAAGGATAAAAAAAATCAATAATCCGATGTCGGTCAAAATGAATGAAAATTCAGACAAATAATAAAATTAATAAAAGAAATAAAAAATACAGGAAAAAAATGGATCAATTAAACAAAGGAAAAGAAAAAATAGGACGTTATGCTAAACATATAGACAAAACGTAACGATGGAGTAGTTTAACCTTTCTGTGGTTAAGAAACTCTTTTATATTATAGCAGCTTTGTTCTATTGAATACTTTTTAATATATAAATACTTCTTCGCCTGGTTTCATGGAGATATAGTAATATATTCTTCCTTGTGATTATGATGGTGACAGATAGCTTCAAGAAGACGGAAAATTAGAATAAGCAACGATTGAAAAAGAGGTTTACATGACTTTATAGATTCTACTCCGCCTAATATTCTAATTATTTGTTTCTATGCGACAAAGGTTCAGCCGCGACTTAATAGCGTGTCTAATAGTAGTTGATCCTTCAGGCTGCAAAACAAAAGCATCTTGGTATTTAACATTTTTACTAAGTGATCACAGTGAAAATTCCCGAGCAGATTATCCTGGATACGCACATTCGGAATTTTTGTTAACCCTGCTTGGATGATAGGTTTACCGTGACCAGCTACCAGGGCTTGTATATTTTGTGTACGCTGTTGCGTGTGAAAAAGCAGAAAGTTTGGCGTCTCCTCATTAAAGCTCAGTTGACTGGTTTTGTTGGCACAAAACCAGTCATAAACCTATTGAGAACACTATTAGCTAGTATTTCAGTTTGTGATAGAGTCGATATAATTGCGAGTACGCTAGTATCATCCGTATACATGAAAACTAGTATATCCGAGCAGAAATTGTATATATCATTTGTATACAGATGGACCCAATATAGTTTCCTGAAAAACGCCATGAGAGACAGGTAAACAACTGGACCTAACCGAACAGTATCCGAACGTACTGCTTGCGACCTCTGAATTATGAACAAATGCAATCAAGAGGGAAATGTCTTTTATAAATTTGTTCTACTATAATATCACAGAATGACAAACAAAACAATACTGGACTTATTCTTCCAAATTCATAATGATTCGCATGTAAAATACGATATTTCTCAATAAATATCGTTAATCGTTCCAGCATGCAATATTCAATTATCTTTGCCACATTTAGCATTAACGAGATTGATTTATAGTCGTTCATATAAGTTCCATTACCCTTTTTAAAGACCGATTCTACTTCCGAAACTTTAAAACATAATGGAAATGTGCCATAAGTGAAAGATAGATCCTCTAGATAAGTTAATGGTTTTAAAACGCTGTAAATTCTTCTTCAAAATTTTGGCCAACATTCCATCCGGATCGAAGTATTTTTGTTGTTAAGCTTATTTGGTTCATTTCAAAAGTAATGTCAAGTATGTACGTTTTCTGGTATCGAGTTGTCAATTTTTACGTCAAGTTGTGTATAATTTGTTCTGAAACAGCCAGCTTATTTTCTACCTGCTAAACCTACAAATCTACCAAATGCGTTCAATAATGAATGATAATTCTCAACTTAGCATAATCACATAACAGTAGTAATAATGGGTTTATTGGCATGTGAAGAAGTATCTATATTATATACTGCAACATGTATATAAGAAAGAGTACCGCAAAAGCATTTCGCGTCAGTTAAGTCAACATAGCTCTGACGTTCTGATCTAGGTACCAATCTGACGTATGTACTAGCTTCACCTGCTATCAATACAAACACAATGTATGCAAGTATATACACTAAAATATTGTAATATCATTATTCGCAATATCGGGGTTAACCGTAGCTAGCACTCGTATACATCAGTCCAGCCTCGCTCACTTCCCTCTAGTGACCGTAAGCTCGTCTTAGAAGCTGCGACACTTCTTTTATCCTATTGCCTTTGGAGTGTGGGAGTTGGGAAGTTCAATTAACTCCATCCAACTACGGTAGTAGTGAAACGGAACAATAGTTCGATCTCCTGATATCCTGAAACATAAAACTGGATGGAAAACTACTCCACAACAATATTCAGTATTACTTTAAGCGTATATCAATGTAATTTCGTTAACTAGTTATCATTCGTAAGATAATCAAATGCTGTGAATTCACAGCGAAAAGTATTTTGCTGATGAAGATAGACTTATTTAATTCGAGAGTGTATTTCTCTACATATAATAAACAACCTTTTTAGGAATATTCCTACCGGAATGTAGGTAAGATATGAACAGTTTAACTAAAAGCAACGTTATTTAACTAATATTTAACGAATATTTCCGGAGATATTTATCGTCTAGCTTAAATTTTATAGGTGGAGCCATAAATTACTGCAATAGCGGCTGTATCTGGTGTCTCGTTGATTTGCAGCACAAAAACGAGGAAAAAAACGACAGCAGGACATTGAACAGGAGGAGAGGGTTTGTTTATTTCCAATAATAATTCCGCATTAATGTCGGCTTACTCTAGCTTACGTTCGCCTGCGTAAAATATCGTATTACAACGACTGATGTCGCGTTACATCTTACTGATCATCCGTAGTTTTATGAAAGTGTAGACTGGGATAGATCGCCTAGAACTAATTTAAAATCTTTTATTTATTTTTTTTTTCTTATAATTCTTATAGGAAGTTTATTTTGTTCGGTTTTGGATGAGATTAAGAAACAGCGAACATACTCCTTGTATATCTTCATAAATATTATGATGTGCCTACCGTTGCGTACACTTCGCTTAAATTCTAATTTAAATTTTCCGTATTCCGACCACGTGTGCTGTAAAAAAATGCACGAAATATCATAGAGTTATTTTAAATAAATAAAATTGTAAATTACCTTTGGGACGGCACAATCTGATTACCTTATTTTGCATATATATGATAAAATAAATTTATCTCAAAATGTTAATCCATTTCACTGTGTGGAAACTTTTTTGTCACTGATTTAAATATTACCCCATTTCAATATGGGACGTAATTCCGTATATCTAATTCGTGATTTGCTTTAACATCAGATAATCTAAAGCTTAGGAGATCCATCGTGCAAAAAATTTTCAGGAGCATACGCCTTCCCCAGAAGGAAAGTTTGTATTTTTAATGAGTATCTTTGAGAGAACTATTTTGTGCAAAATAACAAAAAATATTCAGCTTCAGATTAATTTGCTGAAGAACGACACAGAGACATATTCATAAAAAATATCTAGAAACAGATTCCAGAATATTATACAAAGTATTCCGTTAAAAAAGTCGAATTGCATCAATTAAACGTGCAATTTGACGGAAATTGATACAAAAAGTTTTACGACACTCGCCCAAAAATCGACAGCAATAATCTCAAAGTACATCGATATATGGAATATTGGTGAAAGGTGGTATGAATTGAAGGTATGCATCAAAAAACGTAATAATATACAGGCTGCTCTATTTAGAAACTTTCCTCCAAATATTTTTCATTTACAAAATGTTCCGCTAAACTACTCAAGGAAGGAATCATCCTCCACGCCTCATCAAACCGATCTTCTCGATCCCATTATTTGATTTGATCAAATTTACAATAGCTTTACACAATACACTCAATTATATTAAGGCAACAATGTACAGAAGAAGTGTTAAAACATGAAGGTAAGCATATCTCGCAACTAACTATCGACGAGATATTCTAGGAGACCTATGTAAAAATAGTAGTATTGCCGAGTGAAGATTTTTAAAATTTTTTAAAAGTTGCTCTTCAGGTCATATCACGAAATAATGTTCATTCATTTCAGCAGCATCAGCAATAAAGACCATCTCTATTACCAAGATGGAGGTCTATCCAGTTTTCACACTCTCGCAAAGATGCTCACATGTTACTTTACGTTTTCTCCAGATGCAGAATGTTGGTTTACTGCCTCACTATAGAGTGCGCTGCAATTGCTATTAACATAGCTTATTTGGGTTTTTCAATTCAGTCACGAGAGCACTCGTATCGCACGCCATGATGAACAATGAACAATAGTTAATTTTAGCAAAACATTGTACCGTGTAAAGAAAAATAACAACTTGACAAATCAATACGTTCCCACTGAGCAAAATATTTTAATCTAGATGGCAATCACATCTTCCAACCTAAAACCTGCCCTATCCTACAATATCAATTTTATTGGACTTCATATACAGATATACACATATATCATTATATCTTATATGTAACTATTTGAAATAAAGTGCACATAAAAATATTATACAGCGCAAAGCAATAATAATTCTCTATTGCCGCTCCTCTTATAAGATAGAAGCAGAAAAATCGTGTGCTCGGAAGAACGAAGACCACGATCTAATTCGATCCGCGCGTAGCAGCATGTAGCATCTTCGCCGCCGTCGTCGTTGTTTATAGATTACGACCCAGGGCCGTCCGCGACGATGATAACTTGCGGATGAAATAACATCCGCAAGTCGTTGTGGTGGAGCGTGAAGTGTTCTCTCTCTGGCATATCATATTCTGCACGTCCTTCAAAACTAATAAAAGAACTCACCGATACATTACCGGCCGCATGTTGACCACATGTATAGAGGAAACTTTGCTCCTTCGAAACTCATACACAAAGATATTATAAGAAAAGAGAATTGAAGAAATTTTATCTAATGGCGGTTGTTGAGCGATTATTATCGACGACGGAATGATAATGAAAAGAATAAAACTGGGAAGTTTTTCTAGTAACGAGAAAGGAAAGGTTCCAATCAAAAGTTAATTATGCTTCAACATCTTTGAAACTTTCTTCTTACAGATTCGCAATTGTGTTATTTTCCAAAAAGTTTTCATTTAGATGTAATAAGGAATAGATTTTTCTCCTAGCAACTGGTTATTTTTCTATTTGTCATATACTTACGTAACTATGACTTACATATCTTACCTACCTTTTATAAAATATTCATATTTGTTTAATTTCCACAATGCCCACAGTTCCCGAGCAATTTTCTGCTCAGTACCACTCTCTACAACATGCGTCGAATGCTACGAAGAAGTGGATTCTTTACGCTACTATATAGAATCCACTTTTTATAATAAAGAACAATAAACAGTAATTGTAGTGCAGTAAATCTGCAATAAAGGAGCATGCCTGAGTAAATTTCGCTGCAAATACGTATGAGGTACTATCAAAAAATCCCCGGAATTGCCCCGGTACGTACATCCATGAATTCGCCCAAAGTTCCTAACATCTCGCATGCCGACCTTTCATCAAATTGCTAACTGAAGCTCTTATACGATTGTATACGACTCTTATACAATGGTTGGTACCATTGTAATAGATCAACTGGGGAAGAAACATCTTAATACATGAACGAGTGGACGTAAAGGAATTTCCTTCAATTGTTTTACACCCAATTTATATTTCTTGCACACAATTACCTTGATAAAACGGCAATATTTGAATATGACCCAGAAACAAAGAAATAGTCGTCTAACTAACACGTACTCTCGTCCTTAGAGCGGAAGGCTTTTTAGTTCCTGAAAGCATTTGTAATGTATCGCAGTCAATTACGGCCAATACACATTTCATAATGGGCAATATTTCATATTATTTCTATGGAACTTCCACCAACTAAAAATACCATTTTAAAGTGTACAGTATCTGTAACGTTAGAAGGTATAAACAATCGAATATTATATATTCGAATATTTAATATATTTATTTTTGTATTTATGTCCAATATATTATCTATTTTTAATTAAAAAAGTATCTTAGGCTGCAGTATATGTATGTTTAATTTTATTTTCGCGTAGACACAAAGAACAAATACGATCTGAGAAGCATATGAAGAGAAAAGATCAAATTATTGTTTGATTTGAGCGTTAATCAACTATTTTCATAGTTACGACTTCTAAAGTTATTTTTTTCAAATGAAAAAAAAACTTATTTATTAGATCTAAAAATCATAGTTTATTTGTGTTAACATTACATTTCACAGAAGTATTATATGTACCTGATCGAGTCATTTATTTCCACATGGTTCCCTATAACAAAAATTCAAAAACTGGATTACTACATAAATGGTGAGAAAGCAGTACATTTAATAAATGTCAGTAAACAAGGTAAACAAACGCTTTCTGTAAACAACAGCAACAAAACGACCCGCACTTCAATAAGGAACAAATACTGTTCCACTCAGGAAATTGTAATTAGCTAACCCAAGTAATTGGCCGTTTCCTTTTCTCCCCATGTTCAATTCAATTACATTTACACTATTTCAAGTTTTTAGGGGAGACTTGCTACCCCTTCGTGTCTGATACGGTAAAACTACGAAATGGAATTTGAATCTGCAGAGAGCAGAATATCTTCCGTTTTGCTTCTACTTCAGTTCTCGCTTCTACACTTTATCAGTAAGAAGTCTCTTTATTTCGCCACGTTCTCGCTTGAGGTCTGTCCAAACAATAAGTTATTTCGCTGGAACTGCATACGAAATTTTCCTCTTGCTCTCAAGATATCTAGATAGACACAAAGCAAAACCGGAGAAACTAATATTATTACTCAACTCTAATTCAGTCAAATGTAGATATTAGATTCATTGAAGCACTTAACGTAATAGTTGGTAGTAATGTTCAGGCATCCTTGCTGAAATACATTTATTTGTTTTTAATTTCTATTAAAGCGTATGTATACATTATCTTAATTAAAAGAATTTTTTTTTAAAGGAATTTTTAATTCAATTTCTCCCATAACGGAAATATTTCTGACAATTACAAAATTTTGTTTCGTCCTTTCTATCGTGACAGTCGTATACGCCAATTATGTAAGTCACTTATG
This sequence comes from Oryctes rhinoceros, assembly GCA_020654165.1. NCBI lineage: Eukaryota > Metazoa > Arthropoda > Insecta > Coleoptera > Scarabaeidae > Oryctes > Oryctes rhinoceros. The sequence continues at coordinate 16,264,975 of JAIOKQ010000008.1, read as the reverse complement.
TTTTCTTTATTGAAAATGTAAAGGAGGATATCTCCGATTCTTGGATTTTCCTATTTCTTAGTTCAAATTTCCCGATTTTTTCTGTTATGTTCCGTTATGTTCTTTTATACGAGGTATGTTTTTTTTTAAGTAAGTACCGCTTTGAAATAAAATTTAAAAAAAACAGGTAGACTTTCCTTCACAATTTTATTTTTACATGAAGTGTCCCAGCTAGTTGTGGAATCTTTTGGATACAGCCTAAAGCCAGGAGCTCCTTATCTGGACCCTACGGCCTAAGGCTACCTGTTGTCATTCAAGATTCTGGGTAACGAACATCCCGTCGGCGCGATTTAGGTTTTTGATTCGACCATTCATGGGCGGGACGATTGTAACTCATTCTCGGTTCCGTTCCTATCGCTGGTCGATAGTTGCTAGACAGCTTAATCCCCGAGAAGCCGATAGAAGCCTAAATCCCGGCGGGTAACAAGTAAGCTAGGTTACAAGAGATCAATACTGACCGTTACCTATCAAAGTTTAAGAAGGAAACTTCTTTAATATGGAAAGGAGAGCCCGCCGGAAACCAACCGGTCACCTTCCTCTGACGAATCGGACTCGCGTGAGCAATTGCTCTCAATTGGTCGGTAGGAGTCTGCTGTATGCGGTAACGTGAATCAGCAACCTTCTTCTTTGGAAGCTGAGGTTACTTATTTTCCATGTCTCATTTTTGCGGCCTGAAATAGTTTTCCTGAACTTCGCTTTCGTAGGTAATGTTAAATAGTTTAACAAAATCATCACTTTCCTCGCTGGACCTCTGCAAGAAAATTAATGCACTGACTGAGCGCTTGGTTTGGTGCACCTTTATCAACATTTTTGGTATCTAACGTGAAAACAATTTTCGATCATTTGAGCGTTCCGTCACAATTGCATGCGGAACACTTCTTGAGTCAACTTTCTGTACCACTTTGTTTCTCATTACGTTCGTCATAATGTTTTCTCTCGGTACACGTCACTAATCTAACGACGAATTTCGGCCGCATTCACGTACTTAACACTAGGAAAAAAAGAAAAAAAAACAAAAAGAAAACATTGCATATATCAGAGTCAATGGAATTCTCAATCGGCCCAGACTCACGAACAAACGTAAACACTATCCAATGTACCCGTAATGGCGTCTGTAGCTTTCCAATAAATTTCGCTACACAGTTCCCATGCATGAAATGGCGCTCGCAGCGCTACAGCGGCCGAATTTCAAAACAATGCTTACTTAAAAATCACTCCTCGTATTTGCTTATTTCAAGTAAATAAAGCTGTATTAAAAAGTATTGAAATATATAGAATGCAATGATATTACAACAATAAAAAGAAAAATGCAAGACAAGCATTTGTATATACGTTATAATTAACAGCGATACGAAACCGTTTTTCATAATTGTTGGAAAAGCAGTTACGTAACTTCGTGAAATTATTACATCGGCACCTACATTAACGCTAACAACAGCAGCAACGCATTGAATTGAATTGAGAGTTACGTGTTCACTTAAACATTGTCAAACAACGATCGCTATAAGATTTCCCCCATCGACGGCAGTTTGCACAAAAGTGTTTTCCTCTATTACTTGAAATTAATTATATTCTGGATGGAAGTAATAACACAGAAGCAGTTCAGGAGCTACTTGAATTAATAATGTAACTTTGAACAAAGGAAATTTACGTAATTTTGTTCAAAGAAAATTGCAGTTCATTAAGTTTGCGAAAGCTATATTTTACATATGAAGAGATCTATCGCAAAGAAAATGAAAACTTAAAATTTTTTGTTCAATGATCTGCACGCTAAAAGTAATTGCTATCTAGAAATGCTTTTTAATTTTAATTTAAATTCATCATGTATGGATCGACTTTATTAGTTATTACATTAATTACCGTTGTATATACATAATTACAGTCTACAACCTCTAACATTCAAAACATTATTAAGTATCTTTGTTATTTATTTTTGTAATTGCGATATTGTTTAACTGTGCTGTTATGTTTTTTTTTTTTTTAACATTAATTTAAGGAATTCGCACAAGAAAATATGGAATTGAATTCAATACAAACGAAAGCGGTAAACCGGTGGTACTGTGCAAAACTTCAAAACATCAAGGAGACCACTAAAACTATGATGAAATTGCTGATCATTAACGTCTACTACATTTCAATGTAATACTGAAAACTCCAAGAAATGCTTAATCGATCGGTATTATCACTTTATCACCGGTTCTAACGTATTTTAAATATGTATTTTGTAAGCAAGATGGTGAGCGGATATCGTCGCACCGCCCTATTACTTTAAAACGTATAAAGCTGCATTAGTGGAGGAAGGTAATGGTTGCGCCAGATTTTGAAATTAATTAATCCCTGTTAGCGCATTTTTCCAAAATGAAAACAAATGAACTCGAGAAACCGTGTAAAGTGTCCGTGAAAAATTAATGAACTTGAACGAAAGTAAGGAAGTTTCCGTTGTACAAAAAAGCTGTTAGATGAGTCGTCAGTTCCTTGAGTTAGTCATCTATAAATCATTAATTAGAAATACCACGGTATCGTTTTTGTTAACCTAAAACAGCATAAATAAGTACTGTATATTATAACTTGGGAAAGGTGCGTGCATGTATAACTTACTCGTTGCAGTACTCTAGATAAGAATAATACAAGATGAAACAACAGTGAATTTAATTACCTTGCTTTGGTTAAAAATACCAGAAAGTGCTACTATGTACGATTAATAAGTACAACCTCGATATATCACATAATGACAATCCTTTCTATCAAAGCAACTTTATCAATATTTACGTATAAGCTCTATTCACTAGTGACGCGATATTACGAAACAACCTACCATTTGATAAGTACTAACTACCAACAGTTTGCAGCAGCTAATCAATATCAAAGCGAATTGTTACTTACGGTAACAGCTTTCTGATATTGCGATCTAAATGTAAAAATTATATTTCTCCAAAGAGTGCGTAATTCTAATACAATAGATACAAAAGACACTCAAAATACAAAATAAAAATAAATTCAAAAATCTTAACGATTATTTTTTTAATTGGAATAGATGTGTGTATGTATAGAAGCTATGAAATATAAAACGTTTCTAAGTAACAATCTTCGAACACTGCTTCTTTGTATCAAATACAAATAATGATTACAGGAATTCATTCCATCGATATATAATGTATGAACCTACATTAGAAAACTGAAGCTATTGAACTGAAGTATCTTTAATAATCTAAGCGGTTATACCGGAAATAGCTGTTAAGTGCATATGAACCTTCATAACTGTGAAAGCGTTTAACTTGGGAAATTGAAAATTTGCAGAATTGTTGACTGTATAGTATCAAAATCCGATTAAATTTTCTGAAAACGTTGTACAATGTGTTCGACAATTTACGTTTAAACTGTCAAATCAAAGAAACGTTGAGACTTATTTTTTTTAATACAACTACTTCTGTCTTTTTGCTGTCTTGTTGGATTACTTTTATAAAAATACAACAAAAATGTCCCACTTATTCCAACATATACCAGAAAATGAGTATTGTATCATAAAATAGAATCTGCCTATATACAGGATAAACAATGGAACCAAGAAAATACCTTTGAAACGGAAACGACCATGTATTTTTTGCCTTTACTATATTTCCATATTAGCCAAAAGCCCCCTCCATTTTTTTAGTTAAACAGAACACCCTAAATATTTTTATGGATTATAATGTGTATTGCTGCTACGGATTCGTCCATACTGGTTTTGGTAGTCTGTAAAAAATGGAAACTTGACGTTTTCCTATTTAAGTTTTACACATTAGAGCAAAAGCTGTAGAGATAAGCATAAGCAAGCTGAGCTTTTCTATTATCCTCAGAGTTATTTTTTCCATTTCCATTGCTATATAGAACATGGAAAAGGGCCTAATGTTATCTACTTTTCTAAGTAAAATAAGTAAAAGTAACTGCAGTGAAAGACAAAAAACGTTGTTTCATTTAAAATAGGTTTCATAAATTACCATTCACTTCATCATGCACTATGTCTCAGACACCAGGAAAAAAGTTCTCAGCGCAAATCAATAACTGATGCCATTCACCGGAAAAAAAAGAACATGCTTAATTTCCACGACAAGACGACCATTTATCTCTTTCCATTTAATCCAATAACAATGCATGGTCGACCATTATGAAGTACCAGATAAAAAACCTGGAAATACTCCAGAACTGTACGTTCTAGTAGCTGACCAAAGCTTTTTTGCGTATGTGCAACAATCAACTGAGGGCGGGTTTAAATCTCCCCTTATTATGGAAGCATCTCCGAACCCTCTCCAACAACACCTGAAAGAGAGTAAACTTCTATATTTCCATAGTTAATGCGACCTCCACCTCCAATCCGGATGCCTCAAGTTTGGAACCATTTGTATTGTACATCAAAAAAAATCTATAGGACGACTAGAACAACTTGGCGCAACCCTACTACATGAGAGTGGAATATTGACTTCCAACTTCCTGCATAACGGGAAGTCGCTGGCCAAATAAGATGTCTCTGAAGATATTAATGACTAAACAAACGACAATATTTCGTAAAAGTCTCAAATTGTCCAATTATCTCAAAAACTAACCTAATTTAATAGGTGTAAGATATGTTCAAAACAATTGACACGAACTGAAGAGTGGTATTCAAAAACACAGTATTGTGGGCAATAGAATACGCTATACATTTCAATATAATTTTTATATAGCGCATAGTTGTCTTCGAGTAGATTTTATGTCAACACTTTTTCTCTAAGTGAATGTGTGCTTGAATATGTTATGCAAGACATTCCGGAATCGTTTTTTTTTTTTTTTCTGAAAACTTTTTCTTTAAGTTGCTCAAAGGCGATTATCTTTGTTTCACGCTTTTCAATTAAATTTATAAAATCTAAGGCGAATAAATATGTTTTAATGGCTTGACGGCGCAGTGATAAGAAGGACTCCGCCTAACTGGACTCTACATTCAAGTCCTACTAGAACCAAATTTTCTTGAATATAAATAATTAAGTATTCTTCACCGTCTACAACAAAGAAGTGATAGTAATAAAGCTCCGGAACTGAAGCCCTTCTAAGTTGCAACAATGTTCAAAAGAGCTTGTACACCTCGTTGGACCGTCACCAGGAGTAAAAAATATGATAACATACATTATCAATTTATAGTGGTAGCAAAGCAAAGGAAAAGAAAAACAAAAAATACAACGATAACAATTAACAAACAGGCTGGTTTTCAATAGAGCCGATAGTATTTCAATTGCAAATTAGCTAAGCGATTCCCCAAGTCGAAGACAATAGACAAGCGAATGTCAACCTAACCAGCGACGAATTTAACTTGCAAAATAGATCGCTTGTCAGCCGATGACGACGTCGCCAACCTGGGTTCGGTCCTGGACATCTTGTATGCCGTCAAGAACGAGTTACTGTGTTAAATTGAGTTTGTCTCCTCTGTGCCGGGCGAAACTTCTCAGCAGAACGGAATGCTGTTAAGGCTGTTGCTGCCGCTAACACCGCCACCTCCTCTACGGTCCTTCCAACTGTAAGTAGCTTTGTACACCGAAACTTTTGTCCTATTTTTCCTAAACTTCGTATATGACTTTTGCAGTGAATAATACCCGCTCAATTTTTCCATTCTTTGTCACGTCCAGTATGCCCATTTACGTTTCTCTGCTTCTATAGCTTTTTCTCTGTCCGATTTGAATTGGGCGAACTTTACTAACGAGCGGAAGTAAAAATTATAGTTCAACTAAATACTTTACTTAAAATAATTTCTACGAAATTCTAATATTTCGTACAGTTCTTACTTCTTCATAAACAACGCATTCCTGAAAAAAAGAACACTTTAGTTATTTTTTTTTAATAACTATAAGCTAACTTCAAATAAACAGCGCATGTGGTACATAATATACAACTAATTGTTCGTTCGAACAACACAAGTTATCATTTTTAGAGATATACAACCAATTTCTATTTTTCTTTTTTTGTGTCACCGGAAATGATGCACGTTCTTATCATCGAAAGTCTGTCTTTGTTTTTATGTAAAATGGGTCAAAAACAATTATCAGTTGTAATAGTACGGTACGGCATCAATGGGTTTGTCTTTCTATTATCTTTCCACAACCATGAATACAAGATGTTAATGATAAAAACGTTGATCACTTCGGGTAACACGAAAAAATGCAATTGAACTGCTAATAGCATCAAAAATTAGTTCAAAATGATAATCTTGTTTCTGCCTCCGCCGTTAAGACCTCGTAGGGGCATCTCCAAAACCCTCTTCCGGCAAATTAAAGTCAAATAGAGAACAGAATAATTAAATAAAATGAGTAAACGAATTGCGAGATTTAGAGATATTGCACCGCGTAAACACTATGTTTATGCGAAATTTTGCAGCAAAGAACGGCGATCTATACGTTCCAGGGAAAAGCATCAATAAAAGGGTAAATTCGTTCCTTTTTATACATCAAGTATCTAGGGTTTATAGAATTTGCCAAGGTTAAAATATTACAACGTCATTCTAGTTAAACATTTTTATTGCTCGTTCATTTTAGTATGGGATGATATTGCCACTTACCTAAGCAAGTACGAGCAAAACTGTCACAAAAGCCTATTTTTATGGAAAGTACTAATTCCAAAATTGCCGTAAATCTATAAAAATATCTCATACATTGTTCGTGCTCAAATAAGGACACTTTACGATACTCACATATCGTAAATATACACGACGTAAACATAAAACGTCACTTCCGCTGAACACCAGATCAAATTAAAATATTTTTATGAATATACTTTTGTGTTTTCCTCAAATACGCGTTCCTGCTATATTGTTAAAGTAGAACATTGTATTATTTGTAATACGATATACAAAAGTATGCAGATACATAAATAGAAATTTTTGTTGGTTATTACAAAGCATATTGTCCTATCGACGATAACATCGTCAACATTAATAGTTCAACTAAAATTAAAGTACATGTGAAAAGACCCTAAAACTAACCCAAAATTAAACAAGAAATTGGCATACAATGATTATAAAGACGCAATATGTAACATCCTATTACCTAGCTAATATTATTCTCTATAAATCCGTCTCCAACCTAAAATACGTGCTAGACCCAGCATCCAGTAAGTCATACAATTACTTTAAAATACTATTTCAGGCATTATTTTTTTTACGTGACCAATTGCTTCATTCCTTCGAATTCTTTTATTGTAATATTCTGCATACCTGCCCCTGACAGGTTCGTTTAAAGGGCATGAAATCTCGAATTTCCACACGCCTTTCGCGCATTCCGTATTACATTTAAACAACTTGCAACTAAACAATTAAACGAAGTGTTGGAATACTCTTGGTCAAGCTTTTCTTATTGATCAAAGAAAAACAGTTAAGACCAAACGTACCCTGTGTTTGGATCGTGACATGGATAATCGAAAACTCAACGTTTAGGCTTCTTCGGGAGAGAGAAGGGTGGTAGGATACAGTTAACCATGACAACTGACTCTAGCCGTGGAAGCCTGCATTATTATTAAAAAAAAACACACTTGATAATAGTTTCTCAAATTTTACTACATTTCGCCTTACGACATCGTCAGCAGATTAGACACTAAAGCTAAAATGTTTACACGGCAAGTATGCAAGTAAGCTACACTCCAACTAACAACTAGTCGGTGGGCGCTTAAAAGCACACGCTCTAACTAAACCTTCTAAATTGGAAAATGCCAAGTAGGTGAAACGAACTTATCGTAAGATTATAATGAATAGGGGCTCATTCTGAATGAGTTCACAGCAATATTTTTGCATTAACCAAGTTAGTATTTGGTGTTTCAAGCTCTGTTAAACCTCGTCTGCTCGTTTGCCAGATTTACATCCTATTGTGATTAACTGTGACATTATTGCACGCAGACTTTAATATTATTCGGGGCTCGGGCCTAACGTTAAAAGATTCTAATTAGTAACAAACATGGTTAATTAAACTTTAAAGCAACATTCAACCTGTGATCATTGCTCATTGTTAGTGCTTGATATAAGCCCAATAATGTCTCTCTAAATACGGGCAAATGTACAGTTACTTCTTACACTTTAGTGCTATAGTCCTGTTCAGTAGAACTACTCGATTAATTTTTAAGTCGTAACCAAAGATCCAAAAATAACAGATTTAGAAGTACCATTTAATACCAAACTCTGTTTTACCAAACACATTTCTACCATTTGTTTGTCAACATCTGGAAACCTAGGTCTTCTTACAAGAACATGTTAAAGCTTGCGTGACCCATGCATATCACGAACTTTACTGCAGCCGAAAAATGTGTCAACTGAAATTCGAAAGGGACCAAAACTTGGCTATGGAAAGAGCGTTCATCTTTCAAAACTAGGTTTCCATGTAATAGGTATTACATTCAGCATGGAGCAATATTCACGATTTCTAAAGTCGCTCAGAAAAGAGAGGTATGTACACTGCAAAAGTTTTATTAAACTTACTTTTAATAAAACTGATTGCCTATCAGTTCTTGCTCTTGTTGATCTTAACATCGCTGTTATCAATACTTATTTCATGGCAGCGTTCGAAACACCGAGAGCTAGAACGAATGCAATACTGAAACCATGAGCATGTCATATAACCAAAAATTTTAACAATTTACTTGACGAATTAGGCTAGGGAAAAGGCTCACTCACGAACCTGTTTCTCACTTGTCTCTTATTTGTTGGTTTCGCATATTTGTATGCGATATACAGCTGTATACAGCTAAAATATGACACATGTGAACTTGTCAAACATACGTATTTAGTGCCATTTTGTTTTTATTCTTTTGCTTATGACTTTGTCCTGTAAATAGTTGCAAAGCTGGCTTTTCAAAAGTACTTTAACTTATAATTCGGGTATTAAATAACAATTAACTAAACACCTTGAAAATACAATAGTACAAAGCCAGGTAAACCATTTACACGCACCATTTATACGATAATGGATAACAAGCTTTGGACTTATGTATCTCATCAGGCCGTCACCGTACGTAAAAATAATTCGTTGGAAGAATGACGTGCAAAGACGATACTAATTTATAACACCTTGATTATTTTTCCAAAATAATTTGATTTTCGAAATAGAAATAAATTTAGCTTTATTAATAGACAATTGACGAGACTGGATAAATATACAATTCATCACTTTCTCTTATTTTTTGAGGCAAAAGAAGATATTTTACTTCACACCCACATAGTAAAATTGATCAGTTACTTAGGATTTTGTAAAATTTGTTATTAGCTGCTCAATCACGATCGATGTATTCCTCCGTCGTGAAAGGTTTGTAATTAAAGGTGCAAGAAGCAGAATAACGAAGATAATTGAAACAAAGGGATATTTTATAAACGTTCCACCTTGCTACTGATAATGTAATTATTTTCACGAAAATAGTTCGTAAATTCCCATGAAATACTTTTAGTTATTTCAATATTTTAATATTATTTTATATTCCGTAGATGTAGAATGTTGTACGTACATATGTACAAGTTATAACGCATGCATTAAATTAAATTAACCTAACTTTCAAAATGCAACGTTTATGAGATGGAGTTTACCGAAGCAAATAACGCAATTTGGCGGAATGTACTTTTACTGCATATCAAAAGATTAAACAGAAAAAGGCGAGGAGTGAGGAACTCAACAACGATGAAAAATGTTTGCAATACACAGGAAACTAAGTACGTACTTTATGACACCGACGTTCGTTCGCAAAAATATTGAAATTTAGCACTGTAATAAAAGAAGTACTTATCTCGTAGTATATTACTATCAAACTCGTAAGGGATGCGGAAGTTCTTGATTAAATTTTACACATTTTTTCAGGTTTTTACCTACAACCTTCTTACAGTAATAAAAGCATAATAAAATGATGCATTAACCTTTTTGGTTTTAATATCCAACACATTCCTACGATTTGTTGTTGTTTAATCTTAATCACTACGAAGGCATTAAATAAACCCATACGTTAACAAATCAAAAAAAAATCACGTCGTTACAAACAGGTACTCAAAAAATGGGTAGCAATACGAGGTGTGAGAAATATCTTACTCTTTACTATAAATGAAGACTCCGTTGTAAAAGACGACACAGCTCCATAACAGTTAATATTGCGTCAATTCCTAATAAGAATTTTTAAATAAATGTTAATTTTACATTTCCAAGTAACGAAAAGAATAGGTTTTAGAAATTATAAACATCCAGCATTCATTATTTTTAACGATGAGAAAACGTCAAGGCAGAACGTCAATTTCTACAAGACCTACAAAAATGGAGCTGCTTTGTCTTTACAGCATGGTCCTTAATTTATTGAAACATTCATTTTCGAAGGAATAATAATAGTAACAATAGTTGAACAACAACTACAACAACAATTGAAGGTGTAGTACTATTTCTGTAACTATTCAGGGCGAATCGGGAGAAAATACCAATTACTTTATTTTAAATGGAACGTCCAGTATATTTTTGCAGATTCTTATAATCCTCTGAAATATGAATTCTACCATATAAGGTTTAACATATTTATTTATCGAAATAACACATGAGTATTTTAAGTGAATGAACAAGAACGTGGAACACCTGAGAATGGTCGAATACTTTCCGAAATGTTCTATTGTTAACTAGGCAATAGCCAAACCTGCCCATTTCCCGGGAAACATTGTCAAAAGTATTTGGACTCGTCGTCCTACCCATTCATTTTGGAGACATTTGGTCGAAGAATTAAGAAATTTCTAAAGCTAACATGCGTGGATGAGCAATCTTATTGAAGCCCGATATTTCTTCGATCTAGATAAAAGTCTTCTAGCTGTGGAATAATCTGTAATAGCTCCGAGTAAGGTGCGATTGTAAAGTTCCCATAAATAAAAAATGGTCCATTGATCCAGGTATAAAAGTTTCACTGTTTGAAAGTAGCTTACATGATTCTTTGGATGGGTGCCAAGACTGTTGGAACCGAAAAAGAAACTCACTAGGTCTGACACTTGTCGTCTACTTTAAGAGCTGTTGGCCCTTTAGGGTGATGAATTTTGGCAACAACAATAACCACTGACCAAAGGTCAATACAAAGAAGAGCGTAAGCTGGAAGAAGGACCATATTTACTTCAGACACGTGCAGCTCCGTCTCTTGGAAAGGTTGCAAAAGATGCAAAGGAATTATTTTTATAGGTTATCTACTGAAAGATACCACAATTAACGCAGAATATTATTCATTTATCAGAAAACGTCCTGGAAAGTTGCATAAACGTCCGTTATTGGCACAAGATAACACAGGACCCCATACCGCAAGGAAAACAAAGGATGTGTTGAACGATTTACGATGGGAATTGGTTCCGCATCTACCTTACTTACCAGATCTCGCACCCAATGATTTTCATCTGCTCCCAGTTTTGAAAAACCCTGTACAGGATGTTTGTACGATTTGAGTGTTTAACTAACGTAAAACTTATATATAGGCGGACTGCGAAGACACCGAAAAAGTTCTTTGAGGAGAGCTTAAAAATTTACCATTGGGATAATTATATTCCGAAAAACATCATTGTAGTATTGATGAGAATTGACAAAATAAAAAATAGATAAATTCCTAGAGCTTTAAAAACATCCCTTATATTTACCAAACAGTAAGAAACATTTCTTTAATTTAGTGAAATTAAATGAAAACGATGAAAAAGTTAATGGTAACAAATTTGTTTTGGAAAAAAGTGCTCTTTAAGAATCAAAAATACAAATTAATAAATGATTCATTTAAACACCATCGATTATTGATGGTACTTTCTCGCCATTTGCAAACTTTGTGATATTATTAACACTACAAGTATTTACCGAATTTTGCCTTGTTAATTCGTGATAATTATGCATGGTTGACGTTTTGCTGATGACTCTCCTTCAAAAGTTTTCAACTAACGTTACCTTCTACTCCTCGTTACATATTTAGCAGTCGTCTTTCTCTAAATTAACTAAATTCGTTTCGAGCTAGAGAAACAGAAGAGCTGAAGTCGTTAATAACTATTACCTCCAGTGACTTTATCACAATAATGGCCACTATTAATCCATGTTACAAACAAAAATATATTTTCCCACTTAATAAATACATTCGGTGGCTGCTTATGTGTCTCTTTGATGTTGCTTGATTCTGCACTATATATTGCGTCGGGTCTCATATCAACACTAAAATTCGTAGATTCCTTTAGTTTGCAGCTTCATTAGCTGATCCTTGTTTGAAGACAGGAACTGTTCAATCTTCTCTATTGCGTTGTATCCACCTTCTAGAAAGAAGTTTCTTCCCCAAGTCTTCCTTTTTTAATCTTTGCATTTCTTATAGTTTGTTGTTGTCTTCTTTGTTCCTAGTTTAGTTGTTCTTCTGGATTGCTCTTGTTTTGGAACCGTTGTTCTTCAATGAATCTTTCGCGTGCCTTTAAATCGTTTATTTCCTCCACTTTTTGTAGTAGTGTTGACGTTCAGAGAAACATCAAGAATATTTGAATAACAACATTAGAGTAACATTATTTCAATTGAAACCACCCATTCAATTTAAATCTCAATCGGTTATTCTGATCAGCTTAGTCAAGAGAAATATTTTTAGAAATAGCTAGAGCAACCTTATAGTTGAACATAAAGAATTTAACGAAAAGTTACTTTATTTTATAGCATAAAATACAACATTGATGAAAATGACCGACATTATCATAATGCTTAAAAATTGAATATGGAATAAAGATATAATTCGAAACGACAGACTGGTGTTAATCATATGATGTTACTATCAATTCTTGCAATTCTTAGTGAGACATTCGTAGAAAAGAAAACTTAAAATAGCTTCTAAAATTTGTACGGCAAGGAAATGGCTAAACAATGCGTCTCATAATTTCAATTCGAAATCCATGGTTTATAATAAAGTGTACCTACTTGAATATTGCAAATGCGCACACATCTACAAATACCATACAAACGCTGCATAAACGCATCGACAATGTTCGTTCCGGTGTCAACATCGCAAACTGTTACGAACTCACAATGAAATCAATTAACACGATGGAAAGAGACGCTAACTACAATAATGACTTGTTATAAACGAACTGGTGGTAAACCGTCACACACACTACGTAATCCAATTTATGCGAACAAATCCAGACATATAATTATTTCAAATCTATTTAATTTCGTATTTATCAATTCTACATCCGCAACTGGATTTTATTTAATTGGTGCATTTAACGGTTGAAGAGCATGCCACATTTAGCTTGACAGATCCTCTAGTAATGACAAATGTTTTGCCATGGCGGTACAACACTGGATACTACTTCAAATACGCACCCGTTCACGTTGCTACATCTACAGAGGACGGGATTCGTCTACGTTAACCACGGGAGTGCATTATTGTACCTACGCCGCGTTTGCTGGCTTATTGGTTAATTATAAACGTGAAGGTAATTGGTGGCGCTTACTTAATGCGCTTAATAATTTTGGTTTTAATTGCGTTTAATCTACACGTATTCACACTGTTAAAAACGTATGTAACTTAGTAAACCAACTACATCGATCGGTATTGTAAAATATAGAGTCATACACAACGAGGTCCTATTAATAGTCTATTAAAGTATCTTTTTTAGAAGTCTTTGTGATATCAATTTTCTTGTTTAAAATGATACAGTTTGCCTATTATTTATATCTCAAAGATAGGTTTAACGATATACAATATCATAAATGTAAGCACCGCTTTTGAAATATACAGTAAACATCAATATCCTCTGTTCGGTACAAGCTACTTTTATTGGCAATATAAGTTCCTCTTTATTACTGGAAATATGTATCAAAAATGTTGTACAGAGTGTTTCAAAAACCTAGTCCAAACACTAAGATATTTAACTAAAAAAGATTTAAATTCTTTTTAAATGTCAACCCCTGTAACTTATGAAATGAAGAATACTAACAATATATAACAAAAACAAGACAAATCGTGCAAATCTTATGGCATCTAAAGGAAACGTTAGAGAGTGCATTATGAAGAGGAAAGTATCACAAAAAATTAATGTTTGACAATAGAGGGAATCATCATTCTACGTAATTGTAAGCACCTTCAAAACCGAAACAAATCAATAACTTATAAATGATTTTTAACTTCTCTGATAGATATTCCTTTCAAACTTAAATCGCTTATATAAATAATATTGTGATAGTATCTGCCGTTTTATAAAATATCAATGCATTTGAAAAAATACATGAATCTCACGACGATTTAAAAAAGATGAAAGGCTTCATCGAAACGGTGCCTTGTGTTTACGTTAAATATGCTTTCTCTGAATTTAAATGAATTTTGTTTAAATGTTTTTGTAATAGCTAAAAATTTGCGACAGATCTTGTAAATTATTAGAATAACTTGCAATAATATTTGAAAATTCCCAAAGTTTTTGTAATACGAAAGCAAAGTATTTTGTTGGCTCGACACATATGCTCTGTACAAAACAACATTATATACAATTTCGTTTACCTGTTTACTTACTTACGACAATGTTAATACATTTGTAAGTCAAGACTGAAATAAACTGCCTTCTATCAACCACAAAGGCACCTTGATGAGTTGTTTAACAGCGAAACGTACACCAGTGCATTGAGGATAGTGGCAGCTTAAATTCGCATGAGGCTGCTTCAATCGATATAGAGCCGACTACTAACGCGTGGCACATCGCGTTTTTTCAGCGAAATTACACCTTAAGCGACATACGCCACATACTCAGTACTGCGACACGTTAATTATAATCTTGCAGGACGAATGATGTTGCCAAGTTGCATCAATCAAAATAGTGAAAAAACTTGTTTGTTTATTGCTAATTATGGAAGTAGAATAATGAAAGTGTTAGTTTCATGTACGACTTTGGCCAATGAGAAAACTTACTTTAAAAATATTTAGCTGTAAATACAAACCGATATGCGTTCGAA